>JAJTIW010000013.1:0-600000 GCA_021365295.1 Tricladium varicosporioides | reverse complement strand
ATGAATCAATTGAAGTTATAGCGCATGACTTCGCGGACTGCGCTAGAATCCCGAATATAGATGGGAGACAGCGACAACATGCTTCTAAAGACAGCGAAAAGATCATTCAAGGAGCAAATGAGTGTGAGGCCGACTTTCAACCTCCCTGTATGGATTGCCCAACGGATTCCAAGGGAGACAATAACGGTATCAAAGAAACGTCAACACTATCAGAACATTCTCTCGAAAATTGCCCTTTAGATAGCTCCCAGATGTTCTCCGAAAAGGCACTTCGGGAAGGCAGAGCTTTTAGCATAAAGAAAAATAATTATCAACATGCGCTTTCAGAATGCGAGACACACACGACCTGTCTAAGCGATAGAGGTTTTGCACCTCCAGTTGTCCAACATAATTTTGAGCATCAGAGGGAGGCGTCCGAAACGATGAATAATGAGGATGATTTTCAGCATTCGCTCCAATCGTGCCCCCCTCAACTAATTCAGGAAGAGATGCCTGTACGACGCCGTGGTCGTTACCAACACACCCTCACAAACTGTGTTGAAGAAGACCCTCCAGTGACTGCGGAAGTAAATCAACATTATCTGCAAAGCTGTTCTCCCAAAGTTTCCGTCCAAAAGAAAGATTTGTCGTACGTCCATGACTTCACCGAATGTCAGGTTGATCAAACAATTCTAGACTACTACGAATCGGAAGAGAATAGGGTCAAGCAACATAGAATGCCAGAATGCAGTCTAGATACCTCGGACGCTTTACAAACTTTCGTAGCTGCAAGACGAAGATCGAGCGGCATTGATTTAGGAGTCTATTTAAAGAGAGAACGTCGGCGAAATCGAATGTCCAGTTGTCCAAGCATAGGGACTGAGGACATTCAAAGGTTACGGTTAGACCGAGATATCCTTCAGGGTGGCAGTGTAGACGAATCTACTACCCCTCATGCACCAAAAGTTCCGTTCGATGCAAAGAGACAAAGACTTGATGAACCAGCCATTGACAGAATAAAGAACAAGGTTTTAAAGACGAAGCAGTCGTTCAAGAAACTTACAATCCAGACCTCACAAACCTCTGAGGCTTCGTCACACCTCGCAGCAAGTGAAAGCGGCAGCCAGCCTTTTAACAATGGAGATGACCAAATAAGGAACCGGGTCTCTAGCGAGATGCAGCAAGTGGATCAACCGCCATGGGTAGGTAAACTAGTCACGTCTATTGGCAAAGTCTCCCAACATCACGGATTATCTGCTCAGCAGTCACTTGAAAGTCTTTTTGCCACCCAAGAGAATCGAAGCGCCAACGGCCCAGCAATGCAGAAGACAGGGAAGAACACTGCCTTCAGAAAGCCTCGACATGTGAAGAGCGCCGAAATACTTTCTACTGCACATGGAGGAGACGATACGGGGCAACTCGCCAAGGTAAAGAGCGGGGAAGAGTTCAAAGGTACGCAACCGGGTGGTATTCAGCGCTTGATCAACAAGATGACGAGTTTCACTAGTATGAAGCCGATGAGAGAGATGCAGTTGAGACCGCGTGAGCCTAGGAGTTGGAGGGGGTATTCGAATTGACAAAGGTTGGTGGTGGGGTTAATAGTATTATGCGAGGCGGAGGAAAGGGAAGACACTCTTTTATGGCCTTGTCACTGAATATCATTATACCACACCCACTAGATGTATAGTTAGAAAGACATCAGGTTAGAAGTTTGGCTAAACATGAGACTTACTTTTATGCACTGTTTGGCTTTCGTTTGTACTTGCACTAGTATTCCCGAGTCTCAATCAAATTCATCGATTTCAATATCTGTCAGAAGAATCAATCCACTGAGACACCTAAACGCGTCCTGCTAAACGACAATATGCAATAGGATACAGAGGAACAAGATTTGTCTGTGATGTGCCATTTCTTACTCCTATCGTAACCCTGCCTACCCCTCCATGTTCATGATTGATCATTTTCATGATACGTTACTAACGTAATGTCGTCGACTCTCGCGCCAAATACAATGCATGCATGCAATTTCCATTTCTTTCTTTCTTTCCATTCCATCACAAACGTGAAAATTCATCAGTCAGTTCAATATTGATAATGTGCCATCCATTCAAATATTTTTCATCCCCACAAGTTTCTTATTACTTTCTGTCTCTAGACAACAGGCGAACCGTGGTGCAAGGGAGGATCAATCTAACCGACAGATTGGTAGAGGAGGAGGGGTTCGCCGACATTTTCAATTTCAGGGATGGTGCATTTTAGGTCGAACGCTTTAGAGAGGACAATTTTGAAGATCTGGTAGGAAATTAGATTGTGTTGGGTAGAAAAGGGAGAAGGATTTCTGTACCTTCTGTACGTTTATGCTGTGGCTTGTACTGCTGAAGATAAGACTAGCTCTCATTGCCTTTGCGAATCTTCGGGCCTAGATGAGTTGCTGGTGTTAGATTTTTAAATCTGAGTTAAAGAGGCTGGTATAGATGCTTACTTGATTTGAGATTTCTTCCTGGTCTTCTCTAGGGAAATTGACGAAATGGTCATATTTCGTACCTACCAAGAACGGGATTGCCGTCTTATTAAATCCTCTTCCTTGCCGATACCACTCCTTGATACTATTCAAGGTGCTCTTCCGCGTTAAATCGAACATAAAAAGGATAGCCACGGCATCATTGCATACAAGTGGCAACATGTTGACAAACTCCCGTTGTCCTCCTAGATCCCATATCGAGAATGTGATCTCTGTGTTGCGTATTGAGATTGTCTTTTCCATGAAATTTACTCCCAAGGTTTGGATATAGTCTTCGTCCCAGCTACCCTCAACATATTTTACCATTAGAGAGGTCTTGCCAATCTGTGCATCGCCAACCATTCCCACCTTGATGACGACGCTGTTCTTATTCCGGCCCTGGTCGCCGCCTGTTGCGCCCCGACCGTTCTGATCTTGGTATGTGGTCTGCATATTTCCGTATCCACCGTTGCCAGATAGCCCTGAATTAGGTCTTGAGATTGATGGTGCGAATTGCGTGGGAGGTGTAGGGTATCGAGCATCGCGGTCGACATCTGGGGTTGGTGAGGCAGAGTAGCCTTGATGTGAAGAGACAAAACCGTCAGACTGTGACTGCCCGTGTCGTCGGTCCATATTGCTGAAGCCATTGTTGTGCGTAGGAGTGTGGGATTGTGATTCTTCGGTCCCACCCATTGTATCATCCTGTCCTTCCCCCCGTGTATGGTAGGCCCCCTCCGTCTCTATTGTGTTCTCCATAGCGTCGTGGAATTGGGCTGGGGAACCCGCGGACAACGTTGAAGAATCCAGATTGTCGATCGGGGCCTTGACTGAACAAGGCTTGAACGGCTTTATGAAGAAAATGCGGAGCAGGTTGTTGTGCTGAAGCTAGGATGCGTGATCAACACTGCGATGTTGAAGATTGCATGGGGGGAACCCCTGTTTATGGACAAGAGAGCAAGCTTAGGCGCCTGAGGGATGTTCGTTTCTCCCCTTTTTGGTGAGCCGGTTCGGGGATATGTGAAGTTATTCGGAGCACTCGCTGAATACCCCTGTCTGGAAGACCTCTCGAGCAGATCGCGCACCTTCAAATGCCTGGCGCTAGATATGCCAGCGCGTGTCGTGGCTGACTTAACGCGACTTGAGGCTCAAAAAGGGGCCAAAAACTCAGAAACTTCAGAAAGCATGAAGATATTTACACGGCCGGCGCATGAATGTGCACTTAGGAGGAAATTGGGACGAAGGGTGGCTTGTTGTTCATAAACAAGATACTATTGATCCTCTACCCATGTTCCTGAGCTGAGGTCGCGCGTTTTGGTGGGGTCTGAGTCGCTAAAATTGTCCTTGTCGGTCTAAAGTGCAAACAATCTCAGGAAATCTTCGGGATCACAACATTCCACCAAACACCACAATGGCATCAATTGCACGAAGTTTGCGGCCCATAGCCACACGATTTGCGGCGAGGACGGTGGCTAGCCCAGCATTATGGAGACCCTCTGCATTCACAGTTCGAGCTTTCTCGGCATCAAGAATAGGTGAGCTCATCCCGTCTTGCGACCTCGGCTTGACATGATGCTGATAATCGTGCAGCACAAGTCAAGAAGTATACCAAAGACCACGAATGGGTTGAGATTGCTGCGGATGGCAAGACTGGACACATTGGTATTTCTGAGTATGCAGCTCATGCTCTAGGAGATGTTGTCTATGTTGAGCTACCAACCGCACCAAGTGAGGTCGCAGCAGGTGATGCCATTGGAGCCGTAGAGTCTGTTAAGTCGGCCTCAGATATCAACTCGCCCATCAGCTGTACTATCACTGCAGTCAACGAATTACTAGAGGAGAGCCCGGGAACTATCAACAAAGGCCCCGAAGACGATTCCTCCGCAGGAGGATGGGTTGCCAAGATTGAGATTGCAGAAGCCGGAACGAAGGACTTGGAAGGACTGATGAATGCCGAAGAATACAAGGAATTTACGGAGGAATAATTTTGAGGTATAGTCAGGGTTGACTGGAATAGACGTTACATATCTGGATGGACATGGAGTTATTTGGTGGTTTAGCTCAAAGCTATTTTGCTATGCAATGGAGCGGAATCAGATACACTTTTTCCCAGCCAAACTATGCTCAAGATCCTAGCCTATGTTCTACATGAAGTCGCAAAGTCATTATGCGCCACCACCTTCCTTGATAATGGGCCGATTGAGGTTGATAGCTTCCAAAATCTTGGCAGCCCCCTTCTCGACCAGGTCCTGGGCCACTTTCCAGCCAAACTCATCTGCGTCCTTAACATTCAATATCTCATCAAGTCTTTCAGCTTCAACACTTTCTGTACCGTCGAGACTTACGACAATAGCCTTCATCAAAAGTTTTCCCTTTTCAATCCAGGTCGTTTCAACTCCAATTGGTACACTGCAACCCCCTTCCAAAGTTCGCATCAAGCTTCTCTGAGCTGTTCCTGCTAATGTCGAATTTTCATCCACTAGCTCGCTCAACATGTGTATCGTCTTTTCATCTCCTTCCCGGACTTCAATGGCAAGAGCGCCTTGGCCAACAGCATGTAACATTCCTCCACCTTCAGTGTTGGAGTCCAAATATTGTGTTATTCTGTCACCCCAATCCATACGTAATATTCCCGCCGCAGCCAATATCAGACAAGAGTACTCTGAATCTTCTGCATCCAGCTTTGCCAATCTTGTCCCAATATTCCCTCTAACATCCTTGAACTTCATCTCAGGATACTTCATCTTGATCTGTGCGCTTCTCCGTACACTACTTGTACCAACTACTGAACCAGCTGGCAGCTCAGCGAGACTCTTATACGTTGATCCTGCCTTCATAACAACCACATCTCTCGGATCCTCCGTCTCCATAATACACCCAATGGTACACTTTTCCGGCAACTGCGTAGGCATATCCTTCAAACAATGCACGACAATATCTAACTTTCCCTCCAACAACTGCGCCTCTAACTCATGGGTCCACAGCGACTTCGCGCCAAATTCATGTAAAGCTGTAACCTGATTCTTGTCTCCCATCGTAGCCATAGCGTGGATCTCAAATTGTGTTTCCGGATGTGCTTTCTGCAAAGCTTTTTGCACCATTTCGGCCTGCACGACAGCGAGTGCAGATCGTCGCGTGCCAATGTTGATTTTCGCGGCGGTTATGCCTGCTTCTTCAGCTTTGCGCTTGAGTGCTGCTGAAGGAGCGGCATCTTTGGAGGAATTTTCTTGGGTAGTGGGATGGGAAGAGGTGGGTGGAAGTTGTTCATGGGTTGCCATGATTATGGAAGGCGGAGAGAAGGGCCTGAAAATGTTTTAGAAGGTCAATTGATTGTGTTTAGGGAGGTCTGGAGTAGGTGTCGTTGAAGGATTTTGGGTAGTGGGGTCAAAAAGCAAACCCCACGTTCAATCAAGCGAACTTCCAGATTCCGAGGAAGGCATCAGATCGAGGCTATCACAAGTACCTACCTTTCTATTCCCCCATAGCATGGCTGCATATAATCCTTCTCAGAAATGATGTGGATATAGGATGATTCATGGTCCAGACTAGAGAGCGATATTATCTACCCTATTGCATAGTTCCTACGCTGCTTACATGTTCTGATTAAAGCAAATCGGTCTATTAATGAGCATTGTCAAATTTGATCTAGATATATCATGCTTACGAAATGAATGATTGTAGTCAGATAAATTGTTCACAGTAAACAGCTTTAATAACCAGTACTAAAAGGAATCCAGTTGAGAAAAACCCATACGAGTACATAGGTTGTACTTGCAACTAATGGAGTACGATTAAGTTCTATCTAGTTCAACTTGAAGGTATGCCTGCTGGATTTAAGGCAAAGACGATACCAGGATTTTTAGTTCATAGATTGAACCTTCCCTGAGCTGTAATGAATTTGAGGGTTGTCTAAAATTTCGGCTGTGGGAGAAGTGCTGCTGACAATGCCTGAAGCTTGAACCTGACCAAAGTGAAGTTTACACTTTACGCGACTCTAACGCCAAGATCTCCGAGACGCGTCCTCGACAAAAACCTTCCACAGTCGACACAACATTTCTTCAATCACATTAATAATGGCGCCAAACAAACGAAAGGACAAGGACCTAGAAGAGGAAGAGGGAGAGGATATCGAGGAATTTCTGGATGAATCTCACCCTTCGATTGAACCATACAAAGTTCTCGGCCTTGAGAAGACTGCAACTGCAGATGAGATCAAGTCTGCTTATCGTAAAGCTGCTTTGAGG
This sequence comes from Tricladium varicosporioides, assembly GCA_021365295.1. Classification (NCBI taxonomy): domain Eukaryota; kingdom Fungi; phylum Ascomycota; class Leotiomycetes; order Helotiales; family Tricladiaceae; genus Tricladium; species Tricladium varicosporioides. The sequence continues at coordinate 593,280 of JAJTIW010000013.1, read as the reverse complement.
CACCACCCAGGTATGTCTAAAGTATTTATTTCTATGTTGTATGATGTTGGGGCTTAAATTTCTGCCTCTCGCAGATATCTATAAACATCTACGGTATACGCTAACCATTCCACTTGACAGACAAATCGCCTGAGCATTTAAAGAGCGAGGCGCACACCAAATTCCAAGAAGTTGCGTTCGCATATGCCGTTCTCTCTGATCCAGTTCGACGTAAGCGTTACGATGTCACAGGCTCAACCGCAGAATCAATCGATATAGATGGCTTCAGTTGGTCCGAGTTCTATTCTGAACAATTCCGAGATGTGGTGACCTCAGAGACAATCGAGATATTTTCGAGAGGATACAAGGGGTCGGATGAGGAGAAGGATGACTTACTCGATGCCTACACAAAATCCAAAGGCAAATGGAATGGTATCTATGAGTTAGTCATGCTGAGCGACCCGCTTGAGGATGAGGATAGGTTCCGGGTTATTATTGGGGAGGCTATCAAAAAGGGCGATGTTCAGGCCTACAAGGCTTACACTGACGAGACCGAAAAGCAGAAGGAAAGGAGAATGAATGTTGCAAGAGCCGAAGGGAAAGAGGCTATGGAGTATGCGGAGGAACTAGGCGTAGCTGATAAGCTATTTGGTAAGAAAAACGGCAAGAAGAAAGAGAGTGGTGAAGACGCTTTGGCTTCCATCATTGCGAAGAGACAACAAAATCGTGGGGCCTCTTTCTTGGACCACTTGGAAGCAAAGTACGCACAGGAGAACAAAAGGCCGAAGGGGAAGAGAGGGAAGAAACGTGCATCAGAGGACGAGGGGGAAGAGAACGGAATGCCTTCTGAGGAAGCGTTTCAGGCAGCCGCTGCAAAACTTAAGGCTGACAAGAATGGTGCTTCTGGGAGTGAAAAACCGAAGGCGAAGCGTGCTAAACCTTAAGGGTAGTTAAAGATACATCTGATATATTATGGGTTACTATGATACTCTGCGGGGAGTTGGGGCGGCTGGGTATGGGGAAGTAAAAATGGCGTCTTCATAACCTGGAATTTCTAGATACTCCACATCAGTAGCATTTCTTGCTACTAAAATATACAAAATATACCAATTTCACGTAAACCTAAAATCTATGGCATCAAGACACTAGCCACAGCAATATAAATGCATGGAAGTGGACATTTTTGACGGCCCCCAAAACGCCAGCTCGTCACCTACCCTGCACAAGCATGCCTGCAGTTCCAAATCACGCCTCGGTACGCGTCTTCCCCGAAAGCAACGCGTCGCCCTACCAACATCAACCACCTTTACGCCGTCCCAAACAAAACACGTTCAATCAACTTCTTGCGCATGTGCGCAAAAGATAATAGCCATGCCATGAACAACCGCGCTATCAACGAAAAAGAGAAGCCGTTAGCGCTAATATACCCGGAGTATTGCCATGAGCTGTCACCGACCATAAAGAAGTGGTGCCCGGTGAGTGCGGAAGATTTGTGTGCGTTGGAGTGGAGGGGGGTTTATAGTAATGGTACGTTCACTCTTGCTTCCTAGAGCAAATGGGATGGGAGGCTGAGGCAAAATGGGGCTAATGGGGTAGCAGGCAGACGACTGTATCATTTTGGCAATCACCCTGTGAAATGGGTCCGCTTGACGGGTGTTGTGGTTGCGGTTGATGAAGCTAGAGAGAGGAGGGTTTGGACGCTTGATGATAGTAGTGGGGTTTGTGTTGAGTGTACTGCTCCTATGCCTACGCCCGATCCTCCAAACGGTACTCTCGTTGTCACCAAACCTGCTCCTACCAAACCTAAAGCCCAGCTCCATTCCACGAGCACAACCAAACCAGGTCCCTCAGTTACTAACCCTAATATCCCCTGGGACGAAGTTGACGTCGGCACGGTAATCAAGGTCAAAGGGGGAATAAGCAATTTTTGGGACCAGAAGCGGGTGGAGGTTATTAAGATTGAGGTGTTAAAGAGTACGGACCAGGAGGTTCGGTGTTGGGATGAAGTTGTTAAGTTTAGGAGGGAAGTTTTAGATTGCCCATGGGTTGTTACGCCGGAGATGGAAGAGAGGTGTAGAAGAAGGGTGGGGAGGGTCAGGAAAGATAGGAAAATGGGCGGAGGCGAGAAGTCTTTACGAGAACAGGTCGGTAAAAGACAGGTGGAGGACAAAAGGAATAATACGTCGTGGGAAAGTGAGGGGGTAAAGAGGGATAGATACGGTCAGGAGTGGAGGGACTCCAGGAGAACTGGTGAAGAACAAAAGAGAAGGGCGCACGACACTAAACCCCATCGCAAACGATGGGAAAATTGTCGGGAAGATTTCAAAGAAAATCGCTATTGAATTAGCATCACTAGGTATATAACAGCTGGATAAAGCTGTGTAAATAGATGACTTTACGAATCCATGATGAGACTGGTTCGTATACTTCTGGCTTCAACTTTTAGGTGCTGATGTTATCAAATCCAACATTGTTAGGAGAAACTTTACCCAAGCGAGAACCTTCATACATCTGGTGGGAGGAACCGCTCCCCACCCAGATCTTATGTTTCACTTTAATTTCTCGTTATACTAGCTATTTTTTCAATCCGTAGATAATATCTACTCTCCCACTTCTATGGACGACTTCAGTGAAGTAAAGCAATCTTTCTATTAAATACCATGACAGTCCGCCATCTAGACAAGACCGTAGGTTTTTCTTTGCCCGAGAATATAGCTCCGGCGATCCGATGCGCTGGTCTTTAGAGACCTGACCATCAAATATTTGTTTCATGACTGGTCATTAACCACTTCGTTAACTATCTATAGCCGCTGTCCCCCTGCGTGGTTTTCTTGTTTGAGAAAACTGTCGAGATGGTTTTTGGGCAGGTCGTGCCAATTAGCAACCGTCTCGCCTTGAAGAGCACTCTGCCCGTAGCCAAATCCATCCAATGACAGAAGGTCGTAGCGGCATTTGCACTTTCAGTGTTTCGACTGGTTATATTCAAACAAAAAGGGGCGTATGGCCAACCCCTCTCTGAAATTTCCAGCCACCGACTTACTCCATCGTGCAGATGTCGCGTGCCAAGAGAGGCTGTGCAGATAAACGTGGTACGTCAGCGCTGCATACGATGCTTGCCAGCGATTGACATGGTCATAGCTCCCTCTCTAGCTCTGTGATTGTGGACGATCCATGGATGTTTTCCGACTTGCGAGTTTGAATATATGCGTGCATACATTTAAAAGTCTTGGTCCCAGAGAACACTCAGCAGGTCGCAGGAAAGATATGAAAATCTTGCTTGTGATGGCGGCTTCTGCTGCTGGGTTCCGAGCAAAAGGTATCATGGTATTGGATCAGGTCGAATAAGGAGTGCAGAAACAAGCATTGATGAAGCAAAAACCTGCAGCTTTCCTCTTGCGTAGCTCAACGGCAGCTGAATCCAAGAACTTGCTGACCGAAAGTGCCGGGCTGAGCTTGGCTCCAATAGACTTGAAATCAAATAGTTGTCCCGTTGGCACATCTGAGAAAATCCCTCCTCAACGCTGCCCAGAGTTCTTCCCCATCGGAGAGCAAAATTGACTTCAAAGAGGCTATCGCGACTACTCTGCCCTAATATCTGCCTCACCAAAGCACCCCCCCCTTGGGTCCCTCGCCGCTATCAATTAACCCGCACCTTCCATCGCAGGTGTCGCACTGCATCTGCTGCACGTCGCACCTCCCCAACCTGTTCGTCAATCTCAAGCCCGAGCTCCTGCTTCACAATTGGCCACAGTTTGATCTTCATCCAAAGTTCGGTTGTAAGCTGTCCACATTTTACTCCACGAGCGAGGCGCAGCAACTTCTTTTTCTCTCTCAACCGCCCGAAACCACGGAGACTCATCACACGATCGAAAGTATAAGTCGACAGCCGAAATATTGCCAAGATGGTTTGTAAGTTGTTCCCCAATTCTTCTTCCCCTCCCTGTACTCCGGAGTCTCTATCGCTGGTCGTCCAGGCACTCTTAGCTCGCACCCCTCTCTCAAAGTTGACATCGCGTGGCGGCCCGGCTTCCCCAGCAGAGAGCTTCATTGCATACCTCATCCAATGTACTTCATCTGCCACCCATCACCTCGATCTCGATATTTTCAATTGCCTATTGCCCTCCACACTCCAAGCGGGTGATCGCATAAGCCTGATGCCGGCGTCAACACAGCGTACACTACATCATCATCATCATCAATAACATATTCTTTCCTTCACAATTGCTCAGCATAGCCGGGAAGCCAAGCAGCCAAGAGAACTCTCTTTGATCCAGAGAAATTGGGCTAACTCTGAACTCTTTATTATCATATACAGCGGCACCGAAATATCGGAGAACATTGTCGAACACAGTTTTAGGAACAGGACCCCAAAGGAACGTACCTGCTCCAAATTTCGAAGACGACACCATGAACGGCGGCACTGATGAGCATACATCGCTCTTGGGCCGAGCTCAAAATGGGAATCGCAAAGCTTCGATTCGCGACTTTTTCTTGAATCGACATCACACACCGGGGATGGAAAGTGAACACAAGTTCGTAAGGTACCCTGCACATGCATTCAACGTTACTAAGGTGACTTTGTTCAGCAACTATGTTAATATCCTCCTGGTATTTGTACCGTTGGGTATAGTTGCTGGCGCATGTGGCTGGAACCCTACAACTGTTTTCATTCTCAATTTCCTTGCGATTATTCCATTAGCAGCTGTTTTATCGTTTGCAACTGAAGAGATATCGATTAAGCTAGGACAGACCATGGGAGGACTTCTTAATGCTACCTTTGGCAATGCAGTTGAACTCATTGTATGTTGTTGGGCGTCTTGATAAATCGCGCAACTTGCTAACCCGACTTCCGCAGGTCAGTATCGTCGCCCTTCGAAATGGTGAAATTCGAATTGTCCAATCTAGCATGTTAGGAAGTATACTATCGAATATTTTACTTGTTCTTGGATGCTGCTTTTTAGCTGGCGGCATCCATAATACTTCACATGGTACAGCTTCAGGTATTGAGCAGGGCTTTAACCAGACAGTTGCATCAACCATGTCCTCTTTAATGGCGGTTGCCTCTGCTTCATTAATTATTCCTGCTACGGTACGTGCTGTTCCTCTGAAAGTGGCGATAAGCAAACTAAATCTTTCCAGCTTTACGCGGCATTAACCAAGTCACAAGCGGACTCTAAGGATAATATTTTAATCCTATCACACGGCACATCAATCATTCTCCTTATCCTTTACATCCTCTACCTCGTTTTTCAGTTACGCACGCATGCTCGCCTGTTTGATGCCGAGAACGAAGGAGAGAATAATGACGAGGAGTCTGAGGAACCAAAGATGAGCCCTTGGGCCGCTGGTGGTGTTCTAGTCCTGGTTACAATTGGTGTGGCTATCTGCGCCGAATATCTTGTCGATTCCATTGAAGCTGTGGTTGAGACTATGCACATCTCGAAGACTTTCATTGGTCTCATCCTCCTACCTATCGTTGGAAATGCTGCTGAGCATGTTACAGCGGTTGTTGTTGCTGTGAAAGACAAGATGGATCTTGCTATGGGTGTAGCAATTGGAAGCAGCATGCAGATTGCTCTCCTTGTTACGCCATTTTTGGTAATCCTTGGATGGATTATCGATGTCCCAATGACTCTCCATTTCGAAACGTTTGAGACAGTCGTTTTCTTCTTGAGTGTGTTGGTTGTCACCTATGTTATACAAGATGGAAAGAGTAACTACCTTGAGGGAGCTATGGTAAGTGGTCCCACGAATTCTCCCAAATCATGCTAATAGCTTTGAAGTTACTTGGGTTATACCTTATCATTGCGCTAGCTTTCCTCGTTTATCCCGATGATGCAACTGATGTTGGAGGGTTTGTTGTCAGATCAGTCAAATCCATGGTGGGATTTTGAAGTCTGAATAATTCAACAGAAATTGTGGATAGGCACTGAAGGTTCAGGAGTATGGGACCGTTTCTTTTGTTAAGTCGGTGATTGGCAAGACTCAATGTTATTGAGAAATGATGCCTGAATTTCTTTTATTCTGGCCTTTTTAGAGGCAGGCGATGGTATGGGCGTGTTCGAATGGAGTATCGTACATACGGATGATTGGGGTAAATATAATGATACCTCCAGGTTGAGGGACGGAGAAATTGTAAGATAGAGGATCCTGTACATTTACCTGGTCTGCAAAGGCGCTGAATTGAAAAGCACAATCTAGAGATGGTTTTGAGGAACATTTTGCATAGTGACATAAATGAACCGCCTAAAGACACTCTGGGCAACAGGGCTAACTAGGCCCAAATCTCAATTGAATTATTCTCGAGTCAAAACTTAGACTAGGGCTTGGTAGGTTAAATATTTCTTGAATTGGCAAGTCTAAACCCAGCTCACGAGTTTAAGTATATTTTGTGAAATTTTCACAAATGCACAAGTGTAAATCAATGTAATTATTGCTTTCAAAAAACACTAGTTAACTTCTAATGAGTAAGTCTAAAGACCTCTCCTTTCGTCTTACCTCCCAGATCTCATCTTTGTCGTTTTAAAGGAAAAAGAGGCTCAGAAACGTGATAGGAAGATCATGCAGAGACTTGTATGGATATAGGACTTTATCCCATTTCATATTAAGAGTGGTTAAGGCTCTATAGGACTTCAAGGCATATGGTGATAGGTGCTTTACACAGTAGGATTTTGACTCGAATTAGCTAGGATCAAATAAAAAGGGGGAGGGATCGGACTGGGAATTGGGCTCGGCCAACCCTGCTGGGCAAATGCCATATTTTCCTTTCCGACTTTTCAAGGATCAGACCAGGAAAGCATTGAGTTAGCAAAGTGTAGGCCCCGACCTACTCCTAACATGCAGGCTCCCTTGGGCGTTGCCAGGAGGGACCAACAAGGCTAATTGAACTCGATTTCCTGCCACATTACTTCGGTGTGCTATTCTGGAGGGTTCGGAAATGGTTAAAAGGTCGGCTTCGTGGTCGCTTCCTTGTTGGAATTCGGTGATGACTCTAGTGGCGATATCATGAGACAGCGTCTTCTATATATATTTACCTGTGGTATGCTTCGTAGTTTGAAATATAAAATGAAGGAGATATTGAAGGGGGCGAAAAGATCCGCTTCACGCTGTCCGTTGCTACACCTCTATTGTTGACTAGCTTTAAGTATTTGAGAAGATTGCATATATAAAATGAAAGTATTACTTGGAGGAACAATATTTGCTTTGATATTGCTGTTGCTGTCTCAAACTCAAGGATGATCATTATTTTCTGAAAGTACACCCTGATGCCATTCAGAGTGAGGGTAGGCTCCTTTAATTATACACGAGGAAGATGTGGACCCAAAAAGGCTTAGCTCAATATCACCTATTAGTCATTATAAATATCATAAAGAGCACATTAGTCTTTCTGAGCTTCACCACAACGCAGCACAAATTTCTGAATCTTTTTATTGAGGAACTCAAGGATGCTCTATCTTCATACACACGAGGCCTTAGAGTATGTGCCTCATTAGGGGTGAGAATTTCCTTTGGAATGATGTGTCTGAGCCACTGTTGGACGCTGCAGCCTCGTGAGACCCAAGTCCTCGCCATATTGCCACCAACCTTGATAGGCGCTGAGCCTCTCCTCTGGCTGCAGGTGCTTCTGTTGGTTTCTGTGGGATCTAATTGGATGAAACTGTCTTTTATACCCTTGCTATGGCAAGTTTGAGGTCCTGCGGCGATGCTGTTGGTGACCGTCTGCCTCGCTTATGGACCACTACAAACGAGAAAGGCTGAGATCGTTTCTGACTTCAAGGGTGAGAGTCACTTCAAAATTCCACAAAATTCCCTTCCTTCCTCCATTTGATTTCCTTCTTCTTATCACTGCTTCGATCTATATTGTGATCCTCACTGCTGAAACGCTTACTCTTTGCTACAAACATTGTTTTCAACACTTTGAATATCCTATTGACTTTGAAAATACGATCGGTTCCTCTCCTCTTACGCAGAGAGTTCGCACACGGTTTGTGCTTTATCAACTATTAGCCGCCGCTTCAGTCCAATCCAGCCCTTCTTCCTTTGCCCCAATTGACGACGCGATTGTCAAGTAAGATCATCCTCCTGAACACCCGTTGCTATGGCGCCGCATGTAGTTTCGGACAATTCCCAACAGCAGAGCTTGACCATCGCTTTAAGGGGTGTCTGTCGGGACTACCCTTCTGGTGGCATCATTATACGCGAACTTCTTCAGAATGCTGATGATGCCGGTGCTACTGTTGTGGTATGGCCCTCTTGTGCTCACAATTCTTTTAATCCTTCCTACCCCCCCCTCTTCTAGAAACCTTGAGACTAACTACAACAGCGCTTTTTTCTGGATGAAACAAGACATACTGAGAAGGATCTGATTCACCCTGAGCTGCAAAAATACCAGGGACCAGCCCTTTTAGCATTCAACAACGCTGAGTTTACAGACCGTGATTTTCAAAACTTGCGAAGACTTGGTAATTCTCTAAAAATCAATGATGGCTCCACAACTGGCAAGTTTGGCTTAGGCTTCAGTTCAGTATGCGTTCCACGAAATCCCTCGTTTTCCTCCGCTAACAAAGCAGGTCTACAATTGGACTGATTCACCTTCGATCCTTTCGCGCGACCGTCTACTTATTCTTGATCCTCATAAAGAATGGTCCGATGGTGGACCTGTCTACAATTTTGTTAAAGATGCTGAAGATCCCGCCATGCGAAATCAAATGGCAGCTTTCCGCGCCATTGTGGAAAATGTTACCGAGCCGCTTGACGGTACAGTCATTCGTATTCCATTCCGGTCTGAGAAGCAGGCCAGGAAGAGTGAAATCTCGAACCGTCCCACAACTACCAAGGAGGTTTCAAATATTCTGAAGCAATTTACTACAGATCTGATGGATGGCGGACTGCTATTCATGCGAAATGTTGAGAAGCTTGAGATCCGATCAACACATAACTTGTCAATTGATATAGAGATAGTTGGCGAAAGCATTCGATCGTAAGTGCCCTTGGGTTTCTTGACACACCCCAACTGACTCTACCTACAAACTCAGTCACAAACTGCAAGTTAGCAATGCAACAAAAAGCTTCCTCAAAGACCAGGCTTTCACCTTTGATTACTCCTTCGAAGCGGGTATCAAATATACTAGTGGAAATAAAACCACGCTGTCTCAATTTGTCATTCATCATACGATACAGACCGGTTCTATGGATAGTGATGTCCAATCATGGATGAAAGAAAACAAGCAAGTCCCTTGGGTTGCAATAGCTGCTCGACTTCCGGTAAATGTGGTCCTCTCATTATACTCATTAAATCCCTTGACAGCACTTGACAGCACTTGGGCCTTCAAACTATCTCAGATAGCACTCAAGGGGCGTCAGTTGTATAGAAAACTCAGGAAATTGTTTAGAGGCTTCTATATCTCTACTACCGAATGATCATTTTTAACTTCTTCGTTCCATGTCGTTAGTGGAAGTATTTACTACATCTGAGACTGACAATTATTTAGTTAGAAGATCTCAAAGTGAACTCGAACAGAGGAACCCTATTCACAATTTTACCTCTACCTATTTCGTCACATCATCCAGTTCATATTCACGGCTCTTTTCAGCTGTCTTCTGACAGAGCGAAATTATTTCATCGTAGAGACAGGAGTCTTCAGGACAGAAACCCTGGACTTTGGAACAGCCTGTTATTACAAGAGCTCGTTCCTTTAGCCTGGGTTAAAATTCTGGCTTATACTGCTACTCTATTTCCAAGTCAACCCACCTATAGCACCTGGCCACTTGATATTGAGGACCCTAGTATAGAATTGAGTTCAGCCTTAGACAGTCTTCTGGAACTCATTCGCCAGGACTCTCTGCCACTCTGGTACTCTAATGTAGGCTACAAGACGGTACAGCAGTCACTTCTAGCTACGGGCGCCGAAACAAATAGGCTTCGCAAAGCTCTCAATGACGCAGGAGTTCCTGTTGTCTATGTTCCACCGAGTCTCCAACAGAAAGTATCACAGATATTCGGCTCTCAAACTCTTTCTCCTCTCAGCCTCTACCAGCATCTGAAAAGAGAAAATTACGTTATCTCATCTTGGAAAAATCAAACGAAACATAATATCCTTGAATTTATGTTGTCTGAAGCAGGGTTTGTCGACTTCGTTGACCTGCCAATATTTCCATTTGAAGATGATATGTATCGATCAATTGGTTGCGAAGCAGTTTATGTTCATCGAAATGATCGAGAGAAAGACCTTTTTCGTCTGGATATATGCCGTAACTTGGATGTAGCTAGGCTGTCGATAAATGTGCAGAATTTGCTCATAGCTGGTTGTCAGAAACCTGGGCTGCTGCCTCCTTCGATTCGATACCGATCAGCGTCAGATTTTAACGACTATTGCTGGCGTCACATCTTTCCTAAGAAACTTATAGAGACGGACATAATCTCGTTAAGCGATGAAGCTGCCATCTTCACCAAAGATTCCTGGCGCTGGCTTCGTGAGCAACAGATTGACGTTCTCAGCACTGGAGTCTGTGCTCTTTGGCTGCTACCATTGACAGATGGCACATTTCGGAAGATCAAACCAACGGACACGTCGTCAAAGATCGTCCATGCACCTAAGGGGGACGTTGGCGATTTTATGAGAGAACTTGCTGAGGCTTCGCTTCAAAAAACATCGCCAATTGTTGTTGGTACTAAAGCATCTGCCCTACTACATGTAGGTTTTGGTGGACTTGAGCCCCAGTCTTTATCGCTGCTCAAAGATCACCAGAACTTCAAGCCTGCATTATTAATTGAGAGTGCGGAGAACATAGTCCATTTCGTTTCATGGTTAAATCAAAATTGCAACCTCATTAACAACTTACCGGTCAACATCAAGCATCAACTTGTGGCACTCCTGGGTCAAAGAATATCAAAGCCGATTGCCAATTCACACGGCAGAATGGTTGTGGAAGATCTTCAACCACTTCAAATTTTTCAGAAGGTATCTTGGACCAAGGAGGGGCGCAACATGGAGCCTGTTCTAGAGTGGACAACCCTGGACTCAACAAAACAGGTGATTGCGGTTGACGGCCTGTATGCGATCCCCAGCATTCCGGATGTGCAATTCATAGATGTCTCTAACATGATCTATGCCAAGGAATTGTTACAGATTCTGAGAATTTCTGATTGTCAAAGCATTGCTTGGATCATACAAAAATTTGTGGTCCCTGCCTGGCGCGACGGAGCTGTTACATGGTCAAACGAATGCAAACAGCAGGTGGCAGCCTCCATCTTCAAACAATACTACTCTCTTGATGCCTCTACTCGTCTAAGCCTTCGAACTTTGCCATTTGTGCCTGTTAGCACGATTTCCGGTGTAAAGACGTCTCGCTTTGCCGCCCCGAAAAGCCTAGTAGATCCCTCATGTGAAGAACTGAAGATGCTCTTTTTCGACGAAGAAGAGGCATTTCCTGACGCCTCTTTTTCCAAAGAATTCGACACTGGTCTGAAAGCATGTGGCTTGAAATATTTACTTGACGAGGAATTGGTGTTCTCGCGTGTCCAGAAATATGCAAATTGCAGCCACCCTGTTGATGAGATCCGAAAACGTGCAAGTGGACTTTTAAGGTCGACTTGCCGCTGGGGAACTAGCATTGAAATCTTCAGAAATTCAGATGTCCGGAATCTACCATGGCTTCCTGTCACCAGTTTTGATGGAACGCCAACCTTAAAGGCCGCTATAGAATGCCGGGGTCGAGGTGACAAACTGTTAGTGTCTTCACAGCTCCCTGTCCTCGATATATTCATTTCACCTAGCTGGGAGAGCCGCCTCGGTTGGGACGAGAGAGTGCCGAACCAAATTCTACTTAATCAACTCAGATTCGGCACCGAATCCAAAAACAAGAAAGTCATTGATGCCGTGTTGAGGTACATCGTTCACAATCGACAAGCGGAAGAGCTAGCAAAGGAACTGAGCAGCATACCATGTATTTTAATCAACAACGGGCCTTTTGTGCTTCCTAGCCAAGCGTTCTGCCCTACTACCGATGCGAAATTTATTTGTCGTGGACTTGGCCCATATCTCGGCAATATTGATCACACTTTTTGGGACGACCACAAGAATCTTTTGGTGAGGCTTGGTATCAAGGAGAAACCCGATGCTCAGGACCTCATTCAACTCCAAAATCAGCTTGAGCAAAAGCTCCCACTCGAGGACTCCGATGTTGACGTAGCGATTGAGGTTGTTAATATAGCTAGTCATTTCAACAGAGATCAGACCATCGGCTTGAAGATTCCCACCGAATCTAGGACATTAGCACCTAAGTCAAATGTCAATTACAATGACCATGGTATCACGACTGCGCCGCCTGGTATCATTTTGACGCATCCAGGGATTTCACCCGCCACCTGTCAGCGACTAGGCATCGTGCCCATTAGTGAGCGGATCACCAATGGTGAACTCAACATCCAGGATTTCGAAGATGAAGATTTTGATCAGCAAGAGAAAGTCACAACGCGGATCGCTGACACACTCGATCGCTACCGAGTTGAAGCAACCTTTAAAGAGTATCTTGCCAATGCTGATGATGCGAGGACTGCCTGTGGAGAAGGTGCAACGCGTATTGACTGGCTTTTAGATAGTAGAAGCCACCCTACTAAGCACCTCTACACCCCTAAACTGGGGGAATATCAAGGCCCTTCTCTGCTCGTTCACAATAATGGAGGTAAGCAAATTTTTAGTTCTGAAATTACTCGCACCAGCAAGATCATTCACATATCACATTCTTTATCTGAGGGTGGTTTCGTCGTATATCTAGTCTCCAAGCACCTTGCTTTAGTTACATATATGACATTAGCAAGAACATCCATACACTCTTTACCTTTGTGAGAATCATTTCATCTTAAATTTAGTCGCTAATCAAACTTTCAGTCTTTAGTGAGAAGGATTTTTATGGCTTCCGGAATGTTGGAGAAGGCAGCAAGGCACAAGATAGAGAGTCAATTGGCCAATTCGGACGAGGGTCACAGACTATGTTCCATTTTACCGATGTTCCGATGATTCTATCTGGAGAGACACTGCTGATCCTCGATCCTCAACAACGTTCCCTTACTATCAACCGCTTCCGTGGAGAACGAAGACGAGGCGTAAAGATCCCACTATCAAAACTCAAGACTTCTTGTCCTGATCAACTCGCTCCATTTGAAGGGTTGTGGGAGTATACTCGAAATCTCGATTCGTATCCAGGCACGATCTTCCGATTCCCGTTACGTTCGGCAAAGTCAAAGTCCACTCTTAGATCCACCCATAGAGACCTTGATTTTGAAGAGAGTCGCAGACTCCTAGAGGCTTATTTTGACGAAGCGCGCATATCATTGCTTTTCTCAAGAAATATTGAATCCATCAGCTTCAGTGTTCATGGTCAGACGCATTCGGGTTGGTCTGTAGAAAAGCCATCAAATGAGGAGGACGTTCTTTCATTTTCGAAGCAGATGGTTTGTTCATTCAGCAAACAAATTGCCACAGATACAACAATATCGGGCAAGGATAGATGGTGGGTTGCCATAGAAGATCTAGAAGTTGCGACTAAAGATCTTCCTTTCATCCCAAGACGAAAGATGAAGAATGTCGAATGCGGAATGGCAGCACTGATTTCGACATCGACTAGCAGCAGTTCAATAGATTCGACACTTAGGACGATTAAACCTAGGCTTTACAATGTTCTGCCACTTCCTCTTTCGTCTGATCTCCCGGTGCATATTCATGCTACTTTCCTTCTGACAGGCGACAGACAGTCACTGACGCTAGGAGATTCTGGCACAGACCTTGGTGAATCGCATGAATCTGGATGGAATAACCATCTCCTCCATGTTGCACTTCCAAAACTATACCTATCATTTCTTGAGGATCTCGGACGCCAAGTTGGTCAAGATGTATTCAAATTCTGGCCAGAACAAAATCCAGCCATAAATGGGTATTCCAAGATTCTCTGCAGCTCATTTTGGGCAAAACTTTCCGAGTGCCCGAATAGGCTCTTTCCAAGGTATAGACCTACTAGGCTCATTTCAGGACGACAGAAGAGGCAGCAACCTGAATTGTATTCAATTGATCAAGCAATCTTTGACTTCTTGTCAGACAAGGATTCGGATGCACTTACCCCGTTACTATTGGCACTTGACGTCAAGCTAATTCGTCATATTCCAACCAAGATTGCAATGAGACTGCAAAGTCTGTCCGAGGTGCAGAGTGTTAATAAGTCTCTATTGCAAAGTCTTTCGATGTCTCACACGAGTAGACACGTTATCGAGGCTCAGTTGGCTAGTGGAGACACAACCATTCTTAGAGTCCTTCTAGCCCAGCTTATGACACCCAATACAACTCTGGAAGAACTGGACGGTTGCCAAATAGTGCCTCTTGCGAATGGAACCTTAGGCACACTCCGTATTATTGATAGGAATCCCGATACACAGACCTTCTTTGTTGCGTCCGATGTAGAATTGAATTTATTCAACTTTGCTTCAGATATCTTGGTGCGCGAAGACTTCAATAAAGCATTCCAGGGGGTTCTGAAAACCAAGAAATTCAACCTCAAAAATCTCCGAAGCTCTGATCTCATCAAGATTTTCAGCAAGCGACCTTGCGTATCAATTCCCAATCCTGTGGTAAACCAGTGGCTGTCGAGCTTTTGGGAATACTGGAATAAGAATATTGATGGGTTTATGGAAATTTCAGAACTTGGGACGAAAGGAACTGCGCTTTGTCGCATGAAGTGCGGCCAAAACGAGTCCTATGTTGATTTGAAGAAGCTTGAAAAACTCCCGGCAATAATTCAACCAGAAAAGGAGGCACATCAGCATTTGTGTAGCAAAATCCCGGGGCTTCATTTATTCGATCGCAATTTCTTACCAATATCGGTCCAAGAAGCCAATAGGTCATTAGATGCGGCCCCCTCTTTTTACAGGTTCTTATGCTCGCTTAATATACTCGCTTCCAATATTTTTATGACCTTGGGTGCATTTGTCGAGAAACACTTAGCTCAGGAGGACTTGAATGTAAGTGATTCGATAATCCCTCAAAATTTACAAACCGAGCCTAACCAAGCTCCATAGGTCTTCAGAGGGCTTCTTATCCTTCATACTGGCAATCAAATTACATCTACTCAGTTTCAACTCAAAGATAATCCAATGCTCTTTAAAGCTGTAAAGACAATTCGCATTTGGCCGAATTGTTTGGCGATTCCTGCACAACGACTGATCCCAGCGGATGGCGCTTCCCAAGCTGATCACGATTTCCTGGTTCCATGGATGAAAGACTCGCACCGATTCATTGCCCCTACATTCACTAGAGATCTGGCCAACCAAGTGTGTCTCAGAGAACTAGGAGTTGAGAGGATGCTATCTGAGAAGCTTATCACCGAGCATATCCTGCCTTTGCCAGGCACTCTGTCAGGAGATGATTGGAAATTCTACGATGTTCTCATGGGTGCTATCTCACGGGTAAAGCCTAAAGGCCATTTAATATCGGTCCTTTCTCAAAGTTGCATTGCGTCTAACGGCAGTGGCAATTTGAGTAAAGCCAACGTTTTGTTTGACCACACAGACCCTATCTTTGTTGCAGCCTTTCGACACCAAAGTTCGTACAGGTTTTTGCGTGAGGCGTTACACCGTTTCCGAGCTTTTTGGCTGAAAGTTGGGTTACGTCATCGAGATAATGGTATCATCAACGGTGTTGACTATTCCCAATGCCTTGGAGTCATTAGTCAACGACTCGCACAGAACGATTCAGGCCAGGATGATCGTCTAACAGCCGACCTTGAGGAAGTGCTCTCGATTTTAACTCGTCCGAACTCTAGTATTCAGAATTTTAATCGGGACACCTGGCAGTCGATTTCAGGGGAATTAGCTTTCCCCACCAAGACAGACTTTGATGATGAGCCAGAATATAGAAAAGACTTCATGGAAAATCTCGCTATAAACCAGCGGCAACTGAGCTTGTCTCAAATTATTTCGTGGGACCATCGAGCAGTATGTTGGAGCCAGACACCATTTGCCGTTCATTCGCCGACAAGAGAAGTTTACAATTCTGTTGCTGGGAATGGGGAGCCCACAATCCATATGATATGGCGTCACCTTCAGCATTTAAAAGATCAAGCCCAATTCCTAAGCCAATCGCAGGTCCCTAGTTTCATTTCTGACCTTTATTGCACCTATAGTCGTCTTCAAGACTATGTCGAGAATAGCAAAAGTTCATTCAACCTAAGGTCGAGCGCTATCTGGTTAAACATCAACGAAGCCTCAGCAACCTCGATACCCCTTGATGAGATCCTAGCTTCATGGCAAACAATTGATAGTCTAGTACTTTCAAGTTCCTGCGATGCTGGTGCCCTCAAGGCCGTTCGAAGCGGGTTAATGCCTTACGAGAAGTTGTTGAGAGCCCTCGGCTGCAATTGTATCACCCATCCCACAATAGCACAACCACAACTCCATATCGGTCAATCAGTCTCAAAGTCATTACGAGGTTTGCGTGAGAGTGGCAAGCTCTTAGACGCTACGTTCTCTACCGAAGGCCGTCAAATCCAGGCACACAAAGTTGTGCTTGCTGCTCTCTCAAAAAAGTGTGCCGCTCAATTCGATCCGAAGTGGCCACAAGCAGACATTATCACTTTCACTGAGGATGAACCCGAAGATTTTCTCTCTTATCACACTCTATCAACTATGATTAACTACGCGTACGAAGATGACGTTGACTGGAGTGAGATGGAGGTCTCAAGGGGAGAAGAGAAAGAATCGAAGGAAGAAAAGCTGAATATGCTTCTTGATCTCCACAAGGGTGCCGACATATGGGTGATTCCAGCCTTGGCTTCTCAGGTGGAGGCGAAGATTGTGGGTGTTGGGAAAGAATTCATAGATGTTGAGAATGTTTTATGGGTCCTGGAGCGCGCAAGGGAGGTCCGGGCCAAAGCTGTGGAGAAGTTGTGTGAAAAGTTTATTGAGAAGAACAGTATTGCAGTCGCTACAGCACATCCCACATCTTAATGAGTGTTGCATATCTGGGTGGGCACTCCCGAAGGTTCCCTCAGCTGATGAGTTGACAACGCAGGCAGGGGCGGTGGCCTCGCTGCTTCAATAGCTCGAGAAGAAACGCAGAAATTGTTCCCTAGTATTAGAAAACGCCTCTTTTTATAATAAAAATATACAAGTGATTGTCAAATCTTGAACTGTAGAAGTTAGCCCACTTCAATCATATTAATAAGATAGAGATTCTGAAGACCTGAGTCATCTTGTATTGGCGGGTGATGTTTTTTACCCATGCCACTTAGCTCTTTTCAAATCGAAGCTATTCTAATTTGAGATATGACAACTTCCTGAGAATTCCTTCCGCTTAAAGTTTACATTCTTTTCTCGTTGAGGCTGATCATCTATTTCTTTTCTCCTGATATTTCGAGGGTATTGTGATCATCAATACCTACAATTAATAGATGGTCAACTTTATTTAGGTATCAAAACAGTGGACTATACTGACTTCATCCCTTGTTCAATATTATATTAGTTGTTGTTATAGTCGGTA
Source organism: Tricladium varicosporioides (assembly GCA_021365295.1). NCBI lineage: Eukaryota > Fungi > Ascomycota > Leotiomycetes > Helotiales > Tricladiaceae > Tricladium > Tricladium varicosporioides. Next base: position 575,776 of record JAJTIW010000013.1, on the reverse strand, counting down.
GAGGGGGAGAGAGGTTATCGTTCGGAAATCGCTGGGACCTGCGCTGATGGATTCCCGGAAATGTTTCCCGAGGTGCGGGAGGCTTCCGGAAACTGAAGGCCGGAACCCGGCGCTAGAGTCCGGGTTATTGATTCGGTAGATTATCCCAGCCGATTTCGCATGGAACTTGAGGTTTATGGTGACTACTCAGACAATATTTCTGTTTGTCGTCATGAGATGCAGGTGTACGCTTTTTCCCGGTATCAGAGGAGGAGGGCTCGATCCCAGCTGAAACAGAAACACGGACGAGTCACGAGTCCGGAAGTTTGGCATTCGATCAATATAGCCTTGTCGAAAGACATAAAGACAACAAACGGAATGTGTATCTTTGAAAACCTATAGCAAGCATATTTTAAGATTTTCATCGACTTGTTCGGGAAGATAAAGTGGGAGGGAACTCCTGGGGTTAGGATGACGCCAAAACGTGGGGTTGCCCTTGTATATTTGGCTGGGGCTAGCCTGAAACAGCTGAATGACAAGCCTCTCTTGTGTTCCCACACCTCTCAGCCCTCTGCGTTTGCATCTGTTATTTTGCAAGGCTCGAACAGCTTCGGAGCCTAACCTCTACAACAACATACATCAAGGGTTGTTGGTCTGCCTTATCATGGTGGTTGATGAATCCTACTTAATGTCTTTTGCAAGAGAGAGTGTGACCTTATCCTGACCACCCTATCTAAACTTCTGCATCAATACACATTAAGAATGGTGCCTGAGCCGATAAGAAATAACTCGCAGTTTCAATCTCTGCTGAATGCACTGAAAAATATCTGTAGAGACTACCCTGCTGGTGGAGGTGTACTCCGCGAACTCCTTCAAAATGCAGATGATGCTGGAGCCACAGTTGTGGTAGGTAGACCCCCTTCAACAGCCTCAAAGTGATAAACTGACCAGATTTCCAGCGATTTGTTCTTGACGAGAGAACGCACCCCTCAACCAAGCTCTTTGGTCCCGGAGAGATATTAGAAAAGTATCAAGGACCCGCTTTGCTAGCGTATAACAATGCTGTCTTCTCTGATGCGGATTTCAAAAATCTCAGAAATCTTGGAAATTCTTCAAAAATCAATGATGGAACAACGACTGGCAAGTTTGGTCGAGGCTTCAACTCCGTACGTACTATATCTGATTTTTCTGTGCTTAACTTAGTACTGAGGAAGTAGGTATACAACTGGACTGATTCACCATCCATTGTGTCTCGTGAATTTCTCGTCATTTTCGATCCCCACCTTGAATGGTCAGGCGCCAATGGGGGCGGTCCCATGTATGACTTCGTCAAGCACGCCTCTGAGAGTAGTACTCAAAATCACATGGCAGCTTTTCAGGCCGTAATAGAGAATACCCGGCAACCGCTCGATGGCACCGTAATCCGAATCCCATTGCGGACTGAAGCACAAGCGGCCCAAAGCAAGATAACGAATCGTGCGACCACCGTCTCAGATATTTCAGATATACTTCGTATATTCTCCACCGAGTTTGGAGAAAGTGGCCTCCTCTTCATGAGAAATGTCACGAGGCTTGAGATTCTGTCGGCTTCTACTGGCCTCTCCATGCACATGGAAATGCAAAGTGCAGAAGGAATTCAACTGTAAGTCTCTTTGATACTTTTCTCATTCGCCACTAATCAAACTGGTGCTATTTAGCCAGAAATTGAAAATCAAACAAGCTGTGAAAGAAGCCGTCCAAAGCAAAGAATATTCCTGGGACTACTCATTCGGAGCTGAAATCAAGTACTCCCTCAATGGAACAACCAAGCAAACAAAATTTGCTCTAAATCATACCATTCAAAATAATATTACAGATGTAAACCTGAGTGGCTGGATGGAAGACCAGAAGCTGATACCCTGGGTTGCCTTGGCGGCGGAACTTCCAGCAAGTTCCCTAATGCCCATTTTCAATCTCTCACACTTGTGCTAATTATTGATAGTTGCATGAATCGACTATGGAGAAAGGCGCTCTATTTACGGTCTTACCTCTCCCAGTTGCAACCAATCAGCCTATTTCTATTCATGGTGTATTCAGCTTATCGCCAGATCGCGCAAGACTGCATCAGCATGATGATCGAAACATCCAAGATCGGTTCCCTGGACTGTGGAATGATTACTTGCTACGAGATTTGATCCCGCTCTCATGGACAAAACTACTTACATACTTAGCCGAGCTCTACCCTAGCGATTGTGCCTTCGAGAGATGGCCTCATAGTATGGATGACTCTCATAATCCCTTGGGTGCTTCCCTGGCCAGCGTTCTGAATCATATTGAAGAAAATTCTCTGGCGGTATGGCCAACTGAGGCAGGCTACAAAGTAGTGAGCGACTGCTTTCTTGCCACCGGGAATGAGACTGCAGCTTTGAAAGAAGCCCTTCAGAAGGCACTTGTCCCCGTTGTCTATGTTCCTTCTAAGCTTCATTCATATGTTAAGAATAATTTTAGCGGTCGAATGTTGGATGCTCAACACCTCTATACTTTCTTGAAAGGCGAGCGTATTCGAATCCGACAATGGGATGAAAAGACAAAAATCCACATTCTGGAGTATCTCGTCTCTCAATCTAGGAACCACGACTATGGTGGCCTCGAGCTTTTCCCCTTCGAAGATGGGGTGTATCGATCTCTTGAAGATGGTGTAGTATATCTGCATCGAGATGAATTCGAGAGAGATCTTTTTGACAGAGAAAAGGGTCGTAATGTTGACCTGGACAAGCTTTCCCCAGTCGCCAAATCTAATTTGAAAGATGCTTGTAATAGAAAGACAGGAAACCCGTCCCTACAATACCGAACAGAGCAAGATTTTAGTGACTACTACAAAGGAAAGGTCTTTCACCAAATACCAATGGACTCGGATATGATCTATCTTGACGAAGAGATTTCAGCGCTCGTTGAAAAGGCATGGACTTGGCTTAGAAAGCGGAGCATTAGCACACTGCATGAATGCTGCTCTGATCTATGGCTGCTGCCGCTGACAAATGGTCAATACCGCAAAATTGTCCCCTCAACTTTATCACCGCCTATTTTCTTTGCTCCTCCATCACAGGAAGGTGATATTATGAGGAAATTAGATGCAGAATCAGATTTGCAAGAGCCAACTATGCTTGATACTGCAGTAATCGCGCCATTTTCATTGCAGGTTCTTATGGAAGGACAACACTTCAGAACAGATCTTCGTATCAATGACTGCAAAAATATGATGTGTTTTGCAGATTGGCTACACAGAATGCGTAGTATCATCGATAATACGACAGATGACATTAAGAACCGTATTATAAACATCCTTTCCATGAATATAAGTGGTTCCATGACTGTGAATAGTCGAGAGGAAATTGCTCGCGAACTGGCAGATCTGCAAATATTCCGCAGGATATCGTGGACAACTTCAGAAATTGGGAAAGAGTCCGTAGAAAACATTTATCCTACTCGCTGTAAATATTGCTAACAGTGCATAGGATGCCATACATAGTGTGGACTAGTCTCCAAGCATTTCCAAAATCCATTGGTCTTCTAGACGGCCTCAACCCAGTGCCCGAGATCGAAGGTGTTCAGTTCTTGGATGCTTCCAATTCCCGCGAATTTGGGCACCTTATTCATGTTCTTAACGTCGCACCATGTCTCAGACTCGTGCAGGTCATACAAGAGCATATAATCCCTGTTTGGCAACGTGGAAACGCAGAACACTGGACAGAGTCTTGCAAAATGCAGGTGTCGGAATTGCTCCTCCGCCAGTACTCTTGTCTTAGCCTAAGATCCCAAGCACAGCTTCATAACATTCCTTTTGTCCCTGTCGCAAAGCTGAATGGAAATAAAGCGTTGGCATTCTCGATTCCAAAGGATTTGATTGATCCATCTTCAGCGGAGCTGAAAGACTTGTTCTTCCAGGATGAAGAAGTTCTACCAGATGGTGAATTCTTTCGCAAATTTGGTGCTGCTCTGAAAGGCTGTGGCATGAAATCAACTCTAGATGAGGCATTGATTGATAGCCGTATCATCTATTACGCAAGTGGTATTCGCCCAGTTAAGGATGTCCAGCGTCGCGTCCATAACTTGCTAAGATACCCTTACCGGTTCGCTTCAAAGCGAAGAATTGAAGGAGACAAACTTACACAACAATTGCAATGGCTCCCTGTTGTTGTGCCTGATGGAACCTTGGTTTTAAAAGCGTCAGACGAATGCCGGGGTCTTAATGATCGAAAACTCGTGGGGTATCAGCTTCCGATCCTCGATTTACCCATTTCCCCTGATTGGGAGAAACGCATTGGTTGGAGCGACAACTTACCAGAAAATATAATATTAAATCAACTGAAAATAGGCGTCCAACGTGAAGATAGAGAAGTTGTGGATGCCGTCTTAGCATATGTTGCTCGTCATAGGCATGCCACAACTTTACTAGATGGACTGAAGCGCTCGCCCTGCATCCTTACTACGAATGGAATATACTTATATCCGGAAAAGGTATTTCACCCATTTTTTGCATCGGGTGTCGAGTGTAGGCGCCTGCACCCATTCTTAGGGAATGTCGATTATAAATTCTGGAAGGATCATGAAGAGCTGCTGAAGCAACTCGGAGTTAGAGAAAAACCGAGTCTGGAGGACTTGATCAATGTTCAGAAAGAATTGGAGTCCAAGGACGCTCTACGCGAAAGTGAAATTACAATTGCCATTGAAATACTAAATATGGCCACTCGTTTACCAGGAAACAACTACCAATCCCTCAAAGTTCTCAACCGATCCGCGGAATTCTGTCCAATTTCAGAGGTCAAGTACCATGATATTGGCCTCCTTGAACCTTCCCAGGAAGTTAATTTAACACATCCTGACATCCCAGTTAAGACGATACGAAAACTCGAAATCGAAACGTTGAGCCAAATTATGATCAAAGGAATGCTGGATATTGAAGATATCGACGACGATGATGAATTTGATCAACGAGAAAAGGTTACCACTCGTATTGCCGATACCTTGGAACGATATCAAGTCGATGCAACCTTCAAGGAGTACCTTGCGAATGCAGACGATGCTGATGGCGCCTCAAGGATCAGCTGGCTTCTTGATGACAGAACTCATGCCAGCGAGAAACTACTGACACCTGAGCTGAAAGATTTTCAAGGACCTGCATTGCTTGTCTACAATGATGGCGGTAAGGGCTCTTCACCCTCAGAATGATAAAAGACTATAAATGGACTAACTTTTGCAATAGTCTTTAGTGAGGATGATTTTGAGGGCCTCAAGAATGTAGGGGAGGGAAGTAAGAGGCATAAAAAGGAAACAATTGGCCAATTTGGTCGTGGAGCTGGAACGATGTATCACTGGACCGATCTTCCTATGATTTTGTCAGGAAAATATCTTCTTATCCTTGAGTAAGGTCATTATCCCCCCCTAAGTCGTGCAACTCTGATAAGCTATTCTTAGCCCACAGCAGCAATCCTTACCCAAAAATCAGCGAAAAGGGAGGCGTAAGGCTGGAGTGAAACTAGCCCTTTCTAAATTAAGAGCTGCTTGTCCAGATCAACTTGCCCCTTTCCGAGGCTTGTGGGACTACTCTGAGGATTTGGATTACTATCCAGGAACAATCTTCCGCTTTCCACTGCGGCCTACTGGAGCCATTTCTAAATTAAAACTCAACTGCCCAGATTTAAACAGTGATGTAGTCTACCGATACCTTGACAACTATTTTAACGAAGCACGAATATCACTCCTTTTCCTGAGGCGGATCCGATCGATAGAATTCAAAGTTTGGGGTAAAGAACATTCTGGCTGGATTATTTCTAAGGAAGAAGTAATTGAACAACAGAGATCAGTTCTTCCTGAAGGGAACAAAATTTCTTCTGGGCCGGTCTCTTACCTCTTCCATAGACATCTTCAATTCGAATCCGAGCTTAGCGGCAAAGATACGTGGCAGGTTCTAGCCAAGAACATACCTCCCGCTATAGACAAGACTGCATCTCCTGGACGAGAAAGAAAGAATATTGAATGTGGAATTGCAGCATTACTATCTTCAGAGACAAATACCGTCGATCCAAACATTTTGACACATGCACCTATTCAATCAAGAATGTTCAGCACGCTCCCACTTCCGATTTCTTCTGACCTTCCGGTCCATATCCATGCAACGTTCCAACTCTCGGGTGATAGACAATCACTCGTTGTTGATGAATATGGAGCCGAATCATCGGATTCAACTTCAAACAGATATCTTTTAGGCACCGCTCTACCAAACCTATATTTGACATTCCTTGAAGAATTGAGAAAGCAAATACATCTGGATATCTTCAAATTCTGGCCACAGGAAGATCCTCCAAAGAGAAGCTGTTCCGAACCCCTGTGTTCCTCATTCTGGCAAGAACTGCCAAAAAGCTCGCGAAAGCTGTTCCCTAAAGCTCCATTAGATTCCGAAGCGGCTCAGCGTGAGCCACTTGAATGGTTCGATATGAGTCAAGCTGTTTTTGACTTTTTAACAAAAAGTCAATCAACCACATTGGCACCTCTCTTACTTGACTTAAGTGTCAACTTGGTTCACCGACTGCCGCTCAAGGTATCTAGTCGAATCAAATCAATACCTGAAACCAAATCTGTCGACGCGAATATGTTGAGAACGCTACTTAAATTAGACAGAAGCAAGAAAAAGTTGGAACTTGAGATTGCCAAAGTTGACGAACTTATGAAAGTCATTCTGCGCCTCTCTATCACAGATAAAACTGACCTACGAGAGCTGGACGGCTGCCACATTATCCCTCTAGCAAATGGATCGCTTGGGACACTAAAATATGAATCCTCTGATACTAAAAATATATACTTTGTCTCCTCGGAAGAAGAGATGGATCTCTTTGATTTTGCCTCAAGTTTACTGGTTGCAGACAAGCATGAGGCAGAACTCTATAGTATTATACATAGCGAAAAGTTCAACTTAACCAAGTTTAGTATGCTTCATGTTGGTAAAGTCCTTAAGGGATCTTTCACCACACTTCCGCAGAGGCCGTCTGAAAAATGGCTCGAACGATTTTGGAAGGCCTGGAATGATGACCAAAATACGATTGAGCGTTCATCAGAAGCTCAAATACAGGAGTTTTTATTGTGTCGAGCGAATTTGAATGGCCAGATAACCTCTACATCTTTGGCCGGGTTCACTACATCTCCAGCTATCGTGTCGCCCAATAATGTGCGGCATCGCCAATTGTGTTTTAACATTCCGGGCCTGTATCAGTTCGATGGTGATCTAATGCCAGGAAGATTTAGGATCCATGCAAATAATCTGTTAAAGACGAACTCTTTCTTTAAATTGATTTCAGCATTGCAGATTCTCGCAAATAATGCAAATATTACTGTCACAGCATTCGTTCATAAACATCTGCACGCCGAAAACAGAGAGGTACGTGTACTCTTCGCCCCCCCCAGAACATTTCAAAGAGAGTGCTGACGTCTGTGGTGATAGCTTCTTCGCAATCTTACCATTCACTTTGTAGATCAATGTAAGGCGGATCCAACCGACAAGGGCCTGTTAGGCCAGGTTATACCAATCCTCCAATCAATCCCAATCTGGCCAAGTTGTTCAGTATCTGGCTCGGATGATTTTACCTCAGCTGAGAACGGACTTCTGGCCAAGAATCATCGCCTGCTAGTGCCATGGTTGAAGGATTATGCACGATTTATCAAGGCCAACATCGTAACAAGTTCCTTAGATTACGAGTGCCTCAAGTACTTGGAGGCGAAGGATGTACAGTCGCAAGATCTTCTAATAGAGTACGTTATGCCGCTACCCGACAGCATTACGAATTCAGACCTACAGAACTACGAAGAACTTGTATCAGTTGTTCCTCGTATAAGTGATCGAAGGGGTTCCTCCGATTCTTTGATCCCAACATTGACCAGCCACAAATTCGCCATCGACGGACATCAGAACACTCGCATTGCAAACGAACTTTTTGACCACACGGATGAGATTTTCTCCTCTGCGTTACGATACCAAAAAGAAAGCCACTTTCTACATCCCCATATCCGACAACATCGAGCTTTCTGGTTGAAGTTAGGTCTCCGCTCCCAGGAATATCGACGTCTTGCTTTCAGGGATTACCATTACTGTTTACAGATCATGGCTAGCCGTCTAGCAAATCATGATCTACAGCCAGATGCGCAGCTTGATCAGGATATAGGAGTTGTTCTCGGTCCCCTAACAGGCCCCAACTCTAGCATTCGATTATTCGATCGTTCTGCCTGGCAGGACCTTTCGCGAGAGGCAGTATTTCTCAGCAGAACCGACTATTCGAATGGGCCACAGTATAGGCGTTCCTCCATGGAAGCACTCGCTGCGGGAAATCGAATCTTGCGGCTGGTTGAATTAGTAACATACGATCATGTTGCGTGTTGTTGGAGTCAGATCCCATTTCCGATACACAGGCCAACAGTGGAAGTGTTGGAACACATACCGGGTAAGGGTGAACCGGGCATTGTGATGGTTTGGAAACATCTGAAATATCTCAAAGATGCTTCACAGTATCTCAAGCAATCTGAGGTTCCAGATTTTTTGTCCGATGTCTATGATACCTACGAAAATTTGCAGAATCGACTTGATGAGAGTCAGGCTACCTTCGTGTCTAAGCAAGACGAGATTTGGCTCAACCTCAATAAGCCATGGACAAGCTGGGTCGCTGTGGAGGATATTCGCAACCTGTGGTACTCGATGGACTGCCTTGTCTTGTCGAGCTCATGCGATGCAGGCCATATCAAAGCCGTTGGAGAGGGCCTGATGCGTTTTGAGAAGCTCCTACGGGCTTTGGATTGCAGTTCGATCGTGTATCCCACAGTTGTTCGTCCTGTTCTTCACCTTGGCCAATCAGTCTCGAATTCTTTACGAAGACTCCGAGCAGAAGGGAAAATGCTCGATGTAACATACGAAACGGAAGGGAGAAGGATCCAGGCACATCGCGTGGTTCTGGCGGCATTGTCGGAGAAGTGTGAGGGACAATTCAGTGGCAGGTGGAGCGACGAGGTGATCCGATATAGTGAAGCGGATGACCCAGATGAGTTCATTTCATATCATACATTGTCGACCATGATCGATTATGCCTATGAGGATGAAGTAGATGTAAGAATAACCCATTCATATCTACTCCCTTCTTTCCAAGACAACCACTAATGATTGATATATAGTGGAGCGACATGCAAATTACGGAAGGCGATAATGAAGAAACGAAGGAAGATAAGCTCAATCTTCTGCTCGACCTCCATAAAGGCGCTGACTACTGGATTATCCCAACCTTGAAGTCGCAAGTCGTTGACAAGATCTTGAGCGTTGGAAAGCTCGTCATTAATTTGGATAATGTTCTGGATATTAGGGACCGCGCTGAAGACGCGAGGGCAGAAGCTGTGGTGGAGATGTGTAGTGCGTTCATAGCACAGAATCGGGCTGTTGTTAAGAGGGCTCACTCTGAAATCTCTTCTTGAATCGTGATTCTCGGGTCAATTAATATTTAGCGTTGTTTTGGATACCCTTGGTTGTATTTGGATAGTGCCTGGAAATTTGGAGTATTTATACTGGGGATTTATTGGCATCTACAGTGTGGTCTTGCTAAGGGTTGTTTATCCAAGGTATTATTCTAAGATTTTAAGCACTCGAAAAAGAAGGCCGCCAAGGTCCTTGACCAGAACAAGAGTTTGACTTCAAAGTGTTTCAGCCACAATCGTGATATCTCGCACCAAAGATTGAATGAGATGAATAGGGAAATAAACACTGCTGGCCTACCAATTGAAATTGTTCTGATACAACTGACAGAGCCTATTGTTGAATATAGACAACTAAGATAGGCAAGGACAACTGTTGCCTTCTATGAGTCATAATAATAGGCAGCAATAGGCAACCTTATGGACTCTAGGTCTATATATATAGCACTTCTCTCTATAGAAATAAGATCATCGTTGAAAATATCCAACACCTATAAACTCATACGTTAGTCGCGTGGAGTCAAATGCACATACAGATTCAAATTACACTTTAGACGAATAAGGCTACCCCGGTTATGCTTTGTTTGCGACAGAAGCTTCCCTTCGGATTATATTCCTCCCCCTAATCAAGTCAACAACAACCCAAGTATCCTTGCTCCAAAGACACGCCCTAGAGACCGGTGAAGATAGCTTCATAACAGCCCACCGATCGGACACTTACCCTTCAATGCAAAAACCCCCATAGAATGACAACATAAGGCTGTCCCTCCAACTGATCCCGCCAAGAGGTATCGAGGCCTCGGCTCTATACAACTCGGGCGTATCTTCAATGCACCTCACTGAATATCGAATGATGCGTCTCACCAATAAAAACTGTATTCAATAGTAGCTGCATGGTAAGACAGCTCCAAGCAAGAACGCCAAATGAGAACGTTTCACAATGAGGCTCTACAAGGTCTCCAGTAGACCAAGCATCAACCATGGAGGGGATGACGATCGTTTGCTGGCATGCCTCACTTTTGATGGCTTGCATATGGCCCGGAAAATTCAAGGGTAGAGACTTGGGATACCCCTGCCTAGACGTAAGCTACTTAGGGCCTTTTAGGCGATATTTGAAATTTAGTGCACGACTTAGTCTTTGGAGATCTACTTTGAACCTACCTTTCCACTACAGCTCCGATCACGACAAATCAAATACACTCATCAAACTCATAACCATAAGTATAACAATCACATCTGCCTACTTTGGGTTCTTGGGCTCTTTTTTCTACGCCCTAGTAAATCTGAATCTACTTCTCATGAGTTCGTGCTATTGGGAGTGCACGAATCGTATGCTTATCGTATAACCGACGAGCATAGAAGGCCTGACAAAAGCATGGGTAGATGATCATTATTCGACAATGCTCTTCCCTACAACATTAGGCCTCAATATTCGTCACCTACCAACGGAATCCCATTTTCGCCTCACTTTGAGGGATGATCAGAGGTCGGTACCGCTGACAACTATCCTATTGCAATTAACGTGAGCGGGACGAGGAGCCCTGACTGTACATCACTTCGGTTCTGTATGCATAGCGAACTGGTGTTCTCAATAGGAAGCGTGTTGCATCATTCGGATATAGAGTAGTAATTTATTGTGATGTTACTGTCTTGAATCTTATTCGTTAACATATCCACCTACTACCCTCAATCAGCATCGGCATCAATCCATCACTTCCATTGGACAATCGACTCACCCCTCAAATCAATTTAGCATGGCTTCCATCTTACCACCCCCTATATAGCACTCAACCGGAAACATCGGCTTATGAGACTAGTCCCGTCGCTTCACAAGCAATATCCGCAGTATTCTAAGCATGGACAACTCATACGACTCCTCCCACTGCGATTCTAACTTTAATGATGACGGAACCATGAATTTTATTGGAAGACTTAGGGTAAAGCATTCAGAAGCTATAATTTATATGTGAGGGATATTGCGTATCATGATTAGGGAACATGCAGGGGAGCTTTTAGGAATTTTATTGAAGTGAGAGCTGAGAGTATAGAATATTTAGAGTGTGATTAGTCAAGTAAAGGGGGTGGAGGGGTCAGGGTTTACCGAGTAGTGGCTTGTGATGTATGTTTTAAGGGTGATGGATTTTAATTAGGAGATTAATGATAACTGATATGATTAGAGGCTCAATAAATGGAATATGTGGCCATGAGGGGTTACTTGGACTGTATTTGGATTTGATCTCGAATATAATCGACATGGAGTAAGATGCTTGTTTGATGGATTATATATCGTTGAGGATTAGAAAGCACATAAAAACTGTTCTTCCAAAACCCACTATAACTCATTTTCAATTTACTCTAGATCAAGACTCAAGTATCATCAATACCTGTTCCATTCACATATCTCACTCACCCCGTCAAAAAGCACATCCAAGCCCAAATATACATATAACTGAATATCTAGCTTTTGGCTCCTTAAGTTAATCCGATACTTTTACCACACAACCAAGGATATCTTATTCACAATAATCTACCTCCTAGGGTATATCCTAGCAATCTGCATAGGCTTATACATATGTGGGCTATTGTCCGCCCTGAAGACTGAGAAATCGCCTCCCTTCCCTGCACAGCTGCTTCAGTCCTTGGAATAGGTGGGTGCCCCATTACTATTCCAACTTGCCTACCGCCCTGATAGATTCCCGCCCGAGGGTTGGAGTAGGGGATCCGACCAAAGCCTTTTTGAGGTCCTAGTGCTCTGACATTTTGGGATTGTTAAGGCGTGAATGTCGGTTAATAAATATTGGGAATTGCTTCCACATGGTAACGGATGATGAGATAGAGGGTTTTTCAATTGTTGTTATGTATTTAAAGCCTAGAAACCGGCAAGGCTAAAAATGGGGAAGTGATATTACGTACCTATAGAAGAGGACCACGATTTAATCTGGAGAAATTAAAAGCCTATCATTTTCTATGAGCGAATCAAGTGACATGAAAGTTCTATATCGTTTACAATGGAAGTCATTCCCTGTTTCGATGTCTGCAAAGTGAAGTGTCGATGTCCTGCATCGCTAGCCTAATCTTTGCTTTTTCACTAGGAGCCGGGCTGCTACAAGAAATCAGAACTGCAAGCCACTATCACATCTCCTGATACTCTCCGTAAACTTATTTAAATGGTCTGAAGGGGATAGGGGTGAGTTGGCAAGCGTAAGGCTCTGTGTCATACCCTATTATACTTGAAGTCCAGCCTCGCTTAATACAACACCCGACGTTTGCCGCCACTTTTCACTTCAACTACTGTCGTTATGAACCTTTCTGCTTTTCTTAATACAAAATTTCTCTGGAACAAGTTTGTATCGCCTTCACATAAGGTACTTTCATAAATAAATGGAAATGGCAACTGATGGCCTACCTAACCGTCCCCCCACGCCTCTCCAACAACAAAACATCGACACAAGTGACCGCGTAGACTACCCCGGCAAAACCCCCCAGGATAGCCGCCAATTTGGAGCTGCTACCCCTCCAATTTCTGTACATGCTAAAAAACCTGGTGAGATATCTATACTTATACAGAACAATGAATCTCAAAACTCAGGGGGGTGGAAGGAACCTTTAGCTGGATTACCTGACGGAGGGAGTGGAAATGGGATAGGGATAGGGAGTGGAACGATTATTGGGGGAGCTAGTGGTGATAGAACGGGGAGGGAAGGCCAAGGAGGGGTAAGGAAGCAGGTATTGTATGACAAGGATGGGAGAGCGGTGGAGGTTGAGGTTGTGCCTGACGATACGGGGACGTGGCGGGTGAAGCGGCCCGGGATGACTGGTAGGGTGCCTGTGCCGAGAATTCAAGAGACACCTACATCTTGGACGTCTGATCTTCGACTTCAGGGAAATGCCATCCAGGATAGGGGAAGACCAGGTCCACCTCCTCCGCCTGGTACACGCAGCCCTCCCTCCTCATGTAGACACCAACAAAACTTCGACTTCCCAGCTTCAACGCAGTATGAAGAACACGAATGTGAGGAAGTTCGACGGCCGTATATCTCTGATCTCACTCAAAAGAATACTCGCCAGGGCTTGGGATTTCAAACACAGGAAGTACATAGATATCAAACAGATAACCAGACAGGGCGTAAAACCAGGACTGTGACGGGTGAGTCAAGGACTAGTGCTTCAGCTAAAAGTAGCAAGGTGTGGGATTTTGATAGTGTTGCAAAAAAGACGGGTTCGAGGGTATGTCACTAACTTTTAAACTTTTGATTATCATCTATAGATACTTTAGATATGAAAGCTGACTTCAAAATAACAGGAAAAAGATAAGGGAAGACATGGGGATGATAGAAGGATGGCAAGGAGGAAAGGTCACAAAAGTCGCAGGAAGAGTAGCTGGTTATTTTGGTGACTGTTAGCTCAAGCATGAATAGTCTATATTAACTTCTATATTCAAGGAATTTGTGTAGCGATACTGGGGCCGACATCCTTCTAAATGGATGTGTTTACACTTATATCTGCAACAAATTATTTGTTTTCACGCGATAGGCATTCAAAATTCGATACTTTAAAGCTATACCATTTTATAGCTACTTGGTTAAAGAGTAATATTGATACGATATATAAGTGGCAAACCTTAGAATTTTAACATGTGCTAACAGAGGTAAAGTTTGTTTAACCCTTCAAGTCTTTCAATTATCTTTCGACGAGCTCGCTTCCAGGTCAGCATACTCAGAGTTTGAATGCACTACTTTGCTCCAATTTCAACGCACTCTAAAACCCTCACTATTGTTCTCTCTAACCATCCTTGATCATTGCCATTGATAAGCCATGGTTGCCTTACATCAAGCCAAAAAACTTAAGCGTTGCATCGCCCTGGAAAGGTGGAATATGCCCCCCGCCCTGGACCTCATAACCAACTAATTTCGTCCCATCCCCATAAACAATCTTCTTCCAATTCGTAATCGGATCATTGGTCACATTCTTCGCAAAGCTAACCTGCAACACATTACTCCACTGTTCCAGTTGCGCCCTCAACAGCGAAATAACAACGGCTTGATCATTCGTCCCATGAACAATCATCATCTTTGGTCGTGTGCCGTTATACCCCGGATAGCAATCCCTTGCCAGATCCCCCCACTGTTGTGTCGAGAACGTACTCGCTTTCTTCCCCAAAGGACAACTCAAATCCGAACTCGCCGGCGTTGACATTGGACTACCAGCCCAACACGCAGCAGGGACCCCCGAATAACTCGCCGCACCAGCAAAAATGTTCGGATAAGTAGCAGCTAGGACATTACTCTCCATAGCTCCTGAACTCCCACCAACAACAAACACTTTTGATGGGTCACCGTTGTATTTTGTTAGTGCCCATTTTACCATAGACGCGAGGCCTTGGGAGTCCCCGCCGCCGTCATGTTTGAGCGATTTTGTAGAATGGCAGTCCCAACAGTTCATGCCTGATTGGGATTTCGAAGTGGGAAAGAGGAGGATGAACCCGAGCTTGTCGGCGTAAGAGGTGAGTGGGGTAGAGGATTGGTATTGGGAACCGGTTCCACCGCAGGGGTGGAGCTGTTTACTTGTTAAGATAATTCTTGATGATAAGATGAAAAACATACTCCTAAAATGATAGCAGGTTTTTCCGCAATTTTATCTGGGGTGTAGACCAGCATAGCAGGAAGGCCAGATGGGTTGTCTCCCCAATCTGAAATTGAAGTGGTCTTTCCAGCCAAAACCAGAGAGGGCAGAATTGCCAGGAAGAATTGTACACGCATGGCAAGGATTCTTGAAAAGAGATAGATGATCTCCGAGAAAGGGCAATTCGATGGTCTGGAGTAATATTTCTCTCGAGCAAATAGACTTGTATTTATACTCGCCTTTGATCAATGGCTAAGTGTTAAACAGTAAACCTAGCGTTATAAATATACATAGGCGCGGCGGGATGGTGTTTCTGGAACCAGTGGTGGTAGAGCCAACGGAATTCAAATCGGGATTTTCATACCATTTATCATTCTAAACCTGGTCAGTCCCTTCCGCTGGTAATTTATTCCAATATAAACTCTGCTTTCCAGAGTGTGAATTAGGTGGTAAAAGTAGTACTGATCGCATCTTACCAATAGACTTGGTTTAAATAAAGAGATTTCTGGAGCACCGCAACATAGTCTGATGTGCCATGGAAAGTCGTAAAATAACAAGATGTCTGCTAGGGTATAAGTGCTTAGCATGCTATGCTGAAAGAGCGCGCATCGCTTGCTTATTGGACATTGGATGATATCACTGTTATGAAGCGTGAGAACAGCCGTTGAGGACTCCAAAATGTTTATCCGTGCTGAGCCGACAAACACATTGACCTAGGGTTTATGGAGGTCGTTGGCCTTCCACTAACACGCGCCTTAATTTATTCGTACAGGTTTTTGGAATGAATAATGCAGAGCGCGCATCGGCTTCTTATTCGCTCATTTACAAGATAGCCTCTTTCTACTTCAAATGCTAAAGCAACTAGTAAAATGGGAAGTTATCTGAAGCTTACTCTGAAATCACAGCCACTAGAACTCCCTAAAAAGAGACTTGAAAGAGTCTCATGCACCACAAAACAGCTTTGATGTGAAAGGTAAACAGCGTGGGATTGAAATTATCCCGAAGAACCAAGAGCACGAGGCGTAACTACTCTGATCAGTCATGGTTAACTATCTGGTTAAGATTCCTTATTCTCACTTGAGACCCGATAATCACAGTATATCCTCTACTGATACCCACACTCATGGAATAATCAGGCGGAACTATAGTTTGCAGACCACAAAATAGTAGTGATCACCATGCATTTCACGCGACCAACAACCTCTCTCATATGATATCTAGATTTTGATATCTTCTTAATCCAACGTCAAGTCAGATTTAGTCAGTTGTAGGATGCACACCCTGTGTCACAATTGATATACCATGGTAACCTTCTGATACCAACTTCTGAATGTCAAGGCAACGATGCATACATCTGATAACTCATCGCTCCCTCTTCATCTTGACATGTACGTAAATAATACTCGAAAGGACATGTAGCTGCCAAAGTATGAATCCCCATAAGGTCAAGTTTCGGGTCATCAACATCGTCCATAGGAGGCGGAAAACTTTGCCACGACATGCAAGACCTAACTTGAACACCATCAACCCATTGCCCAACACCACACAGAGTCGGGGTTTGGCTCTCAGCATCTCGATTTGGCCAGTTATGAGTATCATTGGGTCTATTAAAGCTAGCAGATTCGAAGCTCGAAAAGCTCTCGAATTCGGAAGAGCTGCCGTAACTGAGAGGGCTGTGTGATAGAGAGTCGTCGTCAAGGTTTGTGGGGTATCCAATACACATGGCTCCCCGCTTCTCTGATAGAGTATCACAAAGTTGGCATTCCGAAATTTGGACATCAGTTGTGATGTTTCTCGGATCAGCTTCTACCAAAGAGCGCATGTTAGCACAGGCATTGGATTAGGCCAAAATAAAAGCTCACCAAGAGATCTCGGTCGGCTTCTTACGCGCTTATCATTTATCCCACCAACCTTCTGCTCACCAACTGAATTGCGTTTTCGAGGGGACCTTGAAGAATATTTGCTGGGCTCGCATAACCGCGGAAATCCCATTGATTCAACTGGTGACAAAATCTCTCGCCTTTGACATACCCCCTCTAAGTTTGGATATGCTGTGTATGAGTTGGGATGCTGCTGATCGAGAGAGCGAACAGTGGCAGGATAGACTTTTGAAGGTTCACACATGGTGGAGCTGACTAGGACAGAGCAATAGACGTGGTAGTGTTGGATTGACCACTGCAAAATGGCAGCAGATCCATCTTCTTATCCCCATCGTAACCCAGCTCAAAAATGCTGGATGCTGGATGCTGGAGCGGTGGTCATCCATAGTGAGGGTGAAGTAATTGTCGGTCTCAAAAGGATAAATACATCAAACTAAATCAGTCCTGTCGGTCATAGAAATCGGTCTGAATAGGGTGGGCGGACTTCATTTTCTCCGAGCAGATTAGATCGTGGTCGCGATGTAAGACGGTATGGTCGGGCGTGCCTCAAAAGTCGGTCTCCCATTTAGGTTCGGTGTTAATATATGTTGCCGGGATGTATTAGATTTTGGGTGTGTGCTGAGTCTTTATGCCTCAATACTGTGAGTTTCTGAACCCTTGTGGCCTCACTTTAAAGGCATAAAACCTGGCTAAATACAAAATGATCGTGAGTTTATCACACGTAGGAATAACTAGAAATGGACGACCACCTTCAGCTCGGTACAGCCCTGCTCAGAGTCCAGCTCTAATATTTGAAATCACAATACTATGGCCTTATACTATTCCCAAAACACAATCGGAGGTACACTGGCTCCCACAATTGTAATCTCAGATGCAACAGAGGTAGTCACGGATCTTCGTAGGCTAAGGTTACTATACGTCCACTCATTGAGCAACCCGGGTAATCCGGGGCTTGGGGGATACCGACAAATGTGGGCGCTTAGGGACTTGGACTATTGACCCGGCTTCAAGATTCACTCCCATAATGACTTCATCAAGTAATCCTTCAGACGTTGGTGAGTTCATCATTGGAACGTAGTGTGGAGTCCTCTCTTAACGTTGATAGACCTGAATGACCAGTCTAATCTTGATCTGTACACCCGACTTGTTCTTTTCAAGAACGATAAGTCTCAAAATGAAACATTGTGGCAGAATCCAGATAAATGCCTACAGAGATCCCTCCAATCACTGGCCCACAAATTAGATTTAGAGTATGAGTATTCTCTTCATACTCGGGTAGTGCGAATCAGTCGAACTACTATTCCTGAAGTGTCGATGGACTTAGAGACTGAAGATATTGAACTCCTCAACTTTCGATCTCCAGGAAATAACTACGGGCTCCCAAGTACTGATTTAAGTATGCCCGATTCCCCAGTTTATGATACAAACTTGTCATCATCCGTTTGTCTGCCTCATATTAGTACACCAGGTGCTGCTTCAAATCCATCTATGGTGCTTCCCGACTTGTCAAAGTGGCCAGCCCTCGCATCGAACGATTTTCTGCGGGATGTCGATGCTCAAATATCCTCAGCAGAAAGCAAAGACCAACATTCAAAATATTCAGCACAAAACCTTCTGGATGTGAGCTCTTTATATGAGTGGAGCTGGCCTTCTCCGATGCCTAATACGCTTGCTACGGAGGTAAATTATAACTTATCTCGGACCCAGTCAAGTTATGATTCCCCTCTAAGCTGTCCTTCGAATGAACGTGAACTCCAAAATGGTCCGCAACAGACTTTGGACTTGTTTGCCAAAGAGATTCCATCAGTCTCTCTCCTGACCGGTTCAGACTTGGATACAGATGATTCAGAAACTAGAACGAAACCTCACGAGCACCAGAGATTTTACTGCACTGAATACCCACCTTGCAAGCGTTCCTTCACTAGAAGTGACCTCCTCGCGAGACATGTTAGGTAACTCTTCTAATACAATCCTATTTTCCATAATTCTATATCGAGGCCTAGCGGCTTTAGATTTGTCTCTGCATGGCATGGTTCACTAATTTGGATACTCTAGGAAACATCCTAGTGAGCGTCCTTTCCAATGCCACTGTGGCCGTAAATTCACCCGCTTGGTCAATCTCCGACAACACGCACAAACCGTCCATGGCCATCTCGATGATTTGAGCCCAGCTGACCCATTAAATGCAGTCGGCTCAAAATCCCAGCAACAAATTCAAAGAGACAAACACAGGCCCTTACCCCTACCTTCTCCCCCTGCATGTCTCAACAATATAAATTTCAATGCTAGCACGCCAACAAGTTATGTATCTCGTCGTGGTTCCACGCCTAATGTTTCTGAGACCTGGCCTTCTAAGCCCGAACAGCCTACAAGTAGATCAGGATCCGTGAGTAGCTTTCAAAGCGATTGGGGTCGGAATGGGTTGAAGAACATGTTTAGTCGGAGGTCTAGTGCTCAAAGCCGAGGAAGTACTGGATATCAGGAAATCGTGTTCGATTCGAAATCAGTCGACTCAGGGAGTCAGGCTTCAGGAGTATCCGGTCGTCAAGGACCTCTAGACAGCGTTGCGATAGCAGCCATGAATGCTGTAAAGCGAATTGGTGCCTGCTGGAGATGTAAATTTCTGAGGAAAAGTGTGAGTTAAATGTCTCTCTACAAATCACGATACTTACTCGAAATAGTGTAGTCCTGAAACGCCCTGCGATCTGTGTCCTAAAGGCAATGGAAGATCTAATTGGGACATAGTTGGGTGCAAGCGTGGAGACCTTAAAACAAAGATGCCTCCCATTACATTATGTCCGCAACGAGGTCAGGCGCAAACCGATTTTCACGGCTCACAGGTACCCAGCTACGGAGTGGTCAAACAAGCCATAGAGTATTTACAACATATTGAATGGCGCAGCAAGGAGATAAAGGCCCTGGATGCTGCAAATAGCACTAGTATCCATGGATCGGTATTAATCCCAGAAGACTTACCTTTAGGCCTCACCGTTCCGTTATACTCGTCAATACGAGTATCTGAATTCATTTCACCAGCACTGATTCCACTCAATGAATGCATCCTAGCCATAGCCTGGGAGCTCGGCCCTCAATCCTCGGCTTCTCGTAGTCTCGAAATTCTTGGAGACAACTCTCTAGAAAGCCTTATTGCCTTACTAAGGTCTTCTGCAATATACCAGGCCAAACTAGAAAGTGTAAGGCAAGCAAGTCCTTTCGAAATTGTAGTTAACATTTCTTTTAGGACCAGTTAATCGCGCAATCACTTATCTGCCTTCGCAGCTGCCTGGAGGCAA
The DNA here is from genome assembly GCA_021365295.1 of Tricladium varicosporioides. Classification (NCBI taxonomy): domain Eukaryota; kingdom Fungi; phylum Ascomycota; class Leotiomycetes; order Helotiales; family Tricladiaceae; genus Tricladium; species Tricladium varicosporioides. The sequence goes on along the minus strand of JAJTIW010000013.1, from coordinate 555,522 downwards.
TGAACGTTGACGATTACTTACCTTCTCACGCGCACTGCCATGGCAATTCGTGCAAAGTGAAATACATTTCAGATTTTGAGCAAAACATAACTCTATATCTAGATGAACTCTCACGAGTTTTTTTCAGAAAGGAAAATTTAAAGACAAGAAGTGGCTACTGGATTTCTGCTTTCTACAGCTTTTGCATCCAGGCCATTGTCAGAAAGGTTTTACTAGAGCTCCTTGGGAGGAGGATAACCATTACTGCACCCGTTGATGAATCGTTACCTAAGGCATCCGAGCAGTTCCTTCACCTAGCGGTCAATTTGTTCATCGCTAGTTCTGGGACCTACGATCCGTTAACTACAAATTACTCTGCCACTGAGCCGGGGAACGCCTCGGATCAGGAAGACATCGTCTTGCTTCAACAGGTGTTGGGGGGGCCGGTTCACAGTTCTGCGGGCTATCTCCGAAAATTATTCGAGATTAAGGAAACACAAGTGCCAAAATATCAGTACAGCTTAGCTTTGGAATCGCCCCTCCGACCTCCCGTAACTACACAGAAGAAACGCCGCGCCTGGTATACTGGACCTGTCCTTCAAACCACTACCGCTAGCTGGGGCATCATGAGCACACCTGAGCGGAGGGCGAGCATGCCTGAGAATAATCTAAGTAGCTTGAGCACACCATGAGTCAAACATGTGTACAAGCATAGTAGTTACTTAACTCTACTCGAGAGCTTTTCGTCCATGCTTGAACTGCCATGCTTCATCTTTCACTATCGACTCCTCCTGCACCGACACAAATTTCGTCTTTCGCGGCACAAGGGGCCCATCACTTCTCTTTCTCTCCACCTTTTCAGCGCCCTCCATACTCCTTTTAGGCAATCCTCCAACGACGCACTTTGCCCCTTGCCACGCCGCCTTCGCAGCCGCTTTCCAAACGTTCGTTACATCAAGAATCATGTCCCTCGTATACCACAACCTACAGTCTGCATTTTCAACCACAAACTGGGCTGGCAGCCCGTCACCCACATTCTTCTCTAGAATTACGTCTCTAATATTCAGTCCCGCCTGACTGCTATAGACAATTGGCGTAATCTCTGGTCGTCTCGATTGGATGAAGAGATAATCAGGATCTGGGTACGCTGCCAGTGACATCTCAGTGTTAGTTTGCTGGTAAAGACCAAGCCAGGTTGCAAGGAGACCGCCGCGAACGCCGCCTACACCCTGCATTGGCTTGGCAGCAGGACGACCACCGACGGTGATGGACTTTACGTGGCCCTGGTTACGCATGAAGTCGGAGAAGAGGCCACAGGTTGAGGCGCAGAAACCATCATATAGCTTGAGATATGGTTAGTGCCATCAGTCTCAACAAGATGAACTTAGAATTTACGAACCAAGATAATATCCTCCGCTTTAAACGGCTGTGTGAAATTCTTTCTTGACCCATACCCAGTAATTTCAATCCCAAACCCAAAAGTACTATTCACGGTTGTAATAGGATTATTCAAATCCCACTGCATCAACGCACTAAAGTTCGACCCCTTGTACGTATTCGGACCAAACTTATTTTCAACACTATTGAAATGACTCCCGGCAGTATTCAAGTCATAACGGTAATTATACGCCATCTCATAAGCCTTTATCTGAGTTCCTGTTGCGGTCCTCGGATCATAATTATCCGGTACTAGTTTCTTCGAAATATTCGCAAAGCTCAGCAACAGTTCGTTCTCTCGATACCGCGTATAGCCAACTTCCTGCGTTTGTGGGAAGATCTGACGGAAGAGATCGTACCCAGAGAGGATATAGCCGCCGTTATTGGCCGTAAGATCGACGACGAGCTTCTTCTTGCCATCGCGGACGGCGTCGGAGAGGAACGTTTCGGCCACAGCTTGGAATTCCGCGACGGATGAGGGCTCAAAAGAGAGGACGGAGAGAACAGCTGTGTCGTCTAGTCCGGAGCCGGAAAGATAGTGGCCGGATATTACGCCGTCTTTGCTTGCTATGACTGGCGTAGGATATCCCGGTGCATCATGAGGGAATGGAATCGGCGAGGCCAAATTACTTCCCTTTCCTGTCATTCTTGAGACGAAAATCTGATTGTCGTTTGCGCCAGTGAAATCCCATTTCAACAGTGCAACATTTGCATAGGTCACTGATGTCCCGTTGGAGAAAGTGTAGGTTGTGTTTTCGCCTGGATAGACGAGAGATGGACGGCCGCCTTGGGCAAAGTAGCCTCCGTTTGAGATTTTGGCGGCAACGTGGGCTTTATTGTAGAACATGGCGTTATAGCCTGCATCAGGATCTTGCGATGCGGTTCGCATGACGAGATCGGTGATGTATTTTGCTGAGTCGATGCCATTTATTTTGGTGAGTGGTGAGGCTGTTGCTGGCGAGTTGATTATATCATCTATACTTTTCAGTGGCTGCTCAATACTTTAAGTAGGGGACTTACCCCGGAAGTAAATCTTTGGGAGAGCGGTTCCATCACTACTGATTGAGACGAGGGATACTCTTCGTGCCCATGCCCAGGGTGTAGTCAAGAGATCAGGGTAAAAAATTAAGTGTCCGCTGTGAGCAGGAGCAAACACTTTTTCGAACATGTCAACTTCGAAGTCATACTCCGTTGCATACAAATTCTTCTTGATCTTATTTTGAACCTCAGTAAGTCTCGCTATAACATCATGTGGTGGATATTGGTAGTCCGCAGGAGGGTTCTTAAGATCCGCAAGATCTATCAAAAGTTATTATTGCCAAAGCATCACAACACGCAACACGCTTCCCATGTGCCTAGGAGCATGGGTGAGAGGAAAAGAAACGGACAAAGGAAAACCGCGATTGTGCTATTTACCTGTTTGCCATTCCAAAAATTTGAACATTTGATCTATCATCGCAGACATATCACCTTTATAAAACCCTGCGGTTAAGTTTTGAAGGCAATCAATAGTTGACTTGATTGGAATAGCAACAGGTTGAACTAAAAATAAAATGAGTAACCCTCAACCTGGGGGTTTAGGAGTAAATACCTGACGGAGCAGCTGTTTGTGCTGCATGTTGAGCATCTTGAATTTGTGAACATACTTTATCGAAAGCAGCCACCTTCGTAAACCAAAGGGAGATCCCCAGGGAGAAGACAAGTGTAAGTGGTTGGCGCATGGTGTAGTTGGTATCTCTCAACCTCTGATTAGATTATTGATTAAATTCCCTACTCATATCCTGCAGGGAATTCCATCAAGAAACAAACATCGATTGTTTCATGACTTTTGCGATGCTTTAATACCACAATCCGACCTATTTGTCATCAGGAATTTGAATTTTGAAATTTGGTTTAACAGCTGATGGAATTTGAATTCTTTACTTGCCTAAAAGAATTCAATGGCTCCAGAGTTCGTGAGGATTCGATACCTGGGCGGACCCCTCAACGGCATGGATATTCCGATTACTCGTTTAAGCAGGTAATAGGTTCCGGGCGGAGAAGAACCTGGGAATTTGGGGTCTTGGTGATTAGCCTCAAATGCTTATTACAAAGACACAAAACGATCACACCATTTGCATCGCATTTGAGAAGTGCTTGTTATTGATGCTATTTTGCGGCACGGATTTCCGCTATCCATTAGAGGTTGGATATAATCCTTGAAAGGAAGTACCAATGATAGGAAAGTAACGGAGCTTGAAGACTTTGAAGATGGTTGAAGCAGCCAAGGAAAACAGGATAATCACTTGTTCTCCGACTGGGATGGATCTCCTTCTTCCTCTTGAGATAGGTTAGTACTTTCCCATACGAGATTGACAATTCAGTTTCTGAGCCGGATTTGTTCTTCGTTTCATCTAATCCCCCCCCTCCTTCTTTAAGCCTCAAGTATCATCAGCTCATTTTGTCTGGAACTCTAACTTGCATCTTAGATAGCCCTTTTCATGGGGGATAGAATTTCGAAAGGCTGCCTCTACTAAGTAGGAATTTCGAACTCGAGATCAAGTCGATTTAAAGCCTCGCCACTTACGTACATCTACATGCAAACTTTAAAGCATGGAATTGTGGTACTCTGCACCCCACCTAGTCCGGCATTGACATCAAATTGCCAGGGTTAGACACTCCACTTACCTTCAAGCAAGCATCAGTAACCTTACACCTTCGGGTATATCTTCTCTTTCATTCGTCCGAGTTCTGCTCCAAGAGTTTTCGCACACCTAGTCCCGCATTAGATATACCAATTCCCAATGGTCCATAGTCGGGCCTATTGTATAGAACATCCAGTCCAATTTTTGAGGTCCAATCCATGCAGCATTGCAATGATTCGAATCGCCTACCTCAATAGATGTTCCCCACTCGTGTTGATAAGCTTCATTTTGCTCGGTAGGAAAGAAATAGGGATATGGCATTTCTAGCAAGGTAGGTTCTAGATTCAAATACTGAGGCTTTGGAGCTTTGAGAGAATCTGTGCTCTCTCTTTGGTGGAGTCTATTATGAGAACTCTATGAAAGAAGAGCAGGCCGAAAGACATTCAGTACTCGTGAATGGTGACTGTCGAGAAACCAGGGCAACGACGATTAGTATTTATTAGAATGCATCAAATATCCTAGCACCTTACTCTTCAGATTCCCAAATTTCTTCCTATGGATCTTAAGTATTTCATCTAGATAATCCTTGAAGATTGTCGCATAGCCTTCTAACAGATAGTTACGTATGCAAACTATTTCCTCGGCCTCCCAAATATCAAAAAAGCGAGTAATGGATGGGCCATATCGATGGGTCTATAAAATAGGTTTCAGAGTAATTGAAAATTATACAACGCACGGTAAATTTGGAATATCTCATTGAAAGGAGGGTCGTGAGTGCTGGGTGCCTCGCACGTGACTGATTATATCGATAATATGTATGCAGTGAAATCATAGGCGACATAGGTGACTATCGTTTGCTATCGAGTGAGCAAAATCAAGGCTCTTAGATATACCATTAGTAACATGGAAATGTTTGGGGACAGCGCAGGTCAATATTTTCGGTATCTGTATTGATTTATTAGTCCAACAAGATCACTCGTCCCGAGTTCGAGGCTCAGCCATAGTTATATTACTAGGTTCGTAAACTGTTATAATTTGTAAAGGGAGTGGTTGTTATAATTTATATAACAGGATTGTAGATGGAATAAGATCCCATTACCTAATATACGGTCCATGGCAAAGGGGCCCGAGGATCGAACGAGAGTATGCAGTACTGAAATATCCACTATGCTCTGGATAATTGATAATTCTAGTTCAACAGATTATCCATCCAAACTTGCTTCAGTGTTTGATCTTGTGTGGGAAATTAACATTATTGATTCGTCCGTAGTAGTTAGTTCTTTAGGGATCACCCTCTGTCCTGAAAATGCCAAGCTTTGAAGAGACACACCGACTTTGGATCTAGTTAACGATATTATTCTGATATCGAAGCAGACACAAAGAAAATTAAGAATTTAACTGAGCTTGCAGTTGGAAAGATGATGAATTCACACTTTCAATTCTCGGACTCGCTTTACAAATGGTGACCCTGAGCGCGGTAACCATTATCTCACATAAATTTGTAAGATAAGGGGGCCAAAATAAATATTTCAATAATGACCAAGCTGATAATTGGTGATTAAGGTTATTTGAAGTTCATTTTAAGATCTCGCCTCACTAAAGTGAATTGACTTTTGTCCGACTGTTGGAAAGCTGTTCCAAAAGGCGGTGACACATGGCAGAATCTTTGATTGGCGGCAAATATATCTTCCTCCTCCGCAAAAAGTTTCCCCAGACTTCATCTCCACTCTCCTCCACTTAATCCCACGTCCCGACTCCAGCTCTCCGTTCTCTCTGCCGTACCTGCATATCAGAGGGGCCAAGTAATTTTCGGATACAGGAATCGTTCGTGATTCGTGCTACAAATCAAGCTTTTGATGGAGAGTGTTGAGGGGAACTGCTCGACATGGGTGTTTATGCATTTACAAGGACAAGTAGTTCTTCCGATGATGTATACGGGTAGGGGTCTTGATTATCTTGATATTTTATTTAATGAAAGCAACATGCGTGCCACATATTTCTGTCTCAGTCGTTGATACTCGTCCGTAACTCAAGCTATCCTGCTTCGTACTCGAGACATTCCAAACACAATGGCCTTTAGCAGGTTTCCCCTCCACTCATTGATCTGCTTCTTGATCAGTTATTTGTCCCTAGTCGCAGGCTGGGATATTAGCAACAAGAATGACCGCCACTTGTGTCAAGCTCGAAGCAGAAACCCTCTAGCTGGCTGTGATAGCAAAAAAACGGTGTTTGTGGATGTTGTTAGCAGCACTTCCAAATTCAAGACTGTGCAATCTGGTCAGTCCAACATGGGAGTTTGCCAGATCCAAATTTAACTCGTGATTTCTAGCTATTTCATCGCTGCCAAACAATACTGGTAGGATCAATTGTTACCCCAGGTTGATCTTTTCTGACATTCTCTAGACACGTATATAATCCTAATTGCTTCCGGAAACTACACCGAGCAGGTATGGTAATGTCAAATATGTTTGAAAACCGAGGAATCCTAAGTATATACAGGTCAACGTAACTCGCCGTGGTCCAACATATCTTCTCGGCCAAACCTCCCGCCCAGATGACCAAGCCTATAACACTGTTAACATCATCTGGGCCGCCGTTGCTGGGACAAGAGACAACGCGTACACCAGCACCTTGACAGTAGCACCCAATCTCAATGCATCTCTTACAGGAAGTGGACCAACAGGTTTTGCCGTACCAGCTGGTACTCCATTCGGATGCACAGACTTCCGAGCCTACAATCTGAATTTCATAAATGACTATGCTCCTTATTCTGCTACTCCTTCCCTAGCACTGAGCATCAGCTATGCTAATGGAGGATTCTACCATACTGGCTTTTACAGTTACCAGGATACTGTACGCTTCCCCTCTTTTGTATGGGATGAGAGACTTACTGTGCAAGTAGATCTATGTTGGAAAGCTAGGAAATGCTTATTTCAAAAGTGGAGAAATTGCAGGGCAGACAGACTTCTTCTACGGCTTTGGCACAGCATGGGTTGAGAAGACATCCATAGCTCTGCGCTCGTGTGGTGGAGGAATCACTGCGTGGAAAGGGACAAACACGACATTCCCCAACAAATATGGGGTGTATATCGTAGACTCGAACGTCCATGCTGCCAATTCATCTTTAAATATCACCGGGAAATGTCCTCTAGGACGCCCATGGGTTCGTACCTCCTTCCTTATTTCTTCACCCTCCTCTAAGAAAGACCCCAAAGTCTAACGCGCAACTTCAGAACGCGCAACATCGCTCCATCTTCGCCAAAACTTACCTTGATAAATCAATTCTCTCGACCGGCTATATTGACTGGAACCCAGCACGCTACTCTAACTGGACTTTCCAAGCCGAGTACAAGAACTACGGACCAGGATATAATGCTACGGGACGGGCAATCGCTCAATTTGACGTCCAGTTGACGGACGCACAGTACGCGCCGTATAGCAGTCCTGAAAAAGTGTTCCAGACGCCGGAGGGGGCGTTTGGGAACGTGGGGTGGATCGATGAAAGTATTTGATGGGAGGCACGAGGTGGGATAGATGTGTCAGGAGTTGGAGAATATGGGATTATTAATGATAAAAGAATCAAATGCGCCACCAAGCAGTAATTGAACTTGAATGCAACTTGCCAAAGAGTCTGGTTTCTGGGAGCTTAGGTGCTATGAGTCTATTTCCTTGTCTTGAATGAAAAAAAAAGATGAAGAAAAAAAACCAATATCTTGGGCTCTCTATGTACGAGCATAAATCCCGATCCACCGCACCGACAGAGGAGTTCAAAATTTATAGCAGGAGCTAGACGAATTTAGAGTAGGCCGTATGCAAATGCTCTTTACTAACATAGAGTTTCAACTCGACCGGAAACAAGTCTGATAGAAGAATGGACATCACTTCAGGAAGATAGACGTCGCTTCGAGTACGAGGAGCGACTCGAAAATAATTCACAGTAGGACCAATATATACATATTCTTTTGTCTGTTTGATTTTTAGCCGATGAGAGGAACTTTTTGAGAACTGGGAGCTAGAAGGAAACACAAGTCACTTGTATAAACAGGCATCGCAAGTAAAATATTTTTCATTTGTGCTAGTTAAAAATATTTGATCCTAGGGATGTTGATTTGTTATTGGACTCATCTGTTGAAGATTTACTCACTGTGGCACCTTGAAGTCTTGTTGGAAAGTCTCCCTGCCTATCCAAATACAGTAAAGACCGTCGCTTTCTCATCGTTAAGAAGGAAAATTGGAGCTAGATATACCAATATCATAGAAAGAGAAGGGGGGGTCAAATATAGAACATTGTATCCCTGAGATTATCTGGAATGCGAACATCGAAGGTTGGCTGGCTGCTCACTCCACTAGTGGTACTCTGAGTTGCAGAGCTGTCGTTAGGGTCAAAGTAGTCGGAGAGGTAACAGCGAAGACGAGTGCAGAGGAGATCTGCATAGTATGCCGGAGGGCAGAGGGACACGGCTTTGGTGGCGCGACCGAAGAGATGGCACATGTTATGGGTGAGCTCCTCGAGGGCATCAGCAGCGTTTTGGTGAGGAGGCTTGGGGCTACGACCACGGAAGATCTCATCGAGAACGACGTAATAGTGACCTGGGCGAGCAGTGCCTTGAAGACAAGCGTGTGATTGCACAAAGAAATCCCAATTTCTGACTTCAGTGACCCCACGATCAACAATGGTGCCGGGATTACAGTTGGAAGAGCGATCAGCTTCACCCTCGGTGGTGGGAAAGAAGCGAGTGTGGTGACGCTTTCCGCAGACGACAATGGTGATCCTGGGAAGGCCAGATTTTGTCACTTGTGGTGGGTATTTCTGTTTACAAGCGTTGCGAATTTGAGGGAGTTCGATGTCGAGCAGTTGTTGATATTGACCTTCGGAGACACCATCGCGGTAAATGAGGACATTTTCGGGAAGGGTCTTGTTCTTTCTCTCCCACGTGATAAGGCGAGAAAGGAACATCCCTTCGAGACTAGAAACCATTTCCTTGCGTCCTTCTTGAATGCGGAAATCACAAGGCCATTGACCGAGGAACTTGTCAACACTTGCAACGATTCCAGCAGCACTGGGCGCCTTCTCCTTGGACCCAGGAGAGGGATGGGTGACATCTATACCAACAACCATTGTTTTCCCTTCACTGATTATGCCAAGCTTGGGTGCCTCCAGTGTCTGGTTGATACCACCGGCCTTGAGATTGAACTTCAAAGATACGTTTCCGAAGTACTGGTCTTGTCGTTGTTCCTTCATAAACTTTGAACCAACACAGCACACAGTATTAATTCCGGCTCGAGTATCGGCAATAGTCTTGATACTGTTGTAAATGGCCACATCGTTAAACGGAAGGATACACAATACAAAGTTGGGCCTCGTTCCAGTAGAGCCGTGCATTGCACGGAAAATGTTCCTGATTGCTGCATCATTAGCCCCTTCTTGTCCGTCCTGGAGGAGAATCTCTGGCGGCGGAGGAGTTGTAAGTAGTTGAGAAGCGTTGATGCCTGAGTTCAGAAGAAATCGTTGAAAGTTTAGAACCGTTTGTTTGACATCTTGAACGCCATAATCACGTCCACGATTAGACCTAAAAGTAATGAATGTCCAGGGCCCAATGTTGCTTCCAGTGTGAAATCGGATGTTGGCCATGTTCCATGATCCACCGCGGGGGGTGATAGGGGTCTCCTTGCCCTGGTTATTTTTGTACTTGATGACAGGTGCATTTAATTGGCGAGCTGCAACAGTAATGAGACTCGAACCGATCGCAAGGCCAAAACGAGCTTCAGTATTGCTGTGCCCAAGAACGATCCTGCCATCTCCAATGATGGAATCACCATTCTCAAAGGGCTTCCTGCAAGCGAATTGGATCATTTGTTGAGTTTGATCAGGGCTTAGGCGACGCTTGATCGTCTGTCCTGGTTGGACGAGACAGGCTTCGGCTGGAAGATATGAGGGATGCTCACGGTTGCCAACATTGACGACTGAATGGTGTTCGCTTAATGGTATTTGCGGATACTTCAGGCGAAAGTAATCAAAGACAGAGATGTATTGATTGGAAGGAAGTCCTGCTCCAGTTTTAGAACCACCACTACCAGAACTCTTCTTGGCTTTGCCACTCGCAGGCTTTGCTGCTGGGGCAGTCTGGGCGGCCAACCAAAATTTGACATGTTTTGGGCCGGCGCCGAAGGACGCAATTTGGGGAGGATGATCCTCCGAAGAACCGTCTTGTTGATGTGCCAATCCAAAAATGATCTTTGTTCGGCGAATCTCCCTACCATTCTTGTTCTTACCGGGTAAGTGAAGGACATCAACACGTACGGACTTCAACTTCTTGTTGAGTGTGACCTTATTGTTAGAACCCAGTGCACCATAGAGCCTATCAAGACGCTCAGGTTGCAGAAAAACATTATGAGAAACGTTTACGTTAACTAGGAGACCACCGGTAGCGGCTCGCACACTCTGATAGAATCCCCGGAGTGACTCGAGCCCACCACCAAGAGCGCGAATGTTGTGGCGGTTAGATTCAGCACGACTGATGGAAAAATGTCGGTTCTGGCCGGTGGATACAATCTCACTATGGGATTGAGCGTGATGGCCGAAAATCACGTTCAAGATTTGAATGAACTCAGCCTTCTGCACGAAAACTGGTCCAGGTTGGACAGCTGCCAGGTAGTCATTGAGGTCTGAGATGTTCACCGTGAGTGGAGTAACAATCCGGATGTTGTAAGTCGGCGCATTCTCTAGCGGTTCATCCTGTCCATCTCCTCGGTATTGGATCTGAACGGTATGACCGTTAGAGATGCCCGTCAGGGGGCTTCGAGAAATGATCATAGATTTCATGTCGGAGATGACTCCTCGAAACTCGGGCAGCTCAATTAGGAGCTCAAAAATTCGGTACAACTTTCGACCCTGTGCTTCAGGGGAGACCTCCACATTGTACCTGGTCACAGCTAACTCGAGTGGCACCATGACCTTGAAATAGTTTGCGAACACTGCGATCTTCTTGCCTTGGGTACCGTAACCCGGACGAGCAGGAAATTGTTGTGTAAGTGAGGCTCTACCAAGAGCCCCAGTACCTCCAGCACTGACCATGTATTCGTTTTCGATACTCATAACCTGCTGGTCTGGTATCGGTGCAGTGCCACTTGGGTCCCTATTAAAAGATAAGCTGGAGACAATAATGCTTAGCATGAAAAGGCACATACCTAAAGACCTGGACTGGCGCTCCACCACGACCTCCTCCCCCGCCTCCTCGTCCACCTCTAAATCCACCACGGTCCCCGAAACCACCACGATCTCCTCCTCGGCCACCTCTGAACCCACCACGATCATCTCCTCCTCCTCGACCACCTCTAAATCCACCACGATCCTCTCCTCCTCCTCGACCACCTCTAAATCCACCACGATCCTCTCCTCCTCCTCGACCACCTCTAAATCCACCACGGTCTCCTCCTCCTCGACCACCACGAGACCCTCCCCGATCCCCCCCACCATAGTCTCCGCCTCTACCACGTCCTCCTCTACCCGACATGATTCAATAACCCTATGATTATCTGGTTAAAAGTGGAAGTCGCCAATTTGGAATCCCGAAACCACTGTGCAAAATGACTAAAGTAATGGCAACAGTGTTATGTAGCTAAAATTTGATTATAAAGACTCGGAGTTAATGTTGCAATTATGGCTGCAAAGGTAAAAGGCACGCTGCCCTTACTCATACAGACATTCCGATATGGAGGATATGTTGCCGAGCAGACTCGGTCGAGGTTTGGGTGTTATTTTGTGGCAATGCCGAGATTGACTACAAAAGCATTCTTGTAAGCAATCATATATGACTAGAAAATTACAAAGCGGGGAATAGATGATGATGTATGTAGTTGAAGATAGGGTGAAATATGTAGGGATGGTAGGTCTATATACTGGCAGCTGAATACTAAAGTTTCTTCTGATTTCAGGGACTAGTAGAAAACAGGGTGAGAATGCGAGAGCATATTAAATTGATCGTGTCAAGCGGTGTTGTAATTCGTATTGCTACACAATTTTTGAAAGCTGATATTTTGAAGATGCGACCTTGTGGCGGATGTAAAATCCTACCGTATGGCGAAATTTGTAGTGAAGGCAGCAGGATATTGCGTGTTCTTTGGTTCTCTCATAAAGTCGCAAACGTTGTCGGGAGACGAGGGGGCGTGAATCCGCCGAAGGAAGCATGCCTATAGTAATGCTAATCCTAGGGCATGTTGAAGAAACCACCGTTCGGAGGTAAGCTTGAAGAGGAGAAGAACTACCTCTCAATTGTATAGTTGTTTAGAGACAAATAATAATGCTTACCTTGAGATTTCTCTGTTGTTGTTGTTGTGGAGCCACAAATATGACGTAAGAGAATGGGAGGCTTGACGAAGGCTCAGATTGAACTAGCTGGGGTAACTGGACTAGAAGCGTCGTAGTTCAGTGACGAAAAGCTATGATGAATGGGAGGGGAGAAGATGAAATACTAGTGGAATGCGGAGAGGTGTGCGAGAGGAGGAAGATAAGGGAGGCGGTCAGAAACATTAGGCCCAAGTTTTGAGTGCGAGCCTCTGTCAGACCAGGGTGGTGCACAGCGGGTCGTGTTCCGATTGACGGTGAGTGGAGCTGGAAAGGAAAAGATGTTGCAAATCTGCATTGAGCTGAAAGAGAAGAACAATAAAGATTGGTGGATAAGGAATAAGATGATACATTTCGTTGGATAGGAAATAATGCTAAATGGTATGAGATGTGATAGAACGATCAAAGAGGAAGAATCCTATGTTTTCTTTTCTGTGGGAGTCTTTTCTTCCCCGCTCCCAACACGCATTCGCGGTATCACATGACTGTTCTAAAGTTGCTTTCCCTGAAAACTGCAGGCATGTACCCTTGATATTGAACCGTGCAGTGCGTTTGAGAGGTCAGCCTCGTTTGGGATATCTTCCTTCTATTTCTTTAGGTGACCATATGGCATGAGCACCTGAGCTGCAAAACCGTGACGTGTGAGTAGTCATTCATGATATTGAAGTGTCTGCTAGGGGAGGCGTTTTTGCGATTGTTTGTCCTTAAAATCCAGGCTTTAGGCGCCATCTACACACGGCATGTTTTAGTTGGATCGAGCTCAATTAAACACCAAGTTGAAGTGAAGAACGAGACTCACTTCACCTTCTCATCTTCCAGCCTTGTCAAGAAACTCTAGAGCTGTAGTCTCCCGCTGTAGTTTCCCGCTGTCATGATGCATGCATGACTCATCTTGTGGATGTAACACAGTACAAACAGAGAGAGCCTCAATAAGAGAAGTCGGCCTCCTCGCCTCCACGTTTATCGCTTTCCTGCAGCGACAACACCACGCTTCGTCCCGAGCCTGGTACGAACTCTGTCAAGGGCCTACCTAGCCGCCAGCCGAAAGAGGGTAAGCCTATTACCTCTGTTTGTGGGATTCGACGCTTGTCCGTTTGCCGTACAGCAATCTAGATGCCCAACTTCTGCCTGCGTGTAACCATAACAGTCGGGATAAATGTCCTCACCGAAAGAGCAGACAAAATGTTATTTGAATCTATGTCAAAGACCGTGAAAACGTGACCGGGTAAGCACTGTTTCGGACATCGGACCCGTTCAACGTCCGATTTCTTGCAATTGGTAGTTTTCAAGCGACTTCAAGCCATGGAATGCAGAGGGTGCGAATCAGAGGAGGGTAATTTATGACTGAATCCCTGCATGACTCTCCAGCTTTGATGGGTGGCTTGAACCGCAACAGAGTTCAAGAACTAGATCATGTGCACCACGAAAGGCGAATTGTCTCGACTTGAGAAATTCAAAATATTAAACGGTTCAGAGCATGAAGCCTGCTGAGGCATCTGTATAATATCGACATTGATCAAGTTGTGTCTGGCCCTCCAGCATGGCGTCGAAAGAGTTGCCAACAACCGATTCGAAATCAACATCATTTGTCGATACGACTGAGGACGCGAAGAAAGTAGATCTGGAAACCTCGAGCTCAACCATGCAAGAAGAAAATATGACTCCAGATACCTTACCTACGAAGAATGAGACGGCGACCGGTGCAAAGGAGATGCAGACTACCAAAGATCCTGAGGCGGAAGAGGGGATGGAGTATCCACATGGCTTGAAGCTTTTTGTTATTCTAGGAGCACTCTGTCTTGCGGTCTTTCTCGTTGCACTTGATCAAACAATTATTGCGACAGCTATCCCGCGCATCACCGACAAATTCAATAGTATCAAGGATATTGGCTGGTATGGAAGTGCGTACTTGGTCACGGCTACAGCTCTTCAACCAACCTTTGGGCGAATCTACACGATATTTTCGGTAAGTACTCAGTTCTCGCAGTGCTTAGTATGGCGCTAGATGCTTGAACTATACATCTAATAATAAATAGATAAAGTATACGTTCATAGGTGCTATATTAATCTTTGAACTGGGGTAGGTTCTTCTAATATACTTCTACGCAGCCGCTGATGCAAGATATCTCTAGTTCTCTAGTTTGCGCCACAGCCCCGAATAGTGTCGCGTTGATTATTGGTAGAGCAATAGCTGGTCTTGGTACCGGTGGTTTGTTCTCAGGTTCAATCAACATCCTAGCCTATTGCTGTAAGTACTAATTATTCTTATTGAGATCATTCCTTGGTCGGCCCTTTCCACCTGTGCTTGTTCTCTTTCCGGATACAAGCAGAGCCATACCTATGAGGGACTTTGATTAAAGAGATACAAGTGCCACTTCGAAAACGACCCGCTGCTTTTGGTTTGATTGGAGGGATGTGGGGTATTGCTTCAGTTGCAGGGCCCCTACTTGGAGGAGTATTCACGTATGTCACTTGCTTCACCTCAGATAACTATTTACTGATGTTAATCTAGTGATCACGTATCATGGAGGTGGTGCTTCTACATCAAGTTCGTCCACCCAAGCATATTCTGCCTTTAGTTTTTCAGCCAAGGGACTAACAATGAGCAGTCTCCCAATTGGTGCAGTAGCGGTCGCCGTCATTGCTTTCTTCCTTCACATACACCGTGAGAACAATCCGGACCACCTCACTGTCCGTCAAAGAATCCTGCAACTCGATCTGATTGGAGCTGGCCTACTCATACCAGCCGTAATTTGTCTACTTCTTGCTCTGCAATGGGGTGGCAGTACTTATCCATGGAACTCTGGTCGTATCATCGGACTCTTTGTCGGCTTTGCCATTCTCACAATCCTCTTCATAATCTCTCAAGTATTTCTCGGGGATGCTGGCACATTACCCCCTCGACTTTTCAAAAACCGTAATGTTTCACTGGCTTTCTTATTCGCATTCCTCTTCGGCTCAGGGTTCTTCGCCATAATTTTCTACCTAGCAATTTACTTCCAATCAGTTAAAGGCTCCTCGGCCACCAAATCTGGCATTCAACTTCTACCCCTCTTGATCTCTACCGTCCTCTCCTCCATCGCCACAGGTGGTCTCATCACCGCAATCGGCTATTACGTCCCCATCCAACTCTTCTGCATGGCTCTCTTCGCCATCGGCTCTGGTCTGATCACAACTTTCTCCCTCACAACCCCCCTCTCCCAATGGTTCGGCTACCAAGTCATTTGCGGCCTAGGAATAGGGGTAGGCTTCCAATCAGGTGTCATAATCGTCCAAACCGTTCTTCCGCTCTCCGACGTTCCCGTAGCCACAGCCTGTGTCTCTTTCTTCCAAACTCTTGGTGGAGCCCTCTTCATCGCTGTTGCGCAGACGCTGTTTCAGAACGGCCTCCTTGATGGAATTTCACAAAACGCTCCAACATTACCTGCACAGCTGTTCTTACATAGCGGCGCTACACAGATTCGAGAGATACTAAAGATGCTACACCAAGAGGATAAGTTGCAGATTGTGTTGCAGAGTTATATTGATGGGTTGACACATTGTTTTTGGATTACGACTGCGTGTGCTATTACTGCTTTCTTTACGGTTTGTGGGTTAGAATGGAGGAGCGTTAAGAAGGGGCATGGGCAAGATAAAGCTAAGGTAAAGGACGTCGAGAAAGAAGTTGTAGAGGAGAATTCTCAACCGCATAAGGGGCTAGGAAATACTGAGACATCAGATCATAAGCCTGTTCCTGTCGCGACTACAGCTGAGGATAAGGAAACTGGATGATTTGTTCACGGTTTAAAGTTCGAGGCGAAATTAAGATCTTGTATTATAGTAATATCTCCGCTCGGATAGTGATCTCGATAAGACACATGTAAATTGCACCTAATAATACCCGTAGGGCCTAGTGGTACTCGAAGTCGTTCTAAAAATTGGCCACAACGATAACTCATGAACATAACTCCTCTTTCAGACAACAATTTTATCTTATCATATCTCTATTCTCGAATCATACAAGTTAATTTCCAAAGAGCAGAAACAATCTGAAATCCTCGACAAGGAAAAGATCGTTAATGTGTTTATATCCTCAACCGATGACATCTTTTGTACGTCCGTATCACATTATTGCATGCATCTACCTTCGAGTAAGAAAAAGCATATCATGTAGAGTGTTTCACAAGGAGAAGGTTGTTGAAATATTTGTTTCATTTCCGAGAAGCACTTCATTTGACTTGAATAGGACTAGAAGCCTCAAGTGGTCCAAAGAACCCTTAAAAAAATGATCTACAACCACATGGTAATCCATTGATTAGATCCCTTGTCAGGAAACCTTTCATCTTATCCCTGCAACTTTTAAAACTGCGATTTATCCCCTGAGAAAGTTGCGTTGGGGGCCAAATTTGCTTTTACTGTGTTCATGCTTGATGTCTAGCACACGGGAAGACAAGAAGATCTTGGAAAGAAGCCTGTAATCGCCCTAGTTCTCGAGTTGCTGCGCCTATCAAATGCCTGTATCATTGCGGCTGAAGCCCTCCTAAAAACAGAAAGAGGCACTGCACTTCCCTGCACCTTCCCTGCGATAGTTTAAAATCCACGCCAGACCCCCGCCTGGTGAACTTAGAGTTGCCTTCTACCCCACCAAATATGTTACCATGAACTCCAACTCCAATGCGACTGCCAGCGCGCAACGGTAAGTGCCAACCGTCAACGGATTTATATCCCGTCTTATAGACCATTTCTGACTCAACTCACAGCGCCGATGATCTCTGGCAGGAGGCTCTCGACTCACTGCGAGATGAGCTTCGCTCTATCCTCATCCTCGACTCATCGCAGCAGCACGATAGACGAGCTATCCTCGAGATTGTGCTCTTTGAAGCCACACAGAAACGAAAACAATGTCTTGCTAAGCGATGGAAAATAACTAAACGAAATGGGGACGTAATCATCCTGCGAGACGTCTTCGAAAAGATCATTAAATGCGTCAATCAATTCAAAGCAGTCGGGGACGCTGCCGTTAACGCGGCTTCGAGCTACGCGGCTTCGTTACCTTGGGGTGTAGTTTGCATGTTGATCAAGGTAGATAGATATTCAAGGATGATAAGTCGCCCACTCATTAATGTGAAGTGTTCAGGGGTCTATCAGCGACAATGAGAACTTCGCGGCAATGATTGAAGGACTCGAAAGAGTTACTAATGCTATTACTCGATATGCAATATTCGAAGATATCTACTCTCGGCAGCACACATCAGCCTCTAATCAACTCAAAACAACTCTAATCTCACTCTATACTTCAATTCTGACTTTCTTAGCAAATTGTCACAGGTATTTTGGACTTAATACTGCTAAGCGGATGTTAAAAACAGCTTTAGGACAGCTGTCGTTGACTGACATTGAGGAAGACTTGAACAAGATTGAGAAGAGACAGGTTGAGGTTGACAGGACGGCACAGTTGGTCGGAATGGAAGTCCTACAGAATACTTCAACCGGGATAGGCACTTTGAACAGCTCGACAGGCAGAATGGCTTCACAGCTAGAGCTTCTTAGTTCAAGCCTTGTAGGCCTAAGCCACAGTCAGGTCATGATACAGGACACTGCAACTATGAAGCAAGCAATTGCGTCCATCCTCGGACCAACTCAGAGATTGCTGGAAGGGCTCAATCGCTATGACGACTATCTCACGACTCAGTCTCGAAAGGATATAATTGATTGGCTTTCACCTGTTCGATATAGGGTGCATCACCTCACACAAAAGCAGGATAGACTACCTGATTCTGGCCAGTGGATGTTTCAAAGCAGTGAGTTTCGAAGTTGGCAAGACTCAAGTATTTCTGAAACTCTTTGGCTGCATGGTATGCCGGGTTGTGGCAAGTCTAAATTGGCGTAAGTGTTTTCGAATTTCATCGCCCTTTATCAAGCGAGGAAAACTGCTGTCGAGACACCAATTGGCAAGGACAATTCGTTGTATATATGTCTTTTTGCTAGTCTGAGCAAATTTTCGCGGGTTTGACCCCTCAGTAGTGACGTCTCCCAATGATTGCGCAGCGGACTTAGACAGCAGGTGCTAACTTCACATTTCTAGCTCTGCGGTCATTGATGGGGAGCTCCAAAGACAGACGGACGGCAACACGGTACAACCAGAACTTGCACCAATCGCATACTTCTACTGCTCAAGAAATCAGGCAGAACCTGAAAGATCAGACCCTCAGGAAATACTACGCTGCATAGCCCGCCAGCTATGCGGGGACAACCCAGATCGCAATATCAACGAATCTCTTCGTCATGCATTTGAGAAAATGGAGAAGCCTAGACCAGGAGAGAACAAGCTTATGCTGAAGCAGACAGTAAGTTTGATTTTAAGGGTTTTACAAGATAACCCGGGAACAATAATCATCGATGCTCTTGATGAGTGTGATCCCACTTGCCGGTACCAGCTTTTCGAGTCGCTCGATACGATTGTCAAAGAGTCTGCCAACGTTGTCAAAGTATTCCTCACTAGTCGTAATGATGGGGATATTGTATGCCGTCTCAACACAACGCCAAATATCTATATTGATGCCCAGAAAAACAAATCGGACATCCAGAGATTTATTGCTAGCGAGATGGAGAAGTCTGTTGCCCAGAAGCGTATGTTAAACGGAAATGTATCTCGAGCACTTCAAACGCAAATTAGCACAACACTAGATCAAGGTGCCCAAGGAATGTCAGTATCTTGTCGTAGTGCTCTAAACTTATTGATTAACCATCATCTAGGTTCCGATGGGTGAGTCTTCAAATCCAGAATCTGTGCGATCCGAGAAGGATGAAAATAGAGGAAGACATCCTCTACGAATTGGTACACTTGCCAAAATCGTTGCCAGACCTTTATTCAATTGCATTCGATCAGATGATCGCGCTTGGACGTTCAAGCTACCGGGTCGCATTATCCTCCTTACAGCTCCTTTTAGTAGCAGTAAGACCAATAACATGGGACGAATTTCTTCACCTCCTTTCATGCTCAAAGATGGTTCTTAACCGAGAATCAACAAAATCTGAGATCTTGGATATTACTTCAAATTTTTTGGAGGACGATAAAGTGGCAAATCGTCCCAAATTCGTACATTTATCAGCCAAAGAATACCTTGAGACACGGCAAGAGTTCCTTCCGGAAATCTCGAATATGACTGCTGCCATTGCGTGTTTTGATAGTCTTCGTGTAACTCTACCCGAGCAATACACATACTCTACCTTATATTTCGGACCACACCTGGCTTCGACCACTAAGAAACAACGATTAGCATATCCAGGCATGTTACAGGAGTTCCTAATTTTGAGACCCGTTCCTCTATCAGATGAGCTCAAGGAATTTCAAATTCCTGGTTACCGTTGGAAAACAGAGTTGTGGGAGCTGCCAGAATTATTCGCTGTCTGGCGAGAACGAATTATGAGGCTGCATGAGAACGGGTATTTGAGTACAGATCGTATAGATTCCGCAGAAATGTGTACAGGCAGTCTCGTCTCAACCAATCCTCTTCTCGCTGTGAGTGCCTTGGGTCTCGAGGAAATGCTGGTGGAACTGCCTACGCCTAACTTTGCGAGCAAATTTGAGCTTTTCCTGCCAAAACTCTCCTGGACAGGGCAAGAGGCGATGAACCAATACAAAGACAGGACTTGTATGGAATTAGCAGTCATCTACAACTGGCCTCGAGTTCTTCACGCATATCACGCTCTGCGCCAGAACTTGAATATATATACTTACGAACAAGAGACCCTCCTACACCTTGCAGCCAAACTCGGTCGTGTTTGGGTTATAGATGTCCTACTCTCATGTGGGGTTAATCCGAATCTTCTGAGTGGCCAATATAAAGCACCAATACCAATGCATGATAACTTCATCCCATCACAGCCAATACAGCCAAGTCTTCGCCCGGAGACCTTCATCGCGGATACAAAACCATCAGGGATGAAACGACCTCAGACTGCCATGGGGTTCCGGACGTATTATGGAGGGAAGTCCGGCGTGTACAGCCCATTTTATCTCAACCAGGAAAACAAAGCAGCCATTCATCTTGCTACCGAACGCGAAAATTATATGTCAGTAGTACAGGTACTGATCAAGCACGGGGCAGATGTCAATATCAGAACTTCAAATAAAATTACGACCCTGCAATTGGCTTTGGAAGCTAAAAAGTCGAAGAATGAAATGTTTTCCATTCTTTTGGAAGCAGGAGCTGACCCAAACGCCAGGCTTGACCAGCAACAAACAATTCTTCATCTTGTTGCTGCGATGGGCTCAGATGAGACTGTCAATATATTGCTTGCTGGCGGAGCAGATCAAACCATTAAGGATGCATTTGGTCAGACGCCAGGTCAATTAGCATTACGATATGGGCACAAAAGTACTGCCAAGCTTTTAGGCGTTGTAGAAGTTCCTCAGATACCTCGCAAGCCGGTCGGAGGCGCGTTGCAGCCTCCTCATTCTGGCCATACTCGAAGAGTAAAGTCGGATGGAAATGTGCAATTCGATGGGCCGAATGGCGCGTACCCTGATAATGTTCCGCAAATCCGGGTGGACGATATAACCTCGAGCACCCAGCAAAAGAAACCACATGTCAATCCATTTAGGAGAGGCTTGGTGAAATCTGAATGGTCTAAGTTGAGGATGGGATTTAGTTCATGATACTGAGGTTCATTTTTGGAGATGTCTTTGATATGGCCTATATACTACGACCACTAGGATATTGAGGGGCAGGTATGCTGGAACAATGTCGGCAGGACGAAAATATGCCAAAGAGTGTTGTTGGCCAACACCAATGAGCCACGACAAGGCGGATATCCAAACCCTAAATCACACTTGCATGCCTGGCAAATACCCATGATACAAAAGAGAACCTCAGAATTATTCTAACTTCTCACACCACCACTATCCCCCTCTTTCTAGCGTATAAACAGCTACCCCAACCCACATCGCCCAAACACCCTCGGCCATCTTTTGAGCCTCACGATAGTGGAGTGGGTAATTCTCATCCCACTGTACCTCCACCCATGGATATTCAGGTGCATGCGGTAACCGTGGTGCTTCTGGGTTTACGAGAGTTGTGGAAGGGCAGCTCTTGTATGGAGCTGTAATGACTTTGTAGCATGTACAGTTTGTATATATTTGAGGCTGGGGCAGGCACATCGATACTGGTCAAATAGGAGATAAGTTGGACTTTTGGAAGGATCCAGTGTAAGAAGGTGGTTAAGGTGACGAGGATGCCACCTACATAGTATTGGAAAGATATAGGGGATGCTGATGGGGTGGGATTCATGATATGTTCTTGGGGGGGGGGGGGGGGTCCACAGCTTGCTATTCATAAATTCCTTCATATCTACTTGTCATCTACCTAGCAAGAATTGGTATACGATGTTAATTTATATAAAGACTAGTTACTACATGAATATATAAACATATATAAATAGAAAGATATAACACTAAAGCCAGTGAACTTGTTTTATGACTTGAAGTATATCCAGTTTTTTATGGACATGTAGGAGCCGTGAATACTATTATGTTTTCCCTTCAACCTTTTACCTGCTTCTAACAGAAGGAATGATTAATAGGTGAAGTTTCCTACACCTCACATCATTTCTGAAACTCACTAGCTCAATCTCTTAGTCATTCTGATGAGCTCTCTAAACTAAACTACTCTTCCAATCCCATAAGGGAAAATCCATGAATAGTGTTGCGGATTGCGCACATTTAATGGCCTCAACATCCTACTCATCATAAATCACTTTAGTGCTTGTGATGTATTCTCAAGGAATATGCTATGCACACGAGTGCCATCATTACTATTCCTCCTTCTTTCATCCATTCGCAAATTCATGTTGACACAGTGCTACTCTCTCATCACTGCACACATTTCAAAACTCGATTTTAAAAATACTCTCAATTGACACACTATGAAACCCTGGCTATTACTATGAATGAATGTTAAACAATCTATACAGGCACAACGTGCCAAAGCAGTAAAAGTAAGGTGGAACTCCAATCACACCACTGATGCCCAAACTCCACCTGCAAGCCCTGTATACCCAAGCTTAATGGAAACCGAAAACGCCTCCAATCACTTACACACTAAGAATCATCTGTACAGTCCAATTTCCTCCCTCGAACATCAAGTCACCATGACCGTAAACATCGTCACCGTTCCCACACTCCCTCACCACCAGCAATAACCCGTCTTCCACTATTGCTCCCCGCCCCATACAACATCTCCATCAACTTCCCCTTCTGCCTCTCTCTCACCCCCCCAAGATACCCACTAACCTCCTCCAACCCCCTAATCTGCTCCTCCACCCCAATACTGCTCCCATTCGCCTGTCTCACCAACGGACTAACCAGTTTCCGCCTCAGACTCTCCAGATTAGCCTTCAGCGTCAACAGTTTTCCATTATGTTCTAATAAAATACTCTTATTCTGGATCGTTTTCGACCGAATATTTGAGAGGAGCGCGCGGTTTTTCTCGAATTTCGCAAGGGTGGAAGAGGAGGCACCGAGGAGCTTGACCCAGAGGGAGGAGAGGAGGTCGTCCTGGGCACTGTCCTGCGCGGAGGACTCCCGTATAACGGTTCGTGCTAAATTCAAAAACTGCTTGTCGATGCTCTCAAATAGTGCAAATAGCGCTAGCGAGTGTTGCAGTTCGGAATTGATCGAGTCCTCCAACACGGTTAAAAATTCTGTGAATGTCCGCTGCAAGGTCTGACGTGTTTGCTGGGGGACTGTGAGACCAAAGAGGGAAGTTGTGAGGTGGCCTAGTTTTGTGGGGGTTCCTGAGGGGGTTTCGAGGAGTCCGAAGCGCGTGAAGAGGGTGTGCAAGTTGGAAAAAGCGGAAGAGAGAGGGGAGGGGGAAGAAATTTGGAGTTGAGAGAGTTCACGTTTGGCCCAGTCCATTACAATTAGGATTCTAAAAAAACAGTTAGGAACTGCTTGAATGTGTGAGAGAGGGGTACGTACCCATCAACATCTCCATCAACGTTCGCGAAGAATCGAGTAAGTTCAATAGCCAAGGTTTTCAGGCTCTCACTCAAATCATCCAATTCTTTCACAATGATAGGAGCGGAGGTCATGTTCGTTGAACGCACGCTCTCTCCCAAATCCCAAACTGCTACACCTGTAGCTTGTAAATCTCCAATTTGTGAAACTCCATTTTCAGAGTAGAATATAAGTGGTTCGAACGCTTTTGCAAGCCCAGCGACCTTAACCAAATCAGGAACCGGGGGAGGGGTGCCTGGTTGAAAGAGAGTACGCAAGGCCAATATCGAAAATAACGCGACAAGAATCGAGCTTATTAATGAAGTCCATGATCTAGTTACACGATCGAATCTGCTCCTTACTAATTCGAAAGCTGCGTCGAAAGGTTCTGTTCGGTGTTGTACTTCTGCTCTTACTTGAAATCGGAAATCTTTTTCTTTGGTTAGTAGATGTAAGTAAGATAGAATAGGTCTTCCATACAATTATTAAGGTCATCATGTAATGGTACAACATCCTTAACTTCCTCCTTTATCTTCCCTAGCGCATGCGGCTCTGGACTTGGACTTCTCCTCTTCTCAGGTGACATAGAACCAGGCAGTCTTATCCTCGCCGCCGCCGCCAACGTCGCATCCTCCCCATCATCCGCACTCTCATACTCTGGGCTACTCTCCCTTGAATCCCTACTCCGTTTCCCCAATTTACTACTCCCTCTATTCCAAAAGCCGCTGCTTCGGTTTCCGTTGGCGTCCCGCCTCCAAGCGGGCGGGCTGAACCGGCCTCCAGAAGTTGAATCCCCCATTTCCGAGCTGGTTTCGGAGCGGAAGCCAGAATGATGAGACGGGTAGCCGTAGAGGCGGGGCGATAGCTGGCCGAGGTCGCTGTTTCCTGGTTCGAAGTCTTGCAGAGAGGCGTCTAAGGAGGGATGGTCGTCGAAGATGCCTTCGAGGTCCTCGATTGTCGTCGTCATAATGATGTTGAGGTTGGTGCTCGATGAGTCGCGGCTGTGCTTGTATTTGCGCCGGGGCAAGTTCGCGACGAGGGAGCGGATTGTTTCGCGCGTGGAGGATGTAGAGATAGACAAAGAGGAGGACAGTAAGTGCGAGTGCGGTGCTGGGGCCGATCGTGAGGGAGATCAGTGATAGATGGAGGTGGCTCTCGACGGTGAATAAGGGCATGTCAATGTCCTCACGTCTGCCTATTTGAATCGAACGCGACGCGATAGACCGCCTTCGACAACCACTCTGTCTGTTCGGTGAGTGAATTGAAAATATGCGACAGAGAAAGGACGAAGAGGCCAGAAGGAATGGATAGAAAGTGAGGAATTGCGACGATGTCTCTTCTCTACTTGGAGGGGTATGACTCGGGCAGGGAAAGGCTTCACGGCCTGCCAACCACCTACTTTTCAGCACCCAAGCGACGGACAGACCCCGTTACTTTGCGTGAACAGTACGGTGCTTGCTCTGGCTCCCCAAGTATGCCGTGCTGCGTTGGCCATTCCACGATGACCCTTCAATGCGTGTGGAAGGGTGAAAAGAAGGTGGTTGGGCGCTGTAGTCCAATCGCTATCTGCTATCAGTTGAGTACAGGGGACCTGAGGTCTTTGATATGCGGCCGTGAGGGGGGTTGATCCAATTAGCATCAAGTATTTGAAGAGCCATGAAACCCCCAGAATCCTAGACACGAAGGGGAAGACCCGCGAGTTGCAGATCAGCCGTTTGGCGTCCCTTACATAAACGATCCACCTCGTGGCAAAATTTATGGAGATGGGACAAATTTAGGTGATGACGAACAAGCTTCTTACAATGATTGTATTACATTCAAGGCATCTTTTGCTTATGCTAGCGTCGACTTCGGAAGGCTTGTGAGGTCGAGGTATGAAACTTGTTTTGGTTTGTTCTTTCTATAGTTATAAGACAACCACTAATTTAGTAGGAGACGAAGAGAGGAGTTCTCAGACAGTGTCGGGTCTACGGATTATGTAGAAGGTATGTGTAACACGGTTATGTAATATGATTCTCTAAGCTCTGTCCTCTTAAAAGGAGTACTATATACAAAAATCTATCTACCTTTTATTTTAAAAAATTACAACCAAGAAACCAGGCTCGATAGCGTCAAGGGAGTGTATCATAGAATATTATAGCGGGTTAAGTATAAAGCTCCTATCCAGGTAAAACTAGCTATACCTTTATAGACGCTTCGGTCTGATTAAAGGGAACTTTGCGGTGCTGCTAAAGGCAGTCTAAGTAATTGATCAGGTTAGATGTGTTAGAATAACTAAGTAACTCTCTAATAATTTAATAAGTGATGTTGATAGAAATGGAGTTCTCAGGAGTTGCTCCGCCCTAGCCACAACAGACTAGGTGTGACATCACAGGACTCCTGGATCTAACACTTCCTGGTCCTGGTAGCCTTGTTCGCCCTTTGGCTCAATGTAAGCTCTACAGTGCACGTGACATTATATCACATAGTTAATTGTTAGAATCTAGTGATACAATGTACGCGGTAAATCTGTAGTTTATATACTAGATATATATATATAGAAGGTTTCACCCTGCGATAGTGTCAATGAAGTCGTCAACCTCTATCAAAAAGTGCAACACTAATATCAATTCCCCAGTTTCTCTGTGCTACAGGGTAGCTGGGCCGCAGGCTTAGGCCATGCATGATGTATAAACCATTTACCCTCAATGATTTTAAATCCTAGTCTAGAGTTTTTAGATAACCTTTATGTAAAGTGGATGGGTTGAAAGGCAATAAGATCACATGGAGCTAAAGTTTAGAGGGAAAAACTATAAAAGGCGTCACCAGAAGTCTTTCAGTGCTAAGAAAATGATACTAGACAGGGGGGAGAAGCCAGGGATGGTCAATTAATGCTATTCATAATGCAATCACTACTCAAGCTCACTCTCTCTACATGTCGCACCCTCCTTTTATATTTATCGCTGCCTTCCAACACGATTATTCTCTTAGTATACTCCGATATCATCTTATTCCCCTCCTAGATCTCCTGTGAGAGCTTTTCCAAAAATCTAGCCAGTCTTGCTCTAGTTGCTTTTGACTAAAGGCTACAGCATTCCTTGTTGTTTATCCATTTCTCTAGAACCAACAGGGCTTAATCATATTCTAGGCTAGGAGAATTCGCTAGTTAGAAGAACCTCATAAAAACCCAAATCCTATACACTTCCGTGGTGTTTATGGACGTGCTATAGTACCTGGGCGAGAAGCTTGACAATGTTTCACAAAAGGAAGAAACATTTTCTGAGGAATCTCCTTGTACAGAGTTCTGTAACCCAGGGAGGTCACGGACTCGTCAAGGCGAAAACGCTAATGGTCGCCATTTCAAGCGTACCCAATAATTCCGGCTTGGCATCTTGAGGCTGAAGACGACGCCATCTCACCGAGAAGTCGATGTGAACCCATCAAAGGGTACAAATTTTGGGGGCTCTGCACCTCTTTCTTGCATCTTACAAGGGTACTTGGCCACGACAGATATGAATGGCCAATACAACTCACAATGGATTCCAATGCAACAACCACCATGGCGCTCCGAATCCACGCCTTCGGATTACCTGAAGCCAGATTTGAGAGGAGCGTACACAGAACTAGTCCCAGATGATACTGGAGTACCTTCGTACAGAAAACAAACATTTATGCAGAAATACTTTGGTGGCATAAAGAGAACCCTACGCATATTCGTTGCAGTTGCCTGTATCGTCTTAATCATCAATATCGTATGGCTTGTCTATGCGAAATCAAAGTACGGGATTGTGAATGGGTTTGGTACGATTCAGAGCGGGGAATGCTCTAAGGTAAAGGGTCTGAGTACTTGGTATCACTTGTTGATAAACATTCTATCTACACTCTTGCTCACGGGAAGCAATGCATTCATGGCGACATATTCGTGTCCTTCAAGACAGGAGGTGGATCATGCACACCAGCGAGGAAAGTCTTTGCATGTTGGCAGCTTGAGCTTTGGGAACTTGAGATGCATTGCAAAACGAAGAGGATTGGTTGTTTTGGCGCTTGCACTTAGTTCAGCACCTTTCCATCTATTGCGAGTTCGGATTATGTTGCTCTCCATTGAAAGTCTCCGCACTAAATGTCTAGATATAATTCTCTAGTTTTTACCTCACTTTCAGCGAATCAGTACTATTGGACTGTCGTTTCAGAAAGCTTTCTTTCCGGCGCTCCCTTCAACCTCACAGGAGATTGGCGCACGTTTTATTACGGCGACAACCGTACCTTCCCTTTCTTCAATGCTTCAACACCAAGCACTACCGACTTTACGGGTTATAACTCGGACGCTCTCAAGTTTCAAAAGGTCATGGTCGATTACTATAACAACATACAAAGCTCGGCATCATCATGGGAACGACTCGACAATAAGGCTTGCCTAAAAGCCTATTCCAACGTCTTCCTTTCGGAGAGACGGAATGTCGTACTTGTTTCTAGCAACAAAAATAACACAAATTCAGTCCTCAGATATGGAGCTGCCGATTGGAGCTCAGGTCTTGAAAACAACTGGTGGATCTGTTCATTAAACGGCAATGATGGTGGTGCTCAGACTTGTAATGCTGAAACGTACATTTCTTCAGCTAATAGTTGGAGCATCTATGGCAACCCGATCGAGTACTGCCTAAGTGAAAGGACGGCCGATATCTGTTCGGTAAACTTTAGTATGACTATCATGATAGTGGTGGTTGCATTCAATGCTTTCAAAGTCCTGCTCATGCTATGGGTTCTACTTCGATATGATGCGGAGCACATACTCGTTTCAGCTGGGGACGCCGCGGCATCATTTCTCGTCCATGAAGACCAAACAACTCTGCAGATGTGTCTTGCTGACAAACGAGATATACGAAAATTCTGGCAAGCACGGGGATTCGCCAGGCCATTCGACAGAAGGCGGAGACATTGGGGATCTGCAGTCCGCAAAAGGCGCTGGGTGTCATTCTTCTGCTTGTGAGTTTCCCTAGAGTACTTGAGGATTCTCGACTAACGAGCATCATAGGATGATATTTGCATTCTGTTTCGTAGCATTCTTCGGTGGTTGGGGCTTCATCCATATCAAGGATAGAGGTACCAGCCTTGACCCTGCTAGTCTCTGGAGTCTCGGCTTTGGGGAAATACACCAAAATGCGATGGTTATATATGGAGGTGGTGGCAACGCCGTTACAATGGCTATTCTCGCAAACATACCACAAGTGTTTCTAGCTCTCATATACCTTCAATACATGGGCATCATAACCTCTATGTTCCTCGCTAGAGATTGGTCCACCTTCGCATTCAAGCCCCAAACCCTAATGGTTAGCACACCATCAGGAAAGCAACGTGGAACATGGCTTCTTAGCGCCCCATTATCATGGGGAATTCCCCTTCTGGCTCTACAGACACTCCTTCATTGGTTCCTCTCACAATCTATCTTCATGGTCCAAACAGAAGTCTACGACAAAAACGGGAAACCTCTAGTCTACAACCCCAACACATACAACGATTACACGCATATTTCAAACTGCGGCTACTCACCGATAGCGATTATCTTCTCAATTGTTGCTTCTGGAATCATGATACTTAGCGCTGTTATGCTCATGTTTAGGCGGTTTCCAACCGGAGCTCCGCCGGTGGTCTCAACGTGTAGTGCGGCTATAAGCGCATCATGTCATCCTATAGTTAGGGATCCGGATATGAAGTTTAAAGAGCTGAGGTGGGGCGTTAACGGAGGGTTCGCGAGTGGAGTTGGGCATTGCTCTTTGGTTACGGCGGAGACATGGGATGCGGGGCATGGAAGTGCACCTGTGGTGGGATATACTTATGCTTGATTATAAGTTCTTAGGAGGTATATGTCATAAATACGCGAATAGCATGGGGTCTTATGTTTAAATAGTTGGTGATGCAAATCATAGGAAAACCCTGGGGTATATAGATTTCTTTATCAGTCAACTATTGGTTGGGATCAACGGAAGCCACCTGACCCAAGATCACTTGAGTCCAATGATGGCTTGGGTAAGCCTAGAGAACGAAGGTCCTATATAAGCTTAGTTCATCATTTGCAATACGATTTTATCACGTTCCATAACGAGAAATAAGTTCACTTGCGAGTGAATAACCTGACTTAACTTGACTATCACACTTCAACTGCAATACTACCTTTCATCTGCTATATTGAGGGTGGCCTATAACCGTTACAATACCTTCCTCTGAGATGCATACAATCAACATATTGGGTCTGACTATTGTTAGTAAACATCGTATGGTGGTAATGCACCTTCGGTGGACTTTTTGGCCTGGAACTCAGCCCCAACTCTACCCATTATGTAGTGGTTCCCTACCAAGCCCCAATTCCTCCAGTTCTATAGTGGTGGTTTTTATCAAAAATTTACTTGCGACCTTTGTAGCCGAAATTCAATCTCCATGAGGGGTCTACGAGGCACCAACAACAGGGTGCACATTTGAAGCTGCCGGCAGGGATAGGGTCTTTCAAGTCCCTAATGTGGCATTAGCGAAATGTCCCATTTCAACAGGGGCTTCAAGATTGTCTAAGAAAGGAGTTGTCTGTCAGTGAAACACGAATCATGAATTTTACACTAAGGTCATGATTACACATCATAGGTCCGTAGCGGGCGTGGGAGCGGTGGTTGTGAGAGGTTATTCCTCTGGTAGCACTACCGATCCTGGGAGAACGCTGGAATACCAGAAATGGCTCCCGGTGTTGGTCTTTCTTGCGCAAGAAACGGCCATTCGATGTCCATAATTGGCCCCATGAGTGGAGTGGTGATCAGTTAAGTAGTTGTACTAGTTCTGCTAATATGGCTCTCCGTATAGAGTAGTGCATAGGTATCGGACCTAATTTAGACTATTTCATCGATTAAGCAAGAGCCGGTTTTACCCCCCTAATCCTAAAACTATATGAGAGCCCGAAATAGATCCTAGGCTCTAGCTTTAAAAGACTAGTCTAATGCAAGTAAACCGCGCCGAGGCTATACTACTTCGTACAGCCTGGTATTATCTCAATAGAGACTATCCAAATAAATAATCTAGTAGGCTAATTGTAACCATACTCGATTACCAGTTTACAACACCTAGCACCTGGCAAAGTCGGTTAGTAATGTGATAGAAGTGTAGTAACCAAGTCTAGGTGTTTACGTGGAAGTAAACTCGTTACTCTGATAGGGAACACAAAGGCCCATATTTGAATAACGAAAAAAAGATACCAGGATCCTGGGTAAAATTGAGCACGAATTCCCTATCTAAGAAAACTACAGACTTATATAGAACATTCATACCGCGTGGTTGTCGAAGTTGACCGGTCTAGGCCCCATGACCCTCGCATCAGGACTTCCTGGTTGGTGCTAGCTAACACAACAATAAGTGATACACTAACAGTATATAAAATCTCTATATGTAAGGGTTTAGTATAGGAGCAGCCCGTGTCACGCTGTATATTCTATCCTGATGGAGGGGTTATTATCACCCCACCCAAACTCAAGCTCTTTCTTTCCTTTCCTTAGCGATTAGCTTATCGAATGATAATACTATTATTTCACTGGCGAAAGGCCTATGTTATATTGAAGAATTCAGTGATATTCGATTGCCTAGGTAAACGTGGGTTTTATCTGGTCGTGACACTATAACAGAGACCGCTCCATTAACGGCCTGGATCTTCGTTCAAGCCTATAGCCCTACACTATTCATATTATTGCGAGATCAAGTTAGGCAAAGAGAAAATATCAGAAGTAGTGATTACGACCTAAAAGTATATTTGAATGCTAGAGAAAGAGCATTTTATATATAAGATACAGTATAGATATTTAGATTAGATGAGTAGAGAGAAAAGGTTAAGTTACTTAGCCAAGATAACGATAAGAATAATAGAATAAAAGAGGCTAGTAGAATAAATTAGAGAGCGAGGACTATCGGAGGTAACAGAGATATACCTATAGGTAATATAATGCACAGGAGGTTTTCTGTCCTTATTATTTTACAAGACCTCTGTTTTAGCTGGTTGGGTTAGCAAAATAGAGCTTGCTTGTTGTGATATAACTGCAATATCAATTCCACGTAGCGATTGCAAATAGTCACCAGTCACAGCCACAAATCCAATAAACTTCTCGAAAGCCATCTCATGCCCCGATATTATACTATGCTATGCTACGCTATGCCATATAATTTTCACTATAATCTACAGATATTCAAGGCTTTCTTCCTTGCTCGCCATCCGTTGTTTTCTCTATCCTTCATGTAGTGCTTAGGGGGTATTAGACAAACTTCCTCGACTGCTCCTCCTATTCAAGGTCAAATGTTAAGTTGTTCATTCTTCATTTAGCGGCCATAGCACTTCTGTAGTACTCCAAACTCAAGTCGACTGTATGCCTCAAATAATCATCTTCTGTAAGAGGTAGACGAAGGATCTTTGGTAGATCTGTCTTCTATAGAAAAGTTAGTGTTCATTCCGTGGGACTTGCTTTTGGCTAAGCTTACCTCCCCATGCTTTCCCATTGCAATCACTACTTTCGCAACAGCTCCACTAATTGTCTCAACCGCTACAGTCTCCATGAAACTAGGGTGACGCGAATCTTCAGCTACAGCAGGAAGACCGGCTAATAATCTTTCGAGAATTGCGTGATCGATGGCTCTGCCTCTCTTCTGGCTGTTAAGGACCTCAATGAAGTCGAGGTAGATCTGTCCACCAAGGTGCCACTCATGAATTGTGTTCTCTTTACCTCGGAAACCATGAAGCAATGCCTGCAACACATCATAATCTAACTCCACAATATTTCTTGGTGCAACTTCCCGCGCAAAGGTTCGGTGGGCTTCATTGAAGGATCCGGCTTTGATCAGACACTCAACCTCGCCTCGTGAGTCCTTCTTGACGCTTCGCATGTAAAGCGCCTTCGCTTCCCAGATCCAGGAAGAAGGGATCTTGTAAGTTTGCGTGAGGGTGACAAAATCTTGACTTTCTTCAGATCCAATGAGTCCAGCAGATTGTGCTAAGTGGTCGTTGATCATCTTTGCTCGCATTTCTGGCTTGGAGAGATGTAGAAGGACAAAGATAGTGTCAAGCCAACTTCCCTCATTGGTGAGTTGGGATGCAAAAGAGAGAGTCGCCTTGTCCGCTTCGGCCTCATCTCCATAAGTAGCCACTTGGGCGACAGTCATTGCTTGACCAAGCTGCCAGGTCAGTCTGAAGTCTAGCGGGGATAGCTGGGAGTTCTCTGGACACAAGACTTGCTCTAGAGGAGCATCGTTGAATGTATACAGCTTTAACAAGCCCCAGAGTAGATCTTCGCGCTCTCCAAGCTCTTTGTCTTCCCACAACGGCGGAATGTGCTGCTCCACGTACCAAGCCTGAGGTCGCGTAGTTTCTTTATCTTGCACCAAGTCATCCGCAAAGCTAGCAATGGCATCGTCTATGGGGTCGTTTGCAAGAATGCCATACCAAAGACGAAGACCGAAAGCCTGTCGCCAATCAAGACCAAAACGTTTAGAAATTATGAAGGATTCGATACGATCTTCGATTGGCGCTCCTTTCGATCCATCGCAAACACAGACATTGCCAGCCAGAAGTTCGTAGAGAGTTCGGATAGGTTGACTGAACTCCGACAAGATCTGAGATTTCTGCCACTCATCGAGCTGTTCCCGAATGTCCTTTTTCACACTGCTTCTTCCACCAATCAGTGCTATGAGTGTGGCGAGGTGGAAGTCCTTCCCGTTGATCAGATGCCCACAGGCTTCAGCGATTCGATGACCGGAAAGGCAAGCAATTGCTCTCTCTTCGTGTGACTTGGCGAGTGCAACCTGCTGTACAGATGCACTATCGACTAGAGACTGCCAGAATGCTGAAAGGTTATCTTTGCGAAGACGATCTGTGAAGTGCACATCTTGTTCAGGGATCATAAGATCATCATACAAGACACTCGCAAGCTGCCAAACGAGCCTTTCGTGTGTAGCTGCTGGATCACGCTTATTGTGGTCGTCAAAGAAGTCTAGAAAGGAGAAGCCGGGTGCGAGTCTTGCAAAGGGAACAGATTCTTCATCATGGCTCACAACCGTCATTGCCTTTTGTTTTATAAGCAAGTCTGCAGCAGCCTAGAAGAACTTAGTATTATGACGGGAAAAAGACACGAAGTTCTTACCTCATTGGAGAATTTAGCAAAGCGGATGTCTCTGCCCTCAGAAACAATACATCCCTTCTGAATTGCCAATAGCCCAGGCTTCTCACGGGTTCGACGAGATGATCTGCTAAGCGGCTTGGTCTCCGGTGGAGCGGCATATACCAAGGTACCGTCCGCTCCCCAATTTGGCTTCATGGTATCGTGAAAGGCGCGATCTGCTTCCGTTAAGTCGGACATATCACTGTTGCCGGTTTTGGGTCTTTTCGCATGTGGCCACTATAAAAGAAGTTCTTAGTAAAATTTTCTATTCATTGCTACATACATGCTTGGGCGCAACAAACGGCCCTGTATCTCAACTAATCATCATATCATGTACGGAAAGGAACACCAACCTCGAAACCCTGTTTCTTTGCAGGTGCCTTGTCAATTTTTGGACTAGCTTTGGCTGGACTCCTGGTTGGACCAAACAGAGAATTCATCAAATCGATGCTTGTAGTGAATCCGTGTGCATCTGAAACGATTCTCTTTGATGGCGAGGGTTGGGTGTCTAGCTGGAGGTCGTTGCTATGAACGTCAATCAGACTCTTAAGATACGCGCGATCCTGTTTCTGTGGGCTGATGGTTGTCCGCAAAGTAGCCGTCCAATCATTACCTACTGCAAACTTTCGCTTCACCGGTGTCTCCGCTTTCTGTACTGCTCTCATTCTGGCTCTAACAAGTGCTCCTGGGGTTTCCACCTCCATATCCATATCATCCTCTTCTTGCGAGTCTTCATCAAGCTCCGCGGTATTGCCAACCCGTGGATAAGAGCCCGCCATATCTTGATCCACAATGCTGACAGATTCGTCGTCCTGAAAGGTGATGTCTTCATCTATTGGCTCTTCGACACCATTTTCGGACTGCGAACCCACGGAGCCATTATCTAAAAAAGACTCCTGCTCTGTCATCTCTTGACTATCTTCCATCTCGTTATCCTCATCCTCGTAAAGTGCTTGGTCGTCAAACGCACCAGGAAGAACCTTTCCAGAAGGAACCTTCTTTCTTCGAAACTCGAAAGTATCCTCAGGATCAGATTCGGTATATGTCATCTGCGAAGTTGAGGCAAATGATTGATCGAGATGATTAGATTTAGGAGTAGGAGTGTCAGGGGGTGCGCTCAAAGTGCTTTGACCAAACTCACTCATACCCTCGCCATCTGTCTCATCATCCTCGGGAAAACCATAGGTCGTGAAATGCTGCACCGAGAAAGACCAAACACCATTATCCTTATCATAATTCAAGAAAGTGGTATCAGGAACGCGCTTGAGACGCTCAATATGCTTCTTGAATCTGGGCCCAGCCATGTCGCCAGATGGTGTCTTTCCATCCTTCTTGCGAGGCCAAGAATTCTCCAGATGAATCGTTGCAGGTACATTAAGACCCTTACCCATGGGCGGCTTCTTGGCAGGGTTGGAGTAGACAGTGCATGATCTAATGGAAAATGTCACAATATCTCCCATGATTTCATCAATGTTAATGTTAGTCAAATCAACGGGGACATCAAATTTGACTGAACCAATGCCTTGTCTTCCAACAGTGAGTCCGATAACCCTTGCGCGTTGGTTGCGGTTCATGTTCTCGAGTGCATCTTTTGATGGTGACATCCAATATGCTCCAGGCTCTTGATCCTCTTGGCTGACGGGCTTCTTGGGTTTTGATTGTGGAGCGACAGGCTCGTCTTCATGGACGACAGCGAGCTCGTTGTTCTGAACCTGCTCCATCTCGGGCGCTGGTGGTTGTGCCGTAGATTTCTTCCCATTACTATTGCCGTTAGTCGAAGGCGGCGGTCGGATGTATCCTAACTCCTCGGCACTCGGGCTGGATCCGTTGGTGATTGTTTTCAGGGGACTGGAAGCGCCGTTTGAGCCATTCATGGTATGGGCATCAAAAGAAACTCGCTTCTTGAGAATACCACCCTGGCTTGGTGTAGATGGGGCGGCCGGTGGCGAGAATAGATCATTTCGGAGGCTGCGATTGATGTTCAATTTCTTCACGCTGCCAGTGCTACCGAAATGTCTTGTATTTGGGCTCGCAGAGAAGGCGCCAGGTGCCAGAATGCTATCCTCTGGGCCGAAGGTTCGGCGAAGGCTGCTGGTCGAAACACTTGTCTTAAGGGTTCGACCGAACGAGCTTCCAAAAGTGCTCCCACCAAAGGTACCTGGAGTGCTAGAAGTACTCGAAGCACTTCCG
Organism: Tricladium varicosporioides; assembly: GCA_021365295.1. Lineage (NCBI taxonomy): Eukaryota > Fungi > Ascomycota > Leotiomycetes > Helotiales > Tricladiaceae > Tricladium > Tricladium varicosporioides. Next base: position 519,819 of record JAJTIW010000013.1, on the reverse strand, counting down.
GGGGTTCCGTAATTGCTGTAAGAGAACCCAAAACCCCGCTTTTGTGGAGTGGTGAAGCGTGAAGTTGATGCTGAGTTCAACTTATACATTGGAAGAGCAGTGCTCTTCTTTTGTTTAGCTGCGCTGGAAAGTGGTGTTGCAATTGGACCTGGATTTACGTTCTGGTTTTGATTCAAATCAGCGAAAAAGTTGCCTCCGCCATAAGGGGTCATGTCAGTGATGCTCGCCGTAAGACCCTGAGCGTTCTGTCCTTGTTGTGAATTGTTGAACATTGAACCAGCGCCAAACATAGAATTGTTCTGTGTGGTTTGCTGCTGGTTACCAGACCCTAGACTACCACCGAAGAGGCTGGTGCCTTGGTTTTGTTGGGCGCCTCCAAAGAGACCACCTCCAGTCTGTGTCTGGGAGCCGCCGAAGAGTGAAGGCTTTTGTTGGTTGGTAGTATTGCTAGCACCACCAAACAGAGAGGTGCCTGGTTGTTGATTTTGATTTTGGTTCTGTCCACCGAAACCACCAAAGAGGCCTCCTCCAGTATTCGTGGTGGAAGCACCTCCAAAAAGTCCACCACCTGTTGTCGCAGGTTTGGCCCCACCAAATAGACCCCCGCCAGTTTGGGCCGCGGTAGAAGCTCCAAATGGATTGTTATTGGTAGCTGGCGTAGATCCACCAAAGAGGCCGCCTCCCGTAGTACCTGTGGTAGCACTTCCAAATAACCCACCACCCGTCGCGGGTTTTGCGCCCCCAAACAGGCCGCCCCCGGTTTGAGGGGTTGTGCCAAATCCACCTCCAAATGCAGAGCCCGTTGTTTGCGCAGGTTGCTGCTGACCAAAGGGAGTAGTAGCATTTTGTTGTGTTTGAGTAGCACTTCCGAAAAGACCACCTCCTCCAAAGCCGGTAGTTGTGCTAGCTCCGCCGAAACCTGGAGTTGCTGTTGCAGGAGCAGAGGTTCCGAAGCTGAATGGTGGCTTGCTTGCCGGAGTGTTACTGCCAAAAAGTCCACCTCCTGTGTTCGTGTTGTTATTTGCACCGAAACCAGTAGTTGTGTTCGATGTGCCAAAGCCAGTTGTGCCCGAGGTGCCAAAGAGGCCAGTAGATGGCTGAGCTGTTGAAGTGGTCCCTCCAAAAAGACTGGTTGTAGCAGGTTTCGCAGCGCCGAAAAGGCCCCCTCCTGTACTAGTCGTCCCAAACCCAGTAGATGCTGTTTGGTTGCCCCCGAATGGTGAGCTTGTGGCTCCTCCGCCAAATAAGCCTCCGCCAGTATTTGTACTAGCTGTGGTGCCGAAGCCCCCTGTTGAAGCTCCTCCAAAGGATCCTCCAAAGCCAGTACTTGTACCAAAGGCGCCGGGTTGATTACTTGCATTCCCAAATTTCCGACCACCAGCATAATCAGCCAATCTCAATTCTTCTGGCGAGAACTTTTGGTAAGCCGGCTGAAAACTGATACTCTGAAATGAGTTTTGTTGGTTTGTCGAGTTATTTGGCTCCTTCTCGACAAAGGGCGCGAATGGAACGCTCCCTGTTCCCTGACATTCCCCAGTAGCACCTCCTAAAGCTGTAGAAGCTGGAGCTCCAAATGCACTTGTGGTACCGCTACCGAAAGGAGAGCTGGTCGCAGCACCTCCAAAAGGATTTGTTGTTGTTGTGGACGCGCCAAAGGCTGGCTTGTTCTGGCCAAACAAACCACCACTTGTTGTGCCGCCGCCGCCGAATGGAGATGAAGATGACGCGGTTGTTGTGCCAAATCCTCCTCCAAAACCTGTTCCACTTCCGGCTGTAGCTGTTCCACCACCAAATATGCTTCCGCCAGTCGTAGCTGCGGTCCCAAATCCGGACGGCTTCGCGCCAAAGGCATTATTTGTAGTAGAACCGAAGCCTGTAAATAGTTCGTAGTTAGTATATATTCTTTTGATATGCTCCTATTCATCTTCACTCGGCTTCCTCTTCCGGTTTAGGGGTTTAGAAGAGTTGCCTATCCAGAACTCTGAGGATCCCTAGGAGGAATGTCGCAAAGTAGGACAGCAAGCAAGCACGAGGGAAAACCGCCATTGACGGGGATATTTGAGTAAACCAGTATTAATGTCTCATCGCCAAGAGTCTTCCAGGGGAGCAAAGCATAGTCGACGTACCTCCAGAGCCTCCGAAGCCACCAGATGTAGCTCCACCTCCGAAAAGTGGTGTACTTGTTGTGTTTGTACTTCCGAAGCCGGTATTGCCTGTCGAACCAAAGCCTGTATCGCGAGAAGAAGATTCGAGTAAGTGACTGGTTCGTGTTGATTCCCACCTCTGCCCTCACTCCCCGAATGCGCCGGCTGGAAAAGCTCCTGAAGGTGTGCAAGGAATCCATGACCTACCTGTGTTTGTACTCGTCGTTGCCCCAAAGCCTCCAAATCCAGTACTCTGTTGCTGTTGCTGGTTGTTCTGGCCGAAGCCAAACCCTCCAAAGCCAGACATCGCAATGCCCTCTCAGCGATCGATGGGAGTTGTTTTTTTTTTGAGCCGCGGGTTGATCAGAAGTTGCGAAAGTGTTGCTTTGTACAAAACTGACACGCGAAAAGTTGCGCTCAACACCGATGGGTGCGCGCGGACATTAAAAGTGTGAAGGAGTGACAAAACGAAGCGTCGATGCGCGAGGAAGAAGTTGGATGATGAAGGAAGGAGTCGCCGTGAAGACCTCTTCTTATGGTCAAGGAGACTGAGGTCGAGGTTCGCGTCGTTCAAGAAATCGCCAGCTGCTCGGTTAAGGAGGAGCTGTGTGGCCAATCAGCATGCTTTACAGCTATTAGCGTGGCGGGATCATTGTTGCCTGCAACTTTTTCAGGTTCTGGCACCTGACCATATTGACATTCACTGCACTTTTGTGACACTTTTACTACCAATTGCACTGTACTGCCAGCTTGAATCCATCTTGCTTAGAAATCAGTTGCTGCCTGAGGGAATGTATTGGTTATGAATGGTTTGTTGCCCGTATTGTTGACAGCAAAGTGTAACAGATTGTGTTAGGCTTTCTGGGTTATGACTCTTCAGTTCTGCTATCGGGGCTACAGTGTGTATTTTTAGGGTGCTGTGTCCTGCTGTGTGATACGTTCGTAATACAAAGTGCAATTGAAAGCTTAAAAAATGCTTATAGACTCGAACACAGAGGAAAGCAGAATTTACTACTAAACAAAGAAAAATGTCAGGTCCCGAGAATCCATGTCCCGCATCCCAGACATCACTTTGTGGTGTGTTGCTCCCAAACCACTTCAACATCCCTGAAAGTCGCGGTTCGCGTTAAGTCGCGTCCAACCTAGACCGCATATCTGCAAACCTAACTCCACATACGTTTCTCATAACTCACCTCGGCGCAAGACGGTCTGGAAAACAAAATTACCCTTTCTCGTCAACATCAAATCCCACCTCTCAAGAAACCGACTGCAAACATCTCCAATTTTCCCTATAGCCTTCAACCCACGCACAACCATGGCATCAACTGCCCCCTCCCATCCTCCCTTCGGCGCAACACGCCCGTACTCGAGCACCCTTCATGGCAAACTCCCTGAGCGCTCTCAACCCTCTGGTTTTGGGCATACCTCGACTCGCGAAACCGCCCGTCTCGAGCGTGCACAGCGAGAACGCGATGCACAAGCAGCGGCACAAGGAGGACCTTCAAACCCAGTAAATAACATTACGGAAGAGCAGAGAGAGGAGATAAATGAAGCTGTATGTATTTTTTTTTTTAAAAAAAAAATAATATTTAATATAGGGTGAGGATGACAATGGAAATGAAATTTCTAATTTAATGGATAGTTCGGATTGTTTGATCTAGATAAAGACCAACGAATTGACTATCACGAATTCAAAGTTGCTCTCAAAGCACTGGGATTCGACCTCCCAAAAGCCGAAATCATCGACCTCCTTACCCAACACGGAATCCCCCCATCAAACCCCCCTCCTGCTCCTTCCTCCTCCCGCCCACATCAGCAACCCCCCCCTCCTCAAAACCCGGGTCGGCTTCTTTTAACACTCCAAGCCTTCCAGAGTATTGCGGCGGGGTTAATAAGTCAAAGAGATCCTAGGGATGAGATTTTAAGAGCATTTGCACTGTTTGATACAGAGGATAAGGGTATGATAAATATTGAGGATTTAAGGAGGGTGGCGAGGGAGTTGGGAGAGGGACTGGAGGAGGATGAGTTACAAGCTATGATTGAGGAGTTTGATTTAGAGGGAAAAGGGGGTGTGGGGAGGGAGGAGTTTGTGGGGATTTGTATGGGCTAGGAGTTTTATGGAAGTCTACAAGGGCGGGTTGATGAGAGACGGAAAACCGTCAGGGGTAAAATTTCTATAAAGCTTATTTTTGTCAAATTTTGTATGGTGGGAAGCGATGGAGTTCGGTGCTTTGGGGATTCGAAGATCGAGGATTGTATGCATTATATCACCGCACACACCAATGCTAAGATCAATATCTAGGTGTGCCATATCCTCGTGAATTGATTCACGCCGCGCTCTAATATAATAATCAGGAAAGTCCCACACTTAGCCATCAGGGACTGCAATGCCAACCAAATCGTTTCCATCAAGAGAAGAGTATCATCTGCGCTTGCTCGAAGAAACAAATCGGCCATTTCACAATTTCAAATCAAATAAACAACGAAGGAAGTTTTAGGAGGCGCTTTTACTCCCCATTCAACTCCATTAGAATTGTATCAAATCTCCACCCTGGGAGTTTTGCTGTTGTTGTGGTCGGGCTCCGAATGGGTTGCTCGATTGGGCTCCATAGCCACCACCAAAGCCGTTTGACATGCCAGCTGGGCCAGTTGCAGCTGGTATTTGATGACCTGCACCAAAGCCACTATTGTTGTTATATGTTGTTTGTGGCATTCCGGTGTATTGATTTTGCAAGAAGGGGTTCGTGCCAGTCTGCTGTGCTGTCATTCTTCCTAAGCCTGCGCCAGCGCTGTTGACAAATGTTCCAGGTGCAGTGTGCTGAGCCGGGATACGAAGATCTCCGGTGTTACCAAAGGTATCCATGCCTTCGCCACTTGCTAGGAGGGCATTAAGCCTAGCCGCGTGTGGATCCTGTTCCTTTGGTGGTGGTGGTTTGAAGGAAGTTATTGGATTGAAGGTGGCCGTCTTTTGCTCTTGGAGAGTTGAGAGGGTAGGCTTCGCTGGAGGGGTATGGGTCTGTGGCTGACCGAATGACGATGCGAAAGGATTATTGGACCCTGTTGGGGTAGGCATGAGACTTTGGGGTTGCTGCTGCTGTGCATTTGTCGCCCATGGATTATTAGTGTTGGCCGGGATCAATGGCTCAGGAACTTGTGGTTGCGATTGAAATGGACTCGAATTCTGGTATGGATTGAAAGCGGTTTGCTGAGGTTGCATTTGCTGGGTACCATAGGGATCAAAGCCGGTAGGTTGAGGGTTGAATCCATTTTGATACCCCCCATTCTGATAGCCCGTCTGTTGGTTTTGGGCGCCTGTATACATGTTGTTCATATATCCCGTCTGCTGTTGTTGCATACTTTGGTCGATAGGATTGCCTGACCAGTCCACCTGGCTTTGTTGCTGGTAACCTTGATTGAAACCTGTTGGTTGCGCCACTTGGATTGGATCATCGTCGAAAAGTGATGCGGCGTTCTGCTCTTCCAATTCTCTCCGCCGTAACTCTTCTTCTTCCTTACTGAGCTTAATAGCTTTGGCAAGATCGTCGTCATCAGGTTCACCATTTCTGCTTTGTCGTTTCTTTCGGTCCTCTTCTTCTTGATATTTGCTTGCTTCAATTGCCAGTCTGTACTCGGCATCCTCCTCGTCGGCGCGCTGCGCGCGATGTGGGCGTTCTCGCCGTGCACGTTCCGGTTGGGCATGAGGGGTTTGAAACTCCTCAATTCCCTGAACTCTTGATTTCCACGTTTTCCGATCACTTCTCTCTGCACGCAATCTCTCCTCGTCCAGAATTAGAGACGTTAGCTCCTTGGCAGATACTCGAACTGAAATCGTTAGCTACAGCCACATGGTCGAAGACTTCCTTCACTCACCATTTTGGCCCACATCTCGTCCATCCTCATCAATATACTGGAACTCCCGCAATGTTTTGATTATATAGATATTCTTGTGAGCCCATGTAACAACTAGTTCCGACCCTTCGTGAAGGCAGTAATCCAGAACCTTTAATGCTTTCAATACGTGTCTCCAGTTCTTTCCTTTATCGTTTAGACGTTTATCTAGCATGTCCATAATCTCGTAGAATTCGTTCGACCTACACCAGTTCGTCAGAGAATGATTCGTTGTGAAAAGGGTATTTCGCATACGAGTTGTAGGTCATCTGAGATATTTCACTCATCTCTGTCCCTGTTGGACCCCATGGATCATTTGAGGTTGCTGGAAACCGTCAGCAGGATATGAACAATTATTCAGGCTAACTTACCATTCCGAACCTTAACTTGAACACTCGAGTACCCCTTGGTAACATTCTTTACACTCCGTATAACTTTCGACATCTTTGCGACGAGGTTGGTACGAGATCAAGGATGAGATCAAGAATAGTATCGGTGGTTGCGGATCTTTGAGGCAAAGGGAATGTTTGTATTAGGCGACCGTCTTTCCAGATTGATCAAGATTGTCTCGAAGCGCAAGTGAATGAAATGAGGGACGGCGGAGCGGGCGGAGGGCGAGGTGTGATCGAGCTGAGTGAATCGCCTCCACGAGTAACACCGAGTAATGTTTGCTGACTGGTACTTGCTTGATAAAGGCCAGCAGATACTGTCAAAATGCGGCTCGCGAAGATGCGTTGGGTGTTTCAATTGTCGGGATAGGCATAATATCTCGACCTGAGAAGGGTTAATGCGAACAAAGGTGGCTCAGACAGCTTTGGGTTATGATGACGAACGAGCGCTAACAATCGCCCATGTAGTGTCACGTGGCGTATGTTATTCCCAAATTTATTGAATTATCATGTGAAGCAAACCTGTAATTATTTCTTGGTATTTTTGTGTTTGAATCCTTAAAGTTTATTGGTCGTGAGGAAACTCTTCATCAAGCGCTATCTATAGAGAATCAAATTCAATTTCTTTCTCTTTTAACGAATTTGTTAAGCTCTAAAAGGAAAATAATGAAGTTCAAGAAATCTTGCCCTTTTGGCGCTTAGTAAAGCATTTATATCAATTGTCCTATCACATTGAAATAGTTATTTCTTACATACAAATCCTGATATTTATTACATAGTTCTAGTACATGATTTGTACTTATCAGAACTCCTTCAAAGCCTCGACATCCAGTACTAGCTCTCACAGGCGAGCAAAAGGCATTTAGAGCAGTTAGATCCGCTCGATTGGTAAGATAGATCTAACGAAGAGTTATCTGGATCATATCCCAACACTCTTGCCACTATTTGGAATATCAACATGCGCAAGGGTGTTTGGTTAGAAAACCTAAGGTGAAATAGGTAGGATATTTCCAGGCGTAACACGGTGAGAGGAGACGTGGGCCGGAAATATGACCAGCAAGGCTACACATATATAATGTAGTTTTCCTTGACAGTGAGTCGTATGGTCAAATACTGACTCGGGGAAATGATATTTCCTTGCGGCCTTAAGTCTATGAGCTTTTCACCCAGTATTCGTCATGAGGAACAATTTCGACCGATTTCGCCAATGTATGCCGGGGCTGGAGCTCAAATCCAGCGGCCTTCAGCATTGCAAATCTGACTGTGTCGATGCCTATTATTTTGCCCTCTATCCATTTCTCTGAGCTACAAGCAATGACTTCTCCCACGCCATGCACATCATCCTCAGGATTTGGCTGGACAGCATCCTTCACAATCTCCATTGTTCTTTTGAGATCCGCAAGTCGGAAGGAGAGGGCATTGGGACTTGGGTTTCGGCTTCCTGGAAATAAGATCCTATCCACTTTAGACAACACGACCTGGAAAGGGACTTCGTGTTGCTTAAAGAGCTCCATAAGTTGTTTGTCGCTAGTCTTGACTCCGTGCTCAGCATCAACCAACAAAAATGCTCTTTTCAGTTGTCTTCTCTTCTCTAGATATTTCAAGATTTCCTTTCCCCATTCAGCTCTTCCTCCTTTGCCATACCCAGGCATGTCCAGCACCACTAATCGTGGTTTTCCTTCTTCCTCTGGGCCACCAATGGCAAAAGCATTCATCATTTTCGTCCTTCCTGGTTTTGAACTTGTGTGTGCGATCTTCTTGCACAATAGCGCGTTTAAGAGAGAGGACTTTCCAACATTAGAGCGTCCCAGGAAGCACACCTCAGGACTGCCGCCAAAGTCCATCGTCTTGAATTTTTCGGCAGACCATAGAAATTGAGGAGATTGTAGTTTGAAGAATTTAGAGGCATGATTTAGTTGCGCTTGTATTGGTGGCGATGTATCCCAATGATATGATAATGCGGAATGAGGAAATGGGGGAGCTTTCGAACGAGGTTCCTTTATTGGAGATGCTACGTTGATGCTGCTCAGTCGCCTGGAAATATACTTCGGCACTCCATAACCTAAACACTGCGCCGGCGCGCAATGCCTCACTGTCGTTGTATGTAGCATCAACGTAATGTCGCAGTGTACGTTGTTTTGAGTGCAGCAATGAACCAAAAGGCGAGGTTTGGAATATCTGTGATGCGAGGCTGAGTGCCAAGAAGCAATGGCCCAAGCTCCTTGAAATTCTAGGAAAGTAATTGCACCAACACTTCTGACACTCAATCATTTCTCCCGGAATAAACAGCTACTATGGCGACTCCAACAAAGCTACGGTCGATCTATCGATCCTTCCTCCGCGAACTACCTTCAAGACCATTATCTGAAAGATCTCGCTCTCCACTCCAGGCTCGTATCCGGAACACGATCGCGTCTGAATCCGCAACCCCCATCGAGCAGGCCGAGCAATTTCTACAATATGTCAAGGCACAAAGGATGTATGCGACTCTGTTGGAAAGATATAACCCTGGCATGAATATGGATGAAGAAGAACGAGTCCGATTGACCGCTCGAAGAGTTGGGATGGATTTACCAGAGGAGTTCTTGTATACTGGCGCAGGACAATCAGGAAAAGGTTCGAGGGAGTCATGAAGTTCGCTATATTGATACATGGGAACTATCAGGGGAATGTGGATTCGAGGGAACTGGGGTCACAACCGGAGCACGAATTCAGCGTGAACGAGATAAGCTCTGCATGGCGAAGTTCCGACTCGCAACAACAACGACAACCAACACTCAGTACTCCATGTATGATTAAGACCTATCAATATGTGAAATTGGGCTGATCGGGGTTTTGCTGGTTACATCAGACCAACCTTGTGCACAAAGATTGGAACTGCATAGGAGCGGAAGGATGACTGCCGCATTCGCTACAAAAGCTTGGTCAGAAAACAGAATAGAATGCCTTGCCAGAATTATCAACAAACCGAAGAAATTAAAAAACATTTTTCTACTTCAACCTTCATTCCCTCTCTATCCCATATCAGAATGTATAGTCTCCAAAATTTCAGGTTGATGCATGTCTTACCTGAAAAGACAGCGCTACTGTGCCACGCAGGAGCAAATGTTCTGGAAGGGCTCAGTTTCTGGTAAGCACTCCAAAGGCCCAACCATTGTGTTGGGACAAACATCTACTGTGGCATCTTTTCGCGATTCTTTTTTTCTATTTATAAACACTCCACTAATGTTAAAGTATTACCATTCAGTCATTTTTATCTTTTCCGACCCGTCTCTACTCTCCCGTTTCTCGTTATTCCCCCGTTGGTCCCTGAGTTCCATGCCCATACATTTGCCTCCATGAGTCGACTTTCATATTCTTGGAAGCCCGATGAAACCTCAGCAAGTGCAGCCGGAGACGATTTACACCAAACCTTAAATTTTGTAAGCTTCATGCATGGCGATATTCCAACGGAGCTTGGTGGCCCTCGTTCGGCTTTCGTTGAAGCCGTGATACACCCTTGGGACCTGCAGCCAGCCATGAGATCTAATATATCTTCCAGAATTAGCACACTTTAAACATCTTACTGCCTCAAGATTGCCACAAGGACTCACACCGGCATGCTTTCCGAACTCTTCATCAATTTTGATATGATACACATGCAGTGCTCCCCCTCCTGAGTGCTCAACGATGGCTGGATTTTCTGTTACAGATTGCAGTTTCTTATCCCTTTTGACCCTCGACCCCTCGATATCAGACCAGTGCTTCTCCTCAGCCGATTTCTCCCCTGTATGCATGAAGAAGGACGGATGTAAGCGCCGTGTTGTTGACCCGTCCTTGTAACCGGTGATATTCCGCTGTTGATTGGCTTGTAAATAGAGTTGGCCGCAGAGCTAGCAAGGACCCCCAGCACATCACTCGAATCAAACCAATCTCCAAATTTGGACCCTGGTGATCTGGAGGTGCAGCTGTGCTAGGGCCTAGTGCTGTGAGCATGTAGCGTGCAAACATCCCCGTGGCTGGCTTCCAGGCATGGCACTTTTGAACTTGAGCGCAGACCGCAAAGGAGACCTAAATGGACGGCAGACCCCTCCAAGTTTCATCAACGACGAGCCTCACCCTGAGGAGCCTCACCGTCTTCGTCGTTCTATCTACTCCAGATGCATTCTGGTAGAAGCATCACCAGAAGACGAAGCTCGGCCGTCGACCTCTTAATTGTAAGGTCTCACAAACGATAGGCGGTTGTTGCTATTTTAAGACACGATAATGGCTACATTGCGGGATCAAGCAGCTCGTCGAAGACTCGATTTGAGCCCCATCACGACCTCTCTCAGTGTCAATCAACCAGCCTATCCATCACAAACACCCATTTCAGCTTTATCATCGAACTCGTTGAGCGCGCCTTTTGGGTATCATCCAGCGGCATACACACCTGTGAGCGCGGTCAGGCAGTACAATCCCCAACAATGGGGAGCCTCACCGATTGTACCTTCAGATGGGAGCGGGCATTTTGGGAGTCGTCCAGAGTCAGAAGGTAATTAAAATTCTTATCATAACTTGTCCTTTCAAATGCCAGATCGAGATACTAAGTGGATGATAAGTTGTAGTTCCAGCTCCTCCACCTTACTCTCCGCCACGAAGCCAACGCACTTCGACCATCTCAAATGAAGAGCCTCTCTCTGGTATTTCGCCTGCTACAAGAGTTTCTCCTGCACAGTTCTCTAGAGCTTCACCACAACCTGGAGCTAGTCATGCTTTCCCGCCGCCTCCTCCGCCAAATGCTCGAAATCGAGCTGCTTCAAGTGATAGACCGCCAAGTCTATTTGGGATCTCAGCATTCACAAGACGGCCTGCCGCAGAACCACAAAGAGCATCACCGGAAATAGGCTCAAATTCTAGATTTGTAGAACATCGCCCTATTCCAATCGTCACAGAAGCACCTCCGCCCCCTCAAGAAGATGTAAATGCACAATTTATGAACTCTCGACCGCCAGCTTCGAGGAGAGCAGCTTCGACAGGTGCTCTTAGTACACCCTCATCTTCGCGATCTCGGAATTCTTCATCTTCAAGATGGGAACCTGGTATGCCTTTACCTCCTCCACCACCAGGACCACCTCCACAATCACGATCCCAAAGCATGTCGCGTTCGCAAGAACCAAACAGAATGGTCTCTCCGCCAACACGGAGACCTGGAACCATGTCAAATCTGGGACCAGTACCGCCAACTCCTGCTGGTTGGGTGGATGAGGATGTATCAGGGAGGGGTCGCTCACCAAATCGAGAACTCAAAATTGACACGACCAGTATCAGTTCAAGTACAGCTAACGAGTCAAATTCTGGATCGAGTACAGCTGGTTTGGCAAGGGCGAAGCATGTGAGAGGGGAATCGAAGAGCATTCGTGAGAGAAGAAATGAAAGTAAGGCTCGGAAAAGTGCTGCTACAGTTGCCGAGGAGAACTCCAATAACCCATGGGTTGAAGCCATCACTCCGGTGGATATTGTCCCTCCCTCAACTGCTCTCGGCAGGAGACCGACGATTAAAAGGGCCACGCCAAGAAGCGCGAGATTTCCAAGTTCCGCTGGAGAACCACCCAACTCAGCGGAAGCTTCCTACCTCAATACTCCTGGAACCGGTCCAGGAACGGGGTCCAGAGGCTCTACTCCCCGGCCTCTCGCTTCATCCAGCCGACTTGACGCTCCTACACCTCCATTCTCCCCAAGCCATGTTAACGGCTATTCCAATCAAAACTCTCCGGCCATCCCGCCCAAGGCACTACCAACTCCCCCCCCACAATCAAGATCTATGCTTGATTCTCCCGCCTACCAACACAACTCTTCTCAACCCCGCCGACCACTCATTGATAGTGCGACTGCCCCACCTCTCACGCCTTCGAGACCTCACTCTCGCCAATCTAGCGCAAGCGAGATCTCACAGCTCTCGCCCGCCGAGCAATTCGCTCGATCTGCAATGCTCCGACACAAGGCATTTGCCCGTAAGGAGGCAGCAGCTGAGACAGATGCAGAGCGAGTACGAATCTTCGCAGAATTCATCGTCAATGAGTCAAGGCTTAGACGAGAGAGATATTCATCTGCTATCGATGCCATGGGATCTGAGATATTGGAACTTACAAGAGATTTATTCCGGCCCTTTACTACCCCACGAAGGGAATCGAATGTATCAAAGAATAGCGAATGGACACCGGATTCTTCTAATGCACCAATGTCACCAGCAATGAGACCACATCGAGGATCCTTATCAGCAGCTCTCAGAGACAATCCACCTCTACATACAGATATTCCGTCCGACTCAACAGGCTCCTCCCCCGCAGTTGGCCAAGGATCTAGGCCTGACTCAAACTACTGGAATGGATACATGCCTTCGCTTTCACCCATTCCCAGCATGTCAGTATCCGAAGCGCTTGATGGATCTGACTCTCGTGGTCGTCCTTCCAGCCGATGGTGGGAAGTAAGTCAAGATGGCTCAACAGGCACACCATCTATGACACTAGGTCGTTCCAAACGAGAAAGTAAATATATGGGCATGCCGCGAGAACTCCGTGAGGCGCTTCAGAATGGTGATCCATCACCTCTTAGTTCCGGGGAAGGGATGTCAACTGCTGGGCCCAGCACATCTAAATCATACGGCGAGAATGAATACCCTCCAGAGAAAGTAGGTTGGCACGAACAATCGGGTCATAATGATATGTCTTCGTCTCCTCATCCCCAACTCGCCAACGCTTCTTCCACCCGCTCTCCTGCACCATTCTCTCCAGCACTCGTCACACCAAACCCCAATCATTTGGACGTATCAAGGCTTGTCACCCTTCCACCACCATATCCTAGACACCACCCAGCAGTAAACAACAACCACCCCGACCTCTCCTCCATTCGCCTAGTAGTCCGCTCCCTTTCCGACTTCACCGAAGTTGAAGCCACCAAAACCCGGTTCCTAACTACCTCCACCGCCATCCGTACTGAGCACGAAAGTGCCTCCAAAAAGCGCCGTAACTCCCTCCGCGCCAACATCTCCCGTGAAATAGCAGCAGGAACAATGTCCTATAGCGATGCCGCCAAACTCGAGGAAGGCTCCGAGCAATCCGAAGCAGAGCGCACCAAAGAGGCCGGGAAAAGCGAGTTCGACCTCTTTCAGAATCAAGTCGTGATGCCGCTGAATGATTTATTGATGGATAGGGTGACCAGGGCTACAGAGAGTTTTGAGCAGTTGAGGGGAAAGCTATTTGTGGATGCTCAGGAGCAGAGTCCGAATTTGACGCAGGAGGAGGGGGATGAGCAGCCTGAATTACTTGAGAAACTGACACTTCTTAAATGGATCTTTGAAGCCCGTGAACAATTACATCGCGAGCTTTTCGATTTACTTTCCGATCGCAATGACCGCTACAAAGAAATGGTCATAACACCTTACCGTCTAGCAAATAACACCGCTAAAATAACCCATGCAGAAGAATTTTTCTCTGGGGACGCTCTGAAACGGAAAATAGTATTCGAACAAGAGGTGCTTAAGCGAACGGAGGAGTTTATGGATATCATTGAAGAAAATGTTGTTAGAGGAGTAGAGGTTCAACTTGGTGCATTTTGGGATATCGCTCCTAACCTCTCTCGAATTATCGAAAAGGTACCAAATGACTTGACAAGTTTCAACATCCAAATTCCGAATCAAGAATATGAGGAAAATCCCGCATACTATACTTACCCTATGCAATATCTCTATTCGCTGCTCGGACATTGCGAAAAGTCAACATATCAATTCATTGAATCGCAAACTAATTTACTCTGTTTGCTACATGAAGTCAAAAGTGGAGTAACACTTGCGAACTGTCGATTGATGAGGACGCAGCGTGCAGCTCAAGGGGAAGAAGTCGAGGCGGTGGATAGGGAATTAAAGGAAGTGGAAGGGGATGAGGAGGTGAGATTGACGGATGATTTGAAGGAGAAGGTTAGGTGTGTGGAGGAGCTCTGGGGGTCTGCCCTAGGCCGTGAGTTGCTCGGCGTAAGAGAGAGGATTAAGACTTTCCTTGTGGAGCAAGGAGGGTGGGAGGAAGAATTAAGTGAAAGCTAAACTTACTCCTCAAAAATTAGCGAAAGGGGACCTGGAGAAGGTGGTTATTTTTCCTCTGTACGTATTTGATTGACCGGAAATGGTATGGCGCCTTCCAGGGAGCTAATGTGAATATTGGATACCCACTGTTGCCTTGAGTAGATAGAATAGGAGAATTTTTGTTGGATATGGATTGGATATACACTTGCAGTGAGCGTGCCAGGAGTAAGATATGAAAATGTAAATGGAGTGCAACAATAGTGGCAACAATAACAAGAAAGTATCTGACTATTTTTTTTTTTCTGAAATCCCCAGAGGCTGGAAGTTTTGAGGATACAAAATTTGAGAACTTGAAATCTAAAAACATGGAATTTGAAAATTTGGACTCTGAAAATCTCCATATTCAACAACTGGAGCATTTGAAACTTTTCAATATGCAGGGCAGTCAAATAATAGAACATCAATCACTTGATCAATGACTCTCTACTTTCTGGAGGCAGATGCAAGACCGCGCACTTAATAACAAAATCCACACGTGGCCGATAGTACACTCGTACCATAATACAGTCATTCACACTATAGAAAAGTGGAAAGACCCAACCATAAATACTGCTCAACATGTATATTTTCGCACGCACTCGCTTCTATTCAAAGAGCTGCTAGTAAGCGCTGATCAGACCCCGAACCCGCATACTCGCGAGTTTCAGTGATAGTATTTAGTATATCGTGCATACCAAATGTATGTGCCCCTCCACATCCGCTTCCGTTCCGTGATTAGATGTCTAATCGCGGGGTTTGCGAGGAAAGGCACCACATAATATGGACATGCATAAGCTTATTCACATCTTACAGTTCTAACAAAGTGTGCGGTTGCAATGGACAAAGACTAGCGAGCTGCAATGCATGTCATGTGTTGGTGGGATGTCGCGCGGCAAAGCAACCAAAAATACTGGTTCGGGTTCGCCTGGCTAGCTGGCTGAGAAGGTGTGCAGCGAATGAGAAGTGTGGGTGGAGTATTTATGGCATTGTGAGGTTTGAGAATGGGAATTGGTAGCGAAGGCCAGATTATGGAAGATTCTGCGTATAGGTGATTGGACAGGTAGGAGTTCGAGACGAACAGAAATGGAGAGTTCTATGCATGGGTGGTTGGATGAGAGTTCGGTCATGTTTCGATCCGGTAATGATTGGATGGAGACTGGTCTGGGGAAGGTCGAAACGAAGTGGATGGGTCACGATTGGAAAGTGCTGATTTGATGGGTTGTTGAAACGAAAGAGGCGTAAGGCGTGGGCGAGACAGTGGTACCGCCCAGGTGGTTGACTGGAAATATATCTGATCTGATCTGACGGGATGGTTTGAACCGTGGATCGATATCTTTGGGAGGCTGCATAGTGGTTGACC
This sequence comes from Tricladium varicosporioides, assembly GCA_021365295.1. Taxonomy (NCBI): domain Eukaryota; kingdom Fungi; phylum Ascomycota; class Leotiomycetes; order Helotiales; family Tricladiaceae; genus Tricladium; species Tricladium varicosporioides. Next base: position 503,964 of record JAJTIW010000013.1, on the reverse strand, counting down.
TTCTATATCTGGCATTTTGATTGTTGAAACGTGGAAATAATTGTTGATGTAATTAATGATGTGGTCTTTCGGAAAGGTGTGTTTGTTCGCGCCGTTGTCAGCTGCAATATTCCTTCGAAATAATGCTGGCGATAGCGGAGGACACTTGACATCTCGAAAATAGTGGAAAAGGAGCTATACTGGGACGTCAATTCTCCGGTGGACGTCAGATCGAGTTGTTGATTCCATTTGTTTAATGTCTAGGGTTGTTGGATGAGGCCGGACGAGATGGCTGAGTAGAGTCGGATATTTCCTCAGTTGATGTCAGCACTGGCGTTTGAGAATGACTCTGTTTGAACGCCGTACTCAAGTTCCCGAATCAGGAGTCAGGATTGCTTTACGCCACCGTTGGAGTCGGACAACCGGTCGTAATGTTCCTTCCATTGATTGATATCGAGATATTGGGGTCCTGTTGGAAGAGGCCATGTCAGGATTCTGAAAGCCACTATGGATGCAATAGACCGCCATGTAAACGCTGCACAAAGTCAAGATAATGCCTTGAATACTTATGCTCATTAAGGCATGCGTACCACAAACTCGTGATCGGCAGTAGAAAACATCTGAAACTTTGACGGATCTAGAAGGAACTGTTCCTGTGAAAGGGAAGGATCTCTCCGAGAGACTGTTGTGAAACTTCAAAAAAAAAAAAGATGGCAGACGCAATTCCTTCCTCGCGCATGCAAGCAGAATGGGCCTCCGCCAACTCTTAAATCTAAAGTATACGAAGGGTAACCAAAACAAATATCTCTAGGACTGGTGGAGATCATCCGGGACGGGGGACACGACAGGTATGAAAATAGGATCAAGCGCTTAAGGGTTCATGGCATCGTGGCGCTTCAATACTAAGCGCCAGACAGAACCTTCAGCCGCCTCCTTCGAAGCAAAGCGTCTCGCTCGGTATCCTTCACGATGAGCATGAAATGACTGAGGTTTCCAAGAATCTTGTGTGGACCAGTGAGTGGATGTTGATGTCTGCGATTAAGAGCAGAGCCGCGAAAGCTTTTGAGGCTGCGGACCCTTTCGGCAGGCGCGAAAGGATTGCCACCAAAGTTGTGAAGGGTATACGAAGGGGCATTCAAGGGCAATCCAAGGGGCATCTAAGGGGCATCTAAGGGAGTATCTAAAGGGGTATCCAAGATCACGACGCAGCCACTGTGATGTACCGTGCCCAACTTGAATACCTCTCCGAACCGACCCCCTTCCACGGCGTCATAACGGATTATTCGAAGCTGTTCAGATCTTTCTAGCCATGCAAATGAGGTGTGAGCATTCTTGATCTCCAGCTTATCCACATGATGTCTTGCTGAGATGCCGACGAGATTGGGAGCCTCGAGCTGAGTTAAGTGGCAGTGAGGATCTTAATTTTGGTGCAGAACAAGTGTGCCCAATTGTCTTCAATCTGAGGGCCGATGAGAGTGCGGATTCGTTGGTTGTCTTTGAAATGTTTCAGTGACCTCACCAGTGTGAGCGAACCATCGCCTGGAGAAACCCTGACGATCTTTCTGGCCGAGTGCGCCTCCTTTTTTTCTCTCCACCATCGCATATCACCGCCTCCTTTTTGCTTCTGAAGGTCCGAATCATCGCGCATGCCGAATAGCGACGTTACTGCTTCTTCACCACACCAGACCATATTTCTCAGCTAGTTTACCATCCTAAGTCTGTGAGCAGCACACGGTTGGAAACGCCTTAGGTAAACGATGAGCCTCGCCCAGCTAGATGCACAACATAATTTTTTCGCCCGAGTGAAATACCAATCATGTTGCGAATGCCATCATCTCTGCAAGGTGGACTTCATTTGACTCCAGTACACCTCCTTTCGTGGTCGTGACACCAGTACAACACCGTCCACACACGTCAGGTGGCCAAAGTCTTGTCCTTTGCGATTTTCGCATACCCAACCTCTCCCTGTTACGCATGATGAGAACACGCGTGCCCAAGAGTGGCGGGGAGATCAGCAGAAACAAATCACGACCAGTTTCTTCATACTGGCCTCTCCATATACAAGGGATGACTGCTGCATGGTTGCTGGATGGAAGACTGTTGAACAAGTCATCACACCGCCTGGCCACCGGTGCATATGCTCGAGTCGTGATGATGGTTGTCTACTTGAGAAAGAATAATTGGGCCTGATATCCAACCTCCTCAACTGTGCATAACTAGATAAATCATTGTCCGCGGCAGGAAAATTTGTGGTCTCTATTTCACACAAAGTACATCAAACTACGGCACGCAGATTCCACAACACCTTTGGCTGAGCTATTGCATACATTCCTGCTCCTCACCTGAAGAGTGAACGATTGTCAGCACCACTCGTCCTCGAAAACATCAGGTTTCCTGGACGTTTCATCATCCTTTCCGCCGCCGTGCAGGAAGATCATCAACAACTGGTCGAGGGCCGCCGAAACGAATCTCCTAAGATCTGTGGCTCCGTGGTGAATAAGACAAACTCTCCTTCCAGACGCACCTTTTCTAGGCTTGCATCTCAACTGCCACGATTCAGGGCACCCAAAAGCTGTGCCACTGCCTTGCTGCGTCCCCCTAGCTCCGCTGGGTTACATACTCTTGGCTGCGAGTGGTCCTGGGGGCATCGGCTGAAACAGACCTGCTGGCGCCGCCATCTTATTTGGGATCTGGGAGATCCAGGCCGGCCAACCATCTCACATTGAGGGACAGAACTCCTAACTGGAGACGAAAATAATCGGTTTCTGGCAAGGGGACGCGTTGGAGGAGTAGGGAGCAATCAAGTGCGAGTTGATCCAAGTAGACTCCTGCAATCCTCATCTAGCCCTTTGGCTTGCAGCCATTCATTGTCCGGCAAAAGACTGTCTCCAAACCACCAACCAGCACACCCAGCTCGTCACTGTTCATATATATCCTCCCGCAGCCCTCTTGCTCCTTCAACACATCAGCAGCTTGCCACTTGCGTACTCACCGCCATCACCGACTCGACCTCGACTCCCTCTAATAATCATATAATTCCTCCCCGGTCTGGTTATCGGCGAGAACTGTCTCTTTCACTTGCATCGTCCGATCACAAACCCCTCAGGAGTACAGCTTCTTAAACAACTAGAAACGAAACAGACCCTCTTTCAGATCTTCTGACAGCCACGACCAGACGAACTGGTGCTGTTGTCTGTGCGTCCCCAGACTTCTTCCTGTTCTCGGATCGCGACTCCAACCACTTGGCCTGTCAGTTCTGCATTTTGACTGCGTCTGTGTGTCCACTATCGCTCCTGACAGCTCCTCTTCCATCGCAAAATCCGCTTCGCACGCAAGCATCAGCATCAGCGCAGGCCATTCCTGCGGGCTGCACGCTAGGCTTTTTAAAGCCGAAGAAGATCCTTACACAATCGTCAGCTCAGAGCACGGAGCCACATATATTGTCAACCTCGCCGTTCGTTGCATAACTCTTTTGCTGCGCCAACTTGAAGCACGTATATCCTTTGTTTTGAGGATTAACTTTCGCAAGTTCCGCTGGCCGGAAAAACGTCCTCTGGGATTTATTGTCGCTGTTCGCCTCACAGTTGTTCAACTGTTACCTCGCCTTCACGCCAAGCTCCCGCCTCCGCCTTCCAGCCTCGCCAGCACTCAGCCTTCCGCTTCGCCAGACAATAGAACTGTACTATTGTCAACACCACAATACTATACAACAATAAGAAACCCCCCCTCTCAATTATTCTCACAGAATTGCAACTCGAGGTCGATCATTTTTATCCCCAACCACCTCGTTTCAAATTCATCCTCCAGCCACCAACTTTTACAACCTACACCTACACATCACATCTCGTCTTCAACCTTCAACAATCATGTCTTCGATCCCAAGAGCCTTGAATGAGGCCGCCCTTGAGCACTTCATCTACATGCCTGTTAGCTCGCAGATGATCAACTATCTCGCCACCAAGGCCTCAGAAGTTATCCAATGCGAAGCTCCAACACAATCCAGCCAATTACCTCCCACACCACCTCAGACACCTCCTCAAGATGCAACTGACTCGTCACCCGAGCTCCCATCACTCGAGCGATTCATTAGCTCCCTGGTCCGAAAGTCAAATGTCCAAGTACCTACACTGATGACAACTTTGGTCTACCTCGAGCGATTAAAGAAGCGCCTCCCTCCTGTCGCAAAGGGTCTCAAGTGCACAGTTCACAGAATCTTCCTCGCTGCGCTCATCCTTTCCGCAAAATTCCTCAATGACTCGTCGCCAAAGAACAAGCACTGGGCTGAGTATTCCAATGTCCGAGGATACGAACCCTTTGGCTTCTCAAGGACGGAAGTCAACCTGATGGAAAAGCAATTACTATTCCTCCTCGACTGGGACTTGAACATTCGGGAAGATGATCTATATACTCACCTCGATCCCTTCCTCGCCCCAATCCGAGCCGAGATCCAAAGACAAGAGGAGCACGCCCGCCAGAAGGAGAATCGAAAGCGAGCCCTGCGAGAACAAAGACAGGAAGAGGTTGCTCGCATTCAGTACGAGTCAGCAAGCCAATACTGGATGCCAGACTACGAAGAGAAACACACCATCCTCTACGAAGGCCAATACGTCGACTCAACTGGCGCCGTCACCGCATCCAGATACGACTCCCCTCCTTCCTCTACCGAAGTCCCAGATCTATCGCGCAGTGGTACAACGGATACATACTCCTCGTCGTCCTCTTCCGCATCATCATATACCTCCGGTGTCTCTCGAAGCGGCACTCCAGTTTCCAGTGTTGGCTCTTATGTTGACGAACTTGATCAACCCTGCTACGATCTACCTCGCCATTACAGCGCTTCCCCAGTAGCTGCAGTACAGCGCGACATTGTTCACGTCCACATTGCCAACCAGCACTCGGGTTCGAAGCACACCCTGCTCCCTTACGAGATCGAGCGCGAAATTATAGAAGATAAACCAGCCAAGAAGGCAAGAATAGGAGGAAACCTCTTCTCCCGCTTCCTCGGACAAAAAGAACGCCAATACGTCTAATCCCCCTCTCTCATACGAATTTCCTTTGTCAACATCATATCATGAGACAGTTGGGATGATCAAGCGGGTGCATATCATACGGCGGATACGAATTGAATTGAACTGAAATTCATAGATGGACATATTTTACATTGTATGCATTTGGAAGCAAGCATCGCATGGCGTTGGGGTTGGATTTACATGTACTTGCTTAGGTTGAAGCAAGTATAGGAATGTGACGGAATGGATATATACTTATGGGTTTAATGTCTCTAACATCAACTGGCTTGATTTCCAGTATTTCATGCATGGGAATCGCCCATATTAGATAGCATACACAGTATGTACTGTGAGAATAGAGAGTCACTCGTATACCGAGCTCTCGGATAGAATAAAGAATTATCTCAAACTCAGACTCGGTTCCAGTTCCAATTCCAATTGTGTACATTATCACCAAGCCTTCTCCTTTTCTGTTTCCATCCCAACTTTATTCTCCCTCCGTTCCAAGTTTGATCAGAAGTGCATTTCTTGAGACAGTAAATCGTATTTACCCTCGCTCTTTGACAATCCCCTATTCAAGGTTTTTCTAAAGGGTGGCGGTCTAATCGCGGGGTAAACTCGTAGCGGCATGCAGGGAGCTTCTCAGGGGCGATCGAACACCCTAAGATCGTCCAAGAACGTATCACGTGTCCCACCTCCTTTCTTCCCGCTTCTGTTCTAACGACCACAATGTTTCTCTTGTATGCCTTTCCAGCTCAGCCCTCGAGAAAATCTCCATCATTATGCCACCATTCACCCTTCACCCTTCCCACATTACCCACCTGCACCCCTCTGTCCTACACATGAATCGCTACACTAAACCCCTCCCTGCGCCCCCAAAAGCTTAAATGCGCAGATATAGGCCCATGCCCTTCCACCCGTCGTTTAAACGATCTCCCGAGATTTAATTTCGAGTAAGGAGAGAGCACAATCGCCTAACTTTAACGGACCGAGATCTTGATGCCTCTTTCATGCATTATCATTATCCACCTGTATATCTTCCCACCGTCATGCATTACCACCCTCCTCAACTCTCCTTCGCGTACCGACATTGAAGAACGGATATCCGTGGAGTCGTATGCATTCCCGTTTCCCGCTTCCTATTCCCTAATGCAGAGGGTCGGATTGGCTGCTGGTGACCCAGCAGTGGATTGGATCTTCGGGTGTCATCCCTCCACTCCTCAGCTCCTACTCTACTCCTGGTGGCAAAGGAGGCCCTACATTGGAATCCATACATACGGGAGTCTGCACGACGAGTCAATCCCTCGCTTACACATACATTCCATCCCCATTAATTGATAATTTTCCGTTTGCCACCACCAGTACGAAATCTTGGCAATTCTCTTCCATAACCCGAGTTCTCCAAGGTCTTGGCACTCGCCTCAGCCGAGGGAAACTTGAGGGGGAAGGGGGGGATATCGTGGCTGTGGGTGAACACTAATCGTGCCCAGGAGGTGGCAGAGGAGCCGCGCAATGAAGTACCGACAGCTTCCGTATTCGGGTTCCCTGAATTTGCGGGAGTCGTCATCGAGAAATGGGAGTCGCGGCTGTCAGATTGATATCCTGGTGCGGATCGTGAAAGGTTAATTTTGCATGCTGACGCTCCTCTTACTCCAGTACAGTATTCGGTGCGAATCAGCAACAGACAAATGGAATTTTCTTTTTCGTCAGCGGAATCAGATTTGAGTATGTCCACCTCATCTCCTTCACCGTTGTCATCTGACTTTGGGGATTTGGTGCCAGGTATCAGCTCTGGAATGCCAATAGGAGTTGGCTTAATGTTGGCTTAATGTTGGCTTGGAGATGCCTACTCGGTCATCTAAAAAGGATCAATAACTCCAGATCCTTCCTCCCAGCTTCGTAGGTCACGTTCCCCACAACACCATTGGCCAAGATACGCCATCAATTGCCAATACTTCCTCCTCCTGCCAAATACAACATAACAGAGGCGGCGAAGGAGCATACGCCACTTCTAGTTTGCAATACGCCACAGGTGACAATGTCGCTTTGGTTGGAAGCGGACACGTATCTTGTCGCATTGCGTCAACGTGAAGAGTGAGAAGTTTATTCTGACCGAGGCTCTGGCAAGATGATTATGTCAACTTGACAAACGTCAAGGATGGTTTTGTTTACTAGGTTGGAGGTGCCGAGGAACGAGGGCGAGAACGGAATGATCGTAAGGACCTAGAATCCGACAACATGGAGACGAGTATATTCCTTCGATAGATGTGGAAGTTATTGTCCGTCCGAGGTATTTCTGCGATGGCAGCGGATGTCGGTCTGTTGGAAATTCGTAAGTGATTCGCCTCTTTAAACGGAGTATCCTTCCAAACTCTTCTGAGCCTAGGAACGGACCGACCGTGAAGTTGCGATAATATTGGCAAATCCCATGTCGAACGAGGTGGAGACGAGTATACTCCTCCGATAGGCGTGCAACTTCTTGTTTGCCCTTCGCACCTTTGCGATGGGAAAGGTTGTTGGTACCTAACACTTCGTACGTACGTTGCTGCTACTAGAAAGAAGCAAGGAGTATGCGTTGCCAAGTTCTAGAGCTTGGATGTTGACTCTAATGCCTCAAGGACGTGACTAGAATGGGGGATACGATAATTGGCATGTTATCTAAAGTAAGGTTTAAATATTGTGGATCTATCCTTGCATTGATATCCCGCATATCTTGATACCTTATAGATCTTGCATGATAGTTTACCATGGGGAAGATTGTGAGTAGTAATGGGTTATCACGAAGTCAGAACCACACTTTCTCTTCAGTTGAATTAGCTTGAAAGGCATCACACGCTGGCTCTACTAGTATCTACCATTCATACCACAGCATCTCTATCTAGTTCTAGTTAGTAAGGGTTAATTGCCATCTCCACTTTGCCATAATAGCACAAGCTTTGCATCTCATAGGTACCTCATTTTTTGCATTCAATTGAGAATATGCCTTTATGTATACTATGGTTTACATGTAAAACCTAATTAATCACAAGGCAAATATTCTAGAGAATTGAATCTTCAAACCCCATTGAGCATGAAAGGAAAACGTGGTCTTGCTACACGAGGTTGTTGCGTTCAGCATTGACTAAGGTCTAAGAGCGTTTCCTATTCTAAGACCCCTTTTTTCGCTCCCTATCTCTATTTCATTTGATCAAGGAGCATTCGAATCGGAACATGCAGAAGGCGGTAAAAGCGATCTGATCTGTCTAACCGCTTACCATTACTCAGATTCCTATCTTTCGTCCAATGTGGGATGAGAAATGCTGAGTATAAGAACCATGCGTAATTCGACAGAACAGATCATGTCAACCATGTGACCGAAGGTTTTCCTCTTCCTTGATAGGTTCGAGTCTTGCCTCTATTACATTCTATAACTCGGGATTGTTAAGAAAAATAAAAATAAAAACCTTGTGTTGTTTTGCTATTTGTATCATGGAATAGTGGTTGTGGCGCTAGGCTCATTATGGCGGCGGTTAGAGCCATCACTTACTTAACAAGTAACTCGTATTTTAGTTATAACCCATTTCGCAACCTCAATCCATTCTATCGTGAGGCCAGTAGTCCGCATTCAATTCACCAGTCTCTGGCTTGAGGATATTCATCAGACGAAACACATGCTCCCTCAGAATCCATGAACTTGTAATCAATATCTCCGAATAAATGATCCTTGACAGTGTGTCTGGCAAGCATAGCAAAGCCCAAAATAAGAAAGAGCATGACATGCTATATAACCAGTACTGCTTACAATATTTCTTGGGAGTGTTTGTGTTTGTGTTGAATCTTCCAATCGCTGGTATTTTTGGCAGCCTCAAAGTAAAGACAGAGTTATTTTCATTTTGCAGTTGGTTAAGCAGAGTATTTCCAAAAGTCACAAAGGATGCCTTCGGTTTTAGACCTCGTACTACCTCTGGCAGCGTTGATTTGGCCTTCAAATAGCATGTCAGCACTGCTAGAATTCTAAGTATAGCAAAGCTCTGAACCTATTAAAGACACAACCTTCAACATGGAGATTATATTCCCCGATTGAGTTCTTTTCTTCGATGTCTCCAGCATACCCAACGCTAATCACTTTGTAGAATAAGTGAAGCATGCGGATGAGCGAACTTCTTATAAGCATAGACTAATTACATCAGGTCGTCTACGTCCAGCTCCACATTATCATCGCGCATTCGCTTATACCATTCCTTAAAATAATCCTCCATTACCTCTAAATGGCGGCTATGTCTCCTAGCGAAGCAGATCAAATACCATACTTCTAGGATTAGGACCAAATACGAACCACCCGCTAGTTTTGAGTGCATAGCGCAAAGGCAAATTTTAAAACTTGCTACTAAAAAGTTCTCAAAGGTGGTGATATTAGTTGTAGTTCTCTAGAAGCCAGCTTGTACTGCTGGTTTAGAGTGTAATACAGCGGTAGGCTTGAGGGGAATAACGAAGGAGGCCTTGAAGGAAGGGGTGCGCAGCGTAGGGCAGGCATCACTGGCGGAGAGAGTGTCGCGGTCGAACTAAATTATAGTGACAGTAATATCACTAGTGCCTGGGTTAGTGATTCCTTTTGGTGGTTTTTACTAGGAAGGTGAGTATAAGGTTTTAGTACGAGATAACGAAAAAGAAGATGACTTCTGTTGCTATCTTGTAGGTAAAAGGGTAACCTATTATGGTTTTGAGGAGATTTGATACTAGTTCCATGCTGTGGCAATATTGAGATGGAGCAGGTGCTGTGGAACGAAAGCTGAAGACCAAGAGAAGGTGTATGGGAATAGAATAATTCAGATCAAGCCTAAGCGAATGTAGAAAGGTCTATCCTTCACATTTCTAAAGATGAGAGCGGATACCTAAAGTTTTCATAGAAAGCACAATCAGACCTCATGTGCAAATATCATGGTTTGATATTTCCAAGTGGAAGGAATGAGAAAAAATCCCGCTGTATCAGCATTATGTAAGAGTTGGGGCCATTACTCTCCGTACACCTAAGCGAGAACTTTGAAAATAATATACCCACTTATAAAACTTATTATAATCACAATTCAAATTAATATTGTCTTAAATTATAAATATAAATTAATTAATAGTAGCTAATCCTCTTACTTGAATTACATCTTCAATTTTACAGGTTAGCTGCTCTGTATAATGCCTATAGTCACGTGGATCAACCTGATCCCAAAGCTTCTGAAGCTCCCTACACATATCTTCCCTTTTTTTTAATATATAAGGTAATTTTTTAAGCTCTTCTTTCATCCACCGCCAGACCTTCTCAATAGAGTTTAAATCAGGCGAAGAAGGAGGCCATTTAAATCCTCGGATTCTATGCTGAAGGCATGGTAAACGTGCGTTTCCTGCATGTACCCTTGATCCATCTTCCATAAAGATATACTCTGGCCCTAGTATATCAAAAAGAGGGAAAATAATAGGCTCAAGTACTTCTTGAAGATACGCTTTTGAGGATATACCCCGGCTTCCAGGAAACTTTTCTAGAAACACTAAATCCGACTTATAATCCCAGCCTATAGCTCCCCAAATCATAACCGATATTCTTCCTGATCTATAAATAGATCTTATACAATCTAAACATCGCTTTTCATCTATTCTTCGTATTATCCAGGCTCTTCCACTCTTTCCAATCTCAAATATAGCCTCGTCTGACCAAATAACCTTTCGCTAGTCGCCTCCTAGCTTGCTATCCTCTCTATATGCCGCATAGTCTGATGTTCCTTACCACCTATGTTCTAAAGCAAAATCTAGTCGCTTTCTAGCTTGCTTGCGTGATATATAAGGTCGAGGGCATGCGATACAGCGACGATAGCCATGGCGGCTTAATTCTCGACGAATAGTTCGTATTAAAGGGATAAGGCCTAGCTGAGCTCGAACAGCTGAAATTGAGAGCCGGCGAGTTGAGTAATCTCTTGCGATATAGCAAATAATTCGACGAACTTCGCGATTAGATATTAAATGAGGCTTATAAACTTGGCTTTTACGTGCTCGACGAGAGTGTTCCTGGTGTAGAATATCCCTTATTGTTGATCGGGAGGCAGTAGTCTTTTGGCGAATCTGGCCTAGAGAAAATCCAAGGCGATCGAGTGCACGGATAACTGCACGTGCAGGAGAAGGCCATTCCTTGCCATAGTCTGGAATATTAGGGCTTGATAAAATAATATTCTCCATTGTCAATATGGAAGTGATTGGGTTGATGTTTTGTTTAATAATAATTAATTAAAAAGTAGGTGGCTGGAAAAGTCGCGTTCACGCGTTTCGCTTAGGTGTACGGAGAGTAATGGCCCCAACTCTTACTTAGTCATTTGCTTCTAAGTTTATGCTTTCCATCTCCACTCCTTCTTCTCAACCGCATCCCAAGCTCTAACGCCACATACACAAAGCGCAGCACCACCTAGCAAAATCGCGTCAAAAACAACCATATTTCTATAGTTTCCTGTTTTGCTTTCCCCCAGGATCGTTCCTCCGACTGGACTACCGAACATTTGTCCTAGGCCGCGGACGAAGTAGATGAAGCCATTTACGCTAGCGTAGGCTTGCAGGCCGAAAACTTCGGCTATTGTCTTGGGTTGTGTGAGTAGACGAGGAGTTTTGGGCTGGGCAAGGAGATGAATGATGGGGAACTGATGAGAGACTGAGGAATAAAAAAAGGGGGGGGCGTGGAAGTGAAAGAAGAGTAACTTACAGTAGGGAAGAGAGCATTATACCCACCTCCTGCAGCACCATAGAACACAACAAAAAGGATCCCTATATAGATATGTTAGCAAAAGTGATTTCCCCGGTGCCATACGACATAAATAGAACTCACACAAAATTCTATTCCCACCTAACCCAACACTCTGCCCCCAGAATCCAACAACAACAATCACACACCCTACCACCGTCCCAATCAATACATTTTGCCTCCCCCACCTATCCCCGACCCACCCTGTTACGACCCGACTAACGCTATTGACCCCATTACTGACCGCCAACAAAGTCGCTCCAAAACTTGCCGAGTACCCAATCGCCACACTGTACTCGGCGAGAAATGTCAACGGCAGCCCGTTCCCCCCTGCCTGCAGAAAACCAGCGCAGACGCTGAGGAGGAAGGAGGGTTTGGTGGCAAGATGCAGGGATACGTGAGTTGGACGACGGCCGAGGAAACGTGAAGGAGAGGCGGTTATGGCAATTGGTAGGGAGATGAGGAGGTTTAAGAGGGAGAGGGTACGGAGAGTCCAACGGGGTCCGAGATTTGTCAACAGTGCTCGAATAATATACGAGAAGACTAAACCGCCTACTCCGGAGCCAGAGAGGATGAAACCCATCGCTGAGCCGCGGTGACTAGTGAAGTACTCTGGTGCTGCGCTTAGAATGGGAAAATAAAGACACGAGGAGCCTATTCCGTAGAGAAGTCCTTGAGTGAGAAGGAGATGCCATATCTGCTCTCCAAAGTTAAGGAATGCCCATTGACTTGGGAATCAATGACTTACTTGCGTACTCAAACTAGCTAACCCAAACCCTAAGCTCATACAAAGCACCCCAAATGCTCCCACACTTCTCACTCCCTTAATCCCCAGTCTCGAAATTAACGGATTAACAACAATACTCCCCGCCCACGTCAATCCCGCACCAAGAGTTCCGACAAAAGCTAGTAAAGCACTATTGCTTCCTGCATTCTTAGGAAGGATCGTCTGCTCAGGGGAGATGTAGTAGGATTGAAATACTCCATAGGACTGGTTAAAGCCGATGGTTATGCATATTGTGAGGAAACTGGATACTAGGACTAGGATTTGTCGCTGGCGGGTTATTGGGCGGAGCTCTTCGGAGGTAGTGTTATCAATAGACGGTTGAGGCGTAAGAACGACGTGGTCTGAATCAGACTCCTGGTTGTATCTTACATGACTCTGGCGCTGTTCGAGAGGCATTGATACGTTTGGAGCCATGGCTTATTTCGTTATCAAGTTAGAGATAATCAGAGTTGAAAAGTTGAAACAGGCTCCTTAAAAATTAAAATGAGTGTGTTCAAGGACTGGAAAGATGAATGACGACCTCGGTTAGTAAAGTTCTATAGTCTAACATAACCTATTATTTAATTGCTCAATCGAAAAAGAGTTGAGAGTTAGATTTGAGAATGTTCATCCCATCTATCTAGTCTTGATCAGAGTAAGCACTTACGTTATGATCGGCACCCGATGTTTTCCGTTTCAGCCTCGGCTCTGCCCAATATTTTTGGTCTATCCACTAAAGACATGAAGGCAGAGTAGACCTCTGTTAGATTTGTTTGCATTCCTAATATTTTTGTGGTATATTCCTACATCATCTAGTACAAAGTCGTTTCATGAAACGAGCCAACTTCCTGACGCCGATTCTCAAAAATTTCGCTCAAAAAGTACAAACGAATGGAATGTCTATGCCAACCACTGCACTTGGCAGGAATATCGTATCACTGAGCGACTGCAGCTCCTTGGCCCCCTTGTTTATTTTTTGAATGCTGTTGTCACATCTTGACGACTCCATTCGGCAATCACGTCACCATCGTAAACATCCCTGCTGATGGTCAAGATCCTGTCCTCTACCTTTTCATAGAATTTCTCGCAATTCTGAACTACCTTTGCAACCAATCCCCGACTCAGGCCTGGGTCATCAGCATCTCCGAAATGTTTCTCAACACGCTTCTTGAGAGTTTCAATTCCTCGTTTGATCTCTTTGGATTCGTAACCTGCTAAGATCTTCTTGAAGGTGGATTTTGAATGACTTGGCATGCTCGATATCTTTGACGCTGGTTCTCCCGGTTGACGCGACAGTATAAGACTTTCTGTGCTTTCTAGAAAGTCGAGAAGCTTGCCAAGTGGTCTTCTGATGACTGCGCCAAGATACAGAGACATATGCTCTTCCATTTCCTGAGCTGCGTTTTGTTTCCAATCCTCTAGGACTGGGTTGTTTCGAGAATCTACTTCCTCCAGGTAGTGATTCATGTTCTCAATAAGCAAGATTTGATAATTGAGAGCCTCCTTGTCTTCTGGATCGGCACCTGCCGTTTGGGCACTTGGATTTTCCCGTGCGATAACCTTGAGAGACTCGAACATAGTCTTGTTGATTCTGATATAAGCATGGTTGACTGTCTCGCGAATCTCAAGGTCCTCTGCTGATACAAGCATAGTCTCCAGTGACAGCGAGAATGACGGGAATATTTTTATGAAGGCAATGACACCCTTTCGCTTCTTAATTTTAACCTTTGTGTCTTCAATTGCGCGGATCTGTTCATCAAGGAATTTGGTGAAAAGCCCAAGTAACTTCGCGTGCAACTTCTGCAAGGTTCTAGCGAGGTATTCTTGACTAGACTCTTCGAATTCGACAAGTTTACGCTCAACAGCGGCAATAACACCCACTCCTTGGCTAAAAAGTGTTAGTAAAATTCGGTAGTATTAGGATGAAAGAACCTACAGAGGGTCTGCCTGGACTGCCCAGTCGACGAGTGTTTGCATATCACCTGGGAAAAAGGAATAAACCTCTTCCATAGACTGGACGACAAGTTTTGCCAAGTCTCTATTGGGGTCCATCACCTTCGGTCGTCTCAGATCGCCACCACGCCGCCTATCTGGTGTTGCTGCAGCGACAGCATCAGGGAAATCGTGTTGCTCCAGGGAAGTGATGTGAAAGAATTCAACAATGAAATTTTGCTCCATACTCATGATGGGTATCATTTCATCAAGAGCGCCTCCGAAAACTTCATATGGCTGGAGTCGGCCATCCGCGGACTTGTCGAGCCCAGTCTTACTGTTATTATCACCAATTGGGGAGCGCAAACTCTTTGCTAATGTTTGACTCCGTTTTACTGTCAATTTTCGAGCTGTTGTAGCAATTCCTTCGGTTTGCTTCTCAACCTGGGAGGTGAAGAGCAGATCGGCTTCATCACCAGTTGGTTTCCTAGCAATGCGCTTCCATGCGAACACAGCGTCCCGGAACTCATCCTGATAGAGTGGTTTGCAGATCATCTCGTACGTTTTGATCAGATCTTCCCACTCAGGCCTATCGACTTCTCTTGAGAACAGCATTAAGGGGCTATATCGCCACAAAACTTCCCTAGAAAGGTCATGATTTCGTGGATCGAGTTTGGCCTTGCCAGCGGCCCTGGTCAAATTGCTACCCTTTTCACGCTCAAGTGCTTTCCGTGTTTCATCGATAGCAGCACCAAATTTGACTTGGAGGAATGGCTTCAGTCTGCGAAGAAACAGTATGCTCTCATTGCGGTACACGTCCTTCTTCTCCTGAAGGACACGCATGCTTCCAATTTCAGAATTGCCAAAGCCACCGGGTTTTCCAGAAACAACACTTCCGTCTTCACTCGGTCTCGGTCCAGAAAGCCCGAGTGTAGGGTCAATTGTGAGCATGGCCTTGAAGAGGGTGACCAATGATGCCTCGATTTGTTCAAGTCCTCTTGGAGACTCAAGAGATGCTTCGCGAAGACTACCAAGCTGATCTGAAGATATCGATATCGTATCCAATAGAGACTTGAGTTCGACCTGGAGAAGCTTCTGGTTGGCAGTTTGTACTTGCAAGCCTTGTGACTGGGCTTCAATGTAGGCGATGTCCTCATTAAGAGTCTGGAATAATTAGTGTCGGCTTGGATGATTGAGTTGTAGGAACTTACACTTAGTTCCACAGAGTACAAGGTTAAGAGTCCGTCCAGCTCTTCACACTCCTCTATGCACTTATCTAGCCCCTTCTTGATAGCCTCTACTCTTTCATCTTCCTCGTCAAGTCTCGTTAACCACCCCCCAGCTTGAATTTTGTTGAGTTCTCGCTCGATTTCGTCCTGCATCTGATCAATGTTTTTTGTTCTGATGCCATCGCCGACCCAGCCAAACTGTTCCCAAGCTTCTACCAAATCAGTACCACGACCACCTAGGATGCTAGGATCAACCCCCAAAGAAGCAAGCTCCTTTTGCATTGTCTCTGAAACAGGCTTTGGTCTCCGGACTTCACGACCTTTAGACTTTTCAGTTGCTCCGCCCTCCTTTGTCTGTTGCAGTGGACCCTCCACACTACTAGGGCGATTCGATTGCGGGACGGTAATCTTCACCTCCGGAATAGGATCTGGCTTGTTTTGTGCAGCCTGCTTTTGGGGGGAAGGCTTCTCTACCTTCTCAGGCGAAGATTCTGGAGGGGTGAGAACATTTGTACTATCACTGCTCATCCCACGAACCAAGGATGGAGCAGGTACCACACCAGTAATACCATCCGGGCCTTCAGATTGTTTTGATTGCATTTCTCGTAGACGTTCAGCAGCTCCTCCAGCACGTGGCTTGAAGGAAGTGAATGCGTTGGCAGTTTTTGCAGTTTTTGCCGCTTTGAGAAAAGAACTTGCAATATCCCCTTTTGATTTCTTCTTAATCATAGGTCCAAGGCCCGGTCGCGTTTCTTCTTCTGGTTCCTCGGGCTCTTCTGGCTCTTGTGGCGACTCTGCTGTTGGGGATTCGGTTATAGATTGAGCTGAGGCCATAGTAGGAATGCTCCTTGAGCTTTTGAGAGACTCACTCCGGCCGGTATCGTCTGATAATTTCCTTCCGGTATCTAATTTTGCGGGGATATTCACGGTGGGTGGAGTAGGGCTTATAGAGGGATCTGTCTCCCGATCTCGAGTTTGAGGCCTCTCGCTACTACGAACAGGTGGGCGGAGGTCGTCTCGTCTCATCCCTGGGCTTGCTAACGGTGCTGGCACGATATTATCATTCATATTTTGGCCACGTTGACGCAATGGGGGTGGTTCATTGACAAGTGGCATAGGAGGTCTTCGTCTCTCAGGTGGCAATGTTAGAGGAGCCGGGATTGGTGGAACGTCGTTCATTGCGTCTTTTGTGCTCGAAAAGCTGCTGTCCGGAGTCATTGCGCGCTGTGAGTTTGGTGTAACATTTCGCTCATTAAATCTTGGTGGACCATTTTGCCCATTAGGTCTACCACGTGAACCTGGACGCATATTCATATTTGGGGGCTCATCTGGTCTCCCAAACGACTCTTGGCTTGGATTAGTGCCAGCTAACCGTCTCAGATTGGAGGGCACTTGTTGTGGTCCTGGCCCAGGCCCAGGACCACCTGATTCAATACTGCCATTGCCAGATTCCTCTGACCTACGCGAGCGCATTTGTGGTCGTGATGTTTGTGATGTAAGGGACGAGCTAGTGCTGGGTGGCATCTGATTTGGTGACCGCTGCATAACATCTCGACTCTGCTGTGGGCGTAAGGGCCGTTCTTGCGAGGGTTCTCTCCGGGGTGGTCGATTTTGAGCTTGCCCATAAGATGGCCTTCCTGGAGGACCCGCAGCTGGCTGTAAAGAGGGTGGGATCGGTCGAGCAGCAGCGGCTGACACGCCTAGTAACTGGTCTCTTTCTCTGGTATCAAAACCAAGAAGATCAGGAGTTTTTCCACCAGTATATTTCGTGAAGATTTTAACAAGGCTCGCAATGAAAAATTGTTTTTCTTTCTGAGTGTTTGCCTGCCAATAGTACGGTTTGCCTATGTTGATAATAAAACCAATCCCACCAGCCCATTGCTTTTGTTGTTCTTCTTCCGGATTCGCAGGCGTAGCACCACTGAAGGACCTCACTGATGTGAGGTCGTCTAGCATCCATGTTTTGCCTATAGAGAAAGATCCATTTGCATTTTCTCGGGCTTTGTGCATGCGGACTCGCCCAGACTTGCGTACAGCAACAATTATCAGACGAGGCTTCTTGGTTTCTGGATTCGAGTCCGGAGGTGGAGGTAATGAAGGGTACGCCGCATCTTCGATTATTCGAATATGTGTAATGTACGATTCTAACACTGCAGGGTGGTAATTAGCAATCTTCTTCGTCACCCATTATTAGGTATCCGTACGAGAACCATCCTCATCTTTCTTTCCAAAGCAGCTTTCAATGATCCTCCGCTTTTCGTCCTCGAACCTCTCCGCCCTACTCATTCCATTGCTACCGTTGACCCCGCCAGATCCGTTCTGAGATGAACCATCCATTTGGCGGAGCCACGTCGTCTCGGCGTACAAATGGTGAACAGTTTCCGCACATCTATGTGCGACTCTAAGTGGTGTTATTTACGCAAGTCGCTCCAGCTTCATCTCTTTGCACATGCGTGAAATTCGTTTGGGCGATATAGGCGTCGAAAATATTTGGCATAAGATTCGCGGTTTCAAAGCATCGTGAACGTGAGTCCGATGGGAGTTCAGCAACCCTGACAACTTGATGTGGCTAAGAATACGTCCGTGCGCCCGTGCCGTGATGTCAAACTCAACTTCCTGGACATTTCATTTTCTAGAAGCAAGCTAATAATGATAACCTATTTGATCTATGAATACGAGATGCAAGGAAGAGTAAAATGATTTAGTAGAGAACCTGAGGTTTTGAAATAATATAATCGATTGTGAAGGAGAGTACAATAATGCTTGCTACAAACTGTTTTCAACAGCTGCCCTTGAGAGACTTGGTAGTCATTATGCAAAGCAACTGGTCTATCCCTTTTCAATATTTAGTCTTCTACCACGATAGAGAAGAGCGATCTCCCCCGAGAGCCTTTGAATTTAATATAACAGGGCGACCGCTCTAGTCATGATCTAATTTTATGGGAATTGTATTTTGAAATGATGTGATATCGAAATAACTATGATCTTGGAACATTCTCAACCACGCTTTTATCAACTGTAATCAAAACACTGTCAAAGTCAACATGTTTCCGAACATCTCCCTTACCTGAACTGACCCACTACCATAAGACTGTATTCATACGCTGTACAATCTGATTTAGACTTATTTCATTTTCAATGCGCTGCTTGGACCTTATACGTAGTGTTTGATACGATCTCCTTCCAAGTGTGTAAATAGACGTCTGCAATCGCTTTGTCGATTACATTGGAATTATCTTCATCTAAAGTTGGCTCCTATGTGCTGTTGATGGGGGTTTGAAAGTATATATGCATTTGATTTCTAGGCGGTGTAACAACTGCCATGCACAGACCACGCAGTTACATTTTGATTGGCTTAGCGCCGGGAACTCGCTAGAATTGTCCCTGCCGCGAACTTTTTTTTTTCAATCGTGATAAGTTCCCCAGAACTTTCCAGGTTCAACTTGGTCCTCTTCCATCAGTATTGGTTGGGTATCTGCGATGTCCGGTAATCCCAATCTGCAGAAGATTGGAAAGCGGAAAAACCCACCTGCAAAACAACAGCCAACGTGGCTATTCCCATCAACCGACGAATCAACAACCACCATGGCGCCCAAATCGCACAATCAAGATCGGTCGAAGAACAAACAAGATAAAAAACAGGCAGAAGATCTGATCGCACGTCGAGCTGCAGAAAAGAGGGCAAATACTGCCAAGGGTGCTCTATCTCAGCAACTGTTGGATATCGTTGGCTCATTTCTTGCGGAGCATGAATTTACCAGCACAAGTCAAGCTTTTCAAAAGGAACAAAAGGGTCGAGGCAAAGAGGGCGATATGAAATTACCTGCAGACTACTCTCTCAGCAAAATCTTTGACGAATATCTCGCCCTGAAAGCTGCTACCGAGGAGAAAACTACTACAAACGAAAAGAAGAAAGATGTAAAGGTAAGGGCTGAGAAGGTGAAGGCCAAGGCAAAAAAAGTTGTTGAACCAAGCAGTAGCGAAAGCTCCGATAGTAGTGACGACAGCGATATAGAGATGGAAGATGCGCCAACTACAAAGAAAGTCTCGAGCAAAAAATCTTCGTCTTCGTCTTCTTCCTCTTCTGCGTCCTCGAGCAGCTCTGACAGCGATGCCGATGACGAGAAGGAGGTTCCAGTAGTCAAGACTACTTCTCCAAAAGCGAAAGCCAACAGCCTCAAGCGGAAGGCGTCTAGCAGCGAATCATCAAGTTCGGATTCAGACTCGAGTTCAGAGGAGGAGGCGCCAAAAGCAAAGAAGGCGAAGTTGGAATCGGCTGTCGCCACTACTACTTCATCCTCCTCATCCTCATCCTCATCATCTAGCGACTCTTCATCCTCGTCTTCCTCTAGCGACTCCGACTCATCGGATGAAGAAACCACAAAATCCAAGAAAGCCAAGGAGTCTTCTTCTGAAAGCTCATCTTCATCCTCCTCCTCAGGATCAGACAGTGATTCAAGCTCTTCCGATGGTTCTGCCAAGCCCACCAAGTCGCCAAAGCCCTCTAAAGACGATTCGTCCAGCAACTCCGAGTCTGATGGCGATTCTGATTCGTCAACCAACGTTCGAGCACAAAATACGGCCCTACCTGATTCATCTTCAGAATCCTCTGATTCTGAGAGCGACTCTGATGACTGTGATAAGAAGCCAGCAACAACCTCAGACACAAGCGCTACACTTTCAGATGGGCCCAAAAAAATGTCAGCCTCTTCTGATTCATCTGATTCCTCCTCGTCCAGCGATTCCGATGCTGTACCAAATAAAGGAAAAGCTACCAAAAATGTTGCCTCGACCAAATCTCGTGCTCTCTCACCGCCACTACCACCCGACCCGACACCGAAGAAGCCCGTCAAGAAGACAAACGTACCATTCTCTCGCATATCGAAGGACACCGTTGTCGACGAACGTCTAGCTAGCAATGCTTATGTTCCTTATGATTACGCTCAGAAAGCCCATGAAGATCTCATTGTAACGAAAGGAAAAGGATTTACGAAGGAAAAGAACAAGAAGAAGAGGGGCAGCTATCGAGGTGGGTACATAGATGTAGAAGGAAAGAAAGGTATCAAGTTTGATGATTAGGTGTGCAAAAAAGCGATAGATACAGATGGCAACTACAGGTGGCATTCTTTAATTTTCAGGCGTAGAGGTGTTAATGATACTCATCAGAGTATGTAGACAATTGAAATGATATACCCATATTTCTCCGCGTCTAGTACAGTGATGTCATCATGGACTTTACCTGGACTGCTTGATTTGAAAGTTGTACCGGCGAGGCTGAGTTAGTCATGTTGTATCATCTATCGTGATGTTGTGGCCATGCTCAAGTGGAGCCTCGAAGTTTTCAATGGAGACTTCGTTCTGCCTGACCCTCAACCTTATGTTCTCAATTCGTTAGCCTACCCGCTCACGCCCGATCAGCTCCAGGCGCAAACAATATCTGAGCAACGATAAAGTATTTCTAACCCAATACCTCCTAATCTAAAAACAAGTTCAGCTGTGATATGTTCTTCGAAAAACATCCATTCCAGTGTTACAGAAGTAAGCGTTAAATTAAGGCAGATACTACGGATTGAAAATCAACACGTGACTTTGAATGGAAAGCCACATTATGCGCAGCCAGGCTAATCCCAATCTTACACTCTCCTATCTCTACCAAGATCTCACCAATCCGAGAAAGGTTCAGCATATTACCAGCACTGCTCCGTGCGCTAGTGGTCAGCCAACTTTCAACATCGAAAATCCACTCCACGTCGTAGAGCGGGCTGGCCAATCAGAGAACGATCTTAGGGTGGCGGAGCACAGCAAGGCAGAGGACCTGCATTTCTATTTCACGGAGAGCACGAGGGCAAGCCAGCATCACACTTCTTGCTTGTTTTGTCTGACCGAACCTTCAGCTATGAGTGCTGA
Source organism: Tricladium varicosporioides (assembly GCA_021365295.1). Taxonomy (NCBI): domain Eukaryota; kingdom Fungi; phylum Ascomycota; class Leotiomycetes; order Helotiales; family Tricladiaceae; genus Tricladium; species Tricladium varicosporioides. The sequence goes on along the minus strand of JAJTIW010000013.1, from coordinate 482,391 downwards.
TGGTCGTCTGCTCCCCTACAACACCATCTCGAAAAGGCAAGCACTACTACCGCTAGGGTAGGCTCATGGGATGGGCATTCTCTGTTCCAGCATTGATAAAGAGGGCGACGAGCAGTTCGAGAGCAAGCCTCCTGCTCATTTCTCCTCGAAAGTACCGCGACGACTTCAGAAGATGCATCAGACCGAGGCATCCGGCACAATAAGCTGGCAAACATCATCCGAGCCAAGAAATTTTGAAAACGAAAATGCTTATGAGGCAGCGAGGACTCGACTCATCGCGGCGGAAAGGAGTCGAGCGTTTGATGCCAAGATTCTATCTCGAGCCTCAGAAATTGAGAATGAGGCGGCTGCGCTCGTTCGCAAGATCAAAGCGTACGATTATGACAATACGTACGGACCGTCATGTGACCACGAAGGAAATCCTACTGGAAAGCGAACGCAGGGAGAGCACTTCCTGGGAAACGTTGATCTCATTAATAGCACAGAGTTGATGAAAGTGGCACGACGGATGCCAAAAGGAGCACACCTACACATACATTTCAATTCATGTCTCCCCGCAAGCTTCTTGATTCGTCAAGCGAGGGATATCGACGCGATGTATATCAGAAGTACCCTTCCTTTGACCAGCTTGAAAAACATGGCGGTTACGCGAATCTCGTTTATGGTCTTGACTCGACATGAGGCAACGCATGTCAAGGACGCGGAAGGCAATGAAAAGGAGGTTAAACTGGGCAATGTCTGGAGTAAGCACTATGTTTGCAACACCTGGATGAGTTACAAGCAATTTCAAAACAGTTTTAAATATGATGATGGAAATGGGAGGGTCCTGGTGGGAACAGAAGGCGCTGAAGAGTGGCTGGTGCAAAAGATGTTGATATCAGAAGAGGAAGCCCACGAGACTTCCCAGACCGGGCGCGGGTATGACGTCCGTCTAGATTAAAAACTCAAGCTAACTATAGGCAGAATATGGGAGAAATTTAATTATCGCACGCAGATGATGAAGGGTTTGTTTGCCTACGAATCAGCTTTTCGAAATTATACTCGGGAGTGCATCCGAGACTTCGTCAAAGACAATATTCAGTATGCTGAAATTCGTCCAAATTTCATGGCTACGAATTCTCTCAAGACAGATGATGGAACAGAGACTATTGGTAATGAAGGTATAATGAATATAATCAACGAAGAAATGAAAGCAACAATGGAGGAATTACAGCAGAAGAGCAAGTATTTTGCGGGGATGAAGGTCATCTACTGCACACCACGATCATTCCAAAGACAGCAAATAGCAGCCGCATTAGACGAATGCATAGACTTGAAGAAGAAGTTCCCGGCTCTTCTCTGTGGTAAGCACTAATCCGTAGGAACTAAACCAGCCAGCTTACAATTACATAGGCTTTGATCTGGTCGGCCATGAGGAAATGGGGAACGAGCTGAAACACTTTATTCCCGAATTCCTGGATTTCCAGAAGGCTTGCGTCAAGGATGGACTCGAAATTCCATTTCTATTCCACTGCGGTGAGACCCTAGATGTTGGCGATAAGGTTGATGGAAATCTGTTTGATGCTGTCCTGTTAAACGCAAAACGTATTGGACATGGTTATGCCATTGCTAGGCACCCTCTGCTCATGGATATTTTCAAGGCAAGGGGAATTGCTATCGAGTCTTGCCCAATATCCAACGAGATCTTGGGTCTGACTCCGGTTATTGCTGGACATCATCTCCCTATTTTCCTAGCGAATAATGTTCCATGCACAGTGAATAGCGACAATGCAACGTTTTATAAGTATATATACCCCTCGAAATTAGGGAGAGCTCCGCTAACACCATCAGATCTTCTCTATCACACGACTTTTACCAAGTTATGATCGGATCTGAATCCATGAGTTTGCTTGGGTGGAAACAACTCTGCGAATGGAGCTTAGAACACAGCTGCATGGATCCAAATCAAAAGGCATCTGTCACAAAAGAATGGGCACAGAAATGGCATGAGTTCTGTGAATGGATCGTGGATACGTACGGCCCAAAACTACAAGATTGGGAGCCAGCTCCTGGTCGCCATTGAGCCTGAACACCAGTTTTGGGGGCATTTCCGCTGCAGCTTCGCACCATTCGACTTAAATTATTTAGAATTTCTATACCTTTTCTGTTGTTCACACGCTCAAATGACACTAGCTCCAAGGTCAAGATTATGGGCGCTTTCTAGATACCCCCTTCAAGATTTCCAGGCCTTAAATATATACGTACATCACTCCTGGATGGCAAAACCATGGATGCCAATGGCTTAAAATGCCTCTTGGCGTCTGAATATTGTGCACTTCGCAATTTTTTATGGAGTAAGCAGGATAACGCTCTGGACACTAGACTGAGCGAGGTGGATATTTGTTGGTTCAAGATATTATTATTAGACGAGTATGGTTTTATGAAAGGTGTTGCTTATCAACCCATTCTCATATGTTTGAGTATATAAGCACAAAAGGATACCTTTTCGAATATTGAAGCAGTTTTTGAAACAATTCTCATAATCTGTTCTTGGGTAGCAAGTTAGGTGGACAGGGAGGAGCTTTCTGGAGTCCAATGACCTTTCTTGCATGTAGGTAAATGGGGGCTATAAGTCAAGGGTCCATGCCGAATCCTTCAAAATTTGGAAACCCAAATTCAACAACACAACATAAGCACCTAAATAGACGAATAGATAGAGCTGTTAACTTCGAACAAATATTTATAAACAAGTGTTTGTATTCTCTACACTCCTCGGTTAACAATATCTTTCACCGCTGCTCAATGAGATTTTCCTTCCCACCATGGCTGAACTTAAAACGCTTCCCGCAAATCTCAAGACATGCTCTGTGCGGCTCATCCGCCAAGACACCACAACCTCTTCATCATCACACAGGCTCATCCCGACCCTCAGATTTTGCACTTCGATTCCAGAAATGCGCTTCAGCTCGAGGCCAACTGCCAAGGCTCCAGTAATCAGCCCTACAGACTAGGCCATGCGGCACAGTAGTCCAAGAGGGCTTTCAGGGCATTTGGCCCCCTCTCTTTTTTTTCTTTCTTTGCAGTACTTTCTTCTCTTCTTGTTGTGAAGGCATTCTGGTTCTTAGAAGAGCTTTATGAATGGGGAACTGAGTTGGTGGTGATACCCTACTACCCATTCACGGGCATATTTCTATTCGTTGCATACCTCAAAACCCTCCCCTCAAGAACAATCCACATTAGATGTCCTAGAAGCTCGATCTCAAGATGGCTTCTACACAATGGTTCTCAACCACCAAAGATAGCGGCGGAGGGTGGAGACTCGACATCGTCTCCCTTCTCGCAGTCATCGGCGAATCCTCTATCGAAGAGCACTCCCAAGCCATGACTTCCTCCTGGACCTGTCTCCTTCCCCGAATCATCCCAGCGCCTCAAGTCCTCCTCAAGCCCAGCCGCCCAACCCGAATGCCGCAACTCCCCTCCTCTGTAGTAGGAATTCACAACGGCACGCTCGTCCCAACTCTAAATTTCTTCCCAAACATCATCCACCCCATCGAAGACCTCCCCGCCTTTGGCTTCAAAGTCTACGAAATAAAACATAGAGGCGAAAAGGGTGCTCCTCCCGCAGCACCGGCGAGCAATGAAAAGACGAGCTCAGCAAATAGCACGAGTCTTGACCTGGGAGTTTTGGAGAGCGCAGGGGGATCAGAGCCTACACCATTGAGGAAAAGGACAGGAACTCTGCACCACATGGCCCAAACCCTCACCTTCTCCAAAGACCTCAAACCACACATTCCCACCGACGCCTTCTCCCCCTTAAACATCATCTCCATGCTCTCCTTCCTCCTCTCTATCGGCCTCTTCATCGGTGCCGCCTTCCTCCACGATGGTACTGCGATGGTTGCAGTAGGAACAATAAGCATCGTTTCCTCAATAGTAGGCTACGCATCCTGGTGGTCACCTGCCCTTACCAAGCGTGTCTTCCACTCCAAAGTTCCCGCTGGCGACGTCGCAATCCGTACACGAGAAGGTGCATTTTTGATAATAAAATGCAACGAAGAGGTAACACGTGAGCTATACATGGGGACCGAGGAATGCGAATACTACGCCGGGACAACCTCCTACCGAATTCTCGTTGGCTTCGGGACGTTCTTGCTTATGATCAGTGTTGTATTACTGGGAAATTGCGAGTTCATTATGCAGGCTGCCATCGGTGGCTCTTACATGTTGTTGAATTTTTCATTCTGGATGCTGTCCCTTTTGAATAAACGGAGATTTTGGGATTTATCCCTTTATGAATGGCATGATATCACACCTCCCGATGCCCTCAATGCCCACTTAACTACTTCCTCGCTGGCTGAAGAATCGGCTAGCTTTACAAGGACAATGTGGTATGCGATTCGCGAGACGAAAAAGATCGGTTGGCTGAAGAAAATGGGCGCTGCGCCAACGACGAAACAATGGGATGAATGGCTTCAAGAGGCAGAAGATAATGCGGTTAAGGGGAATAGGAAGTGGAGGGCTGTAGAGATGAGGGAGCAGATTGTGGGGATGTTGAAGCCGAGCAAGATGGCAGAGCCGGAGGAGGACACTGCGGAACAGCATGTCCCGGCTGTGGAAATTGATGCACCTGCAACGAGGTAATGAACATGTCTCCTCAGAAATGAGGGGCAATTTGAAAATTCGTATGATTATAATACCCATAGAGATGCTTTCTCTTGTTGGCTGGCTGTGTACCGGCTTTGTATTTGTAATGAACTGCATACTTAGGGTAGATGGAGATGTAGCGCCTGAGACAAGGAGCTATGATGGATACAGAGTGGCAAAAAGAAACTACAAAACAACATAGTCCCTCCTTTCTTTATATTTTGCCCCCGTTGGTGCCAACTTCGATACATTGTAGGTAGAAAATATGTAGGAGATATGTACCTTACCCTTTTGAGACACGTAGAAAGAGTGCATGCCATACCCGCTGAGCCAAGGAATGATATTGATGAAAACATCGCACCATGCGTTTTATATAGTCGAAGGGGGATAATAAAGATAAGAGATAGATCGAGCCAATATTACTATTAGTAGACAATAAATTATCTAGTGTGGGAGCTACATTGCAATCGTTAACGACTTTTCCCGTAATCGTGATATCTTGAAGGGATTATCTACCCACATTACCTCATACCAAGCACACCCTCCCACTCTTCCCTTAAATCCTCCAACTTCTTCCACGCTTTCGCACCGGTCACCTCAAAATCCTCAATACTTTCCTTCGTAGCGTCAATCGCACCTCTCGCTCTGCCAATCTTCTTCTCTCCTTTCACTTCCCCAACAGTACCATCCCAGCCCCATCCAGCAACCTCAGTCTTCATAACCTTCTCATTCCCACTCACGTCAGTAGCTGATCCCCATTTTGCCTTATGCGAACCATGCCCTTCTAGCTCCTCTAGCTCCTCCGTTTCCAAAAGAGAAAGCCAGACCGGAGCAACGGCTGCTTTGTACGGTTGAATTGGATGGTAGGGACTACCAAGCCAGCGAGCAACTAGGAAGACAAGTTTGTACACCGCAACGAAGAAAGAGTTCAGCGGCATGATTTCTGAGGCAAATATTCCCGGATGAGTGACATACAACCTAGGTCTAACAACCTTCTCCTCACTTGGTGACTTCCACGTTGTTGTATTTTCCACATCAAAATATGGCTCGATAACCCGCTTCACCGAGGGTAGTTCGGATGTCAAAGCCATTATCTCGATAAGGCGTTTCGTGTCTTCATATGGAGTTTGGGACTGCAATCCTTGGATATCGTCAAGCTTAAGGTGGTCGGCTGCTGCTTCCAGACTAGATACCCACATTATTTTCCCACCAACCTGAGATGTTGGTGTAGAGGGATGGGAGAGGAGAGGCATGAGCTCGTGGGTGAGGATGTAGTGGCCGAAGACATTGGAGCAAAATACTTCGCCGAGTGGTGGTTCATCTGGTTTCTTTTGTTCGGAAAGTAATTGCTGTGTTGCTTCGTCGTCTTGTGAGTTATATCTCTGGAAGGAGGATTGGGATTTGGCTAGTGCTCCAGTATTTGGTATCTTGAACTTTGGTCTCGAAACGGCTTCGACAGTATCAACAATAACGGCCCAAATCGCAGGTATCCAATTCACACCAATCCATCCTCCCATACCCGCGCTTAATATTACGACATCGAGTCTTGGAATCTTGATTCCTGACAGTCCCCATCCCCAACTTCTCGAGAATCCGCTTGTTCCAATTTCTGTACTCAAGGCCCATCGATCCTGCTGTATGTCTTTCGAATAGCTTCCCGTTCCAGGGCTGCCATGGGGTAACCTCGTCCCATCGTAGGTTGTCGCATCAGGACTTCCCACAGTCCCATTGACCAATCTATCCGCAAGTTTGTACACACTCCTCAGATCACACAAATCAACCTCCACGCCAATAAAATGCACTCGTTGTACCATGTGCTCCCATCTATACTCTGTCCCCGCCGCTTTGGCTTGCTGGCGCTGCCTCGTCGCAAATGCCGAGTAGTCGACAAGTTTGCGCAGATGAGCTCGTAAATTGGAGATTGTGAAGCGGGTCTTGAGAGGAGAGCGAGTGCAGAGGATTAAGATGAGGTGTTTCTTCGGAGACGTAGATGGAGAGGTGAAGAATTCATCGATCATGCGCGATGCAACGGCATATCCTAGTCCACTAGAAGGTGTTAGCAAACCTCTGCCAAATCCGGGACGAGACAGCCAAAGTGGTTGAAGCCATTGAGTGAATATATAGCTTAAGGTTGGTATGAATTGGCCAATAAAACATAACATAAATTCGTACCTGTTGGCGCCAGTGATCAGTGCAAATAGTTGACTGTCACTTGTTTCCCATGGTGGCAAACCCATATTATCAATCTTTCGGTTATAATTTGAACAAAGGGCAGTGTTGTGCGTTTGTAATATCAAGTAGAGAACGATGGTTGTGAGAACGGATCTTAGCATAGGGATTTGCGATTGAGGCCAATTTTCCGGGGTAGCTGCAGAAGGGCCTTCTTCGGTTGACCCCGGCCGCTAGTAAGAAAGAGATGCGCCACCACTCTGTCCCTTGGAGAAATTTCAAACACTTGTCACTCTAAATGCTTCCATAGAAACTTTAGACAGAAGTCTTTGCCCTCATTCTCTACCTGCCATCATTTACTTACCCTTTGATGAAATTTTTTTTAAATATGTCCTCCTTGTAATTTTCGTATCTGTAATAGACACACAAACCTCATATTCGTAGTCCGTCCCATCCCTGTAATCTCTCGCTTCATGAACCAGGTAGTCTTTGGCATTGTCTTTATCCTCGTCTTCTACATCAGGCCCTCCCAATCTTCCTTCATTCGTTACATGTAGTTATTGAGAATAGGAATTTTACTAGGTTTTTGAATTCACTGCAACAACCTCGCCCTCAAGACCATATTTCTTCTCAGTTCAACATGTCTCAACCTTTCACTTACGTGGAAAATCCAAGATCATGTGGCTTCCATTCCTCCTTGAGGGATCACAATCAACTCACTGCCCTGAGCCTGACAGATAGATTCTCTTGAAAAAATATTCATCCTAGTCCATGTATGCCATCTCCTGCAGTGTAATTCTATAATTTGCTACACAATCATCGTGCTCCGCTTGCATTAGTCTAGCGAAGTCGGACTCGTGAGGTATGGGAACCGTAGACACTCTGCAATTTCTCTATCAAATTCAATACAAGATTTTCTTCTAAGGTAATGCAGTTAAAAAATATAGCAGAATTTGAATATGCCGTTAGCTAGTGTTAGCGAGGTGATATCTAAGATGAAGGCCTGTTGAATTCAGGCAATGTTGGTATTGGTGATTCGACGAGTCTAATCTACCATGATCACGTGATCGGATCCCTTGCACAGGTCCATGCTTAGAACGCCACCGTTTTCTACAACGGCTATCCAGAAAAGCATCATTGCATTATCGCATGGTCTTGACGCGACGTGCATATCTCTCCACATGCTGTGAGCGACATGCAGTCGCAGATCAAGCGCAAATCCCGAACTTCCCACTGAAAACATCCTCAAACCTGGACTTTAGGACCCGCCACTCTGCAACTTAAATTCGTTGAGCTGCAGGTGGGTTAACGCCTAGAACCTTTGCACCACTTCCGATATTCCTTCTTTCGCCGGACGAGTCTTTCATTGCCGTATCCGCATCCGCATTTCCGGTTAGCTTTTGATACAAAAGACGTTCCCTCCTGCAACCTTATCTTGATTTGCATCCATCAGCATTATGGCGAACGAGGCCGAGATCCACGAGCACATGCCTCACAAGGCCCCGCACAAGGAGCGAAACCCTATGACGAATTGGGTCTACGATGTCTTCCTCTGGATCTTTTCAGTACTGGTCGATTTGTTTTTTCGAGAAGTCCATCCTCGAGGTTCATGGAAAGTACCTCGTAAAGGACCTGTAATTTTTGTGGCTGCCCCTCATGCCAATCAAGTATATTTCCCCTGCCCTCGAGATATGAATATTTCTAATATGTGCTATAGTTCGTTGATCCTCTTATTCTTATGCGCACACTGCGAACCGAATGCCACCGGCGAGCTGCTTTTCTTATAGCTGCAAAATCAATGAACAGGTGGTTGATAGGATGGTTTGCACGCAAAGTTGGGGCAGTCCCAGTTGGGCGTGCCCTTGATATGGTAAAACCTGGATCCGGAACTATCTATCTCCCGGAACCCATCAACGATCCTCTCCTTATCCGTGGAATTGGCACAAAGTTCGATGGAAAGGAAATTCAGATTGGAGGTCTCCTAGTTCTGCCCAGTGTCAATGGCACGGCGGCCAACAGCGAGGTTGCTGAGGTTATTAGCGCTGTGGAGATCAGGCTGAGGAAGCCTTTCAAGGGCGCGGCAGCGATGAGACAACTTACAGGACGGAATGACGTGGACGACGACGGGAAGTTTCAGGAACAAAGCGTGAAGGGCGTGCAAGAAGGGTTCGGGGGCACCAAGTATAAGACAGCACCTAAAGTTGATCAGACTCAAGTTTATGATGCTGTTTTCGATCGACTTAGCGCAGGCGGTGCCGTAGGAATCTTTCCTGAGGGAGGTAGCCATGATCGAACTGAGCTGCTCCCTCTCAAAGCTGGTGTGGCTATTATGGCACTTGGCGCATTGGCTGCGAACCCTGATAGTGGACTCAAAATTGTTCCTTGTGGAATGAACTATTTCCATGCGCACAAATTCCGTTCTCGGGCCGTGGTAGAGTTTGGCAACCCTGTTGAAGTCCCTAAAGAGCTTGTCGAGCTCTACAGAAACGGTGAACGAAGAGAAGCTGTAGGACAGCTTCTAGAAACTGTTTATCAAGCTCTTGTAGCTGTCACTGTTACTAGTCCGGATTATGACACGCTCATGCTTATCCAAGCAGCACGCAGACTCTACAACCCTACTGGCAAGAAGCTTCCTCTCCCAATGGTGGTGGAGCTCAATAGAAGATTGGTTAAAGGCTATACTCACTACAAGGATGATCCCAGAATTGTTTCGTTGAAGAAGTCCGTTACTGACTACAACAAACAATTACGGTATATGAATATCCGGGATCACCAGGTCGAGTATGCGAAATTCTCTATCCCGAAAGTTATCTTCCTACTCTTCTACCGGCTGGCAAAGATTTCTGTACTTTCCATTGGTGTACTTCCGGGTCTCGTGCTTTTCGGTCCAGTTTTCGTCGCGTCGAAGATTATCAGTATCAAGAAATCGAAGGAAGCTTTAGCTGCATCTACTGTTAAGCTCCAGGGTCGAGATGTTATGGCTACGTGGAAATTATTGGTAGCGCTCGCGTTTGCTCCTATTCTTTACAACTTCTACACGGTCTTGCTCACCTACTGGACGTATCGCAATCGGGTGCAAGGTTATATGCCTGAAGGAGTTCCACTGTGGGCAGTGGTTATCTTCGGCTGGATATTCTTCCCAGCTATCACATTTGCTGCTCTTCGTTTTGGAGAGGTCGGGATGGACATCGTCAAGTCGTTGCGTCCCTTGATTTTATCACTCAATCCAACGTCAAGCAATATGATCCACAAGTTACGACAAAGACGAGCAGAGTTGAGTACTGAGGTTACGGATGTTATCAATACATTAGGTCCTGAGATGTTCCCTGATTTTGATGCCGCAAGGATCGTGGCGGATCCGTTCAAGTACGATATGACTGGAAGTCCAACGTCGCCAACGCATGCTGGGTTTCGCCGCAGAGATAGCAACCATTCTGGTATCTCGGAGTCCGAGACGCCTCCGTCATTTGGCGACACAGCAATCGGAGGCGGTTCCAGCATGAATGGTCAACTACCTAGAAACGAGTCTTTTGGTAATCTCGCAAATATTGCACTATTTGCAACTCGGCCATCCTCGAGGAGCAGGAGTAGGAGTAGCAGCAATGGAGGTGCGTTCGGATCGGCAAGTTTTCCATTGAAGAGCTTCAGCACACTGGACTCCAAAGGAAGTTTTGACGAAGTCAGCATGAAGATCAGAGGAGCAATGAGAGAGCGTGGTCAAATGAGGAGAAGAAAGAGCGAAGAGGCTCGTGAAGAGGATGAGGAGGATAGCGATGACGAGGAGCGAAAGAACATGTAGGGTTCGGTTTATGGGATGTAGGATATTAGAGGCTCTGCGCTAAATATCCTACTTTTGTATCAGCGTGGCGTTTCCGGGATAATACCAAATTTGTTTATGATACTCCTAGCGCTCTTATCAGTGGCAAGACACTATTGGTCCCTTCCTCGTCTCTTCCTTATAGTCTCGGTGCTAACAAATGAGTAATCACTTTCCTAGAGAACAAAAACACAGACTTTCACAGCTCAAAATGCATTTCTGATATAGAAGGTAGAGAGAAAAGAAAGGAGATGGAGATAACGTTCAAAGCAGAAATGGTAATCCTGATACGCATACTATTGTGATACGCTACTCGTTCTTTACTTCGATTAAAAGAAACAGGCATACCGTTCCTAGTGTGGCAATTGTTTATTCTTCGAAGTAAACTGCCCTTGAGAAAATTTCAGTTTTGATACATTTATTTATGCTCGCGTGATGAACATTTCTCTTTAAAATTTTCATCGTTCTTCGTACAAGAAGCCTTCGCGGGCAAACATTTTTCTCCCTTAACATATATACGGTCTAGATAATACTTTAGAGGTGATATACAGGACTACTTTTAAGGTACTAGCACTTATTGATGTGGTATAGAGGTATTCTGGTTAAAATTAAGCGAGATTCGTCCTGCGAATGCACATGTCATAATTCCCTCATATTCAGAAGTCTAAATTTGCCAGAGTAACCCATGTCGTCCATTTACACTACTTACCAATGATATTGTATATGGCTAAGGTTTTCGTGATCTGAATGTTAAGTATTGTAGTGGGGGATGATCCTAAAGAGCTACAAACTAGTCAAGTTGACCTTACCACAATTCAACTACGAGCGGTAACTACGGCCCACATCAAAATCCACATCAAAGTCCTGGTTTGAGCTTGGGTTTTCAACATGCGTAATCCCAAAATTTGGTTGTAACTGCACTATAGCCTAACTGTTAGGGAACCTGACATCACACACTTATATATCAACCCCACAAAAATACATCAGAGAACAAAGGAAACAAACATTTTGATTTCTGGATTTCCCCTGATTAAGTGTATTTTTCTCCATCACTTGTCTCTCCCCATACCTTCCTTGAATTTGCTATGCATAGTTGTTTCGATCATCTAAACCTAAAATGCCTTCACGGCCACAACGACAAAACAGCAACTCTTGCCATTCCCAGAGACCATCACAACAAATTATAATTGAATCACCCCCTGTGGTCCGGCTAGGTATAAATGAGCGGTTGGACGAACAAGATCCTCTACCAGGCATCGAAACTGTTGGTGAAGACACGCAAAAGGCCTTAACATACTCTCAGATGCAAAAATGGCAAATCGTCATTATTGTGGGCTGTGCGAGAATATTTAGTCCGCTGTCGAGTAATATCTATTTCCCTGCCCTTGGTCAGATCTCTAAAGTAAGTGATCGCCAGGATACCATGAAGATGCTCCCCTCATGTTTTGTGTTTATTATCCTGTACCAAAAATGCCATCCAAGTGCTTCATTTCCACTTACTGACGTGGTGTTAGAACTTCGATGTCAGCATGTCGAGGGCCAGTTTGACAATCACAATCTATATGATTATACAGGCTCTTGCTCCATCGATTTGGGGACCGCTGTCAGATATAAAGGGCAGACGGGTCGCATTGGTTGGTGAGGCTCTCCATTATGCAGGACTTGATCTGTTGTTTGAGAGGGTGCTAACCGATCCCAGGCACTATGATCGTGTATCTCGCGGCAAACATTGGACTTGCCTTTAGCGCAAACTTTGCGGTACTAATGGTGTTGAGAGGGCTACAATCCGCTGGGAGTGCGGCGACTGTGTCCCTAAGTGAGTAGGAAAATCCAATTTGCCATTGGCGAGTTGCTAATCGTTCTCTAGGCATTGGAGTAATTAGTGATATCGCTACAGGCGAAGAGCGTGGCCATTTCATTGGAGTAGCTCAGGCCAGTATGTGACCTTACCCTCTATTGAGAAGCAAAGCCATCTCACAGCTATAGTTGCAAATGCTGGACAACTCCTGGGCCCAGTATGTGGTGGTTTGATCCTTAGATACTCCAAGTTTCACACAATTTTCTGGTTCCTTGATACCATCGGTGGCCTAGAACTACTCATTATTCTCCTTCTCCTTCCCGAGACCCTGCCTTCTATTGCCGGAGCTGGCGATGTTCGCTTAAAATCTATATATCGTCCTTGGATTTATAAATCCAAGTCAAAAAGAGACACCCCAGGCAGTTCGGCAGCACCAGGGAGATTTTCCATAAAAGCTCTCTTAGTCCCTTTTCGGTTCCTCCTGGAGAGGGAATCGTTTTGTGCAATTCTCTTTGGCTCTATGGTATACGCTGTGTGGTCAATGACTACATCGAGCACTGCACCACTCATGCAGGAGCATTTCCACCTCAATAACCTCCAACTCGGGCTCGTATTTCTACCCAACGGTGCTGGTTGCATAGCAGGGTCATTTATAACCGGCAAGATCTCTAAGAGAATCATGGAACGCTTCAAGACATATGACGAAAAACAAGACCCAGAAAAATCTAGTCGGGGTTTGAAGCACGATGATTTTCCTTTCGAGAGAATCCGGATGAGATATTGCTGGATTTACTGTATAGTCATGGTATTGTCTACGGCGCTGTATGGGTATTCCATTCGCCTGGGGGTTCTTGCTCTGCCGCTGATCTTACAATTTTGGATTGCATACAGCAACAGTGCTTTTATGCAGATCAACCAAACATTAATGACAGACGCACACAGGAATGCAGCAGCAAGCTCAACAGCTGTCCTCAATCTTGTACGCTGCTTACTTGGTGCTGGCGGCGTTGCTGCTGTACAACCTCTCCTTAATCAATTTGGAGCCGGAACGACATTTTTGGCGTCTGCTATTGTTTTAGCTACACTTCTGCCCTTGCTAGGCCTGGCTTGGATAAATGGCTTGAAATGGAGGCAGAAAAGAAGACTGAAGAAGGAGAAGAGGGACTATGTAGAAAATCTTAGTGCTGGTGACAGGTGTTTGAGTGAGGATACACTGGTGGACGAGGGCGGGAATAAGAAAAGTATGGATACATTTCGTACGAATAGTAATAACGAACGTTAAAATACATAATTTGGACATCCTCGTATCCTATAATATTCCTTGAAGAGATAACATACCCCCTGTAATTAAAATCGAACGGAATTTAGATGATGGGTACTATTCAGCTGGCATGCAAGCCCTTTCGGTAATATCCCACTTTCATTTTATAGTCTAAACATTCGAATCGATGGCTAAACGACTTTCATTCCTGTCACTGAATTTGTCGAACCTAGTTTTTGTGGAACAAAATTTTGTGAGCCACTTTCCCGGTGTGAGAAAATCCCGGGCTTAGCAACCATCCGTGGGACAACATAAAAGAGAGACGAGTACTAGTCTTAGCATAAGTCAAGCTAATCTTTCGTGACTTAGATCATGCCGGCCGACAAGGTCGAGTAGTAGTGGCAATATAAATTACTTCCGAGCCCGAAAATGCAAACTACTACTAAGGGAGTGCTATGATGTTGGCCTTGATTGGATATTTCTACTAATGAAGGTTGAGATGGGGTTTCACCGCATGAGAGAACATCACAACTAGGATCGAATCAAGGAGCCTTGCTCCGAAAGCAATTTCAAACACATATCTGGCTCAAAGAGAGAACCACGCCCAAAACACAAGTCTAAAGTTAGTTCTTCGATTCCGCAGATCTCTAGAACCAAGTGTATTATCTAAGATTATAAACATGTACAGCCGCATGCACGCCCGCTATCTCACTCGAACTCGTCTGTAACCACCGACCAAACCAGCCCGAGGCGAAAAATCAACGCTCATGCATTTTTTCTGCTCACCAGACGCAAGCCGCAAGTCCGCAGATCCGCCCATAAACCAGAGCATGGCCTGAGCCTGCCAAAAGACGCCATGCACACCCAATCAATGAATAACTGTTTCATCTGCGCAGAATCTGTGCTGTGGCAAAGGTGAAAAAGAGATAGAGGGGAGAATGCATAATCCACACCACGCCGTATGCGAAATATTTGTCCCAAGAAGCCCAAAGTCCGTCATTGTCATTCCTCCATTTTTTGTCCCGTCCTCTTTCGTGTGGTATCGTATTGTAGAATTTACATGATAATTGCTGGGACGTCAACATTGACCTTGATGCTCTTGTGTGGTAAGATGCTGCCTCCGTTGACGTAAATCTCATCGCCAATTGTTACGTCGTCACCAAGGACACTGACATTCTCCAGCCGAGCCCATTTTCCGACTGTCGAGTTCCACCCAACAATAGTGCTCTTCACCCAGGCGTGGTCCTTTACTTTCGAGCCAGCGAGGAGTACACACCGCTGTAGACGGACACCATCACCGACAACGACATTTGGGCCAATTGTGACATTGGGTCCGATCTTGCAGTTCTTGCCGATCTTCGCTGATGGGTCGATCAGAACATTACCGCCGTGGATATATGGAGTGTGTACGGGAGTGAGAAGCTTTGATCCCTTCTTTGTCAATGAGGAGAGGTAAAGGCATGTGCCAGAAAGGAAATCCTTTGGTTGCCCAACGTCCATCCAGAAGCCCTCCAAGTCAAATGAGTGCAATTGTCCATCCGCACAGATCGCAGGGAAAGTCTCTTGCTCAATTGACGTTGGGCGCAGGTCAATGCGCTTTAGAACACTGGGATTTAGAATGTAGATACCGGCGTTGATGCGGTTTCCTACGAACTCAACTGGCTTCTCGACGAATCGGTCAATTCGCGAGGCGTGATTGGGCTTGTGTACTACCACACCGTATTTTGATGGTTCCTCAACTTTTGTAACCACAATCGTTCCCTCTTCACCATGTGCTTTATGGAAGGCTGCGAGATCCGCGAAAGGGTAATCACAGATAACATCTGAGTTCAGTACGAAGAATGGTGCATCGTCTTTGCCTAGGATCTCCTCTGCCAATTTTAGCGGGCCTGCTGTGCCTAGGGGTTCTGATTCGATTGAGAAGGTAATCTTGACGTTGAACATTTTTTCGTACTGAAGGATTGGCATATTAGCTTGTGTTCGCTGTATTGAGGCTCTGCGATGTACATACTTCTGCCAAATACTTCTCCATAACCTCAGGTCGATAATTGACAGCTAAGACAATATCTGTGACTCCCGCAGCTGCCAGCGCCTCGACTTGATGCAAGATCATACGTTTGTTGCCGAACTCGACCAAAGGCTTTGGGAGAGTGAGTGTCTACCATGTGTAAGTCATTGATATTTGATTCGAGCTTCGGGAAGGTATATAGAGGTATTCGAGAGCTTCGCAGGCGGTCAGGGTGAACATACGAGAGGCCGTAGACGGGTGCCGAAGCCACCGACGAGAATGAGTGCTGGTATTCATGTTAGTACGTTGAAGCTCAGTGCATGCTATCTTGCGCATCTAACCTTTCATCTTGAAAAAGGAGTTGTGGTTAAGCTGTTCAAAAAGGAGGCTCGAGGTACCCCACAGTCCAGAAATTCAGGCTTTGGAATTCGAGGTTATAGGGCGTAATAAAAAACCGTTATGCGTGTGTTGCGCAAAGAATCTCGGATAGTCAGCGAGTGTTAATTTGTGATAAAAGACGACGTCAAATGGCAGATGTTGACTCGGCAGGATGATATTGTATTTTATTGTATTGCAGCAGTCGAAGGACACCGTTGCGCGCTCAAAATAGTTGCTCCAAATTTCTCGTTTAGCGGATGGGCGAAAGAAAGGGGCCGGCTAGGGGCTCGTTCTGACAGGCCGTGAAATGATTGAGCGTTTCGAGGAAATTTCGCCACTGCGTAAACCGTCAGGTGCACACGTTTTCAATCAATTGCATGAGAGAGCTTGCGTGTTGTTTGTTTCTACCCACAACAACAATCGTTCGAGTAGCATACTGGCTCACGGCAAAATTGCGGTTTATGACTTTTCACCATCTATCCAAACCACCATCGTCCCACCAGCGCCTACTCTGATCACGGGTCAGTCTCCTCAAAGCTGTCACGGGTATCAACGGTGAGGCATGTTCCAAATGTGTCATTCTTATGAAGCATCAAGTGGCGAGGGACACCTCGTATCGTGGGGTACCCCTTAGCTTACATCGAATTTTCCTTTTGTCCCTTCGTGTTATGAGTTTGCAAAGATCACGAGATTGAAAGAAAAGAGTGGCTGTGCGCATGCAGCGGGTGTGGCGGCGGTATTTATTGGGGTTCTCCTCCCTGTGGGGTCTTTATTTCGACGACATCCAATCAATTTAATTACTGGCCAACCATTTCATTTCAACGGCCGTGGAAATCCGAATTTAGGGCTTGAGAGCCATGCCATTGGACGAAAAGACTCCGAAGTATATCTACATTAGGACCTCATCTCTAAGTGAATCTGTGTTCAATTGCAGTTCAAAAATCACATCACATATCATTCTTCATGTTGGAAATAAATATGGTGTAGGTGCTCTCAATGGTTGCCCAGAGTAATTTTATTTCGTCATGTCATATATCGTTATCCCACTTGAATCTCCATTTTTGTCATAAAACCCAGGTGCTTTCCTTTCCCAGCCAAACCCCAGAAAGAGGATTCGTAAATGTCGTTCAAAATTAAAGCATCGCTGCCACCACGCTTGCTAAATGCAATGATCGCCAAAAGAGAAAACGAGAGTCTTCAAGCCGCCGTTGTCAACACCTGTAGACTACTGCTGCAAATCCGTCAAGAGAGCCTCCTTAAGGACAGTGGGTTGAGTTGCCTCGGATATCCAAGCGGTCGGTTCTGTCTGTCCCAACTCGCAATTCATAGTCTTGGTCGTATACTGAGAAAGAGATTCGTACGTCATTATTCATCGCGGGTGGATGCTTATGGATCATCAAGTCGTCAAAAAGGTTTTGGGGCCTCTTCGAGAGGCCGTTGTTTCTTTCGTGTTTGTTTCGCTCTTTCGAAGGCGCTGCTCACTATCGGTTTTATCCTTGCAGAGAGCAGGAGAATCGCGGCCGAGAATCCAGCCTGCGGAGATGGCAGCCAGTTCTTAGCTGCCTGGTACGTATCAGTGATCTCCTCATTCGGACGACGTTGTGGAACTGCTGCTGCTGAGGTTGACAGAATGGCTGCGACCACCTCCTCTCCTCCTGTGTCGGCCACTGCTCTCATTGGCAGGCAGTCCCTGGACAACGCCGTTGCGTGCCAGCATACCTCCGTTGACCGAAAAATTCCGGCACACCATGAACGCTCTCATTGCCGCGTTCTCCTGGGCCAGCCCATCGGATTCGTAGGCGAGATCGGTCTGGTATTCTCGGCCGTTGACAAGAACCAGACAGGTAAAACCCGAAGAGCTCCGGTATGTCTCGTACAAGGGATCACGCCAACCCCGACGTCGGCATAGACCTGCGAGGTACGTTAGTGCTTGTTCGGAGACAAAAATGCTGTGCAGAGTGAGAAATTTCCGAAGGAAAATGGAAAACGGAATATATTGACGAGATGCTGCGTCATCGAATGCTAGATCGGGCATTGATCTAGAGGACAAATCCAATTACATGGAAAACAAAGAGACACGATAATCTTCCAAGGCGTTGCTCCGTTCCTGCAGGAATTGGAGACCCGGAAGACCCAAGGAAGACATCGGACAAATTTCCCCACGGGTTGGTGAAGTATTCCCAGCATGTGGATCAACGTACTCTCCAAATATGCCATATAGAAACCACCCATTGTCTCTCGTCGTCTGTCACTTGTCAAAAGTGACTAGATCCTCCAGGAACAAATCTGCCAGGTGTGCAGCGTGTGGTAAAACAACTCCTGTGGTGCCAGGGATGTGAACGATGTTTGCCCAAGGGATTCTGAAGTTGAAGATGCAATTGAGCCCAATCTCGATGTATACAGGGAAAGATGCACAAGTCAATGATGTGTATAGGAAGATAGAGATGTGTGGACGACGTCGTGGTGAAGAAGAGTAAGGCTAACTGTTCGGGTGGGTGGTCTAGGGGGGGGTCGGTGCAGCACTTTCGTCCATCAACGGCGAAACATGTGTGATTTATTGCAGAGTCTGTACTTAGCGTGGAACAAGGATTATGGATTGGACTCCCGTAGGAAGATTCAGGCGCTGTTAAGATAGGACGAAGGGTAGAACCAGATGCAAGTCATGATGCGGCTCTTCAAGTGACCCACCCGACGATGTGTTGGCTTCTGTCAACGCCTATAAAAAATGTTCGAGAGATTAGGCAACTCCACCACAACATGGGAACGCATGCTAAGGGGTGATCTCTGATGGCTCGAGAAGCTCAATTCGCCGTCTTGAGGTAGGTCTGCAGCAACAGAAATTGTCGATGCAGAGGGGTGGCGAGAAGGCTTGACACCTGTTCACCCCATACATAGCACTCGGGCAAATTTTTCTTGAACGGTTTCCTGTTGCAGAACCAGAGAGCATGCCCGCGCCGGGCCCTTGGCAGGTCATGTTCGAAATTATTATTGCTGTGTTCCATCGAGATCCGCTGGGCTGGCCGCTAATGCAGATAAATCGATGGCACCATGGCTCAATGCACGGAAAACGTCAGAGATGAGGGAAGAAGAGACAGCCAGGGACACGATCCTGACGGTCATCAGAGACCGCAGAGGAGAGAGGCACGGTAGAGCAACTTCGAGTGGCTAAAGTATAGGATGATTGACGGCGTCGTCTCTGCCCCGCACCTCAACTGCCCGAGTGCATACGACAATCGCGTTTGACGCTGAACGACTGGAGTAGGGCTTGACACGAAGTCGGTGAGCCTTCCAGTGCATAACAGTGGCTGGATTGAGCAACTTGATCATCGAGCGCGCACGCTGGAGGTATCATCGTGTAGGCTCGAGCCAGCGAGGGGAGGAAGGCAGAAAGGGAGCCAGCCAGGCCGACAACTTGCCGTGGACAAGTGTGCAAGGGTCTGGTGCTGCACTGATGAGCTGGCAGTGCGCTTGACGTCTTAAGCAGTAAGGCCATATGCCGCGAAAATTGGAATAGGTATACGGCAGAGTATATTAAGCAATGCGAGCAGTACTGGAGGGACATCGCTCAGAACCAGGGAGGAGATGGGAAAGGAGGGGCAAATGTGCCTTTTGACCCCGCGATTCTGGCATGTCGTCGAGGCCTCCATTCCCAACTCCTCGGCGCGCGTAAACAGCACAACAGCAAGCAGCAGGCCCAGTTGCCCGTCCCCAGTCGCGGGAAGAATGGTCGGCTCGCAGATTGCCGGCGGGACCGCACTCTCGTACCTGGCTGCTGTATGGATGGGCCCGCGATGGTTGAAGCCGTTTGGGTGCAGCCCAAATCCAACAAATAGATATTTCGAGACGGGTCAGTGGACAATCGAGATGGCTCTCGGCGCAATGGTTGAAGTTGATTGAGTACCGGCCACTGACAGACGCCATCAAATTACTATCCTATCACGCTGCTGGAGGTAATAGAAAGGGCACGACGGTGCTCCGATTCTGTGGCAACGGGTTGGCTAACATAGCTCTCCAATTCGTGGCGGAATTGATGCTCTGCAGCAGCAATGCAAGCTCTTGCTTCTGCTCCTGCATCATGTTGCCCTGCTCCACCCAAAGTCGAACCGTTCGCTTGATCTAGAGCGACCCTGGAAGAGGAGACGAGGATTGGCAGTCGTGATCGTGCATGTCACGAATTGTAAGCGGTGTCTCAAAGACCCTTAGGTACACAGAACGCTGCTCTGCTGCTCTTTCAGCGTGCTTCCTACTTGCTGGTGCCTCTGCATATATTGCAGACCCAAGTCCCCGGTACCGTGAGTGTGCTGGCAGTTTTTGATGTTGTGAGGTGGTGAGTATACGAAGGGAGAGCTTGTGGGGAAAGGTTGGAGTCCGGGAGGTGTTTCTCTCACGATGCCGATGTAAGGATTGCGTGGGGGACATTCTGACTACAAACGGAGAAGCTCCGAAGACGACGAACGCAGGAATCACCGAGGCCTTGAAATTTTCGAGTTGTCATTTCTGAGAGGATGCACGTCGAACGATTACAATCAGGCGCTTCAAACAGATCTCCGCATCCTGCAACCAGCCGTGAATCATGTCGAGGTTATAGAAGTCACGTTTCAGGCTGCCGGCAGCCCGTACTTGTAATTATTACAGATTTTTTCCCGCTCCTTTGCTTCTTCCGTTGTAATTTTCCGGAGACCTCTCGTATCTCGATTAACATATCGGCCGCATCTAAATCTCGGATCGAGCATGTAATGGGCGGGGAAATTTTATTTCACAACCTAAGCCTTGCTTACATGGGGTGACAAATGCACAAGCAACTGAGGAAGCGAATTTGTGAGAAAGGAGTTCCGGAGTTTGTTTATATGTTTTTGATGGAGTCAATGCCGTGTGTTCACGATTTTATTTGGTTAATTTTAGTTGATCGAAATTCCATTTGAGGGATTAGGTGAGCTAATGAACGAACTGTCACTTGATGCACCTTAATAGTTGACTGTCGCTGGTCAAGTGCTCACGTTTGTCCCAGTCGTATGCACAAGAACAATGCTGTGGTCTGAAGACACCGCAGGCAGGCTTGAGTTGCAAGCACGCCAAGGAAAGTGCAGCAGAGATGCCCACAGAACAGTTTGGATTTTGGCACCACGAACGCACACAAAGATGTTTTGAGATCCAATCGATCATGTAAAATTTCCTTGGGGTACTACAAGCTAGACATGTTGCAAGTTAGTCAGGGTTTTTCGACATGTGCTCAAAACTCCTCTTTCGATGAGAAATACTGTCGTGTTTTCTCCGCAGCACTTTGTGGTATGACAAAAACCGGGTGTAGGGTTTCGACCCGATCTTCTTCCTCGTAAACGGGCAAGTCTTCCTCAAACACCTCGGATGTCCATTGGTAGGCCGAGTTTAAAGGACCGCCACCTTCAACGGCACTTTCGGATGCATTAAAGTGCCATCTGTGTTGTGCAGAACTTAGTCCCGCTAGCACATAACATGTGTGATAAGAGTCAGACGAACTAGTAGAATTAGCGAGAGCATACTGAAATAGAACACAGAGTCAGAAAATCATACTGGCTTGGTTTGTCCCTTAACCCTCCTCGTTTGGTCTGGTCTTGACAGCAGCATAGGATGTAGCGGATGAGACCCTCTCTACTATAAAGGCTGAGAGGTGCTGACGTTGAACTTTCTCTAGAAACAGGCTGTTGCCGGAGACCCTCCAAGCAAGCATTAATGAGAGGCCAACAACCTCCAACCCAGTGACTATAACATCCGTCGACTAACTTATTTGTACGGCCTGCAAAGCCACCTTCGGGAGCATACTGGCGAGCAGAGAGCCATGATATCAAAGCTGGAACATCTAGATATCTATTTCAATGCTTAGATATTGTAGAGAGAAAGGAGTTTACTTTGTACTAACTTAGGGATGATAATATGGGGCGCATCGATGATACATAAACATGCCAGAGCACAGAAAGCATATGCTCCATGCGCTTCCGCATCTGGCTTACCAGATATCCCGCCCTCAAAGGTTTGACCTTACTCATTCAGTAACATAGCAATTTTTGTAAATGAAAACTTTACTTACATCTGGCAACCCACTCCGCAAGGCCGGAAAGGAAGCTGGCACTATCTGGTGACCACGCTGGGGACTCTCTGGGAAGTTCTAAGGGCAGATCAAGAAGGCTCAGAATCACCATCGCACAATATGCTCCTCTGTAAAACATCAGCCCTAATTCTCACACTCTTTCCTAAAAAGATAACAAACCGGACATCTTCTTCACCACCAACAGACATCTGAAACCCTCCATCGGGTTGTTTCAAAGCGCCAAGCCACTTCCACATCGCCTTTCGATCGATAATATCTAGAGCTTCCTGACCTCCTACCATAGCTAAAGATAATGTGATTGCGTAGGTAGGGGCGAGGTGTGACATTTGCCCATTTCCACCGCCAAAACCGCCAGTGACATTTTGAATTGGTACAACAGTTGAAATAAGCCTTTCTCGCCATGGTGAAATATCTTCGCCCATGGTGTATAAAGCCGCTAGAGCCCAGTAGAACATCCATGGTCGTGCCGCATCAGCAGCAACATATGGAGCTGGCAACTTGCCAAGACTCTTGTGAAGAAAAGCGATATGTCTCTTGCGGTCTAGGTGAGGTACTCCATACTGATTACGGTTGATATCTCCACTTGCCCCGGAAAGGAATGGTAGACATTCTTGAATGGTTTTTTCTTGTGCTTGGGATGTTTGAGTATTCAGAAAGTCGCGAATGCCGGGAGGAGTGGTGAAAAGGTCAGTGACACTAGTTGGACTTGTGGTAGTGGCCATATTGATGGGGTCTATCAGGCTTCTTGAGATAGACTCTACAGCCTCGTCCTCAGCCTTGGGCTCCTTGATGATAGGTCCTGGCTGGTTAGTAACTCTCTGCTTCTCACCATATAAAAGCTGATCGAGTGTGCTAGAAGGAGAGGATGAAGTACTTTCTCTAGGCATGCACCGTCTCAAGAAGGTCACTTTATGGCGGTGCTTCTTCCCTTTGATGAGGATTGTCATGTGTGGCTCTTCGTTGCGGCGAAGGCATTGATTCGCTGCATTCGTTGCTATTGTCACGGGATATTGAGGCGCTCCTCTCTTTGTGCCTCAGACATTGCTGGTCGTTCCCAAACTGATTTTTCAACTCGAGAAACACCGGGTGAGGTTAGCACAAGGTGGGGTTACTTCGCTTACCGTAATAAAGATTTGCGGGACGGCACTCAGATCAGCCCATGGCATGTGCTCAGCAACAATCTAGATGGACGATGAGAATTGCTTTTGTGGTGTGTTTGCTTTCTGACGACAACAGCAGAGCCTCAAGTATGCAAGTGATACTCTTCTCTAGCTTCCAGTGAAATTACAGACAGATAGAAGCACGATGATGCGGCTTCTTGCAGTACCGTTACAACTCCCATGCTGCCGCGATTCGCGCCCCTCCTCTAGTTTTACGAGAGCTCTTACTCAGCACGACCCCTCGACCCCGCCATTGAGGTAGCAATTGAGTTATCGCAAGGTGGGATCGGAAACGATAAGGGCTACACAAACGTAGATCTGTCCACAACTCTCCAGGAGAACCTGGCGAAGGGTAGCCAAACAGCAACAACCTCCTAGTGTTACATTCTCTGGGCTGTTCAAAATCCAGATGAAAATCAGTGCAGCGCCTGGACCCGCTGCAGGAAATATGTCGGTCTGCATCGATTTGGATCACTGGTGTCGGAAATTGTCCAATCGATCCTTTTACTCAATCGCAGGTGGCAACGGCACGACTTTTGCATGAATATTGAAAAAAGGCTTGCAGCTGCTGGCTAGATCCGAGAAACCACTAAGTCGTCATTTCCTCAACACGGCCAAGCGGCTTGATGAAAACGTCTTGACAGATCCTTCAACACAAATTACCATGTTTGGGGAGCGTGTCGGTCAGATCCCGGCAACGGAAACTCGTGATTTTAATGGAAATGAAACGAGCGAAGTCGGGACGATGAGGGGCAATAAAGTCTTGAGACTGACTCGCTTCCCGAAGTCCCTGGGTAGTTGAACCATCATCATCACCGCTTGTTCCTGAGTAAGGTGTTGTGCCCTTGTTGTGGAGACCACTTTTCTTTTTCTCCCGTTTTCTCAACAGTCGTACCTGGAACAGTCAATGGCGAAAGAATGAACGGCTCGAGACATCGTGAGTTGTTTGTGGAGGGTATCTCCACGGGACTGAACTACAAAGTACTTAATTTACAAGCTGTTATCATACTTTGGCCGGCTATGATCTGTCGTGCAGCACAGGAAAGATGCCCCAGTCCTTGTCAGCAACATCAACACGGCACACTTAACGAAACCAAGAGACACATAGAGACATTCTAAGTCGCTAACTTTCGATCTCCCCCCTCTGTCCCCGGATGGGAGGCGATCTGAAAGTAAGCCAAAAGGAGAGTAGTGCACTAGCAAACGAAAGATCTTTGGGGGGGGGGGAAGGCGTTTCTCTCTAGGGTAGACCATGGGCGAGAACCTCATACACGAGCGATATTGGCCGAGAATAGCAGTATCATGATCCTCAACGCCTTCAGAAAGCATCTTATGCTCCGCGAGTGCAGCAGGATCTTGATATATGAAATTCCCGCCACCAGCGCTGATCCAACACCAATCCCACGCCCCTCCTCGGGAAAGGGTTCAAACAGTTGAGAACCCTGAGCAGGAGCTCGATGTCTGGAGAGAGTGGGATGCCGGGCAGGCCGCTCAGTGGACGAGATGCGCACTTCAGGGGCCTTCAGCGCGCAACTTGTGCTGGACAGGACCTCTTAGTGGTCGCGTAGAGGCAAGCTCCAGGGCTCTCCACTCTATAATCGGCCTCTTAACGGAACTGCGACAGGTGCCAGCAGTGATGCTTGTTCTAGCATGGGCTCGGGCCACCCTCAACGTCAGATGGCCAATTGTGAAGCGCGTTGGTTCTCGCGTCTCCTGCCATTGGCGAGGGCCAGCATTAGCGGCACTTTAGATCCATGCAGTGAGCACTCGTTTGCGCATCTTGTGAGCACCTGATTCGACGGGGCTGGGCAGTTGGCTGGGGATGGTCTGAGTCTCCACTTTTTCCGGCCTTTGCTCACCGCTTCTTACTACTCTCGATAGCGCCCTTCTTCGCACTGGCGAACCTCCCAGCTAACAGCAGTCCTCTCACCGACTTCCATCGTGAGGTCTTTTCCTTCCTCAAAGAGCGGTGTCACCAACCCTCTTCCTTACAATACTATTGACACCTCCTGACAAAATACCGCGACAATGACCTCGAATATTGAGTTTTCGCCGGAGGGGCTTTTAGACCTGACTTACGACCAACGGGATACTCGATATCCTTTCACAAATATGGCATCTCGATCGAGTTGGCCAATGCCTTTAGATATGGCCTCAGGAGCCACGGATGAGAGGCGCGAGACTTCACCTCACAGTCCCCATCAACAATATCCTCAGGCTATTCATCAAAACTCTCCCACTCTTCTCACAGACTGGCCGATGCAACAACAACCTCAGCAGCTCTCACAGTATATCCAAGACAACTCCTCCCTGGTTGGCACTCACTTCAATCCTTACGCAACCACCTTCCAGACATCCCCTCTCGACTATCTACCATCAACAACACAAGCAGCATTCGAGGCTGGAATACAGATGGAGGCACCATTTAACCCAATGGGAGGACCAACGTTGGAGCAGCAAGCGGCCATGTGGGCAAACTGGTCGGAGATGGAGAATGCAATGACTAGCTTCACTGGCACGAATGATGGCCTTCCTAGTCTAGGACGTCAAAGTCTTGGTAGCAACTCCCCAACTGGAACATATCTAGAAGTATTGTCGCTTCCAAGCTCCGCAAGTGATAGTGGATGGGCTACTGTAGACACATTCCCAAACTATGAGGCATACCAGCAGGCCGCGGCACAAAGTGCCGCCATTTTCAATCCAGGACAAACACTGCACCTTCGAACACACTCAGATTCGTCACAATCCGATGGTCACACTATGGAATCATTCGGAAGCTTCGAGGATATCTCATACCCACCATATTCTCCATACTCACCAAACTCGGACAATAACTTTGCTGACCACAATGATCATCGTCACTGCTTCGGTGGTGAAGCCCACCATCATCACTCTCATGATCTCGTCGTTAGCCCAGCTGCGGCAGTGGCACCGGTTCCCATCAAATCATCCGCCTCTAGTCGAACCACACCATCGTCGACATCGTCACCTCCTTCAACTGCACGACGCAATTCTGGACCGCGAAAGAGCCCGCCTACTAAGGGGACGACCAAAGCAGTTATTCGCAGAACCTCAAACGGCGGTAAGAAGGACACAGAGAAGCGTGTTGGCCGAAGACGTGGTCCATTACTGCCTGAGCAACGTAAGCAAGCAAGTGAAATTAGAAAGCTTAGAGCGTGCTTAAGATGTAAATTCCTGAAGAAGACTTGCGACAAGGGCGAGCCATGTGCTGGATGCCAACCGTCTCACGCTCGGTTGTGGCAGGTACCATGTACCAGAATCGACATCAAGGATATTGGATACTTCATGAAGGACTGGAGAGCCGACTATGAGAGACACGTTGGACGCGGTGTATCTGTTTACAACATCAAGGGCTTCGCGCAGAAGGAAGAGCTCATTTGGATTACTCACGGATATGGCTTCGCCATTCCTATCATGGCACGTGAGGTATACGTTAGCGACGACAGCTGTTTCAACGTTGACTGGGTTGAGGGTGACCATGATGAGCCTTTGGAATTTGATGTTCGCACAGAGAGAATGTCTGCTGGATCGGAAGGAGTATCGAACGAGGCATTATCGGAGTACCTCGACAAGCATCTTGATGGTCCTTTCGAAGACTTCGTTGACGAGTACTTTGAAGGCACTCCATTCATTACCGAAATCTTGAAGACAGCTCACCGCTATTACGTGAAGGAGAAGGTTGCCGTAGTCCGAAAGGCCCTCAAGCTTGTTTTGGCTTATAACCTTACTCTCCATGTCACCATGGTCGAACAACGTGGTGATGAGCACCCGATGGAAGGTCTTATTGACGATGAAGAGTCTAAATATCACGGCAAGATAGTTGCACCCGTCATGATCAACTTCCAGATCAAGTGCGCTCTTGCCGATATGTGGCGTGAGTTGCAAAAAGAAATTTTGGAAGAGCTCTCATCTCTCTACTCTAGCGTGTACAGCGGTGACAGGCTAAAGAACTGGCCCACCATTTTCATGTTGGCCTCAATCCTCCTCGCGGTTTGGGAGGAAATGCAATTTGATTGCCATTATAGAATCCCTGACACTGCTGCTGTCAACAAATTCTGCAATGATATGGAGACCACTCCAGTTGGTGTCATCGTTGGGCTCTTCCACGCCATTTCTCAGAAGCTTCCGGCTTTCACCGAATGGGAGACTCGACGACATGGCCAATTACTAAACAACAATGTCGCCGTTTGCGAAGCAATGACTGAAATGAGGGAACATGTCACCAAGCATGGTAAGTTCTATTAGCACTGTCCGCGAATCCCCACAGTGTACTAATACACCACAGAATCCTACCTCAAGACGCGCCCAGACGCGAAGTACGATCGACAAGATTTTGACAGCCTGTCAAACAAATTTCTGTCCAAGCTTGTCATTCGCGCCAACTAGTTTTTCTTTTCTACAAATATCATTCTAGATACCCACTTTGCATATTCGCCTGTATAAATGCAGCGATGCTGCCAATGGAGGCCTCCTTGGCCATTGCACAAGAACATTTTCTTTTCTATGTAGCCGCAGTACTCTCATTTGTTCGACCATGGGAAAGGTAGCCAACAGCGAGGGCTTTTTGCATATTTTTGATCTTTCTCCGATTGGCATAGCGATACGAACAGTCATTTAACGACCCTTTACGACTTGTCTGGACCTGTACGAATGATCGAATCACGAGATCATGGATCATGGATTTACGTTTTATGGGATATGTTTTACCTTATGGATTAGTTTTGATGGATAATGAAGTATACTGGGCGTTGGAAACCCAGGCCTAGATGTGGCAAGCTTTCAGATTCTCAGGAAAGACAGACGGTGGCATCAGGAGTACACAAGATTTTAAAAGACATTAGCTAGAAAAAAATGTCAAAAGAAGAAGATTTAACATTACGTCTCTTACCTGAAAAGCGGTGAGAATAACCTCATGGAGTTTTGCAGGTTGTCATCTCTAATTACCTGCTTACTGTGCAGGGAATGTGATGCTGGGGTTGATTCCTGAGGCAATCAGGCAAGGATTAGAGGTTAGTGTCTCGTTCGCAATTGTGAAAGCGATGACGCATGCGGAGGAGGCTCGGCAACGACCGTCAAGGTTTCACCCACTCGGCGAGACCGTACAATGATGAATCCAAGCCGGCGTAAAGCCATGTTGACATGCAAAGGAGAAACATATTGTGAGCGTACTTTCGGAGTTTGATTCGTAAGGACAAGAGGCCTAGGTAGGTAATCATGAAGTCGATGGAAATTGTCGAGTGAATAGAGAAGGCGGGGTTGCGCGGCTGGCTGCTATCGGACACTGCTGAGACTGGTCTCTTATCAGCGGCCCCTGGCGCATCTGGAATGGCATGATGTGAGGGAATGTGGTCACAAAGACTGCAAAAAGGAGCAAAAACATCAGCCTTTGAGGCAGGTTGAATTTTCTGGGAGCGCCACGAAGCGTAGAAAAAGCTTTCATTCAATCCGATAACTTGCGAGTTGCGTCGAGTCATACGGCCGCAGTTTCCAGCCTCGTCGAGAAGCTTCCTGCCATTCCCGCACTGCCTTGTTGACTAAGCTAGCGCTAAGCGAGGTCGGCGCCTGCCTGCTGCGACTACATAAACCAGCACTCCTGCCTCCAGAACCCCATTCTCTTCCCTTCATAACACACTCTTCCACCCATTCCAACTTTGACGTCTACGATCTCTCAAACCCAAGATCAATCTACCATACCATACCCATCAATCTTCATACAAACAAGTCGTCAAGATGCAAATCTTCGTTAAGACCCGTAAGTTGCCACACTCCTGAGTCGCCTTCAGTAATCGCCTTTCGTGATCGCGACATCCCCAGCAGCTTGCTAACATTCACTCAGTCACCGGCAAGACTATCACCCTCGAGGTGGAGTCCTCTGACACCATCGACAACGTCAAGTCGAAGATCCAAGATAAGGAGGGTATCCCACCCGACCAGCAGCGTTTGATCTTCGCAGGCAAACAGCTTGAGGATGGTCGCACCCTCTCCGACTACAACATCCAGAAGGAGTCAACTCTCCATCTCGTCCTCCGTCTTCGTGGCGGTATGCAAATCTGTAAGTTTGACCGCCACCCAGCCTCGTCTTCAGCCTCTAACATCCGAAACAGTCGTCAAGACCCTCACTGGCAAGACCATCACCCTCGAGGTCGAATCTTCCGATACCATCGATAATGTTAAGTCGAAGATCCAGGACAAGGAGGGTATCCCACCCGACCAGCAGCGTTTGATCTTTGCGGGCAAGCAACTCGAAGATGGACGTACCCTTTCCGACTACAACATTCAGAAGGAGTCGACTCTTCACTTGGTTCTTCGTCTTCGTGGTGGTATGCAGATCTTCGTCAAGACCCTCACCGGCAAGACTATTACACTTGAGGTTGAGTCATCGGATACCATCGACAATGTCAAGTCGAAGATCCAAGACAAGGAGGGCATCCCACCTGATCAGCAACGTCTCATTTTTGCCGGGAAGCAACTTGAGGATGGCCGAACTCTTTCCGATTACAACATCCAGAAGGAGTCCACACTTCACTTGGTCCTCCGTCTCCGTGGTGGTATGCAGATCTTTGTCAAGACTTTGACAGGAAAGACTATCACTTTGGAAGTTGAGTCATCAGACACAATTGACAATGTCAAGTCAAAGATTCAAGATAAGGAGGGTATCCCACCCGACCAGCAGCGTCTCATTTTCGCTGGTAAGCAATTGGAGGATGGCCGCACATTAAGCGATTACAATATCCAAAAGGAGAGCACACTTCACTTGGTGTTGCGTCTTCGTGGAGGCCAATAGATTTGATGACGGCATGATTTCTCTGTTTCTGTATGGCGTTGTGGCATCCCAGGTATGGGTGGATATCCCTGATACATAGGCGATCTGTGATACACACAGAATTGTGCACAGCTACAGCACATAGCTAGTCCAATGAGTATACATTAGGACGCAGATTTTGACTTTATGATTGCAATGTGATGTGCCTCTAAAATATTCATGTGAATGCGCACGTAGGTGCTTCGTAGACTTGAATAAATATTGAGTGACCTGCAAGGCTGCAGCCGCGCGAGAATTTGCAGCCATCTTTGATGCTCTTGAAAACCGTGAAACCCTTCCTCTAATGTTTCTTCCTCCCTCTGTCTCTCTAGCCCGCACTATGCCGTAACGC
Source organism: Tricladium varicosporioides (assembly GCA_021365295.1). NCBI lineage: Eukaryota > Fungi > Ascomycota > Leotiomycetes > Helotiales > Tricladiaceae > Tricladium > Tricladium varicosporioides. The sequence goes on along the minus strand of JAJTIW010000013.1, from coordinate 451,917 downwards.
CATTAAGACTGCTCTAGAAGATTCTTTCACACCATTTCTTCTGCTCTCCTAATGTTTGTGCGTTATTCTATCTCGAAATTTCTTTTCTTTTCGACATGCGACGATTAGAATGCCATCATATTATTATCACCTAAAATTCGAACTCTACCCCGCCCCACCCACAGTATTCCCTACCACCAACCAGAAGAAAGAAGTCTGGGTGCCTCCAGAGACGAGCGATATCTTCGACTCGAAAGGCTGGCCGTCACATTCCGTGCTGGAGACGCAGCGTCAGGAAGATCTACCGACTCGGGAACGCGAGCAAGAACGAAGGGGTGATAAGAAGAGTAATAAGGGACTGGTACAGGGACAGGATATACTCAGTGGAAATACCGGGGGTGGTAAGGGAGTAGGAGTTATCGATTGTGGGACGTCAAGGGGTACGAGTCGACGGAGTAACGGCTCAGATCACAGCACCATACCAGTTCACACAATCCTTGAGTTTCCTCCCCCCGTGCCAGATTTGGTGAAAAGGGATATACAGATTGCAAGAAAAGACTGGCGCTTCGGACCGGTGAGGGTTGAGGGGTTCGATATGGGTCCTACGCATGAGCAGAGGATGGAGAGAACTAGAGGGGAGAGTAGCGGAAGTGCGTTAGCGCTGGGTATCGATGGACATAATGCTGGTGGGATCAATACTAGATTGGGGGAGGGTGGCAGGGTCACAAAAGCGAGGTATGAAGTTGTGGAGGGTAAGAACACGGAGGTGGGGTGGGGGATCGTACATTTGTACCGTGATGGGGAGGAGTCCTCGGGTCTAGGAAATTCTCATCTTGGGAGTGGAACAGAGACACATCATACAAATACAGAGGGGGCACATTTCCCTTCGACTGGTGGGAGCTCGGAGCCGAAGGATAAGCAGGCAGATAGGATTGGGAACGGAGAGGATTGCACAACACTGTGTATACCTGCTGTTCCGAGCTATCTAACTCCAAGCGACTTCCTAGGATTTGTCGGGGAGAAGACGAGGACCATGGTTAGTCATTTTAGGATGGTTATGACGGGGAAGATGAATCGGTATTTGGTCCTTATGAAATTTCGGGATGGGAATGAAGCTATTAAGTGGAGGCAGGAATGGGATGGGAAAGTCTTCAATAGTATGGAGGCAAGTGCAGAGACTTATAACGTTCGATATGTATATGCTAATAGTTTGCAGCCCGAGACATGCCATGTTACCTTCATCAAGTCAATTACCTTTCAGACTCCAGCTTCAGCTCGTCCTAATACAAGTTTTCCAGAGCTTTCTCACGATCCATTCACACCCTCAAGCCCAGTTGCTACTTTTCTCAAACCATTCCCACCACCAACTCCAAATCTTGTCGAGCTACCTACATGTCCAGTCTGCCTGGAACGAATGGACGACACCGCTGGCCTCCTAACCATCCTTTGCCAGCACGTCTTCCATTGCGACTGTCTCCAAAAATGGAAAGGCACCGGCTGCCCTGTCTGCCGCCATGCCAACCCCTCCCTCTCTATATCCTCCGGCCAAAACAACTCATCCACCTACCCATCATACGACCCTTCAAACCCTCCATTTGGGAGCGGCGAAGCTTCACTATGCAGTATTTGTGATTGCACCGACGATCTCTGGATCTGTCTGATCTGTGGAAATGTCGGGTGCGGAAGATATAAAGGTGGACACGCAAAAGACCACTGGAAAGAACACGCGCATAACTTCGCACTGGAGATTGAAACGCAACATGTTTGGGATTATGCGGGGGATATGTGGGTTCATCGACTCATTCGCGATAAAGGCGATTCTAAAGTTATCGAGCTTCCTTCTTCTCGTCATGGGCATGCTGGGGGCCAGGAAGGAATGGACATGGTTCCGAGAGAGAAGTTAGAGAGCATTGGGATGGAGTATACGCATCTTCTTACTAGCCAGCTTGAAAGCCAACGAGTTTATTTTGAGGAGTTGGTTGGAAAGGCGGTGGCGAAAGCTAGTGCTGCTTCTCAAACTGCGCAGAACGCTACGAGTAAAGCGGACGAAGCGTTGTCTAAACTTGCAACTCTAGAACTAGAAAACAAGATGTTGAAAAATGAGACGATACCGGGTCTTGAGAAAGACTTAGCAAGGGAGAAGAAAAAGGCAGAGAGGAGTGCGGAGGTGGCGAGGGGGTTTGGGAAGAGTTTGATGGAGGAGAAGAAGGTGTCGGAGGGCCTTATGGAGAGGATTGAGCATGTGAATAAGGGGATGATGGAGATTTCAGTACAGTTAACAAAGGTTAAGGAAGAAAATGAGGATCTAAAGGAGCAGAATAGGGATTTACTTTTTAGTATTACAGCAGGGGAGAAGCTGAAGGGGATGGAAGGGGAAGAGGGGGGGCTAGAGGCAGGGGAACTGGAAGGAGGTAGTGTAAGTTTACCGCCCGAGAAGGAAAAGAAGAGGGGAAAAGGAAAAGGGAGGGGGAAATAAATGATTGATACAGTATGTGATGTGGTTATGGCGTTTCTGGGCCTTTGGTAAGGATTAGGATGATATACCCATAGGGAGGCGCCTCATAATGCCCTGAATGATAATAATTTTCATCGATGTTGTATGTACCATGCCGGTAATCTTCAGTCACTTTACTCGCTGCCTAGATGAAATTTTCACCCGGCTCTAGACGAAAAGCCTTAGCAACGAAGTAATATTGAAAATGATTTACAGCCAGAAGAGCATTTTGAAGAAGTTCATAGGCATGTGCTTCATAGGGACACTACTTTCCGCCGTCGTCTAGCGAATTTTACCTTTCTCGGACAACAGAAGACCAAGGGCAGGGTTGACAGCGTGGGGAACGTGATTCACGACACGAGGAACATTCTCAATTTGGTAAAAGGCAATCGCATAACTAACACCCAAGGAACATTGCGAAGTATGTTGAATACATCGCTGCAGAAACAATCCATCATATGAAATCCGTAACTTTTTGTCCCCAAACCGGGTCCAGATCAAGCTCAGTCAAGGAAACCCGCTATGCAGTAGCTCCATGAAACCTCTGCACATGCTTCATCATGTCGCGCTTACGCTTCCATCCGTTGTTCCCAACTCGATCGCAGCCAGGGTGTGCGCATTGGAAAGGAGAAGGATGCTCCTTCCTCAGGTGAACTTGTAGTAACTCTTTTCGCGCGAAGCCATTCATGCCAACTCGATCACAGCCTTCGCTTTTGCACTCATAAGCCAAAGATTGGTGGTTTAGAAGCATATGCTCTGTAAGCGTCTCCAAGTCAGGGAACCAAGCATATCTGCAGACCGCATGTGTACAGAATTCTCCCCGGTTAGACTCGACCTCGATGTGGTGGTAGTTGCGAATGTGTTGTAGAAGGTGGTCGTTGCGTTTGAAGCCGTTCTCTCCACGATACTTGCGGCAGTGGGGACATGGGTAACGACGGGGCACATTGTCCACATGGCATAGCTGATGTCTGTTAAGATCTTTAAGGCAGGCTGTTTCTGATTTACAGTCTGGAAATTTGCATTTATAGGCAGCATGGCCAGCCACTGTTCCATGCCAATCTAACTGGGTTTGATATTTGAATGCTCCATTACATTCTGCACATAGCCATCTCTTGTGGGCTTCGCGGAAGTGTGTGCCAACCTCGTTGGCATGGAGGGAAATGTGACAGGAGGCACAATTAAGGGCTTCATGAAATGTAGCATCAGCGTGCTCGACTAGTTCTGCAAGGTAGCGGAATTTCAGTGTACATCTGGCATCCTTGCACTCAAGAGATTGGTGGGTTTCGCTCTGTGAGCAGCGCAGGCCAGGATCACCACCGCTAGGTTGCAAAGATTCAGATGAGGTGAGAGGTGAATCACAGGTTGCGCAATTCTTCACCAAGTAAACTCTATTGTGAGTATAACTGATGCAATAAATTCGAATTAGTATTTGGGCTACCAAAAAGGATATCTCAGATTTTTAAGTAAGTCCTCTTATCATGACGGGCTGCTCACTTGGGCAATTGGATCAAAAGATTGCCCGTCTTGGAAGAATCTCTCAAGACTTTTGATTGAGGACTAGGAGGATAGGTACTCACTCTAGATGGTCAAGGTTTAGTGATGGTGCATCAAGAGAATTCTCGGTGTAGGATACATCTTCAGTTACAAGAGCACCCACATTCATATTAGCTTGCTTTTCAACATCACCAATATGAGTTGTGTTTGAGAACACCAGCTCAGCAACCGAGGATTCCTCTTCCACGTAACCTATATCGGCCATCGGGGCGGCATTGATACCATGATTTAGGGGCCAGGTATGAGTGGCGGATCCCAGTGAGGGGCCAGGCAGGGCTCTCAACCAGTTCTCCGATGGGTCGGTATTGCAGACGTCTAAAGGGGGGTTGAACCACTCATTGTCGCTCAATAATAGTGGTTGGAAAACTCCCAACTCACCAGAGTGATGGCGGTCCAAAAAAGGTACTTCCAGTAGACTGCCGGGATCAATAGAATTGATCTCAGGCGATAGAGGAGGGCCGAACCCGGTCGGTTGTTGAAATGAGTCGAAAGGATAGGACTCTTTTGATAGGACGGAGGCGGCGATATCCCCAGATGACTGATAGCAGTTCAAATCTTGAGGTGTGGGGTCATCCTGGTATAAGTTCGCACGGCATCGTACGGCCCTTTTTCTATGAGCATTTCTTTTTTTTTACTTACCGGTCAGGCAGCTGTGGCTGCGACCAGTCTTCGTGACCAATGATTTCATCCATCAGTCGGTGTGCGTTGTCCATGGCCGCGGTTGGGGGCTGGAAAAGGGCGCGAGGAACGCTGAAGTTGGAGGTTGTGTGGAAAGCGGCGACGGGTTGGTGGAATTCAAGGGAGGGTGAAGAAGTTGAAAAGGGCGGAAAGTGGTACTGAGTTTTAGAAGAGCAACTGGACTTCATATGTTGAGGAGGGTGCGTGGGAGTGCCGCTTTAGGGTCTTGGTTGAGGCAGGGGAGGATTTGTAGCAAGGCTCGTACCGACTTTGGTCTCACCTAAAATACTACACACCATTATTCGCTCTCCATACCATCATCACCCTCTGATGAAAAGTCGTCAAACAGAATATGCAGTGTATGTCTTCTTATAAACAATTAGTATTAAGCCTCATTCATACACAGAATACAAAATCAATCTCCTCATTGTCCTCATCTCCTTCATCCACTTCTTTCCCCTTAAACTTCTCCGTCTTCTCCCTCCAAGACCCCTTCGCCTTATACCACTATTATTCGCCTACGTACAGTCCATCAGCCACAAACCCTAATCATAACCCCCCAAAACCAATAATGAATTCTCGGATATGCCATAGCACGTGTATCCCTCAACAACTCAACTTCCTTTGGTTCCAAGCCCCAGTCCTTCCTTTCTTTATAGGCTTCTGCCAAATAGGAATACGGATATTCCGATAATGGCATTTCATTCTTACTTTTAAGATTCGACGAATAAGATAGGGCGAGTATGCAACCGTGCAGAAGCTGGGATAAGGCTGGGTGAAGACAACAGAGTGGAGAGGTTTGAAGACGGGGATCCAGATGACTTAGGTAGCGAGGGTTAGGACTAAAGTAGGTTTCTTACTGGGCGAACTTAGGGAACTTTGATGGATACCGTGGTATGACATAGTTTATTGTGCAATTATAATCTTCTTTGACAATTTATAAAGGTTTAGAGCTATAGACGTGTGGAGAATTGTTGTAGACAAAGTTTATTTGGGAGGTGAATTTGAAACTTCCTACACATGAGGTATCATCTGAACCCAAGACGGCATCAGGTAAATTCCAATAGGCACCGCCCTCAAACTAGCAAACGACTCAACAACAATATATATCCTCGAAATCACATACACCGCCACAAACGGCAACCCCACAATCCCATAAAGTACAGATATGAACGACGCCAGCGTCTTCCAGAACATGTGGCCGTACTCATCTCCCATATGCGTAGTCGCATGCAGAACCAACATAAAGATGAAGCCTACGAATACGGCACCCATAATATCAAAGCAAGCAATCTTCCAAAGGAACTTCTCGATCGGCGTGGGGAAATCGAAGTTCCAGGCTGATAAATGGATGCCACCGTAAGCAATAGGGAGAAGCAGGAGGAGGAAGAGGAGGAGGAGCTCGTTTAATAGAAAGAGAAAGACGCCTCGAAGATGAGAGAGGGATTCCGAGTGTGCGGGTAGGTTCCCCGAGTATGTGCTGAGAGAGTTGTGGTAGAAGGAGTCCTCGTATCGTGGAGTTCCAGCCGCGCGATGAAAGCGGTCTCCATCATGGTCCTTATAATCAATCTTGTGAATGGCGCTGGCCGCTCGCTCCCACCGGACTGCACCTTTACGGGTGACTAGAAGCCCGTAGTTGAAGTCGTCTCGCCTTCTAGTTGGTCCAAATCCACACCTAAGAGCTTCGCCGCCGCGGACATATGTCGAGTGTGCATTTTCTGCAAATTCTACCCAGGTCACAGGCGCTCGTGATCCAGTACTGGTATTGCAGATTAGAAAGAAGTTGCCAGCGATATGGTAAGGCAGTCTCAATATCAACTAACCTTAGAATATCTTTTGATGAAGTTGGATTGTATATTACAATGCTATCCGCTTCTTCTGTATACAACTGCTCCTGAACCATCAACCCAAGAAGGTCCCGGAAATTAGAAGTATCCAAGATTTCAGCCTCTCGAACATCAAGAGGTTTCTGAATGTGTAAGCGCAAGCCTCCTATGATAACTCTTTTTTTGAGAGGGTTTACCTTGATCCAGAACAAAAACATTACCAATGCGCAAAGGACATGAACGATGGTGTGAATCTCGATGAGTGATAAGGGTAACTTGTAAAGTAGACGAGCCAGACATTGGGTTGCCATCCATAGCACCTGTATTATAACAAGGACCTTCTGGACAAAATCGGCCTTGCTTCGATCATCAATCTTAGATTGTGGAATTGAAGGGAAATGGCCATCTACTGCTAATTGCAGCACACCATTCAGCGTCAAGGCCACAAACTCTCGTTCGTCATGAATATCATCAACCCTCACTAAGAGTCCACCCATGACTACGAAGAATGCATATTTCATTGATATATCATCTGGGATCTGTTTAATTAAAAATGTCAGTCATATTTGGTAATTTCCACCCTCACTTTTGGAGGTATACCTTGCTATGGCCGTCAGCGTCTAGCTGTGTATTACGAAGTCGTCTCAAATTCTTCTTCAGGTTCCTAGCCATGATCCATTGAGAAGAGGCACAGTAGAGCACAATCTCCGGTGCAATCAGCGCAGCAAATACCCATTTTACCTTCTGCCATACGAGGTTACTCTTAGGCGCTGGAATGTTCAAGTGCAGAGCGGTATATATGCAAGCGATAAGGGTAATAATACAGCTATACAAAATATCTGTTGTCCCCCGAAAGGATGGCGCTTCCACCCAAGGAGGGGCTGGGATCGTCCTGAGAGCAGTGAGGTTTTTATAATTAGCTTGAAGTTGGGCTTGAATGTCTTCAGATCCTACGAATGCCTCGATGCCGGCCTCGGTTGTGGGTACAAGTACACTGAAGACAATTACTGTGAGAATATCCATTATGCGTCTTCCTTGCTTACCTGGACGTGAGAGTTTGAAATCTCAAGGTTGATCTCCGAGCCAAAAATTGATGTTCGACGTGGCATGAATAGTCCTGAGACATACATCATCGATATTTCTGGTGGCTTAAGAAAAGATGGTCTCGGCCTACGGCCTCGCGAATCCTAAGCCAGAGCAACTTTTCACCAAGAAGACCAAAGACTTGGCAGATCATTCTTTCACAATAGTGACTGAAACATTTAATTCCCTAGCTCCTATTTCACTCACTGCCTCGGTGCGGAGGACATGCAATTGCACTCATAGCTTCCCAAACTAATCCAATTCTCAAAATTTCCACATAGATTGACCGGTATGCAAAACCGCTCTCGCTATCAATCACCCGTCAAGGCTTCTTGTCTCCTTCAATCCGCGGTACCAAATATACACCTTCCATATGCTCTAATCTTTCTCAATAAGCTCGTCTTCCCTTCGCACGTTTCTCCTCTACCCCATCAATAATTATAATCCAAGTCGTTCTCAACATCCTCGTCCCACTCTCTTCTTCAGGTTATTCCTCCACAAAAGCCGCAGTACTTTGCCTAAAGACCAAAACATACCTATTTATGTCAAATCGATCTACGCCCATACGATCCCCTGGGCGACAAGAAGACCCCAACTTCTTCCTAATCCAATATCGCTTCGTCTCGAAATTGGTTGACTCTTTCTCATCCCTGACCGGCTTCCTCCTTCCTCTCTCCACTCCTAGGAAGACTTACTAACTAAACAGCTATACCTAACAGATTATCTAAATCAAGTAATTCACGCAGTGTCCTATGTCTTCTGTCCTGGGATCAATAATCGCACTTTGATACTGCAGACGCAATTTCTCGATTATGTGGTTCTGGAATTTGTTCATGAGTTCTTGGTCGATGACATACATGGGGTTGAGGGTGTTGACTTGGTGGCAAAATGTGAGGTAGCTGGCTTTGAAAAAGAGGGTGTGCAGAGGGAGTGATTGAATCGTGATTGTGCGTTGTTGTGGATTGGTTATTGGATTTATGATTGATGATGTGGGGTATGGAGCGTGCCGATGATGAAAAGTATGGATTCGGAAGTGTTGTTAATGGAGAGGAGGTTCGAGTTATATTGAGTTGTTTTATTGTGAATGCCGTGTACGAGGTTGGGATTGCATGTGATGTAGAAGTTAGGGGGGGGAAGGCTTAAGCGAAGCGGTGTTGGCTTCTAGGATCGTGGATTTACTTTGAAATGTCCTCCGTCACTGTCACTACAACATATTAGCATTATATCGGGAAGTAGAGAATGGTGTATCTTGTGTTATTCACACAGATAGCTCTTTGTACACCGAAAATGGCAAGGCTGTTTGATCCATTTGATTCATATGGTTAATTGGGTGACAGCTACCTCTCACTCCAAATATGCTTAAGGAACGAAGTGCGTGTTCATTTTGAGCTGGATTTAGGCTTAAAGGGATTCTGCAAGAAATGGGCTACCAAAGACCTTGATAATTAAGTTGTTGAAAGTTACTGGCCTGTTCTTCTGATCTGCTTCCGTCCTGACAGTTGTGGTCATTCTCGAATTGACAACCCTCTCAATCATATACCATGCCCTATTATCATTACTTGCACCATCCACCTCTCTCTTGCATCATTCTATTAGAAATCGATTGTTGCTCTGTCAATGGCAGCGCAAATGCCAGCTGTAGTATACGGGTTGGTAGCTGGTACTGCAAGATACCAATGTTCTGGATTATTGAATACTATTTAGCATATTGTCGAGCTTGGCTTGTTTAACAACTTGCTCGGGGATGCTGAGTTTTATATCTGGTTTACCGTCGGTTTTTCCCCGTTTGTTGTGGTACCGTATAGAATAGTCTTAACACAGCTCAAAAAGCTGGTAAAGTAGATATCACTAAGGCCTGTCTGCTAAAATTGTTAGTGGCGAATTTAGCTAACGGGAGATTTGAAGAAGTGAGGGCCAAAGTACTAAAGTATGTCCCATAGGTATGACATTGGATGATATCTTTCGTCTGATCTTATTATCGGGACTTCTTCATTGTGTATCCGGTGGTAAGCTCTCTGGGTGTGGTTCAAAGTCTCTCTCATCTCTATTTCTCGGACCTGGTGGCCCTCCAACAAACCTAACGACCCACTCCCGCACCTTTTTGGTCCTTTCAAACTGAGCATTCCCTTGACTGGCCGTCTCTAGCTCTCTTCGACTATAGCACCCTCCAGCATCTGTTCGATTTAATTTGTTCCTACAGAGAAGATGCACTTTTGTCATCCCCTGCCTGAGACTTTGCCCATATACCCTTCCACAGAAGCTGCTCAGAGCTACATTTCTCATCAGGACAACATCTTGTGGTCTCAAACTTTCAACCCCACTCTTCAGAGAAGCCATAGCTGGCTGCGATGATGAGAGCCAGAAGTTCACCCCAAATCCAGATTTGGTTTCGTCGCCAACAATTGCTTCAACAAGCTCTACTTGTCCACCTCTTCTGGTTTTGATGGTTCGTGATGGAGGAAGTGAGATGATACCAACAATCAAATTTACCGTCATTGTTTGTGGTTCGATAGAATTAAGGTACACGGCTGTAGGAATATCTTTAATGGTACTTAGAGGTCCAGTCTTGGGTATCTCTCTGTGTACTTCACCAGCTGGCGAGTCAAATGATCCTTCAGTCGTATAGAGGGAGCTCCCGCTTGTGAATGAATCGCTAAGATCGGAAGCTGTAGCAATTTGCGAAGAGAGGACATCTTCATGGCGAGCGTATGATTCTGCATAGAATTGGGTAAGAACTTCCTCTATCGACCCAGTATTAGACCCGAAGCTTTCTCGTGCTGAATTCTGAGATAGTTCCTGAAATATGGACTCCAGTTGGGAAGTTTTAAAAAATGAAGCCCCTTCGTACTGTGGTCTCCATCTATGATCCTGAGAAACACCAGTGGTAAGATGTTGTCTTTCCACGGACAGTGATCTCCATTCCGGGTACTCTGTAATGGATGGCGTGAAAGGAACGGCAACACCCTCACTGGTGCTAGAATTTATTGGTAGATTTGCAAATCGTGTGAAGGGATCACTGAAAGCCTTAAGCAGTCCGGACTCATCCCATTTGAGCAAGCCCGAGTTAGGAGCACCTGTGAAGAGGATAATTTTGCTAGGCATTTCTCGGGTCCTACACCAAGGGGTCTTGCTTCTCGGGACTTAACTTCGGATCCGAATATGTCAGCTATCCGAGGAGATTTGGTGGGATGTTGATGTTCGCGAGCGGTGAGGTCTCGGACATAGCGAATAGACCGAGGGGATTTCCACTTGGTGCCTGAATCCAATGGTTTTAAGGCGGTAGGCGATTGGTCAAACACGCGTCATTCTCAACAGTTAATAAAGGCTGATTCCACCGACGCTCTGGAACACAAAGCATGTTGAAGACTTCTTAGCATTATTGTTCATGAGGGAGTTGTCGTCTTGTTCATCGCTTACCAAGGCAGGATCTGATAAGCTTTATCATCGGCTAAAAGCGGATCAGATTACGGAATTCGGAGTAACATTACGGAACAGATCCCCCACCTCGGAGCCCCACCATGTCCTACAAAAGCAATCAAGTGTTTTGGGAGCCGGCCGAGAATTTGGAAAAGTCGCGTTCTCAGAAGATGTCATCAACTTTCAAGTCCTTACTCAATACTGCGAAACAGTCAATATCAGGCGCTTCGACACCTGCACCTGGGACACCACCAAACAATACACCAATTAATGCTCTATTTCCTAAAGTAGACCCTCAAGTTGATGGTGAGGATTGCGACCATGATTGCAATTCGTGTCACATTTCCTACCCAAAGGGGTTCAAGATCGAAGAAGATGATCAGTTATATGGCTATGTGAAAGGATGGAGTACACATATCCTGGTCGCGACTGGGAAAACAGACTGGGTGAGGGATGTTGCAGATGAGAAGGGGAGTGTGATGGAGGCAATTGATAAGAAGGCAGAAGTGAAAGTTAGCAATGGAGTAAGGTTCCGCTTCAGAAGGGATTCTATGTGCTAACTGTGATTATAGAAACTCATGCTGTCAGCCTCGAATATACCTACACCGTCCCACTCTTCGGATTACTCCGAGCCTACGACTGTACTCCTTCTGCCTGCCTTCATAATCATCGAAAATGTCACACCCAAATCTGTTAATACTCTAATAACCGAATTCATAAATAAAGGCCCTACAAATAATACGCCCCTTGGGCCAGTTTCCATACCTTCTTCTCTGCCCGATCCTCCTCCAACTGCTGAGCAATTGACTGCGCGGCCTTCACCACACCGGGCACTTATCCTCCTTTGTTCTCAAAAGACAAGAGATGCAAGGTGTGGACAGAGCGCTCCATTATTGCGAAAAGAATTTGAGCGCCATTTACGAAGCTGCGGGTTGTACCGGGATCTCGACGATGAGCGGCCTGGAGGCGTAGGCATATACTTCATTTCGCATGTTGGTGGACACAAATACTCCGCCAATGTAATGGTTTACAGGAAGGCAGATGCTTTTGGATTGGATACAATAGAAAGAGGGAAGCTCGATGGAGAAGTCTGCCCTCCGCCTTCAAAAGCATCCAAGGACGAGGAAAATCAGGGTGCAGCACAGTGCATGTGGATTGCTCGAGTAAGGCCAGAGGATTGTGAGGGTATCATAAAATACACTGTGTTGCAGGGAAAGCTTGTCAAGCCGGAACGGCAACTGAGAGGCGGGTTTGATAGAAAGCGAGGAGTATTTAGTTGGTGAATAGTGAAGACTAGATAGTCAACTTTTGGCGGCATACATTAGTGTACTAGAAAACCACAGGTGGGTCTGTTGCAAAGGAGCATATTAGATGAGAACATGCAAACTTGGGATGGAGTAAAATAAATAAGACATGAATTGTGAACTACACAGATTTTTTAAGAGTCACAGTTCACCATCAGATTATTGTTCTTTAGATATGTTATGTTATGTTGAGCTTAGTTTCACATGGTGAACATTAGCACAGCGAAATTCAGGTAAGCTGTTCATAATATTTATGCATATTTTGTTAATTTGTGCTTTGCTAGGGTCACCCTAGTTGTATCCATATGCAGGGGCTGGGCTGGATTGGTAGGTGCGCTCCGTTGCTATCGCAACAGTGAACATCAACATCGTGAAGCGACGGAAGAACATCAATCTTCAAACTCGTCATGCTAACCATGGTATCTAGCATTGTAGCATAATTCTCTCCCTTGCCAAATTTTCAACATGGCTTCTCAATATCCTTTACCGGATGTATATCAACACAAACGCGCAAAATCATCAGTTTTGAAGTCATTCATGCAACACAAAAGAACTCCTTCCACTGGAGCTGGTCTATCTGCCCATTCACCGACTGACGTCTTTGTCGCTTCTCCAGCATACGATTCTACTCCTGCTCTACCGTATCTACCATTGGATCACTCACACCACCGCGCCCTGGGGGAGCTTCAACAAAATCACCAAAGCCAGACACCAACATCCCCACCTAAGAAATCCAAGGAAGGACGCCGTCCTAACACGACCGAAGATGGGTCATCAAAGTCACTACACAAAAAGACATTGAGCTCTATCTCTTTGAAATCTCTTGCAGGAAAGGATACAGAGAAGCAGAACAAATCGAAGACTGACAAACCTAAGAAGACGAAATCATCAACCAACTTAGTCACTCTCTTGTCTCGACCAAAATCTTCAAAGGCTTTGCGAAAGCAGGCAGAGGAGGAAGAGGCTCGTGCAAAGGATAAGGAGAATCGAACACCACCATCAGTGTCTGCTCGCGAATCACGGCCACCTATATATGCACAGTTTTCAAGTGATTGCTTTGCGAAGCAACCTTTGGGTGGAAAATTCTTGGAGGATGAAATTGATCTATACACCCCGGAGCAGTATTCGCCGGGCAAGCAACGAAACTTTTATAATGGACCAGGCTCTCAGCCATCGCTTACTCGACGCGATGACGGGTCGCAACGACCAAGAACAACATATCTCCCAAGCAGTTTTAGCCTACAGGATATACACAGACGGGTGAGTGGAGGCAGTTCACGTGGCAGTGCAGAAATGGCTCGGGAGGCTCCTGTAGACAAGAGACCAAGCTTCGACAGGAAGAGAACCTCAAATTCGACGAAATCTGATACAAAGCCGGAAAAGCCGGCCCCGAACAGAGGCCAGCGCGTGATAGCGGCGGTCACTTCATTCGGCAATGTCAAGACCAAAGCACCCGAGGCTGAATCGAGTCCAGTACTCGAAGACAAGGATGTTGAGAGGGAATTTGAAGCCATGTTGGATAGGCGGAACATTCCTGAGCACCAGCGAGGTAAGATGAGGAGTCTGGCGATATCAATGAAGAAAGACTTTGTCAAGCAAGATTGGGCAGAGATCGCTGCGGCAAAAAATGGCAGACCAGGGACTAATGGTAGCGACTCAAGTGCTGATGCTACTAACGGAACTCATGAGGTTCAGCCAACAAAGGCGAGAAGACCGAGAAGTCGAACATTCACGCTCTCAAGAGGAGCCAGCAAAGAACCACCTTCACCGACTAAGAAATCCAAACCAGAGGGAACTATGAAGGGTCATGCACGAACGAAGTCGTCAGAAAGTATTAATGGAAATGGGAAGTCACTCGCCGCTACTGGTGCCACGGTCACGCAAACCTTGATTGCCAAAGCGAAAGGACAGACTCCTGATGACTTCGTTTCTTACCTAAGGAAGGTACAGAAGCCAGAATTGGTCGAGGTTGGTCGCTTGCACAAACTAAGGTTACTCCTTCGTAATGAAACAGTTGCGTGGACCGATGACTTTATTGGTCGTGGAGGGATGGAAGAGATTGTGGGCTTGCTTCATCGCATCATGGCTGTCGAATGGAGGTCAGTACTTCATATTGGACATTCTATATAACTTCTTACTGATATTTGACAGAGAGGAACACGAAGACGCCCTACTTCATGAAGTTTTGCTATGCTTGAAAGCACTTGCTACCACAGCCCTTGCTCTACAACATCTTAACAAAATCCAAGTCACCCTCTTCCCAGCACTTCTTCATATGATCTTCGACGAAGAGAAGAAAGGCCCGAGCGAATTTACGACAAGAAATATCATCACCTCGCTGCTTTTCACTTACCTCAAATCAGCGCCGGTCTCAGAGCGTACCCATAGAGCCAAGACACTCCTCAATTATCTTCGAGATCAAGAGCCAAGCGAATCGCAAAGACCAGTTGATTTTGTCCTGGAAATGAGACGAGAGAGACCATACAGAGTCTGGTGTAAAGAAGTCACTAATGTCACAAAAGAAGTATTCTGGATCTTCCTTCACAACTTGAACGTTGTCCCTCTTCCGAAGCATACCGACAACCCATATCATGACAGCAGCTATGGAACTGTATCCTCGATTGGATCGAATGGAAGTTACGACTCTACAGATCCATTCCACGTCTACATGGCACAGCACTTTCCAAAAGAACTCCCACCTGTGCCTGCAGCACCCTACGTTGGCGGCGTAGAGTGGGATGCGACAAATTACCTAGCATCACACCTCGATATTATCAACGGCATTATGGCATGCTTACCCACGCGAGTTGAGCGCAACACTCTTCGAGAACAAATGCGTGTTTCCGGTTGGGAAAAGTGCATGGGCAGCACACTGCGTCTTTGCAAGGAAAAGTTCTATGGTGGAGTACATGCTGGCTTGAGATGCTGGGTAGCAGCCGCTGCCGAAGATGGCTGGGACACCAGAGATGTGCGGTGCGGACCAAGCACCGAAGCAAACAAGAGTCCACGGAAGAGCCCTAAGAAGCAAGTGCCCATCCAGGAGCCACCGAAGATTGAGATGAAGCTGAGCTTTGGGGGTGATGTCGCCAAGGGAAGAGGTGTTGTCGACAATGACAGTTGGTTATGAACAAAAAAGTGGCATGCAATTCAATTTCACATATGTGCGGTACCACATATTCTTAGGGTTGTTCTTTCTTTGGAGGAGTTAATGAGTGTTGGTGTTAATGCTGTCATGATTTGCTTGTTGGGATAGGTTTTTCTCAGCTCTGTCCTTATCGCATACTTTCTGGTTTTTTCTTAAGCCCCTGTATTTCTCTGGTTTACGACTCGCACGATTAATGATTGACTTAAGCATGAGCATGAGAAAGGGAGGTGGAAAAGATTGTATGATGCATGCGGATAGATGGATGGATGAACGTTATAGCACTGGTACATAAATTGAACATCACGATTTCTATATTCTCGAAATTTGCTCTGTTTAATACCTGAAATGGTTGCCCATAAATGTAAATTCTGGAAACAATGAACGCTCGCAGTATATCCTCGAAACTAGTCCTACGAAAGATGATACTAACTCCTTCAAGAGCCAAATGAGTGTTGCTCCTCGATTCTACCTCCTAATTCCATCTTGTTCTTCTCCTCTCCATCACAATACAATTGATCCTGGCAGTTCGGGCAATAAATAACCTTAGGAGAGCCCAGAACAAAATCAGATTACCCCCCATGCCTTGTCGATGGGTAGTGCGACCCCGTTGATGGCACGCGCGAAATCACTTGCAAGATAGAGGATGGTGTTGGCTACCTCATGGGCGGTGATAGTTGGTTTCTCACTGTGGAGGGCATGTATAGGCCTGTATTGGATGTCAGTCAACCTTGAACAGTTTGGGGAGGGGTAAGCAGATCGACTACGCCAGTTTGAAGAAATCAGAAGTAAGGTGAGAAGGGAGCGGGAGGCGGGAAGTTGGGGGCGCACGCTTGACCATTATATGATTTCTCGTCAAAATTCGCTGCTTCAATCGAATCGCCAAGGTGTGTGTCAACGATGGCTCCAGGTAAGATGGCGTTACAACGTATACCCTCATCATGGAATCTCCACGCCGTGTTCTTTGTAACACCAAGCTATACCAGTTTTAGCTCGAGCCTTTCCTAGATATGACTCTCTTAAACATACCAGACCATGTTTTGAGGCGGTATAGGCAACTCCAGCTGCAGCACCACTGGTCGCTGCTTTTGAGCATACATTGATGATTGAACCGCTGTTTTTTGCTTTCATCAATGGAAGTACAGCTCGCATCAATCTTGTTGGAACTGTGAGATTAATCAACATAATTCGATCCCATTCCTTGTCGGTGTAGACATCAGCGGCTGCAAAAGCGTCCATTACGCCAGCAATATTTGCCAAAACATCAATCTTCGGTCTGGAACTCTGGTTAGCAAGAGGCCATTGAGAAAGGAGAAGTATCGAGTGATGAGAGGATCCCCTACCCAAATATTGCAACACATATTCTTACCACTTCATCACATTCCCCTTCCTCCATAAGATCTCCTCTGTGGAAGTGAAATCGTCCTTGGTCATTGGCACTGATCTTTGAGTAATCGACATCATGTATATCAACCCCTAGGACTTCATATTGATGGCTGAGGAAGACGTTTGTTGTTGCAAGGCCTACACCAGAAGAGCACCCAGTGATAATGGCTACTTTGCCAAAACCTGCACCATCAATTGACCTTTGAGGTGATTCATTACTTCGGCCGATATATGAGAATGACATTTTGGCTCTTTGTAACCAATCTCATGAATTAGTACTCGGTAAGCTGAGGATGAGAGCAGAATGATGAGTTCGTGGTTTTGAAGGGACCTGGGAAAGCGGAGCTGGCGGTAGTTGGCAACAAATAGAAGATTCAAGGCTTACGGCCGGCCCTTCCAGAGGAAATATAAAGAACATTTCCCCGTTCATGGACTTGGTTTGTGTCACGGTACTTCAGTGGTCGAGACCACGGATGCTACCGAGTCGTATGATTCTCTAAGTCATCCCTCACCAAGCCTTCGAGATTGTGGCGAGGCTCTAGAGTGGCCATAGGAGTAAGTTCTTGGTTCTTATCTCAATTCTCGTATGATACTTTTCCGATTTCAATGCAAGTTCCTGTAGATAATGATAATCGTGAAGCCATTCCCAAATTTTCAGAGGCTAGAAGTCGGAATGCGGAGAAGTTGGGGTATGATAATCAATAACTACACCCCCTCGCTTACTACGATGGTACAAACCTTGGGTCAAATTTCTCACCATTCATCTCTAGCATCTCCAGACATCATCACACGACTCCCAAGAGAATGATTGATAACTCTAAATTCCCCACGTCAGAGCGTCAACCAAATCTATGGGTTGTTTAGAGGTAGTCGTATTCTAGGAGCTAGCCCGTTATCATTCATCATATGTTCGGCATTGATGGATTACACGTATGCTTGTGGAAATTTCCGACTAGCATCTGCCACGAGCGTGAGGGATAGAACCCCATGGTAGTGAAAAACAAGCTTTCCGGTCCTCGAACATTTTTTCTTTCCAGATCGACATCCCTGGTAGATCTTAGCAGGAGGGAATCCATTTCTCCACAAGATTAAACTTAGTCTCAACCATGGACAATGGTTGCTTTCCTGTTTGCAACCTTCCTTTAAGATCATCTGATCTCTTCTGTTTATCACTTTGCTTTAAGATGCGTAGCCAGAGCACTCGATTGAACCAAACATCATTACGGATGTTCGGTCCAGGGGTGTCTTTTGATTTTCGAAAGCCGTCGCGATTGGTGCAAAATATTTCGTTTCTATAGAGAACCTCGCTTGTGTTTCATGGTTTCAAATCCAGGGGAAGTGGCTGAGGAGCCGCACTTTATTCTCGACATTTGCTCCACTTTTCAGAAAGCTTCCCGTGAGGATCATTTGGTATGGTTTATCGATTGGGTGGAAACGTTGCCCTCATTTCCAAAGTCTTCTCATTCCTTAGGGTCATCTTATTCCAAACTTTCTGGGCTGAGTGGCTTTCTACTTGCCTCCTCCGGTACTTTGGTGGAGAGATATCATCATTTAGTATACGAAGTTAATCATTTCCAGGATGGAAGTGGGGTAAGGAACCTTCTTTAAAAGCTTTGCTGCCCCTTGACTCAATTCTGCTTCTTCATCGCTTGTACACACTCTTTTATTCATTTCTTATTCAGTCATTCTTTGCGCAATGCGCTTTTCAGCCACTTTTCTTGCCGCTGGCTTAACGGCATTTGCACTTGCAGCACCTATTGCCGAACAAGACGAGTATGATGAATGTGATTGGGAGCCTGAAGCGTCTACAGCGGCTACTTCTGCTCCAACAAGTAGGTAGAAAGTATGAAGCGTATAAGCCCTTACTGATCCTTCTAGTTTTGTCAACCATAAAACCTTCCGTTTCTACCCCCATAGTTGTCCCAACATCCACTTCTGCAGCAGATGGAGCCGGATCGTCAAGTGAGGCTACCATCAACACAGCTCCCAGTACTCTCACGTTCGCGACCAGTGTAACTATAGCTACCGGTGCATCTAGCACTCCATCTTCTACCCTCACCACTTCGGTTAGCGCAGCGGCGCCAAATACTCTAGTAGCCTCCACTTCGAGCAGCGCTGTTGTCAAGACCTCAGCGACGTCTAGTGCTGCAGCTGCAACTGGCTCAAGTTCAGGCAAGCTCAAATGGTTTGGTGTTAACCAATCTGGTGCTGAGTTTGGGAGCGGAAATATCCCTGGAACTCTGGGGACAGATTACACTTGGCCAAGCACATCTTCCATTGGAACACTGATGGGAACAGGTATGAATGCTTTCAGAATTCCGTTCCTGATGGAGCGTCTTGCCCGGGGCACCATGACTAGTGCTCTTGACGCTACCTATCTCGCCTCCCTCAAGACTGTTGTATCCTACATCACGGACAAAGGGGGATATGCCATCGTTGATCCTCATAACTTTGGTCGCTATGCGGGAAGCATTTTCACCTCTACTTCAGACTTCCAGACTTTCTGGAAAAATGTGGCCTCCGAATTTGCCACCAACGACAATGTTATTTTTGACTGCAACAACGAATTTCATGATGAGCCTTCCAACGCTCTCGTTGCTTCCCTGAACCAGGCCTGTATTGATGGTATTCGGGCTGCCGGCGCAACTAGCCAATACATCTTCGTTGAAGGCACCGTAAGTGAAGAAAGTCTTGACTTTCTTGTAAATTCTAACTTCAAATGCAGTCGTATACTGGAGCGTGGACCTGGACGACTTCGGGAAACAGTGATAGCATGGTCAATCTCATCGACTCCTCCAATAAGATCGTCTACGAAATGCACCAGTACCTTGACTCTGACGGATCTGGCACATCCGCCACTTGTGTTTCAACTACCATTGGTGCCGAACGTATCGCAGCTGCTACAGCCTGGCTTAAGGCCAACAACAAGGTCGGAATCATCGGTGAATTTGCTGGAGGAGCAAACACTGCTTGCGAGACTGCTGTCACTGGCATGCTTGATGCATTGGTTGCATCAAGTGATGTGTGGATGGGTGCTTTATGGTGGGGTGGTGGACCATGGTGGGGAGACTACATCTTCTCCATGGAGCCCCCTTCTGGAACTGCCTACACGGCTTATATCGATCTCCTCACAAAATATGCTTAGGGTGGTTATAGCTTCACGCGTTGGCTCTCGCGCGAGACGCAGTTTACTTCTTGTACATACAATCTTTCAGGAACTGTTCAAAAGAACACAAAATATATATGTTCGTTTCCGACACCATCACTATATCCTAAGAGGGTAAGATGATTTTTGTTGTTAATACCATTCCCAAAAGTAGGTTAGTTTATCTTCACACAAGGAAAATGGGATTTGTTGACGACTCAATAGACACATCTCGTTCTTTTTAACCTTCTTCCTAGCCTGTGCCTCCTAACCGCCATAGTCTTCTTTCCTTCCATCGCAGATCTCTTCGCCACCGTACATAGTCTCGTCAAAGAAAATGGATCTTTCCGGTCAAGTCTAGAAACCGGGGAGAGTCACTTTCGCTTTCCAGAAGTCTAATATCATCTTAATTTAGTATTACACTTATATCCAGGAATTCTTGAGATTGACTTTTAGCCTCACATACGTAAATGCAAAATCTCTCATTTGTGAACGAGGTTAAGTTGAAGTGCTCCCTTAGGGTTTTGGCTCTGGTTACGAACAATATTCCACAGAGAGATAAATATTATAGCTTATTTGACCTACCTGAGTGCTATTTTCGTCTTATCCGCTCCTGTTTTTTGCTTGGGTTACCTCGTGCCCAGAGTAGTATTTCCTGTAAATACGGGGAAACCTCGGTATATGTTCCACTAGGCTGAATCAAACAGAGGCCTCTACAATGCGATTTTCAGATTCTTCTTAGATCACACATCTACTAACGCATCCCCTCCGTCATAGAGTCGTGTGTCTTTACAGGTGATCCGCGGGAAGCGTTCTTGCGGTGATTCTATTGCTATTTCTTCAATCATTAATCCTAAAATCCAAGATCCTTGTGGCAAAGCCGCATAATCTTGAACGATAAGTCTCGGTTGAAAGCTTGGTGAGGTTCCCCATACAAAGAAGGTTTCACGATGCCCTTCGTCTCATGTATTCTCCGAGATCAGATAAATTTAGTAAGTGCAGGCTTAGACAAAGTCTTGTATCGCCGATCCAAGTCCACAATTTGTGTCGCCTAGAAGCTTAACTTACGGAAGGGCCAACTTTATACACTTATTTGCCTTCGATAAGTTCTTGTCCCATCAATCGAAGGCATGAAGTTGTGATGTTCAAGAAATTTAATTCCTAACAGGACTAACCTTAACTTTCTTAACTTTTTCTTTGCGAAAACCAATGTTGAAGTCAGATTCAATGTCTTAAAAATCTCATTGTTTCAATATAGTTGATTTAGAGTATATTAGTTGCATTTTTTTTTTAAAAAAAAAACAATAAGATATGTATAAAAACTTTTTTTGCTGTTTTCCATCGAGCTTCTCCCATGGGTTGGTTCAAAGCACAATTTACGGCGTCCTTGGAGTAAAGAGCGTCGTCATTAGAAAGTGATGCGTCCCCTCTAGGTACTATCGTTAATTACTTGGTATCTTGGGAGAAGAGATGGATGTATATGTTGCCGGCAACCACTTCCTTCCCAAAACCTATCATCCAATAAGCGCTGCTCACTTGATTTATTTTTGAGTACATGGGCCCATTTTCAGATTGAAAGAAATGACAGGATTTCCAAAAGGTTTGAACTATCCTAGGAGAAGTCTTGTCTTGCTGTTCACCAAGCACATCCGATAAGCTTGGCCTGCCTCATGGCTTAGCTTTGAAGAATAGGAACTACGAACATCACCATTTCCTCATGTATAAGGACATGTAAATGGTTCGTGCAATTTCTCATCTCTCTGTGTTCCAATTTTCGACTCACGTCCATTCATTTATAAACTCGACATATCTGCGGCAGGTCCAAATCACTTCACCGGCAAGCCCGTTCACTCTATTTTCCATTCCTTTATCCAATTTATTTCACAATCACTATACACATATTCATTACTACATATCAAAAATGCATTTACTTCAAGCTATTATTCTTGGCTGTCAGCTAGCGGCAGCACTTCCACTTCCAGCTCCCTCATCTGTGCTTGGAGAGGGAACACAGGCTACTAAAGCTTTGTTAGCCAGGGATATATCCCTATCTATTTCTCGAGGATTGCAAGGCCGTGAAGAACCTATTGCGGAGGCAGTTGAGATAGCTCCCCCGGAAAATATTGAAGCTGTTCCTGCAGAGGAAACACTGCCGGAGGGAGGAGTAGAGGGTGGGCCAGTGGAGGGAGAGCCAGTTGAGGGGGAAGTTGTTGAGGGAGAACAAGTCGAAGAAGAACAAGCTGAAGGGCAGGAAGTTGAGGGGCAAGATATAGAGGGTGATGCTGTTGAGAAAGAGGCCATCGAACCTCCGGTTGTCGAAGAAGTAGTTGCTCCTAAGAATTCAACAGTCATCGGGAATATAACGGCCGTTCCAGAGGAGGTCGCCGGCGTTTCAGGAGATGTCGCTGGAAAATTTGGTGAAGCTGTCATTCTTAGCGGAGCAGATGCAAAGGCAGATATTCTCTACGCTAAGGCTGTAGGTACTCATACAACCCCTCGCCTAAATATGCGCTGACTACCAAGCAAGGCAACTGGAGCTCTTGAAGTCGAATACCAAAATGCTGCCGGGCATGTTCTCACAGTAACAGAAAACGTTAACCCTGCTGCACCGCCAACTGGCTTTAAAGCCCTTGATCCTCACTCATATCAAATTGTCCTCGCCGATGCAGCTACAAATATCACACTCGAAAAAGCCGAAAATGTTACACTTCAGAAGGTGAACTATATCCTTGACATGGCAAGTATGTGGTCCCAATCTTAACATCTAAGTCGAGGCATCCGCTCACCCCTTTTAAGATGCAGAGGTTCTAGCAGCCGGTGATATAGCAGATGCCAAAATTGGCAAGCTTTGCACCGAAGCCAATGCTTTTGTCATCTCAGATGCTCTAGGAGCACTCAAATACGAAGCCGCTGAAAATAAGTTGTCCTTGGAAGTTGATAATATGGTGGGAGAGTGGGGAATATTCGTCCCTGAAGCTGAGGCAAAAGCCATAGAAGGCGAGGCTGCTCACGCCAAGGTCAAGTCTCCTGCTGTACATGAGGTAGCTGCTGAAGAGGTTGTAAAAGGTCATAAGGTAGTCGCCGCGGAACATGCACAAGATCAAGCAGATGCCCACGCTGAAGCTTTGAAGGCCCATCAAATTGCTGCAGAAGAAGCTCAAAAGCTTCAGGAGGCTGCAGCCGTAGACCACGCCAAAGCCGAGGAGGAAGCAGCTGTAAAAGCTGAGAAGGTTCACGAAATCGCTGCTGAAGAGGCTCTTAAAACCCACGAAGTAGTCGCCTTAGAGCATGCTAAAGTGAAGGAACAGGCGCATGAGGCTGCTGCTGCAGCTCACGAAGTAGCACCGGAGAAATCCGTCAAAGTTCACGAGATACCAGCTGGGGTCGAGAAGTCTCATGAAGTCGCTGCCGTTGTGGAGCATCCAGTGAAAAATGTGACCGTGGTCTTGGATAAGGTCCACCCAGTGGCAAACAAAACAGCCATTCCAGAAGATGTCAAAGCTGTGGATGAGAAAGCAGTGGGAAAGGGGGCTGAGAAGGCCGAGGAGGTTGATATTGTAGAAGAAAAGGCCGTTGAGGGAGAAGTGGTAGAGGAGATTGCTAAGGAAGAAATTGTTGAAGGAAAAGAGGTGGAGCAGGTTGTTAAGGAGGCTAATGTTGTAGATGAAAAGATCGTTGAGGGAGAAGTAGTAAAGGAGGTCGCTAAGGAAGAAATGGTTGAAGGGAAAGAGGTGGAGCAGGCTGCTGAGGAGCAAAACTTAGGAGGGACCGCAGAGGTCGTTGAAGAAGCTGAGGGGAAGGATCAAGGCAAGTCTGAAGCAGAAGGATGTAAAGGCAAAGGAAATTGTGGTGGTAGCGAAGGAAAGTCTGAGGCTACTTCAGAAGGTAAAGAAAGCTAAGAAAAGAGCGGTGAGAATCGCCGTCGCCATTCATTCTACCGCTCTCTGTAGATTGTAATTGGGTAGTAATATTGAAGTGGCGCTTGAAAATTTATACTGCATTTCAATTTTGCTAGCTACGGAGAGCAAGGAAGAAGACTACTGCAGGGCAGGCGCCCTTGGGTAGTTTTTCACTTTAAATACTTATTTAGAATGGTACTCATCGTAAAGCTTGTCCTAAGCATTTTCAGAGATAGATATCATGTCACGCATCAATTCCTTCGTGAGCAAAATTTCCACCTGCGAAAAGAGGTCTCTCCACTATCACCATTTGAGATAGTGAATGAAAGTAAAGCTAACTAGTTCACAGCAACATGAATATTAAAGTCCCTGGACTGAAGTCAGGGTTTCGGCAAAAGATACCTAAGAAGTTGTAGTTCTAATGAAGTTTCGATTGTTGAGGTAATCACATGTCAGTTCAGGATACGATGCCTTGTAGTTTATCGTAGAACAGCTCGAGAGATTACCATCTCTCAACACCACTCCTTATTATCAATTAATCAGTTATTCCAATATATTCAGTACTGGCACAAGGTCCAATTGCATCAATTGCACAAGAACCCTCTGATCCGACATCACGGTTCTTTGTTACATTCAAGTTGTTTAAGGTAAGATGTAGGTTCATATCAACATTTCCCTATCTGGGCAGTAATATTTGAGGCCTCGGAAGCACCTTGAACGTTCATTCGTATATAGAAAATACCTTATTGGATAAAAGTGGAAGCAACGACTTATGAGCAAGAGTTAGGAACCGCTTTTTCTTCTTTTCTTTTTTTTCAATAGAATATTTTGAGTTCAGGTATACTATTGCGCTTACGAGGGCTCCTTATAATTTTTAATAGAGGAGAGATGACCTTTGAGACTTTCTCTCGGCTATTTGTTTATTTTCCGCCATTTGTGTTGACGATCAGCATATGCAAAATACTTGAAACAAAATATTTCCGACTGTGACTCAAAATGACACGATCATAACAAAACCCCCCCAGGCTCCTTTCTAGCCCATCTGGATTCATTCCAGTTTAATCATGACCCAAACTGTGATGGTTAGAAATCCAATCACGTGAGGAAATATTGAACAAGTTATTCCTTAAGTATAATTAGATTTAATTTTAGATCTTTGTCTTTATAACTACTTTCGTTTGCCCAGTTTATATATAAGTTATTATGTTGTCCACTTTTTAACCTTATTATCTACTTCTTGACAGAGTTCTCTTGTTTTAATGTAAAGATCCACATAGATAATACTTCGTAATTCAAATATTCGAGAGCGCAACTAGGGAGAAAGCTCCTCTCGTGCCAGTAAGGGCGGGAAAATTAAGTTGTAAGAGAGAAGAGATGCTTAGAAAAGTGCCGTCATAAAAATGACCTAAAATAGTTAAGTTGATCTGTGGTGCCAGGGGAGGCTGTAGGGGGGGTATTCAGTCTTTTGTCATCCTACTGTAGCACAGCCAATTCCTATCTTTGATTGCAGTGCGCAATAGGGACTCTCGATGGGAAGACCCCTAGGCCCAAGACTCTCACCTGCCAGTGGTTACTGCTCACAGTAACCAGTGCATTAGGCTAAGGATATCTACATAGCAATTTCTCACTTTGAAATCCCCTAATGGAATTTGGATTGGAAGAGAATTGAGTTGGAAAGCTGTTGTCACATAAAATGTATATTTTTGGTTGTATATAAACATTTTTATCAATGCAGTCCACTATCCGTAATCATATCCATAACAACCCCTTGTACCATCGATGCAGCTATATGTTTTAGAGGGTGTTTGTTTGGATTCGTATCTAGCAGAGCGTCGACAGTCGCTGCAGCTACTGCTGCACCCGCAACTCTAAATCCCTTCTTGCCAACCCAATGTCCTGGATCATTGCGCATCCTGAATGCCGCCGCAGCAGCTGTACTGATAACTTTCTCTGCAGTTTTCTCACTATTGCTGCGCTTTCTTGGGATGGGAACTCCCAAGTAACTGCTGACACGCGCTGGTGAGACACTGCGCGAGTACCTGGTGTGAGCCAATTCAGGCCCTAGACGGCGGATGCTCTGTGATCGGGCACGCTCGTTCGATTGTTGATGTCTAAGAGCCATAGTACCAGCCAGCGGATCCAAAGATACGGGTGGACGACTATGGGGACGATGATGGTAATGGTGTTCGTCGTTGTGAGCGCGATGATTGAAGTATCGCCTATCTCGCTCTGGGGCTCGACCTCGGCTTGGCTCATGATTGAGGCTTGACATTCTGAGAGGCGCGAGCCTAGGCTTGGTATAAAATTTTATGTTAAATCTAGTTGGGATAGGAACGTTTGTTGGTTCCAGTGTCAAAACTGTGCTGGTTCCTAGGGCACATGGTAGGTCTTTATAAGCAAAAGGCGGGCGATGAACACTTGCGAAATTCTACCTTGCCCAAAGAATCCATAACATGTTACTGGAGTGATCATGTTTTCAGATACGATAAAGCCAAAATGAAATATTACTACTATCCCCTCTAGCTACCAGGCGCCACCTCGCTTATATCACACGAAACACTTCCAAAAATCTGAATAATAATCCAATATATAATTAAAATGAGCTAAATAATGTGATTATATCTACAAAATACCTAATCAGATTTAAATATAATAAATTCAATTATTAAGAAGGGGCTAAACTTTCAAACTGTGGAGGGCGAAATAGGCGAGGTGGCACTTGGGAGCTGGAGGGGATAGAGAATGCACATGCAAATCGTGAAACGTACGAATTGGACTACTATGATAAATCCGCCACAAGTGGCGGACTGTCTGCAGTCCCCCGGTTGCCGGCTCCCTGATCCATGCATACTTTACATGTCGCCCAATGCTCGAGACTCTTTAGCTCACCCATTTTCCTTCATACTATGCATTCCTCCACTCTCCACCACTATGGCGGAATTGTTCCCCTTCCAGATATTTCCACAATTCCAGTATTAGTATCTTAGTCCCTAGGTGCGCAGGGTCACACTTCATCTTATGGGTCGAGATGCTTGTGAAAAGAACCCACAATTCCTGTGCAAGTCAAGGGTGGATGTCACTGGCTGAATCTGGGGCCAGTGGTCTCTGGCACCCCTGTGGTGCACATTCATCAAATATACACTTTGTTTATTTATTTTATTAATAATATTATTATTTGGGCTAAATTGGGTTCTTGGACGTCTTTTCCTGCTATTATTCCCCCTTTTTGAATAAACCAAGGTGGGGACGGGTAACACCATCCTCTAGGTCCCGACAATATTCCCAGAAATACCAGGTATTTCTAAGACTCTTATCAGTTAAAACCATTGAAGAGCGCTTGCAGGAACAGCGTTAAAAATATCGCGACCTCAATTTGCTCTCCAAGGGGAGAGGGGAGGGTGTTCACTCTGCTACTCAAATAGCAAATCAAAACGTCTTGTGCCAGCCATTCGGATGATTTTCTTTTCAGGACTGAATGAATCATCGGGCTAGCAGTCAGAATATCTCAGCTGGAATTCGATACGCAGACTCTGCTCTCTTGGACCGAAGCCCAAGCCCCGTAGTATGTGTCAGATACCCGGCATACTTTAGATCCTATTCTACGAAACTTTAGAGACTAATAGAGTTATATCTTCCTGGGAGCTTTACCACTCAACTTCTAGCTTTCTCACCGATTAGTTTAACGTTTAGCATCCCCGGTAGAATTCCGCAGATCATCTATTCGTTTAATCCCTGAGCTATTATACCCTTTTTCGAAATAACTGTTCGCATTATAATGCACCGGCGGCTTTTTGAAGATATCTGATACTGCCATTCTCCTAATATGGTGCACAAAATGCATTCTAACTAGATAATTGGACTGGTTGGGTTGAAAATCTAGCAAAAGAGTTAGTCCTTACGAGCCCAACCTTTGTAAGTCTGCATATTTAGGCCACTTTCACCAACTTTGTAACTCGCTTCAAGTATTAGAAAATCAAATGTCTGTTTGCCTCACATTTCTAGAATAATAAGGTATTCTAGAAGTTACAATTAAAAGGGATTTATTTGCCAAATACTAGCTACAACATGCTCTCTTGATTTAAAGTTTAGATTCTAGAAAAAGTATTTTGCTTCAGTGGTCAGCTGCCCCTGAGCTTGTCATGATGCTACTACGAAGTAATCACATTTTTTGCTTTCAGATAGATCGTGGAATTTGACGAGTCAAAACTGAAACAAAAATGATATTGAAACATGAAAGGAGAGGATAAGATCAGCATTCAAAGAATCCCTTAAAATTGGACCGTGTACAGTGAGGGAAAAGGGAAATAATAGTGCAAGATCAAGTAATGATTGTATTGTCCCCGGAGCAGAAATCAGAGCTCGTGCGAAATGACATGTGTACAAATGCTAGGTCGAATATAGAAGACTAGAGCATCCTATTATGATATCACTTAAGATCCTTAACATTTAGTCAATCGAAGCCAAGGGCCAGTCCAATGTTACTTGTGTTGGTTTTCAACATCATGTGGTGTTTCTAAATGAGATTTTCGCCACCATTTGCGTTTCCTAAGTGCAAAGGTTTATAGGTTAGAATATGGAGGTAAATATTAGGTGGAAGCCATCTTACCTCACGATAGTCACGGTTCGAGAGCCCAGATTGTAATATTCAGTACAAACATATAAGCTCTATCGTTATATGTCAGTACCATATGCCTCTGGCGTCTGCAACCAAGCTTGTTTAAACATACCAGGAATCCATTAATCAGCCAGCAGAACGAGATTATAAAGCTAAAAGCAAGTACTACTCTCCATTGTGAACAGCCGAGATCTGTGACGACGACGGTGCCCGTTGGGAGTTTCCAGGCTTTGCCCCAGTAAAATGACCAGTAATGATCGTACCAGTATGATGAGCAGGTGTGAGTACCGGAGAGCTACATCGAATTTTAGTACTTTTAAATGGGATTTCATGAAAACTGGAGAGGGCCTGCAATGAAAAAAGGACGCTCACATCTTCGAGGAGAGCGAAGCACGTAATCCAGCAGATAAACAAGGCGAAATCCAATGGGAAGAAGTAAAATGTGTATTTAACGGGTGCAACCAGGATAAGAGAGCATAAGACACTAATAGCAGCCATTGATATAGCGAATATCAGTCGAGAATCCGCGGAGCCCTTGCCCTGGTTGAGAACATATATGAACTTCGAAAGGACCCCGAGTATGATACAGGAGGTTCCAAATTCAACGACGCGAAAACATGCCGATGTGACCTTGGAAGCGGTACCCATAGTGATGGTGGGAGTTGAGAAAAAGATGTTACGACTCGATCGGTTGGAAGCACGAAGGATTCTTTGGATGGTTTGCCAGTGGTCAATGTATTTATTGTACTGCTACGTGTAGTTTATAATACAAAATTAAGGACATGAACAGGAAAGCTTATAAAGCCGAAATGGGTTGTGAGGCATGATCTTCTTATCATCCACTCCCATCTCCTCATACCAGCGAATAATGTAGCCAGATCTGCTGTTTGGTCCAGACTCATCTTTAAATTCATATGACACGGTAGTTCTCTTACGGTTGCATTTGCAATATGGTAGTTACTTATTAACAGCCATCTCGAATTTCTTCGGTGAGGTCATCGTAAGCCAAAGTATTGAGGCTGGCCAATAGCTATGAGATTTTCTGGTAAAGGATGGTCTGACCTGACAACCTACAGGCAGCATGTTAGCCATTTCCTGGTCGGTGCGCCAGAAGATATATTATAATGGTGGCATGGATGTTGTCTCATCATCTATATCATGAACAATATTCCATGTTCAGCATAAAGCACCTGCAGCTAGTAGATGCAGTCAATTTCTGCAGCTTTAGGAGCATAAACATGTGATTATGGGTGGGCATATCATTGTTTGCAACTCTTTTATCATTACATGTAGCTCTGAACGCTTTTCCACCAACTGGAACTTTATTGCTTTTCTGTCTTGATGGGTATGTTCAGATTAGCGTTTATGATAACGATGAGATAGTGGGTTGATGAGCTGATTTCCCAGCCTCAGGTCTTCCGCCTTTAGCGCCCAGATCTGATGGATCATCCACTATAATCATCTCCCTCAATATTTTGTCAGCCCTGTTCTGATGATTTAGCAGGCTAAATCCTGTAAACGTGGTTTATACCAACCGGATCCACTTCCACAAGCCAATGTAGCTAAACCATCGAGCAGCATTGGAGTCTATTTGACACGCAGCTCTCAAAAGATATACTCACCCTTAAGAGCCATAGCGAGAGACTCTCGCATTTTCAAAGGTGGTGTGATCATTACAAAAGGAAAAAGTACAAATGCAAACAGAGGAGAAACACAGGAGATTGACTCTAAATACCTATAAATGGAAACGATATAAGGGTTTTGGACCCACCAACTTTCTTGTTATGGTCTTCCACATGCTTGTATCTAGTTTTGGCCTTTTTACATATGAAGTAATCATGGTTTTAATACAGTTGGTAAAGCATATCCCAGCATTTCCTTAGTTAAACTAAACAATGCTGAACGCCGCCGCTTACCCTTAATCACCAAATTCTTACTTACTACTGAGGTCTTTACTACCTCAAATCCTTTATTTAACGACCTTCCTTTTTCTGTATTTATAAAATCAGTTGATCACTTATTCCAAGTTTCAACACATAGCAAACAGGGAAGCGATGATCATGGTCATATGCCATACAAACGAGGAGCTCAATCTTGGCACTCGCCCTAGCGACTCGACCAGGGAAATGGCTGGACCCAGAATCCCTCCGGCCGGGAGGTTCCGGCAGGAGAGATCGATATGTGGTATTGTATTGCATATAACTTTGGAACTGGTATTGACGGGTCGGTGAGAATAAATCATACCACTATCGTGTAACCTCTTTAGCGAGTTTCGTGATGGAGATTTCAGGTAGATAATTCGTCTGACATACAAGTTTAAAACAGAACTAGAGAAGCTGTAGTGTTCTGACTGGCAATCTGTATTTGGAATTAAAGCCGCGGGAGGGCTTAGGTGCGTCCTTCGGCTCTTGAAAAATGTATACTATATCCAGAATTTGCACCAATAGGCGTAAATTCTTTCACATGCATCTCTACGAGTGAAATAAATCACTCTGCGATAACTTGGTAAGTTTGGTGCCACAAGCATTTGCTTGCATGCTTCAGGATAGTGTGTCTGTCGATCGAATTTAGCACCAGCAGACGCATCACAGCAGCTCTAATGCACCTCAATATGATTTCTAGTTGATAAGTATGAGTTATGGTGCTGGTTTGTCTGGAATTTCTCAACCCATCTACCGAAAGTCTCTTTACGATCAACCGGAAGCAACTCCTGAATTCTTCGTCAACCTTGTACTATCAATACTCAACTTCTCTGATCACCATCTAGCGCTTAAAAGTCATCATGGGTGCTGTTGGAAAAGTCTTTCACGTGCTACTCCGAATTGGAGAATGTATATCATCTGTTATTGTTTTGGGGCTAGTCAGCCGTGTCCTCTATATGGTAGGACTAGCTGAGGCCGATACCGATTCTCGACTTATATATACCACTGTTGTTGCCTCAATTAGCACGGGCTTTTCTATCGTTTTTGGTTTGCCATTCCTATATGCCTTTCTTGCATTCCCAGTGGATTTCATCTTGTTCGTTACGTGGCTTGTCGCGTTCTGCCTTATGGAAACCGTGAGTTATCATGTGCCAGCCAGGGCAGGAATGTATTGGCAGTGCTAACATGGATGCCACTCTAGCTTACAGGTATACATACTTGCGATGCCTTCTGGTACTGGAACTACTGGGGGTTTTATTGGGGTGGGTTTTGGAGGGCAAACATCACCGTCAGCGGTCCTATAGACATTAACTTTTCTGGATGCTCCTCCTGGAGATGCGTCCTTGCATTTTCTTTCATTGCGTCAATGACTTACCTGGTAAATGCATGTTTGGTATGTTTGAACCCTAAAATGACCCCCTTAACAATCTGGCCTCTCTTACCTATAGTAGGGGGCCTATGAGTGTGTGAAATATCGAGAGACAAAACGCGAGCGACAAGCTCAGACCCAGTAAGACATACAAACCCACCTCAAGTATCTTCACCACTTATAGTTCTATTGTAACAGCCCCCCTGGCTTAATTACCAAGGAAATGCCACAAATTCCTGAAGCCCCTCAAGCGGGGAACGGAGGGTCAGGTAATGCGAATAATGTATAAACCGCTCCTTGGTTGCCACAGCAACAGACAACTGCGAGAGTTAATTATCCTCAAAGGTTATGGCATGAAAAGGTCATTGGAGACTTTGAGCAGGTTTCATAGTTTATGCTAGGCTGGAGTTTACAACTGCTGCGATCGTTGAACTGGGAATCATGTTGAAGAAACCGGAGGTCTTCTTAGGTTCTACATAGCTTTGTACTCTATATCCATCAAACCTTGAATTTAAAAATGACCGTGGGTCTCCAAAATGTATCCAACTGTTGAAGCGGTTTGCGGAAGCCTTCGTCTATTTATTAATTTATTCATTCATTGATTAATTGATTTATTCATAGGCCGATCCCAGTGACTAAAGGTAACATATGGCATAGTGGTTGGCGCATGATCACCTAACCATCCATATCCAGCAATATATTTACTTTGTAAGGAGTCCTGAGCACGGGGTAGCTTTGCCCCACGACTGCTCCCTAGATTTATTTTCAAGTATAAAAACCTGGTAGGGTCCTCGAGGGTAGGAAGTGACTGTCAACCGGTCGTCTAATTAGGCCTAGTCAGAACGAGTAAATTATAGTCACTGCTCATTTACCAACCAGTGTGTATTAACAGTGTCTCACCTTCCTATAGTCTTTCTCTTTTTCTCTAAATAGTTTGACCCCAAGTAAGTGATTTGTCACGTGTAATATATACTCAGATAATATCGTTTAAGATGTGGCGTCACATTTTTGCGTGACATGATTAGTTATACAGCCCTCCCCTCCCCCTATTTATACACTACCTGACTACTAACCAATTATAATATATATTGTAGTACATCGGGCCTGTGAGTCACGTGGCAATAATAAGTGAACATCATGTCGTATTAAACTAGAAGCATCAATCCACACATGCAATAATTCTTTTATTTTAAAGGGTTCTTACGACTTTACCTATAACTTCTCCTAGGACCCAGTACTACATTAAGTAGTATAGGCAGATCTAGCACTTTTACACCACTCTCTACTATATTAGAACCAGTTATTAACTATTCCATAACTATCTTTATTTGTATTTTGTTCCCTATTGCAGTGTCCTGTAGCAGGAACCATGCATAATAACGTTTTCTAGTTACACGATATATACACGGTATATCAGTCTCTAATTTTTTTTGGCTAGAACAACAACATTTGTGCGTAAGAATGAAAATACAGCACACTTATTTATATAATCACCAAAGTCTATTAATTTACTCATCTAATTATTGATTTCTAGATAAGTCTTTGCTGATACTACTATTTTGTTCTTTGACGAGCTCTTTCCACATATCAGACCCTGTTTCTGTTCCTGCCCTCTTGGTGTGGTACGATCGGAACTCCCCCACGGTACCCCTTTGAATATAAAAGCGAAGTATACTACTACTTATTATAACTGTTATTAAGTTTATTGCCATTATTTTTAATGTTCATTTGACTAGTTGGTAATAAGTCGGGGCCACCTACTTTTTGGCCTGAATGCTGTTCAGGCAGCAATTATGGACCCCTGTGCTCTATCTACGATTCAAAACCAATGTGATCAAAACTCCTAAACTCTCATTGGTTTGTTCCACAACAATCAATAACATCTCCTTTTCTCCGAACAGTAACCATCATCCACATCCAAGGACTTTTTTTGTATTGCTTAAATATCATCGCAAGCATTCACAAACACCTTAAAATTCTAGTGCTACGGCACATCCTGCAGAGAAGCACATCTAACTCAGCAAGTGTAAACTTTGAAGGTCTCAAAAACCTTAAAATTGATATCTAGAACAACGAACAAAAGATGCTACAATTTTTACCACAATGCCAACCCAAAGATGGTAAGGGACCACGCGACGGCAGTTCCTAAGAAGTCCAGAGAAGGTTGGGATGATGCTTGGCTGACCTGTCGCGTAAATGCTTGGATGAGTTTCATCCGCTCGGTGCTGGTTTCATGGCATCTGCCGTCTCATCTTTTCTCTTGGGTTGCGTTCAAAAGAGCAATTTGACACTCCTTGGCCTCCGGGAACTCTTGGATGAGAATCTCAAAGCCACGGTTCTTGTCTCCCCAGAAATTTAGCATGACAGCTGCCAGGCCAACTCTAAATGCGCTCGAATTTGGGGTAGGCGGGCAAGAAACTGATGAAATTGTTTGTACTTGAAGCGAAAATTTCAAATGGCCCGTCTGTTATACTTCTTTAGGATCCAGTGATCAATGGTAACCATGTTTTGCGACGTCATGAAATGTGGCGAAGTTCGCCATGACCTGCTTCTTCATTGAAAATATTATGGAATTTTCTACTTGGATATTACTCTTCGAACGCTTGGTTTTCTTGGGAGGTGGAAGTTCAGCTATCCGGTGTGCATTCCCACCCTCCCCTTTTCTGTTCGGCTCTGCTCTAGAGCCAATCAGCCCAGGACTTTCCATCCTATTTTGATCCAGTCGATCCACTTCCAGTCAACATCACATATTGGCGCTGTCAACGTCGTCCGACTTGGCATGAAAAGTTCTTGAGTGCTGTTTACAACGGTAGATCTGACGAACTTGGCCTCTCCTACTTGGCCGATGAAGAAAGGGAAAGGATTCGCGAATTGGTCATACCATCATGTATAAGGTGCTGGAGGCGGCTCCGAGTGATTTCCTACCTTCATCCGAATATTCATTTCCATTCATTCGTATCTTTCTCCCCCGGCAGGTCCAATCCTTTTTTTTTTATACCGGCAAGCCCGATTATTTTCCAGCGTTCATTCGTTTGTGTATACTTTATTTTGAGATATATTACCCGAAACCTATCGACACACTTAACAAACATGCGTATTCTCCAAGCCATTCTCCTCAGCGCCCAGCTGTCAGTTGTACTCGCACTTCCAACATCACCATCAGTTGACGAGCGAGCTCTTTCTGCAGGCGCCCTTTCAGCTCTTGAAGCAGCCCTTTCTTCAATAGGGCTAAATGTTGGTACTGGAGCAGCGAAAACCGAAGGAGCAGTCAAGGCTGGGGAAGGCAAGACTGTAGAAGGAGCAAAGAAGAACGAAACAGCAAAGGTTGAAGGGGCTGCTGGTGAAGGAGAGGCCGCAGCTGAGAATGAGCTTGAGGTGGCCGGGACGTTCAACAAAGCCGTCGCGCTAGGCGGAAACAACGTGAAGACCGATGTTCTCTTTACTAAAGCCGTAAGTATTTTCTTTCTGGTACTGACCTAAGCTCCCTATTGAAAACGACGTTAGGCAACGGGAGCTCTCGAAGTCGAATTTCAAAACGCGGTTGGCAACAACCTTCTTGTTACAGAGAACAAAACACCTGCTGCTCCACCACTTGGCTTCAAAGCTCTCGACCCCTCCTCATATAAGATTGCTCTATCGGCGAGCGCCGAAAAGATCACTCTCCAAAAGGTCGACTACGTTCTTGACATCACCAGTAAGCTCAATTCACTTGAACTACTGTCAATGCATTGACTAACAAGCCTGCTAGATGCCGATGTCATCGCAGCTGGAGACCTAACTCAAGCCCGAATCGGCAAGCTCTGTGAGGAAGCAAAAGCATTCGTGATCTCCGAAGGCCTTGGCGAACTTGAATTTGAAGCTGAAGAAAATGAACTTTCTCTAACAACGGACAATATGATCGGTGAATGGGGTATCTTTGTGCCGGAAGGTGCCGCAGCAGCAGCTAACGTCGAAGCTCTCCGTCAAGCCAAGGCTGGAGAAGCCAAGGCCGTCGAAGGCGAAGCCGCCAAAGCTGGTGAGGCTAAGGTTGTCGAGGGAGAAGCAGCAAAGAATGAAACTGCTATTGTGAAAGGAGAGGGCGCTGAAGCAGAAAAGGCAGCTAAGGAGGTTGAAGAGGCTGCGAAAGTGGCCGAGGAGGCTCAAAAGGCGGCCGAAAAAGGTGCGATTGCTCAAGAAGGAGCCGCGGCGAATGTTACTGAGACTCCAGCAAAGGTTGAGGAAAAACCAGCAACTGCTACGAAGGCAGAAAAAGCAACAAAAGTAGAAGATCGAAGACGGTCGCTTTATCGTGCTCAGCTCTAGTCTAAAAGCTGCGACTGGTTCCTTCTTGACAATAGCAATAATACTCTTGTCGACGTGATGCTCCCTTATTTTCAATGTTTCTTGAATTCGATCGCTCTTATGTCCCTCTGAAGTTTGTTTACATAACCTTATTCATCACTCACGAGTGAGAAAAGCGCTCAAGATTATATGTATCACGCAGCTTTAACATGGGAACGAGTTTTATACGCCACCACGGATTCCATGTCGGCGTAGGCCACTCACAAATCCCATTTTCTTAACACTTTCTAGCTTACAATATTTCCTTTTTTCTAACCTTTGAACTCTTCTCAAGCATTTCGAGGATTCTGTCTCGGGCCGGCTCAAGCTGACGGGATAGCGACCCTTCCCGATGCCGTGCCAAGACTATGGACGAGGCGGGGTACTTTCACCTCTTTCTTACTTTCTTAGCCCATTCGCAACCCCATCCACAAATTCGTTGCGGACAGCCCCCCAATACACTTGAACTAAACATTAAAGCATTTTTTTTAACGGTATTTCCGGCTTCTTTCGGACCTCTCTGCATCACCTCTGGCGTTACGAATTGTGTCATTAATCACGGTGTGACTCACGTCTGATAACCTCATGTTTGTATTCAGCCGCGGTTGGCCCAAGTGAAGTCAGGAGAAAGTATTTAAAGTTTGCTAGGTAAAATACTTTAATTGCGACTTGTGAGGACTTCTATATAAGCTGGTTGAAAATTGATCTAATCACGAAAGCTTTCTAGCATTTCGCTCTTCTCCAACGGCATCACACTACTCTATTCACTTTTCTCAATCTTACTTCTAACTAACAGAAACGCAATCTACTGAACTTAAAAGCTCTCAGTAAAATATGGCTATTGACACACCAGAGGAGATACACCAGCAAGTCCAAGAGAGCCTCAAAGATGGCCCTTACGCTTGCTCAAGTCTAGCGAAACTCTCTGGCGGAACAGCAAATTTTGTCTACCGAGGCACACTCACAACTCCACTCCCGGATGGATCTGAAACTGTGGTTATTAAACATACCAAGTCATATGTAGCTCTGAGTGTCACATTCAAGCTGACCTCCACGCGATGTGTAAGTCTTTACAAAATATTGCTCACGTGATCACGCTCCTCTCCTCGATCTAACAATATAAAGGACTACGAACAAGCTATCCTCACATCTCTAGAGGGCCTTCCGCCTGTCACAAATTCTCTTGTTACAGTCACAACTCCCAAAATATACTCATTCATCCATGAAAATGACACAGGGACACAAGTTTACTCGGATTTGCCATCATCATCAGACCTAAAAACATATGCACTCACCCATGCTCTATCACAAGAACAATGTTCTCGTGTTGGATTTGCACTTGGAGCATGGGCAAAAGCTTTTCATACTTGGGCCGCTGCACCAGAACAGGAGTCCTTGAGGGAAAAAATGAAGGGTAATACGGCAATGAAGGAGTTGAAATATCGGTTGAACTATACGAATCTCGTTACTACCATTGATAATTTCCCCGAACTATTGGGGGAAAGTAGAGGTGTGTTCGAGGAAGTAGCAAAGAATACGAGAGAAGAGCTAAATGCTGGAGAGGGTCTGCTGATTCATGGCGATTTCTGGAGTGGGAAGTAAGCTTTTCTACCTACGATTACATGATTCAGAATCAAGAAACTGACAAATTTCAGTGTACTGTTACCAGATGGCCCCCTACCAGACTCATCTCATGCCCTCAAACTCTTCGTAATTGACTGGGAGCTCTCGCACCTTAGCCATCCCGCCTTCGATCTCGGCCAAATGTTTGCCGAAATGTTCGAGTTGAAACACTTCAAGAACATCGATGCGGGAGTCTGGCTCATTGAAGGCTTCATGGCTGGATATGGAAATCTGGAGTTGGAAATGGCATGTAAGACAGCTATTCATGTTGGTGCGCATCTAATCTGCTGGGGGACGAGGGTGCAGGGATGGGGAACAAAGGAGCAAATCGAGGAACTGGTAAAGGTGGGAAGGGACTTCGTAAGAAAAGGGTGGGAGGAAGATGTCGGGTTCTTTCTAACGGAGGGTGGGCCATTAAGGAGTCTGTTTTTAGGACTAGAGAAGGAAGTCGAGTAGATTGCTACAGAAATCAAAGGTTCTGGCAAGTTGAATTCCCTATGCTGGACGAGATCAAGACTTAATCTACCAGGTATTATGTCTATGCCTCTGTTATATCTACTACTCTCGGGTTTTCTTCTTTCAATTTCCAAACAAGCCAAGCTGTCGTATATCTGGGTTTTCTGACTCAACATAAGATAGACAAATAAGGAATTCGAATCCATCAAAAATATGCATGTTCTCAGACAACTTGAACCCTTTGATTTCTTCGCGATCCTATCTCACCAAGCCCAACTTAGCTTCTTAGTATTTTATGAAATGACTGCAGTAGCGTGTCAACTCATGCTAGAATATCACAATACGAGTTGATGGTAATTGACAGCAAATTTGTTGGTTGAAAGCTGACCCGTTATCCGTGACCCTGGCGTCAATTTCTTCAATCGTTTGTGAGAAAACCGCTCTTGTAATAGCACGATAGTGTTGGCATCCTTTAGCTCAGCATCACGTTCAAGTCACATTTAATCCACTTAGAAAATGCTGTATTTCGCGGGTATATACATAGCATTCCGTAGCGATGTGTATCACATCTACTTAGGAGAGGTTTGCCCAGCGTATTAGCAAATATGGAGAGAGGAGGTTTATCGTGGGTAGCGGATACAGGCTGCTTCGAGGAACTCTTGAGTTTATAGCGGGTTGAGCCAAATGTCACCCTCACTGATTGAGTTATTACCAATCTGCTAGTGTGCTATTAACAAGATTTCAACTGAACTTCACGGAAATCTTTCATGCACTAATTTCTTCGTACTAACCCCGCACTGGTTGATGGTTTTGGGGTATATCGTAGCCGGGTATTGACACTAGAAGTGATAATTGATTGTCAGACATCCAGATGCTGCTACCATACGCCATCCACATCCAGAGGCGACTAACCCCTAAGCAATCACTTAGCGGTGGGATTTCGATCTCATATAACAATCACCCTTTCAAATAACAACCTAGGTGCAAATAA
This sequence comes from Tricladium varicosporioides, assembly GCA_021365295.1. Lineage (NCBI taxonomy): Eukaryota > Fungi > Ascomycota > Leotiomycetes > Helotiales > Tricladiaceae > Tricladium > Tricladium varicosporioides. Next base: position 412,714 of record JAJTIW010000013.1, on the reverse strand, counting down.
TCAAGCTGTGAATATATTGTAATTTCTGAATTTTTAAAAGTGGCATGTATACTGAATCGCCTTATTAAGCATTTATGTGAAGAATCTCAACTACTTATGGTCCAAATAGATCTATTCCCTCTCCCTCTCACTACTCCATCTCTCCTCAAACCTACTCTGCCTCCTCCCTAACGACGTCGTAGTAGTAGCCGGGCCCCAACTTGTCCTCCCCCCCTTACTAATGGGGTTATACACTCTAGAATCAACGCTATTCCCACCCCTCTCCCTTTCCATCATACTGGGTAACATATCTGTATTCATGCACATAGCATGCCCCTCATCCACTTGGCCACCTGTCCAACTTTCTCTGAGTCTACGTTCCCCCAAATTAAGTTCAGTTAAGGGCGCCCTCGTTTCTTTCAAAGGACTAAGATTCCTGCCTCCATTCCCGCTATGCCTCCTATTATCATTTACAACTAGCGTAGTCGGCGTACTAGGTACCTCCGCCGCCAACTCCTGCGGATGCATAATCGGATCTCCCTTTATCTCAACCTTGGCATCCTGACTAGAAACCTCATTTGTTAACCCACTACCCTGCTGAGCTGTATACGCACTTGACCCTTTGCAAGGTTCAATTCTCTTATCTGTGTCGATTTCGGCGATAGGCGTAGAAGGTCTCTTTTCTGGGCAATTTCTGCACTTGTGAATGAGAAAGATTGCGAGAATGATAAGGGCGAGGAAGGCGAGGATACCGATGATGATGCCTGCTATTGCACCACCTAGAAGCGTTTTGTGGTAGGCTTTGAAGGAGGATTTAGTGTCGTTTGTCGGGGAGCTGGATGTCGATGTTGGGAGGGTGGAGGGTAAGGCAAGGACATGTGGTGAGAGAGAATCATCGAAAACACACTGGGAGACATTGAAAGTTCTACTGTTGTAGTGTGCTGTAACGTACGCTTCTTGGAGGAAGGCCCTGCCAAGCGTATACAGATTGCTATTAGAAGCTTGTTTAAGAGGGAAGTATTGCGAGGTTCGGTTCAACAAGATAGGTGAGGTAACGTTAAGGTTGAAAGATGCGTAGGGAAGGACAATATCTATTGTTGGTCCACCCGACTTTTGGTTTGCTAGAGTAACTGTGATGTTTGGGTTAAGCCTTAGCAAGTTGCCGTGAGTGGTGCTATTAACGAGGTACAGTCCAGACGAGTTGTCCCATTTCAATCCAAATGCTTTCTCGAACTGTTGACATACCTCTGTTGGCAGCCATAATTCTGGTACCGATGAATCGATATATACAAGCTCTGGGGTAGACATCAATGTCATATTTCCAGAAGCCGTTGTTGAAGTGATTGATCGAATTGTAACCACAATGTCTCGCAAATTATCGCTCGTCATAGTGAAAATAACATCGTTGGGTGTAAATCTGGAAGCATCATATCCTCCAAATATCAAACTGCCAAGTACACCCTTCAAACGGTAATAAGCTCCAGCAGTATAGCTCCAGCTCATACTAGATATGTTTCCATTTGACCATAAAGTATCTGCAAAGCTTGGTTGTGGGTTCGCATAATTCGAGAAATTCGTAGGTTGGAATCCCAACCCTAACATGCCAAGGAACCATGTATCAGATATCATTTCAGAGACTATCTGGTGTTTTAATGTTGGTCCCGTATCGTTCATGAACCCAAACCCTACGGTATCAAAACCTATGATATTCAGCACATCTTCCCACTTTCGGTTCGACTAATATGGCCATACCATACTGCCCTAAACCTTCATATCCTAATTGCGCGTTCAAACCCAAGTATAGCTGTGGTCCTGCTTCCCAAGAAGATGACATTGCTGAATCAAAGAACCTTCCCCTTGCCTCGTTACAATTCGACGGAATCCCTAAGCTTGCGTTGCAGGCATTTGCTGCCGCGCCGTATACTACCCACGTCTCCTGCCATGACGTTGCTGGTAATACTCTTACATCCTGCGCTGGCGTTCCAACTCGAAGCTCGAAAGTTGACCATGTCCCATCTACACCTTCCCTAGTTCGCAGTCAGAAGAGCAAACGAACGCCCCGAAATTCTAACGGGGGCTTACCAGTGTTGACTCGGCACAACGACTACCGGCGCTTTTAGGGTAACATTATCCCTCTTTATCAGCTCTCCTTCATCCGCCGTAACCCCGCCCAAGAAAACGAAAGCAGTACTTAACTCCAACAACGATCGCATAGTGCAATTTTAAACGATACAAAATAGATATACATCCTACCTATGCTTCATCTCCTTCTGAAAGAATATATGCAAGTTCAAGAGGGGAAACCATGAGCTCATAGAAAACGTGGGTGTGGCATGGTGTACCAAACCAGACTCACAGAGGTACAAACGCGACAGTAACAGGAAATGGTAGGCCAGGAACAGAGGAGATCTGCGGCCCGTGATTTCCTGCATACTACTTTTCCTATTTGAGCACAACCGTTATGACGTTCGTGGGATGGCAGGGAGCTGAGGGAGGATGCACGAAATGTTGGAAGGTTGGCAGCCAGTAAAGAGGTATGTTCGCGATATGACCGTGATTTCATTTGCTGAGCCTTGGACGGGGAGACAGGTCTAGAACGAGAGAAAATGCCAGCGTGCACGAGACATAGAGTAAGAAACATTGCGATCAGCGACAGTGCTGTAGCTGACTCGGAGGTGGTGAGTGTATTGAAAAGAGGGGATTATGATGGTAGGAGCTTTTATGGTTCCTCACTAACGGAACTTTGTTTCTCGCTTGATAGCCCAATTGTTGCAACCCCCGCTTAATAACAACGAAAAGGGGTACTTTAGATTGCCCAAGAAATTTACGAAATTAGAGATTCTTACGAAGAGTAAAACAAAAGATAGAAAATGAAATAATTTATTTAACTTATTTATTATTTTTTCCTAAAAAAAAATTCTGCTGGTGTTGGGAAGATTAAAACTCTTTTATTTCAGTAGACATTGGGGTAACGCAAATTAGCAACCAAATTTAGTCAAAATTAGTAAACAATACAAACAATTTCTTACCCTACCATAATAAAGTCAACTTTTATCACCTAAACACACGTGTAGAATGAAGATTCCTCTACTGCAGCTCGTATATGCTGGGCAGCACTATGACTGGTAGAAGACGCATTCATAGGTATGGTCACCAAGCTTTGGCTTTGTCTCATTCAATGCTGTGTGGCAACATCAACAAGTTTACGGATCAACCAGTATGAACTAATGTTCACATTTCAACCGCCAAATATATTTCTATTGTCACCCCTATAAATATAGGGTGTATAGATTTTGAGAGTAAACTCGACGCGCCAACACCCGGCTTCTCTTTTATGACCCCACAGCTCCTTTCTACCTGGTATTTTATCATAAAATCCCAAAATTTAGATATATATAGACTAAAAAATTCTCATAAATACAACTTCCCCCTCCTGACTCCTCCTCTACCACCCCTCTTCCCACTCCAATCACTGACGGCCATCTGCCCAACACTAACGGCAACACCAGTCCCGATTTCCCACCCCGCCCCAACGTCCCCCACATCCCCCAATCTTATCTTCAGGTCCCGCATTTCTCTCGCCCTCTCTAGCCCACCCATCCTTACTCCTCCTCTCGGCATAGAAACGAACTGGCTCTCGCGGATGAGGGACGAGACGTAGGGGAGGTAATCATGGGTTAACGTGTGGTGGTGGAGGATCGCAGAGAATATAGCGGCAAGCAGAAGAATAATTGTGCTAAGAAGGAAGAGCGTTATGTATGGAATCGAAACGTGGTATGTTGGTATAAGGTGGTGAAGGGTTAATGGCACGGTCAAGGCTTGTGGTGCGGATTTTATTGCTGCGGTTAGATCATCTGGCGTTGTGAGAATTTTCGCGCTTGGTGGGATAGGGAAGGAATTCGACGATGTAAGGTATGTCGTTGAGTTTGCCATGCTTCCATGCAAAAGGGCATTAATCAGTTGCGAAAGGCGAGTTGAAAAATTTTGCATGCTGATATTTAGAATTGGGGATTCGTTGTCTGAGCCACTAGACGGGGCAAGGCGTGGTATAGGCGTTGATTGGATATACTCATTTGACAGCGGGCTGATGAGGTAGTTTTGGAAGATATCGACGTTTGAGATTCTCTGCGTAGCTTGTGGCAGGAGCTGCGTCACGGCATTGAAAACAGAGTGGAAGCTTAGGTAAGTGAGTGCTGATGGCTGGCTGGGCAGAACAGAAAGGCGTTGGGAGGCTACGGCGCAGGATTGAGAAGTGGATGATTTGCTGCAGGTGACGAGGGATTCGACATAGGTTTGGGAGGGAACGCAGTATACTGATGTTGCATTTGTAATGCCGGAGAAATCTTGATAGAGGAGTGTGCCTGGGAGGAGCTTTTGGGAAGTGAAGTTATTGCGGAGGCAGTCGAGGCAGGTATTGTTGGATCTCGTTGGGGTTGCAAGGAGAGGAGTTATGTCGGTTCCGAGGTAGCCTATTGCCCATAATGTATCTGCTGATACATTCGAGTTACTTCGGAAAGGGCCATTTGTTGTTATTAACCCTGGGTTGATGAATGTAAGTATTTGATTGGACACGGAAGTTCGAGCAATAATCGAGGTCATATTGGAACATGTTAAGTCGAGGTAGGCAGATTCAATACTGAATGTAGAGTTTCCAATGGGTATTCCAGAGACCGGTACACCAAATATAGAAGAGTAGGACGGTGTGAAATTGCTGTCCGGAATATCTCGCCAGCCATCTTCGTCCTGAGATAAATTGGCTAGGCTGGAGTAAAATGGTATCTTAACGTTCCCATTAACGTCCATAGGGCCAGTCTTCACTGCCTCAGGAGCAAGTAAAGATCCAGTGAAGAGTGATGTAAAACCTGCGTACCACGAGCCCTGAAACAAGGCATCTCCGGCATAGCTTGACTGACGCAGATTGCTGTAAGTGATCTTCGAGGACGATACCACGTTTTCGTTCTCAACCACTAACATTCGAAGGGCAGCCTGAGAACCCATAGGTGACATCAGCCAGATTAAGATAAGTCCTAGGCTAAGAAATGTGAGTGGCCAAAGTCGGATTTGAGTCAAGATGGTTCCGCCGACTGTTCGACTACCAATCAAGGTTTCCAGCAATCCAAGAGTTGTCCCTCGTTCAAGTTTCCAGGTTGCCAGTTTGATGATTGCTCTTCCTACCACCACTGAGAAAAAGAGCGGAAATATCGTGGCGGTCTTGGGCATATTAGTACAAGTTACTTAGCAGAAAAATTAAAAGCAGATTGGGCGGACAGGGGATAGTAGTCCCATAGTGCGCATCTTAATTAAATGGACTTATCATTCAAAAAAAAAAAATTTTTGCTTGATAGTTGTGGAAAAGATAAGTTGCTTTACAGAAATACACTCACTACCAATATGCATTGTTGCAAACTTTCCAGGCCAACACCAACACTTTTGCCATCAAGCCGTATTACAATTCCCGCAAGAGCAAGAAAAGGCACCGATAACAAGATCACTAAAAGGTCCGCAGCCCAACCTCTAATTTTCTCTTTCCTATCTTTATTTAGAGACTGCGGTATACCAGCCCATGGTGGTATCTTCCGCTTTTCTCGCTTTGGATGATCATATCGATAATTGGGTGCGTAAGTCGTAGCCGAATATTCGTGGACGTTTATCGGACTTTGTAATAGGCCATAGCTCTCCGAAATATTCCTAGAATGTCCCCTACTATGATTTTGCCATGGTGGACTTGCATCAGGCTTAGGAGACTGGATTCCAACCACACCATCTGTTGTAATAGCTTCACCAACGCTATCACGTGACGCTCGTACTGGGGTCATTGTTCATGTCTCCTCGGCATAACAACCACGGTAAAAGTTAACCTCAAGAAATAAAGCAATTCGAAGAGAGGCAGAGAAGAAAAATAAGCGTATCAGCAAAGCCGTACATTCTTATAAGCAAGTCAGCTCCACACATCCAGTACGTGAACCTGGGGAGGAAGACAACGGTTAATCTATTTTCGTGTCACCGTTGGGTCTGTGCGCATGAACCAGCGGGAAGGAGGCACAGGGGACGATCAGTTTCGCATAAACCACTCGCGCACGGCGGTTGGTAGAAAGCCTGGGGCTTCGCCTGTCTTCCCCACAAGTAGAATTTTGGGCATAAAGGTTTGGTAAAGAGGAGGGTTCGCGTAGAGGTTATCGGGATGAAGGATCAGTTGGGTGTATGCTTAAACAGATTTCGGGCTTTGTGGTACCTGTGGCGTTGGAGATAGAGAGTTTAGTGAAGGTGATGAGTTCGGGAGTTTGTAGGAGAGCTGGAACGGGACGAAACATCTGTCAGGCGGATTCGAAGGAATGTCTCGTGGAGAAAGCCTCGAATAAGATATGAGGCGGTGCCAATTCCATCATCTGAATCACATCTCGAACGCTCGGCCGTTGGGGTTTGTGAAGGTCGAATATCTGATAGGATCTGATTAACGTAAAAGTACTGTTACTGTCAATTGTCGTTTTAATGGCTGGCCGTGCGGAGGCTGAAAGAACTGCGGAAGCGCTAGAACAACAATAAATCACCGAACCTGGAGATATTGGCGTAGGAGACAAGAATTTATGTCTTTGCTGCAGGGTCAAATTACTAGAAAACTTGAAAGTCTCCCAACATGTAAGGGATGGAGGTCGTCAAACATAGACCTGCATTTACAAAAAAAAGTCTGCCTTGTAATGAAGATCTTAAAGCACTCTCTAAGCACTCATCACTACAACTGCCGAGAGTTGGTGTAGCTTTGCAGCTTGAAATGCAGGCAAGAAAATAGGGATGTATACTCAACCTTTGAAGTCGCAGGGTATTCGTCTATGCCGTGTTGACGAACAAGCTCCCTCTACGAAGAGCGAAAGCTGCGACGCACCAACATCTTCCCAAGATGGAAAATGGAATTGTGCAGGCAAGAGCCTTGCATCTGAAAAGAAAAGAAAAAAATTGGATTACTTCACGGGCATTTATCAAGTTTAGCCAGAATTAAGAAACGCATAATTCACATATCATTGGTGGGTCAAAGTTAGACTGAATGTTTCCATTCTGGTTTTGATGACCGCCCCCCATCTCAGTATTCTATCAGACCATGCAAGACGAGAAGACCAAATGCAGAAACGATCCAGCGAAGACCAACGCAGCTAGGTAAAGGAAACACATCAGGGAATTGCCTGGTAATAAAGTACAGCAGTAACCGGGAAGCCTCCCAATTCACTGCAAGTTGCTCCAACACCATAGCAATGGATGTCTGTAACAACTTCCACCTGCCGCACCATCTTCCTCATCACCCAATCAGCCGGCACACATTACCCCACATCCGCGACCCCATTTTCATATACAACTACAGGAGAAGCATCTATTTGAAGGCCTTTCCGAACATCAAGACCTGCATTTGATCGTAGATAGACAAGACACCGGCACCGGCGACACCACGGAGAATGTTGGCACCAGCACCCTTGAAGAGCGACCGGACACCCTCCTTGGCAATGATTTGACGAGCAGCATCCATGGAACCCTTGTACTTGACGGCCTCACCAGATGTCATCATCATACGACGACGGATAGTATCCAGTGGGTAAGAAGCAATACCAGCACCAGTTGTGACACCCCATCCGAGAGCAAAAGAGGCCAAGAAGTTACCCTCGAGAGCACCAACAAGGACGACAGGCTTGATCGAGTCGTACATACCGAAGTAAAGACCACGGTAAACGACTATACCAAGAACGGATGGACCGAAACCACGGTAAAGACCGGCAATACCATCAGAAGCGAGGGTCTTCTTGTAAACATCGATCAGACCATTGAATTGACGCTCACCACCGGTCTTGGCTCCCTTTGCATCGTTGGCAAGACGAGTACGGGCATAATCGAGAGAGTAAACAAAGAGGAGAGAAGTGGCACCAGCAGCCTATATAGCATTTAGCAATTACATCGAGATTGAGTCGGGGTTCTACTTACACCACCAGAGGCCAAGTTACCAGCCATCCACTTGGCATATCCATCACGTTCCTTCTTGAAAGCGAACATGGACTTATAGGTATCACGGAAAGCGAAGTTCAAGGCTTGGGTTGGGAAGTAACGAATGACGTTGGCAGTGTTACCACGCCACAGTGAAGCAACACCCTCGTTCTTAATTGTTCTTGAAAAGCACTCGGTGATGCCGTTGTATTTTCGGTCAAGACGACCCGACTTCAACATCTCATCCTGTGAGCAATCGTGTCAGCAGCCATAAGTTATACAATATGATATAGATGCGAAAGATCATGTTTGCAAGATATAGTCCCAGCCATAGATCAACACATATTTTTGACAATCTTAACCCAAAATGGCAAAATGTCCCAATGCGGATATCCGGCCAAGATATAAGAGTTTCACATGTCGCAGAGAAAAACGTACCTGGTTCTGAATCAAGAGCTTGACACGCTCGATGGGAGCAGCTGCGGTCTTCGAGACAGCGGCAGAGACACCACCCACTGTTATCGCACGTTAGCGTCCGGATCCAACAAGAAACTGCCCCGATCTATCCTTGCGTCAACAGCAAGAGCCGCAACGTCGACGATAACGATCGGGTTTGTATTAGAGGGAGACACATACTCAAGAAATCGATAACGAAAGGAGGCCTGCAGGAGAAATGTCAGCGAAGTGCCCGGAGAGATTGCTAGGGTTGAAAAATTTTTGATCGCGAGGCCATTGAGCGCCAACGAAGCTCGCAATGCGGCGATAGAGTACACAGCGCACGTTAATGCTTTTGCGAGACATCAATTGAGCTCCATTGACGCTCGACCTTGATGATCAGGATGCGTTGATGAAGATCGATCGCGATGGGCGGATTGATGGAAGTAAATGGACGGGAATACGTACACGCCCATGACGGACTGCTTCTTTGGGGCTTCGTTGCTCATGATTGCGACTGGTGATCAAAGATCAAAGGACTGAGGGGAGATGTGATGAAAGAGAAGAGGATGAGTATGAGAAGAAGAGGTTGAAGTTGGATGGGGAAGTTTTTGTATTCGGAAAAGGGATCTGGACAGCTAAAAAGTTTTGAAGGGGACGGGCGCAGGAGCTAACCAGCCGTGGAAGAAACCGGGTTGTATTGGTGCCTGAATTTGGACCTGAGGCTCATTTTTGCTGTAATGAAATGAAATGAATTTCTCCCAGGGAAGTTTAAACACCACACAATGTTCCATGCATGACGTTCCACAAAAACCGATGCCTTTATATATTATTCACTCATAGATTTGAAGTAGTTCTAACAACATACTTGGTTGTCTTCTCATTATCACTTTCCGGTAGCCGCTGGTCACGGATTGAAATGGCTTGCTTTCTCCGGGTAGCCGTGCACCGAGGGTCAGCGGGAGGTTGGCCCTTCAACGAAAGGAGGCTCCATAGATAGCACATCGAATTTTGTACCAGGATGTGAAGAATCTCATATCAAAATTCGAGACACAGCAACTCCTATTTACAAAAGTGCACACAACGCTATGTCCTGGACTTTTCAACTGTTCAACACGATTTATCCTGTCAAGCAGTTGGGTCGATGGACTAAAATCGCGCAAAATTGTTTGAACGCTATCTACAACGTTGCAGATTTAATTTTCGTGCAAAATTGGGGCCAGCTCCACCTCCCCAGGTTTTCCCCTATCATCGTGACATCCTCAATTCTCGGCACTGAGTACGCACAGCATACAATGGCGAAAAGAATGATATTTCACAACCTTTGCGATAATTCGTCAAGGGTAGTGTTACGAAAGAGAAGCCAACGCTTTCAAGCTAACAGGGAAGGCTGTGACCTATGAAGACTCTACACGAATTGCTTTTTCCTAATTCCCTGTTTACAGATTATCTACCTCTTAGATTTCCCTTGCAGTTATCATTATTCCTTCTTCTTTTTCTACTCCTTGATCTCTACCTCTCTTTGTCAGGCCTCTTGTCCCGCAATTTCATGTTATTGCGCTGGGACCACTTTTTGAGCATTTAATTCAACTCACTACTACCATAACTCTCTTCATGTTATTAGGTTTAACTGAGGGTCTTGTAAGTTAAAACAAGCTTTTGACTGTCTTGTTAAAATACATCCCACGATTAATGACACCTTTATATATATGTTAGGTTTCTCTCTGTGGTATGGTCTTTGGAATTTATAATTACCTCGTTCTTAGAAGCTTTCCTAGTGTAATGGTCCTTGTGGTTTTGAAAAGAAATCCCTACACTCCGACAAGGGGTCTGGAGAAGCAACGAAAGGAGAAATATTCTATCACCCTAGCAGTCTTATATTCAATAAGAATTAAACGAGATGCTCAATCATTTTTTACAAAAGATTCCTTGGGTTAGCTAAATTCCAAGGCATCAGAGGGTAGCAGTCATTCTCTCTCGAAAGCACCAGACCTTAGGAATCAAAACCCAATATGAATAGAGAATAGCAAAGATGACCCAAGCTTGTTTCTTGACCACCTTTTCGCAACACTCTGTGATATGAATATCACCTGAAGCCTCCGGTGGAGCAATACATAAAAATTTGCCCTATAATTCTTCAAGATGCAATGTGGGCAGATTTTGAGAAAACATAGCGAACATCAAGCTCAATGGCAATTTACAGATATTATTACGACTTAATAAATTAGTGGCTGATGAGAGTTCTACCAATAGCCCTCGGAGAGGATCTGAAACGTTTGCCACGCTATCCTAGGATTTTATAGATGCCGTGCCGGGGACCTTGTTGTCTTGCTATTCAGAACCACCGAAGTGCTCCGCAAGACTATAGTCATCTAACCACTAATGGAGGATTAAAGTCTGCCGCCAAATTTGCCAAAAAGATTACTATGAGTGAAACATCCAGCATAAGATATGAAGCATAAGCAGGAAATACAAGTGGGCAAATAAACTAATACATAAATTACCCTTTTTCTACTGTGTCATTTTCTACCCTCTCTAAAAAGGACGACAATTACGTCTTCTATTTTGCGACTTGATATATCAATAAAAAGAATTTCCTAAAGACTTATATCCTCAAAATTGGCCTAGAATCTACTATTCACGAGGCCGAAATGAAGCGGGTCAAAAGTAGCACGAAATTACCATAGGATTTAGTCAGGCGTACACACAGAAGCAAGCCCAACACAAAATTCTCTATACCCACCACAAGGCGACCAAGGTCCTAGAAACTAGAATGGCCAGTACCAAATACTACCCACTCGAAATCTCTTTCCTAGATACCCCAATCGACCTCTTGAAATTTTTACTTAAACCTCTCTAAGGCATTCCTATGCTTTTCCATTTTCGTCTTGGTGCAGAACTATAGTGAGGTAGCGAAACTTAAATATTCAAACCTTCTGGTTCTTTTTAGCGTCACACACAGTATACTCCTTTGGCCGTTTTTATCCTAATTAATAGCGACTCATGCCAGCGGTCCAGAAGTACTTACAAGCCAAACATACAGTGCACTACTTTGGTAATAGAGCTTGGAGCACCAAGGTTATGGAAGGGCCTGCAGTGTATGAACTAGTTTTTGAGAGGATATATTGTAAGGCTGCTAGTGAGCACTTGAGACATATGTTTAGGAAGGTACTGAGGAATCCTCCATGTAGAGTTTATAAGTTGGAAGGTCAAGGCTGCCCAGATCTTAAATGGTTATCCTTAAAGGGAATGGAGGTTAATTTAAGGAGAGAGGCGGCTGAGGGTTTATAGAATTACGGACTCTCTTATCTTCAAGTAAGGTTGTGCTTCCTGACCTGGAAAGACCAGGGAAGAAGTGGTCGATCTGCTTGACCATCTCGATCTCTCCATGAGAGATCGAAAGTGACAGAATGGATGTACTACTTAAATATCCTTGTTAGGAAAGGATCTTAGACCTTCTTCATACAAATTTAGAAACGCACCGCACATCTCAAGAAGAGCGGAGGAAATTTTTCAAGAAATATTTGAACACATGTGTAGTTAAGGAAACGAAAAAAAAATCACAAACAAAACTAGTAAGACCACAAATTATGAAAACTTTGCAATGATTTCATTTTGCACTTCAAAGGGAAGAAGAAAGTAGAATTTGCATGCGGAGTATGTTGCAGCTGATGTAAAGTTTGACGAGATCTATATTCTTCGAAACCAGGTGATATGGTCGCTGGGAGCAACCAACTCACACTAACCGAATCAGGTGGGCACAAAGTAAACACAAGACTGCTCGGCTCACGACATAACACAAAACTGCAGAACCATCAATCTACAAATTGCGACTTCCTCGCATAAGACATCTTCACAAGTCGCATGATACTAAAATATCCACAAGCACATGGATAGTTCTTATAAATTCCCTGGCTCCCCAGGGGCGCCACTATTCCAAGTCTCACCAGATCGCGTCAATCAACAACGCCCACATTCAACATATGACATCGAATCCTCCTCCATGAGTATACACCGAGAGAGCAAGTCACATACGAGGGAGAGTTCTCTAGTGCATGAAAAGGTAGCTGCCTTCAATAACCTAGCTTTCCAAGGAAAACAATTGGAGCGCAAAGCAAATGATGCAGCGTTGAAGCGTGCAATGTTGGGACGCGAGGAGGCAGAGAGTGAGATGCGCCGCTATAGAGACGAGGCCCGATCTTTGCGGCGACAAGTTGAGGAAGGTGGGGAGAAGTTGAGGAAAGTGAGCGAAAGGAGAGAAGAAGTTATGGTAAACCTATACCCAGCGGAACAGAGCCCCCCCTCCTCAGCTGCTTACATCGAAACAGGAAAACTATTGCAAACTCAAGGAAACACACGAGCATACCAAAGCAGCATACGAGAAAGAGATTCGAAGGATCCGGAAAGATAATTTCAGAATGCAATCCGCTATGGTTAAGAACCAAGAAGAGTTGAAAGCGGAGCGCCTTACCCTGCGAATCACCAAAGCAGACCTCGAGCAAGAGAAGGAGAGGAGCTTGAAAAGAGAGCAAGAAGCTTTCGCTGCAAGATACCAACTTGTGAGCGTTCAGGAGGAGGTTGCGCATCTACAGGAGCAAGTCAAGCTTATCGAACAAGAACGCGACGCTCTTCGGACGATCGCAAAGAATGAGGAAATTGCCAGGATTGCTGCTGAGGGGCAAATGCCATTACCAAAATCTCAAGCGGATGACGAGTTTGCTTCTCCAAAGAAAACACGAAAATCCTTAGACCCAGTCACGGTATTGTGTTCTGCAGCTAGCGAGGAAGAAATGGACGACATGCGTATGAGATTTGAGTGGGAGCGACAGCGAGCAAACCGTGCCCATGACCGGATAGAGTTCTTGGAATTAGAATGTCGCTTGAACTGTTGTGAATCAAGAGCTGCTCGAGAGAAGCCGACAGAGGTGACAGAAGAAACCCGTGGCACATCTGAGGTCAAAGTCGAACCAGCAAGCACCATCTTTATACCTGAGGAAGGAGTCTTTCGCAGAGTCTCCCCATCACCAGCACCAGAAACATCACCGTGGATATCTCCAGCAAAGCAAGCTCTACCTATTTTTGAGCCTCCGACCCCTGAACCTTCACAACCAATGAGCTATGCTAGAACGCCATCTTGCGAGCCTCCGGCACTGGCTATGCTCTCAGACACTAACACTTCATTACTCTCCCTTCTCGATGCACCCCTTAGTCCACGACATGCTCCCTCTACCCCAAAACAGATAAAGCAGGAGGAAGAGGAGGAAGAAGGAGAAGAACAAGAAGCGGAACAGGAGGTTACCAAAGAACAAGAAGACCAGGAGAATCAGTATGACGAAGATGATGAATCAACCACGACCATAAAGACATTCCATACCATCTCAACCACAACCCGTATCCCGCTCGCAAACCCTATTGATCTTACTCCAGAAACGACCTTCCCTGCAGACTCTAATCCACCTCTAAGCCCCACACTATCACGCGAGGAAATGCTGGCAATGATCAGAGAACGCCGAGGTCGAGCGCGGAGCTTAGCACAGGGAACAATGACACCAAGAAAACAGATGGTTGAAGGAACAAGCAGACGAGACATCAGTGCACCAACAATCAGAAGTGGAAATGTACGGGGGAGAAGCCAAGCAAGAGTGTAGCAAGATAGATGGTCAGTTTGATCAAGAAAGGTAGATGCTTGGATAGGAGTTCTTTCGGATGGATAGCATAGCACCTGGCGTTTTCCTTTGGTGGGAGCTGGGTGTTCTGGCTACATTTGCTTACTTTGGCGAAAGATTGTATTGTAATTAGTTAGGATTTTATGTTCAGAGTAAAGAATAAAGGTAGTCTTTCGGTTTCTCTAGACTTTGAAACATCCCTTTGATGTCCTAGAATTACAGGATTTCCCCAAACTCAATATACACCCAGGAACTTGATGTTAATTGGAAATTAGCAACCCATTTCTCTCTGATCTTTCTCTCCTCTCCTTTCACCTCTGCACCCATCAATACCCCCTAAGTCTTTTTCCAGATTTTCTGGAAATTCAGTCATCACGTGCGAGCGCGAAATACACAAGTCGCGTTCCATCATCACCACTTTCCGGCAACATCCACCTCAGTCTTCTGAACAATTGCGCCTCATAGCCTCATTTCGCAAACTTTATAGATCTCTGAATTATAGAATCATCTAAAACCCAAGCAGACACACCAGAATTCGCAATGCCACCCAAACCATTCAAACCACCTCGCCCCTCTACATCCGCATCTTCCTCCGCAAACCCCTCATCCAAATCTTCCAAAAGCACAGGCAGACCCCGCAAATCCTCTCCACCCACCTCCATATCAAAACCCAAAACAAAATCAAAACTAGACACCGGATTTCAAAAAGCGAGCACGAATGCTGGAATACGGAAGAAAGTAAATGTGAAGGGCAAAGGGAAGGAGAGGAGATTAAGTGCTAGGGAGATGGGCTTGCCGAGTTTAAGTCCTGACAGTGAGTTGGAGAGTGAAGGGGAGGAGGGGGAGGGGGAGGGGGATGTAGATATGGATGAAGAGGAGGCTGGCGACGAGGGAGATCCATTTTCTTCCCAACTAGTGAGGAAACCCTCCACATCTGCGTCCAAACGTCGTTCACATCGCGCCCCAACACTCTCCAGATCCCCCTCACCTTCCCAGCAACTTCAGCACGAAAATAGTAATGGGGTTGATGACAACGAGGAAGCCAGGCAAGAGAGTATCCCGCCCAACCTCCTCTCGCACCTGCTCCATAGCATGTTCACCCAACAAGGGACCCGCATATCTAAATCCGCGAACGCGGCTGTGGGTAGGTACATGGAGACTTTTGTTAGGGAAGGCGTGGCAAGGTGTGTGTGGGCGCGTGCTGAGGGAGCGGAAGGAGGGGGAGGTGGGGATGGGGGTTTTTTGGAGGTGGAAGACTTGGAACGGTTGGGACCGCAACTTTTACTTGATTTTTAGGAGGGGGGGGGGGGGGGGGCTGGGGAAGGGAATGTGATGATAGAGAGGAGTGTGTAGCGTTTGAAACGTGAGGAATGGTGATAGGATGGAATGAAATATGGTGTTTGGTGTTATTGCGTACTGATCTCACATATAGTAATATAGTATTTGGATTCCCCCTCCATTGCTTTAGAACAAAGCCAACGTCGCTATATTCGCAATAAATTGCTTTCTAAACATTGGGTTTGAAACTGTCATAAACAAGCCCTCTCTTATACTAAACGTACAGGTTAGTTCTCACTTGTACTATTTTACGAATCCGGCAAAATATGTCACATTCTCGATTCGGAACTCTTTCTTTGGAAAGCTCCTCCGTTATAAGCTATATCAGATCTTTTGCACTCACTAGGACGGAAAAGCAAGGATCACTTTGAAAGCCAAATATTAAGAAAGGAATTTGAGCAAAGATCAGACCAAATTCAACAGCAAATAGTCGTCTCGAGTGGGGAGCTTTGAAAAGGATTAAGCAAAAACTAGTAAAGCTCAAAGACCAAAAACCTGTCTTATTGTGAGCAACCCTCCACGGGATTCGTAGAAACTTCTATCCAATCGCAGAACTTGTTCTGTAACTAAAGTATTAGGAGATAGCAAAGGCATAGTCTCTCTGTTTCTCACCCCACCTGAAGATTAGGGATTCTGAATAAAGTTGAAGTGGAGAGGGTGGAAATAGTTGCTAGAGTAGTTGCATGAAAATCAGGCATTCGCAATCATTAAAGAATCTCTTGTATTTATCCCCTGAACGCCGTGTATAAGACCCAGTATCTTAACAGCATACCAGCTAGTAACTTCCCGGAACCTAGGTCTAAGAATATCAACCAGAAATCCCTGCCCTTTACCAACATTGAAGCTCGCTTTCCACTCCCATTTCTCACACTTCTATGGACATTTTTCTCCGGAACATCATACCATATCCCTTCACATCTAGGCAGGTGTAGCATCAGCCGCCAATGCAGTAATAGTTGTCCGTCCAGTCGCCGTCGCTGTCCCAAACTGGCTGCTCAACCCTTCTCCCTGCCCAGGTATACACCTCGTATCCAACTGTCCATACCCAACACGGTCCACACACTGATTATACGCCCAATTTTTTGAATCTGCCATGACGCAGATAGCTTGGTTGGGGTAGAATTGATACCATGTTCCGGCTTGGTTGTAGCAGCAGATCTTGACGGCCGAGATGCGATCGGCGGGGCCGCCGGCTACGCAGGCGGTGGAAGAGACGAGTGCCGCAGGAAGGAGGGCGAGGAGGACTGTAGTGAGTTGCATTTTGTAGATTGCTTTAAATGTGGGGTTGTGGAGCTGAGGGCTATTGAGAGGGTTTGTGGGGTGGTGTTTGAGGTGATGATCTGTGAGTTTTGTGGAGAAAGCTTGATTTGAGTTGTTTGAAAGAAGTAGACTTCAGCTGAATAGTAAGGCTAGAATATAGGGCTGAAGAACAATGTTTTATGTGAAAGTGTTGTTTAGATTGTGGGGTATAGTTCCTTAAGCTTTCAAAGTGGATTCAAGCCTCTTCTTATCATTTCTTCGAAGGCAACAACAAATTGCAAATTAAAAGCCACAAAAACTAATTTTTCTATAGCCGTTCGATCGTATGCTCAACATTCGATCGCTGGCGTACGCATAGCTACATCTCGTATTCCAAAGATTGAAGCACGCTCTGGATCTGCGCGTTCCCATCCTGTTGCCTTCGGGTCTACAAGAGATCTTGTTCTCACAGCAGTATAATTTAACCTTAAGCCGATCCCTACAAGTTCGCCTTCAACAAGAACTATTTTGGTCCAAGGTAACCAGGAATTGGGAGACAGAAACAAGGATTTCTCGGTTTGCGGGAATACTTGCTCCGCAAAAGACAACAAATGGTAAACGCCAAGAAAGATAATCTATACTTTTTATTATCCTTCCTAGTGGCGCTTGCCACACTTTAATTCTTTAATTGAGTGGTTGAAATTTACCAGCCGAGAGAATAAGGGTCTTACTGGAATTAGAGAGGTATGCGGGTTGTGGCGGCTATTATGATCAGCCGACCAACCTTGAATACAAAAGATCCAATTGCATGGCTAGGCTGGGTTTGAACGACTATGTTCATACAATTTGGAGTGAATTTGAAAATTGTAGCAATTCGGCACCTGGAGATGGTGTAGCTAGGGTATTTGAATTTGTGGAGAGTCTGCCGACTGATTGTGGCTCAAGATTAATAGAGCAAGAGACGTCAAACATCTGTCCATAGAACAACCAAAACGTCAACAAACAATTGGATACCAACAGATCAATCAAGAGAGTACAATCTACCTAAGTCTCCATCTTATCTGATGTTAAAACCTTGCAAGTTTGCAGGTTTTTGGATTCTGGGCACGTAATTGGGTGGCTGTTTGGGCTGGATATACGATCTGTATGCCTTCAACAGGGGTGTGAAAAAGTGCTTCACTTCATTGACCAAACATGAGCGTTTTGAAAAGGGCCGTCTAGGTCCGTGGTTGGCGACCAGAAATGCTCTCGGAACATTGCCGATTCTCAAGTGGCAGAGTCGTAGGATTAAGCACATGCTATGGGGTCTTTTAGGCCTGCATCTTCCCGAGGACAATGTGCGTAGCAACATGATATCCAAGATCAAGTGGTCTAGCCTATCCAGTTGGGTGGTTGCCTGTCGTGATACCACATTTCTCTGGCCTGATTGAATACCTGATATCTACGAAGCTAATGTCAGAAGAACGAAGCCATTAATCAAGATATATTGCTCGAAAGTTTGCTCCCACCTTCGCAAAGTTTGAATGGCCGGAAGAGGGACCGAAGACTGTCATGAGTGATCATCAAATATCTGAGAGGTGCGTGAGGATGCATTCATAAATGCTGATATGATTAGTCTGAGGCAAAGGATAAGCTGTTGAGTAAGCAGATGATGGAGCAGCAGGAGGAAATAAATTTCTGTGGAAGCTTCTTGGCAAAGGGAAGAAGCAGTTGTTCGTTCTTCCTAAGAGTACTTTTGCGCCACTATACCTGGAACCCATGATGTCTTCACCTACCTGACCACTGATCCAAGGTTCGAGTTGTCTGGAAGGATTCTCGTAGTGGCGATGAAAATAGAGGAACAGAAAGTCTTTCAAGGTGTGGTTGACTATGAAACGGTCTGATGTTTCCGAACAAAGACTAGTATTGGGGAAGAGGGTTGTTTCGAACCCGCCATGGTTGAAGAAACATCGGCACGAACTGCTGGAAACACTGGGCGCCTTGGTCGTACTTCAAAGTAACAGGAGAGCACCTTCCCTGATTTGCTCGGTAACATTGATTCCGAATCAAAAGCTTACACATAATCTGCTGACAGCTGGCCGATAAATGGTTCTCTTTAGCAGTCTTTGAGACGACCTGCCTGTTGAATGCCGTTTCGACCCCAAAGTCTTGAGCAACAATGGTTTTGGTCTTCATGAACGCGTGTACATCAGTAAGAGAGATGTCGAAGAATGTCATCCTCACACGATGGCAAGCGTGAATGCAGGTGCTAGATGTTTTGCCAGCATTGACGGAGGCATAATCAAGTCATCTTCTTTCCTCTGCAAACTCCGGAGCACATTCGGAACATCGAAGACATGGGATGAAAGCATCCTCGAATTGGTAAGATATCCCCAAATTAATCCTGCAGCTGTGATTTCTTTGTCATGAAGGGCTTGTTTCTTCTACTGAAGAGCCGGCTTTGCATTGGTGAGTATGGTGTTTCTCGAGTTTTTCTCCTCAAAGAGCTCCCCGCAGATTGGCCATCAATCTCCGAACCCAGGCCATAGAAATTTGTGAATGCAACCACTTGTCAACCTCCTGGGTGGCGATCTCAAGCTCATGCAAACGCCTTGAGAATATTTCGAGAGGTTGGCGGGCGGTCGAAACTGCATTTCATCCAATGCTTCAACGCCGGCCTGCCAGGTCAAACATTTCCAAGCCTATCCAAGGCATTTCCTCACCAGAATGCGGCAAACATTCCCCCTTCTTGTTGAAACATCGATGCCAGGTCGCCTTCAGGCTGCACGCATGCATGTCACTTCATCTCAAGCACAAAAAAACGAACGGTCGATCATCCGGAGTTCTCAGTCACGAGAATTTCGCATCCTTGGCATGAAACCTGAGGTGTTTTGGTGTTGTCGCGCACTGGCGCCCGAGACACTTCCGTGCTTCATCGTGCGCTCGCTTCGCCGGAATGACCCTTCATGCGGCCACTTCATGTCCGGTAGCACGGTCGTCGTCGGGTTAAGGTTATTCAGAGGGGCTCAGTGGCGCCTGGGCGCTGGGGAAGAAGAAGAGGATGATAATGATGAGGTTCAAGATGTCATTGTGTGAGATGCTGTGATGAGATGGGCAAAGAATGAGTGTTCTGCGCTTCAAGTGGGCGACTTAAGCAGGCATGGTTGCGAATAGTTTCACAATCACCAATTTTACGACAACCACATCCGCGTCTAAGTTGTCTTCTGGAAATGCCATCCAATGTTCTGTAGTCTAAGCGCCTCCAAATTCTAGCTGAGTGCGACCCCGTTCGTGTTTGAGCCCAGGGCCAAACACGTTTCGATGTCCGCCCAGTACGACCGGAAGCCATCTCCCAAGGTCATGACTTGAACGCCCCCAGCATGGTCGTGGAACATGCAAGGCTAGGGGCAAGGGGCTCTGTTAAGAATTTGGGGATCATTCAAGGCCGTCCGTGTCTTATTTATGCCTTCCGTCTCCCATCCGATAATATTGCTTGGCTCTTCATCTTCACTTACGTTCTCTTTCTTCCTCCATTGTTGTTCTTGATTCATCCTCTTCCATCTGTTTATTTTTGATCATCTCATTCTCTATACACCTTAATTGTCGGCAAGTACGACACAATTTCAGCGCTAGACGCCATATTTATTCCAACCTCACACTCGTTACTTTGAGATCAGGATCTTTAGAGTCAAAATGCAGTTCACCACACTTGCTCTTTGCGCCTTGAGCGCCGCCGGTGCCATTGGTAAGAAGCATGTAGAGGATGAAATGGGCAAGTCTAACACTCAACAGCGCAATCCACATCAAAGACCGCCACATCTTCAGCAGCGAAATCTACATCAACAGGATCAGCCACCGGAATGACCACAGTGCACGTAGTCAAGGTTGGATCAGCAAATGGATCTTTGGTATTCGCACCAAATGAAGTCAAGGCCGCAGTAGGGGATATGGTCCAATTCCAATTTGCACCAAACAACCACACTGTCACACAATCCACATTTGACGCCCCTTGCCAGCCTATCTCTATGAACTCCAACGTCACAGGCATCTACTCTGGTTTCATGCCCGTGTCAGCTTCCGCAACCACGACACCAACATACACTATTATGGTCAACAACACAACCCCAATGTGGCTTTACTGCTCGCAGGGAAAGCATTGCCAGAATGGAATGGTGATGGTTATTAACGTCAAGTAAGCACCTTCCTTCCCACTTCCAACAATCAAAACTAATTATCTGTCAGCCCAACCGCAAACGCCTCCCGCACCCTCGCCAACTATGCCTCCCTCGCCAAAGCCGCAACCGCCAACCTTGCCCCAGGTGCCGTCTCCGGCGGTGTCTCTGGTACCAACAGCACTTCCGGCTCCGGAACCGAAACCGGAACCGGAACTGGTACCTCCACCGAATCCGGAACTGCCACTACAGGTTCTGCTTCCGCCACTGCCAGCAAGTCAAGCTCCGCTACCCGAACAACAGAGTCCTTCAGCCTCATTGCTGGTCTCGTTGTTATGGGTTTTGCTTTGTTGCTGTAAGCCTAGTGGGTTGAGCTTTGGCATGGAATTGAGAGAATTTGAGAAGGTTCTATGGAGGCAAAGTGTATTGTGGATGTAATTTGATGGAATGGAGTTGGATAAAACTATGTTAAACTTTTTTGTGTGTTTTACTGGCGGTGCCGCGCTTGACGCGAGGAGTGGTTGGATCTGAATCGAAATGATGATAGATGAGACGTTGGAGTATATATATTTTCTGATGCCTATACCTTTTTTCACTTTTTGCGACATGGTATAAGTGGAGTGTAGTGAAGATCGAATGATAATTGTTATTGATCTGTTAATCGCTTGGCTTTTGCTTTGTGAAACATGTTTCCTTGTCTCTTGCTAATGCCTCGGTTTTTTATTATGCTTTGTGTCTCAAAAAAACCCCTCTATTGACCCATTCCGTTACATATGATAGGATCCCAGAATTCCTTCTTTCGTACTCAATGAGTTCCAGTAGTCTCAGTACAAGCTAACTATCGAGTGACGGCTTCAAACATATCGTCTCTGATGATTAAGGTCTCATAACTTGGGACTGTTCCTTATACTGGAATTACACGCCAACGGAGCTCGTACGTGACCTTATTGCATTGCAAGGAGATGTTTGAATCTAATTAGGGAGCACAATTGAAATCTTCACATGGCCTTTGCGGTATATATTGTTAGTACTTTAAGAATTAAGCAGATCGTAGGAGCATGCACTTGTATAGTTAATATGGAAGCCAGCTAGACCTCTATGGTTCTTTGATTCAGCATGTACTTATTCACTAAACTCCAATATGGCCCGTAATTGATACACTTTCCCATTCTTTTCCCATCCATTTAGCTCTTCTAGCCCCAACATGATATGCATACAAGCCGCTTTGCCTTTGCCTATTAAAATGCTTTTCACTCTTTTCCAGGTGGCTTAGGTCTCGAACTGGGTCTTCCCTCTTCCGCCTTCTTGCACAATGTCGGTGCAGGACCTTTTGTCTCCCATCCCTTCTCCCTCTTCACCGTCCCAACCTTTGTATACTTCGGACTCTTCTCAAAGAAGTCAACCCAGTGTTTCAGTGCTTTATAAGCATCCTTCTTCGCCTTCCTCCTCTCCAATTCTTTCAAACTCTTCAGCTCCCCCTTAGTATAAAGATTATCCACCTCTGGATTATCTCGCGGTATATACATCAATTCCGCACCTCTAATATCTGGAATTCGATCCTCTTCAAAGCATGAGGTTATGAAGGCGCGCGAGGCGTCACAGCCGGCGAAGAAGGAATAAGAGCCCCCGGGACCGTAGAAGCGACGACCCGCCGAGACATCATAGATGGTGCCGTTTATGGCAAGGAGAATAGGTTTTGTAGGGTCGGTGCCATCGTAGGCTGCTAGGTCCGCATCTGTGTATTGGACTGGTCCGGCCTGTAATCTAGAATTAGTAACTTTACTCTGGCATACTTATGATAGGAGAGGAAGTGAGGAAAGGAACGCACCATCCAAGCTTTAATCTGCTCAGGCTTCGTCCAGCTCGGTCTCTTCATTCCCCAGACGAAACTCTCCCTCGTTATGAAATAAGAGAGCGCTGAGCTCGCAAGTACTATAAATGCCACTGTCCGCAACAGCTCAATGATTGAGAAAGGGGCGCTGTCTTCCTTGTCAATAACAGAGGAGGGGACACCCTTCGCAGAATCAGTAGAATCATCTTGTTTCTTCAGTCCAGAGGAAGAGGATGGAGGAACGCCTTTCGAGGCTTGGGCGCGCTGTCGGAGTTCTTTGGGAGTATCTGCTTCTGCCATTTCGAATTGATTGTCAACAATAATGGGAAAGGCGGACTAAAGCCGGCGAAAGGGCTTTGGATTGTGGGAGAAGAGGATACGTGGTGGTGGAGAGGCACAGGTGGTGTTATTACTTTAGCCTCAGCGTCATTGGCTGTTTTCAAGCTCCCAGGTTCAGGTATAAGTGAGTGGCAGCAGGACAATTGGAAATTCAAACCTAAAGGGAAATAGGCTTTTATGCAGCTAGGGCAGATTTAGTGAGGAAGGGGAATTTTAAGTACTAAGAACCTTTAGGCAGTCTACTTGTTGAATTATGAGCTTGGAGGAGCTAGGGATGAGGTAAGTTTTTGTCTGGGGTCGTGATGTGAGGTCCCTAGGCGTTATATGAAGTCAAGTGCCCCTCATTAAATGAAAATTGTCTACAACCATCTATCACATGGATTTTTCAAGGTTCTAGTGTGTATCTATGGCCAATCACCTCGTGTTACCAATTTGAAATGTAAAATATTCTGCCCCAAGTTATGGAATTTACGTGATTGATTTAGCAGCCCTGCTGGAACTCATCAGACTATTGCCAGTCTGTAAACAGAAATACACTATCAAAGCCGAGTCTGGTTGTAATAGCATGAGAACTGCTACAGGATTAGTTGTTTTCCTTCCGTATTTAATATATCGACTATCCAGACCTGTCATGACTGTATTTCTATGACCTGAGGGTCTTATGATGCTCCGAACCACTCATAAGATCTTTACAGGAACCACAGTCTCATTACGACTAGCGTGAGTGCCTATAATTGTCTTGAATTATTTACTGTGGAATATTGCGCCTTTTTAGGTGATCTTTGAACCCATAGCTATCAGCTCGTATAGAACACCACACCCTTATAAACATCACTACATTACTTGAAACGTTGGGTTTGTCTTTGGATTTCATTGCAGTTGCAGAAGCAATTCGATTTGATATGCTACACCGTAAAAATTCCCATGCCCGCAATGCCCAAATCCATGCCCTTCGCCATATCTACCACCCGGTTGATTGAAGGAAGGTTGGTCATGACATCGTCCGTAGAAATTGTTTCTCTATTCCGCGGCAGCGACCGCACGAGCTATAATCCTTTTAGTATCTAATTCAATATCCAGCGCCTGGAAACATACTGTAGATGCTCAACTTGCTGTGTTTAACGACCTTCTTAATTTGTCCCTTCTCCTCCAAATCTGCTAAACATCTCCGTGCAAGCGATCCGTTGATCTTTAGCCTGTCGACAAGGGTAGCCACTGTGATGAGACGGTATGATTGAACATCTTTGTAGAGTTTGTCGGAAGTGGCCTTGTCGAGAATAACGGCGTGTTGGGCCTTGTCCTTGACTATATCGATGGTCAATTTTTCGACTCACAAAAGTGAGGGCCAGCGGTACAAACCCTTTCCCTTGGACCACTTCTTCTTCTCTGCAAGCAAAATAAGTCAGCGATAATGTTCAAGTATTTGGGGTTCATTAATCTCCAATTTGCGGCGGGGGCAATTTGGGATCAAAAATCGTCCCCAAATACCAAAATCCACCGCGCATGAGAGCAAAACCCATCAACGAGGGGGACTCTACGTACGCTTCTTTGCACCAGTGTTTGAGGGAGCCATGATAAATTTTTGATGGCTTCGTCGTTGAACTTTGGTTGGGCTGCTTCGAAATGTTCAATCAATTCGTACAAAAGTTCGCGGCGGCTCAGGTAGGGCAGTGGTGCCCTTCGCTAAATCCCAACTAAGTTTAGCGCGTCGGCACCACAAATTCGCGATTGATTTTTGTGTGAAAACCCCAGCAACAGCACGACAACTTCGCAGAAATTCCACCCAAGGTCAGCAATCGCCATCATGTCTGACAACAGCGGTGAAATAGAGGTCGAAACCTCCGGCTATCAGGTCTTGCCCAAGGAGGTCACTGATGAAATTGGCAGCATTAAGTTGTTCAATAAGTGGTGCGTATTGGAGAGAAACTGCTATCTGTGTGCACTGGCTAATATATCGTCCTTTCAGGTCATACGAAGATGTCGAAATCCGTGATATCTCCCTGACGTAAGAAACCCTATATCGAAGAGTCGGAGAGAGTTATAGAGGCGGGCGCATGAGAAATAGCATCACATTTGGGTTAAGAGGATGAAGGCTAACACGAAATAGCGATTACATCCAAATCCGCGCACCTGTTTATATCTCCCATTCCGCCGGCCGATACGCACAAAAGCGATTCAGAAAGGCACAATGCCCAATTATTGAACGTCTTACCAACTCCTTGATGATGAACGGCCGAAACAACGGAAAGAAGCTTATGGCTGTTCGCATTGTAGCACATGCTTTTGAGATCGTACGTGGAAGCAGAGTACATTAGAGAGGGTGAGGGACTAATGAAGTTTCAGATTCACATCATGACCGACCAGAACCCAATCCAGGTTGCCGTCGATGCTATTGTCAACTGCGGTCCTCGCGAAGATTCCACCCGTATCGGTTCAGCAGGTACCGTCCGTCGTCAAGCCGTTGATGTCTCTCCCCTCCGCCGTGTGAACCAGGCTATTGCGCTCCTGACAATTGGCGCCCGTGAAGCTGCTTTCCGAAATATCAAGTCAGTTGCTGAGTGCTTGGCTGAAGAATTGATCAACGCTGCCAAGGGAAGCAGTAACTCATACGCCATCAAGAAGAAGGATGAGCTGGAGCGTGTCGCCAAGAGCAATCGGTAAAAGGTTTATGTTTTGCATGGTCTGGGGTTTCCATTTGCGTTACGGAGGGCGATACTGGCTGCATTCTGTCACATAGATGGCTTTTACGAATGCTAAATGCCCTTGAAACCAAAACGGATGCCACATAATTTGGAGCACAAAAAGTTTCCATCAATCTCACTGGATACTTTCTTCCGAGCTCCGTAAGAAGAACCACCTTCTACTTCCGTGTGATAGCCGCAATTTTAAACTCCTAAATGGACGACGATCAATGTAAATCTCCCGCCACCCTAATTTATATCCCAGAAGTCTGGTAAGATGCAATATATGCGTCTTGTTTTGATTCGCTATGCATTATCATATGTTAATGTTCTCTAATGTCCCCCCTTGGATTTCTCGCTTCGCATCATATGTATCAAACAGCCATTTCATCTCATTGGTCAGATGCAACTCAACCTCAACTGCCACTGTACCTCCAGCGAACCCCAGACACTCTCAACTGCCTAAACACATGTCAATATACAATTCCGTCAACTGACTTCCCCACACGTAACAAAGCCTCTACTGAATTATCACAATTGTAAGTGGACTGCCGGACCGGCGGTTATCCTTCCACTTCGACGGCAGTTGGCCAAGAAGAACATTTAAGATCACAAAACCTCCCCTACAAAGAATTGTTTGTTGAAAGTTGCTGCAATTCTTGTTGCACGACCCCACCCCTCAAGCCCCACAGCTTCTATTTACTCTCAACATGGCACCTTCGTTCACTTCTGTAGCCCAGGCGGCGTGCCTTCTACTTGTTCCATTCGTTTCTGCTGCACCTATTGTTGAAGCCGAAAATGCTAAACAGGGCAGTTTTGCGATTACTCAAGTCAAGAATCCCAGCTTTGTGAGCGTTGATGGTTTGGGGCCTGCTGCACATCTTCACGCATTCCTTAAGTACAATGTTGCTCCACCTAAAGCTCTGCTTGCTTTAAATGGATCGGCAATCAATGGGGAAGTTCCAGCCACTCCCTTCCCTACATCTTTTGATCGAGAATACCTCTCTCCAGTATCCATTGGAAACCCACCACAAACTCTTGATCTTGACTTTGATACAGGCTCTTCAGACTTGTAAGTGTTGAATTAATTCCACACATACAGTACTAACCAAATTCAAGGTGGGTATTCTCTAGCGAAACTGCAAAGGAATTGGTCAACGGTCAAAAGCTCTATACGCCTGCCAAATCTGTTACCTCGCAAGCCCTCAAGGACCACACTTGGTCTATCTCATATGGAGACGGATCCTCCTGCAGCGGGACCGTCGTCCACGAGCGCGTCACTCTTGGCTCGCTTACATATGAATCACAAGCCGTCGAGGTTGCTAATATTGTCTCTTCTTCCTTCACACAAGATACTGCCTCTTCTGGTCTGCTAGGGCTTGCTTTTTCTAGCATTAATCAAGTTAAACCAACAGCGCAGAAAACATGGGTCGACAACATGGCTGGCTCACTGGCCGCGCCAGTATTTACTGTCGACTTGAAGAAGGGTGCCGTAGGATCGTACAACTTCGGCTCCATCGATTCCTCCAAGTACACTGGAAACATTTCATATGTGCCAGTCAACAACAAGAAGGGATTCTGGCAGGTAATGGGTTCTGGATATCAAGTTGGCAAGAAAGCTTTCGTCAGCACACAAATTGACACTATTGCCGACACCGGAACAACTCTCCTCCTCCTTCCTCTCGCAGTTGTCAAAGCCTACTACGCTGAAGTCAAAGGCGCAACTTACAGTGCTGATTATGGCGCGTACGTTTTCCCCTGCACAGCCACCCTGCCAGATTTCACATTTGGCATGGACAAATACAGGGGAACTATCCCAGGCTCTTTCATCAAATATGGAACGATCACAACAAGCACTTGCTATGGGGGAATTCAGGATAAGGGCAATATGCCATTCAGTATTTTCGGCGATATCTTGTTGAAGGCTCAGTTTGTGGTCTTTGATGTTGGAAACAACAGACTCGGATTTGCGAGCAAGAAGCTCTGAAGGGATATGCCTGGCCTATTATCAAGATTCACATAGTGAATAGACACAAACTTACGATCTTATGCCCTAAACTATATGTCCTTTTCATCACATATATCATTTATAGCCTTTTATTGGACGGAGCATTAGCAGTTCTTAGTCAGCCATATTAGTACTTTCTAAACCTTCTCAAACTCTCCTATCCTGCATCTCCCCTTTGAACCCTTGGCAATCATTTGAAAGGACCGCGTAATTCTACTGCTTCCCCACACGATGAAAGGTCTCTAACCTTTTTGAGTACTTTGGCCTTTGGTCCCGGGTCATGGCCCCAGGCCTTTCATGCTGTCAGTGATGCGCACCAATCAAAAATCTTATATCTCGAGACCAGCCACAGCCAAAATTCGTAGCTGAGGCTATATGTTTCTGTCAACCTCTACAGGGGTGTAAATACTGTCGAGTGGTCACAGTTTTACCACGATTGCAGTCTCTCCCTAATGATGATTTTTAGCTGGAACTTTTGCATACATGTGCCATGATTTGTCTTCGTTCGAGCAAGGCCTTACTAATCCCTACAGGTTATTGGAGGTCTTCGACCAATCGCCAAAACTGCCATGCTTCACGGCAGGTCATTAGTGCAATTTGGTCGGCAATTTACCATTTCCTTGAAGTTGTCTGAGTTATGAAGAACGCCAAGCAAGAGCGGAGGTGGAGGAGACTCTTCAAGAGAAATAACGTACCAATGACAAAGTGCAGGGCTATCCTCAGCACAAATTATCCACTTCCCAGTACACATCAATGGCTTCACTATTGCCCCCAAAATCTCAGAACATAGACCGACTGCTCCCTTTCACATCCTATACCATCAGTATCAAGTCCCGCAAAATCTCAACTTACTTTATTAACTAATACAGTGACTCAAGGAAGGTCCCTAGATGTTGACACTACTGCAACCCTCTCACTTCAAGTGCAAATGCCACAGTCGCAGAGATCAAGATTGGCCAGCTCAAATCTCCAGGTCAAGAACCGAAATTACCTGTACTTACACGATGCCGCTTCTTAGATATTGTATGAGACCTTTGTCTTTTATAATATCTACATATTTCTCTTAACTGGAGTCCTCATATAGAGAAAGAAGGGGGGGTCTTACTTGGACTTTGCGAGCTTAGAAATACGAATATAGGGGAAGGGTCGAAATAATAAAGCTCTATCGATCTCCGTCTTTTCCTATCTCGCAGGACAGATGAATTCGAATCAATGTCACTCTAAACTAAGTTATGGAGAATCGATAAGGCCATACATTACTCCATTATATAAAATCGGATGTTAGGAATTTTTAGGGTTTGATACTATTGTGGTGAGTGATGCACGAAGTGAGGGACAAAAGCTCCATATTTGCTAGGTCTACAAGTGGAACCCACATAAAGTAGGTGTTATTGACTAACTAGTGTATGAGTTCTAGGTAGAATCAAAGGGAGGCTGTCCCTGGACAACTAAGTCATTGTTGTTCGTAGAGCCTCCGGAGAATTGTTGGATTGGGGGTTATTCATGGTAGAACATTGATGTCGAGAATATATGCTTCAATGACAGCAATCTAGTAAACAGCAATAGACTTCTCTTATACCTCCATGTTATAGCCTCTTGGAAAACTGAAGTGACTTCCATGTGAACAAAACCCCTCACTACTTGTCCGTCGATCAGCTAGGTGCTTAGTCTTTTGTTAGGGATAGTTAGCGTGATAGAGAGCACAGCAAGGAGTGCTCTCTGACCTACACTGGGGACACAACAGTGATCCGTTTAGTGTATGTCTCAAGTGCGCACGTGGCTTCTGGCAACTATTCCCCATTTCTACTATCACGTATACCCACTACATCTAATATAACTGTTAAATAGCTAATTCTAGTACTAGTTAAAGTCTCAATCCAGTTCTCAATTAGTTCTTAACTAGGCGAGATTCACCTGCCTTTTTATGCCTGAAAATATTCTTCAGGAGGCAATTATAAGGGGAGATAAAACAGCTCCAAACTCTATATTCCTAAGGAATCTCGGTCGTAAGAGAGCCAAAATAGGATCTATCTTTGCAGATACGACGAAAAAATTATAACCGAGCATCAAAGGAACCAGAACGGGTCTCTTAGTGTATGCTCAGGCTGACTTTGCCGTGTGCTCAGGTTAGCCAGGCCATGCTCAGGAATGCTCACCCTCGGCTCAGGTAAAAGCGACCGCTGCCCATGTCCAGAGACTAAAACGAAACCAGCGAATATGAGGTTAGAGTCTGACTTTCGTGGTAGTCGAAGCATGAAATAAGATGACCTTAAGAGATGGCCATATAAATATGCCCTTAACTTCTGCTTAGTTAACTTCCCTTCGTTATCACAAGTAATTCCCTCACCTTGAACCATGTTATCATATCAAGAGCATACCAATTCCCAAAAGCATCGCTTTCCACCTTTCTCATAATAACCCTTGTCCTGCCATATCACAATTTACATCTTCACCATTTCTTAACTGCCTCTCATGGTAGCACTTCCTCTTGCGATACCTGGACCATCTGTACCGTAGCACCGAATTCGTAGCTCGGGTGGCAGGAAAAATCGCCTTATGCAAATGGGTAACCTGGGGAGCAAATGCTACGGAAGCAAGAATGCAGATACTAAGGGGGGAACTTTCCAGATTGATGATAGGGTGATATTACTTATCATGCGTTATCTTTGAAGGCTTAAATGGCGGGTTTGACAGTTAAGACACTGACTAGTACTGTACTGGCTGTAGTTCCAGGCGTGTGTACTTACTGTTGGAGAAACAAGAGCAGTGGTTTGGAAACAGTACATGAAGTAATGTAACTCGGATATTTAAAATTACCAGCCCTTTGGAATTTGGGTATGGAAATTTACACTCCTTCCCCCGACTTTAGACTTTCTTACAAAATATCAGATAGCAGAAGGTCTTGTGAATTGAGCATATGAAACCTCCATTCCTACCAGCAAGTCCTCCATAATATCAAGTAAGTATAGGTGTAGCCCAATTAATCCAGATCTTATTTACACTAAAGTTCCCCTTGTTCTCATAAACACCCCCCTCCACTGCCCCCTCTCCACTCAAAAACCTTCTAATAAAGGCGTTCAACACCCCCTTCTCGCTTTCCGGAAATTGGCAATGATTATGACTCCCACTCGTATACCCAAAGTTTTCCTTCACGCCTAATGCTTTAAACACCTCCCATCCTGCCATCAAGCATGTAAATGTCCCAGTTGGACACAACCAATCAATCCAGTTCTCAACCACAAGGAGACCCCGATCTTGGGAAGCGATAATACTGATGAGCATATGATGATCATAAGGCAGAATGTCGTAATTTCCTCGATATTGATCAAAGCTTTTTATATACCACGGTGTTTCTTCAGGCAGCTCAATTCCGATTCGCTGTTTGCACTCTTGTGCTTCGATACGCCAACAACAACTCCCTCCCCTACCACTCTCTTGTGGAATCGCCAGCTTGATTCGCTCTTCAAATGCAGCTGCAACAAGAACCCCTTTTCCGTTTCGCGAGCATCCTGTCAAGCCAAGTTTCGATGCGTCGATTCCTGTTTCTGAGACGGGAAGGAGTTCCAAGGCATCGATTACGCGGCTGGTAGCCCAGGACCAGGCGATAACCGACCCGGCGTTGTAGGAGAAGCCGTAGAGATCGAAGAATTTACCCTTACCACGAGGGGATTGGGAGCTTTGCTGGGCAATTTCATCGTTGTTGAGTGTAATAACGGCAATATTTGATGGGATGGGAATACTGCTTCCTCCGTACGCAATAATTGCTGGGACTGGACTTGCTTCTGTGGAGGTTGGAAGTGTAATTTTAGCTTTGAAATTAATAGTTCTGCCTCCTTCTGAGCAGGTTATGGTTATGGTATTATTTGAGATTGTGGCGGAGATGTTCGAGGGCTTTGGTGGGAGGATACCAAGTTCGTAGTGTTGGAGGAGAGTTTTGATTTCTTCTCGGCGGCAGGCCCATTGATCTTTAGTCGTAATTTTTGTGCCGTTGAGAAAGATGAATGGATTTGGAAGTCGTTGATTTTGTGTTGCTGGTAATGTGGTGGGAACCGTGGGGCAGTCAAGTTCTGATTTACATAAATCAACAAAGGACAAGGTCGTTGCGAATAGCGGAATGATGGAAGTCCACATTTTGAAGCGTATCATCGCATTAATCATAGTTTGATGATTGGGAGTAGGATATTGAAATTCAGTTGTTAACTTTACTGAGTCTACCCTAAATACACTTCGATCACCCCCCTTTTTTTCAAGTCATATTGGCCTGGTCATGCAATCTTACCTATAAGCAGTATCAACCGAAGACTTTTATACTGCAGTTGATAGTTCGTGTCTGTGGTAAAATGGAGTGTTGCCTATAGTGAGCGTAGGATTTTGCCTGATGTTATCTGTGGAGGCCGCTTGCTCAAGTGATGCTCGCCAAGAAAGGGGTAAATGGACGAAGGTCTATGATGATCACTAGATAGCGGGAGCGCCAGTACGCGGATAGGAGCGTCATATCAACACATAATTTTAACCACTAGCCTTTCAGACTTTCGTTGTTATGAAATAACCCCAATGTTCGCTTACATTTGTGCTGCCAGGAGACTCAAAACACTTCAGGAGCCAAGCAATATAATCATGTATGTATTTGCAAGGTATCCTTTCTAGTAGATATAATAAATCGAAGCCTCCTATATGTAAATGAATGTGAGAGTATCTTAATGCTGAATTTAAAGTGTGCCCCGACTGTTTGATGCTCCTAGGATTGAAAGTACTTTGACAGAAGAGGCCGTTATTCGCCGTCAGAGAACGCAGTCAGCTTCACTATAACCAACCTGAGTATTAATACCCGGTTGCGATTGTGATAAGAGGAACCCGAGCTAGCTCAAGAGGCCGCAACGGCGTTTTCCTTGGCCGTTGCCTCATCATTCGGCTTCTGTATCCCTACCGAGTCCCCACCGCTTGGATCTTGCACTTGAGCAATAATCGCCGATGGTGTATTAAATGGTTTCTTGTCCCAAGGCTTCCGAGCAGATCTATACGACCAAAAAGAGCACCAGGCAAAATTTAGTGTTGTTGTTCCTCCAACGATAATATAACACACAGCGATCTTCGAAGAATCATCCCAAGGCTCCCGTCTTATTAAAGGTTTCAGCACGTGAAGTGTGAGTGCTATCATGAAAATTGCCCAAGAATAACTCATAAGCATTGTTGGACATTGCCATATGAAGACCATATTCCAATTTACAGAAAATGCTGTAGCGTTTCTTGGTTGTTCGGCGTCTACTGTCATTGACTTTGGACCATAAAGAATCGTTCCGAGGTTTAGATCTATATCTTCCTTGGAGCTTGTTTCAACAAGAAGAGGCATCGATTCTAGGAAAGTATGCTGTTGCGAAGATAGTATTATTGCCCAGATGGAAAGCAGGAGAGTCATGTACCAGAAGGCTTGGGCGATCCACAATGATTCGGATACTGAGGGCCAAGAGAAGACTCCGATTACAGCAGCAGCAGCAACAGTACTCTAATTTGGTCAGGCAAGACAACTTTGGGAGGGGATGGATATAGATTTCACCTACTGCTACTTTCACGAACTGAAGCTCGCTCTCCTTGGAAATGCGCCATGCATGAACGACTTTTATTATTTCCAATCTGTTATTTTCAGCCGCAACCGTGGCGATATGTCTAATCGGAAAAAGTGTGTAGTATTTGAATGTCCAGTGATATGGCCAAGTGAAAAACCAAAGTACAATTGATGATACTTGGCTCATTATTGGTTCCATCTTGTTCGCTGAGATTGAGGACGGATTGTTCTGCGAAGGCAGCGCAGCGACGAATAAAATATCCTGGCCTTAATGAGCCTCCTTAGGAGCGATATGCAGAAATAGGAAAGCTGTGGGGCAGAAGGACAGATGCTGTATCCAATCCGCATAATAAATCCCTGCTATTGGTGGTGCATGCACACCACCATCCCCCGATATTGACTACTCATGCATGCATTTTAAAGTGCGTTCGTAGCCAAGAAATAAAAGAAAAGTGGCAGCCTCATTCAAGATGAGGACAGGAAACACGGTGTCGTTAGCTCTTAACCATAAGATTCGAGTGTATGGCTTCATGAGAGATGGTAGTCTCGTAAATATATGAACGCAATCAGTTAAGGGCACCAATGATGGAGGTAGTTAACACCGTTGTTCGATATCGTGGAACGGGTGAAACCTCAGCCTTGTCATCATCAAACACACTCATACCTTAAGGTTCCAAGCCGAATGGGATTCCAATCGATGTTCGTGGAGTCTACGTGGTATCTTCGAGATTGTCGATTGTTGAGAAGTTTCCTCACCTGAAGCGAGTGCCCAGAATCCGAGCATACCAACACTGGGCAATTGAAGTAGGTGGACGATACTATGAGCTCCACCGCGGTGAATGGAAAGATGGCCAAATATCAACTGAACATACCATGCATAGTATTCCAAAGAGGAAGAATGTACACCGAGTTATGATTGGATACACTCACTATAGTGATGCCGATCTTGTTCGAGAAGGTATGTTGGGCTTTCTGTTAAAATATAGGCATCCTATTCTTAGTTATTCCCTAGCTTGCCCTATGCAATTTTGCATCCCTACTCTTTTGATGTTCTTGCTGATCAAGTATTAAATATAGCGCATATTTTCGGCGAGGAGTTCAATTTGTACAATCTATTCTTCAGCAATTGTCAAACTTTTGTAAGGCGTTTTCGTGACAGGATTGAATGTGCTTGCCATGAACGGTTGCCCATGCCTGCTAGCTCGGCTGGAGATTTAGCAGACCTTGTGAAAATTGGGGCATTATTATTTCTAGCCATATTTCCAGAATTTGGGTACTGGTTACTGAGTACCACGACCTGGGTGACATGCCGAATTGCAGTGTTTCTCTTTGCGCTTTGGCATGAGTACGAAACCAAAAGGATTCGAGCCAGAGAGTTAGATGGAGATCGTCTTTGGAGGGCAAAAGCGCAACTCAGCTATGGAAGATTAGAGATCGAACCAAGGACTGAAGAGATAGGTGGAGGAAGAGCTAGGACACCGCACGGAATGGAAAAGGCCATGGCCGATTTCGAGCTCGCGCTGGATGACGCAGTCAGAAATTCTCAACCGAGACGTATCCATTCGAACTATTCGACCGTGAACGTTTTGATGTTATCATGGGAAGGGGAGGATGGTGAGTCCGAAATTTTTCAAGGAGCCCAAAGCCTGAAGTCCGTCTTTGAAGATCATTACAACTATTCCGTTAGCACATGGGAGATTCCACATGATCTATCAGCACTTGCTCTCGATATACGCCTTACGAAACTGTGCTATGAACATGACGCAGCTGATAACCTGTTTATCATTTATTTTGCAGGGCATAGGTTCCCGGAGAACAACAATCGCTGGTATGAATCCCTTCTTAATCGAGGATGTCTAACTTGATCTCGCTGACCAATGTAAGGTCTGTATTACCAAGTTCAACGGAAGTTCTGATGCGTAACGTGGAGAAAATACTGGCTCCACAGGCTTCAGATGTTTTGTTCCTAATCGGAACACCTTATAAGCCATATCAAGGTCAGCTCCACGAAAACCTAGCAAGAAGTGAATCTTTGTTGGAAGTCCTTACCGGCCTTCCACACACTTCCACCTCGGCATTCTCATTCACGAAAGCATTAATTGAAGCGTTGACACCATCAGAGCCTCCAGCAGGGCCAATCTGTGTTCAAGACTTGCATCTTCGTGTTTTCCAAAGTCTAAGAGATAAGGGATCGCCTGTATTGCATAGCTTCAGTCCTATAAGCTCACAAAGGAGCATAACGTTACCAGTACTCGGTCCTAAAGCCCCTGCCATGACTAGCGACAAAACACCAGGATCCCCTTCGCGACAGAACAGTATTGGGTCCGTAAAAGACGGCGATGTTCTTATCCATATAAGATTGAGCCAAGATAGTGATACTTCGACTTCGACCCAATGGATCGAATGGATGAAAGGCATTCCTGCCTCCGCGAAGGATGTTCAAATCGAGGCATCATATAGAGCCCGCTCAAAGTCGCCAGAGTACGTGGATACTCAAATAGGCGATGTAGACGAGCACAGTGATCGTAGTTATAGCATAGATAGTACACCGAGCATAGAACCAAACAACGGCTAGGTGGAGCTGTCGCTGGAAACTCCAAAGAATTCAAGGGTATGAGATCAAGACGAGCGATTCAAAACTCCTAAGGGGGAGACACTATTCCTAGACCGTGGCTACTAACCTCGTATTATTCAGCCCCAAGATAGTAATTGAAGTGCAATGCATTTCCACCAAATTTTGAACGCGTAAGAAGTTATTCGCTATTAGACATCGATAAAAGCGACTTCAACCACGCCAACGACAATTACGATGACCTTTCGGAGTTTCTCTTCTCAATATAACTGACGGTGATATTGAAACAACTTCGCCTCTTCCTGAAGTCCATAAAGGGTAAGGAGAACGCAAAACAACGTAAAACGACCTAGAAGTCAATGTGGATGCAGCTTGAACAGGCATCTCCTTAAGAATACCGGTTCTCTCTAGGTACCCAGAATAACCCGCATAACGAATCGCATCTTATAATCTCGTGAAACTTATAATTATTGATCTGAAATAATACCAGTATTCAATGCAGCACAATCAGAAATATTGTGTGGCATGCTACTTGCCGTATTCCAAACGAAGTTGTTGGTGGAAGGGAGAAGTTCGGAAGCTTGGCGCGAAGGAATGGAAGAAATAGATGAGCGCTAACTTTGGAGCTAGCACGTGGCGGTGAAGCGGCACTGAAAGCCACACTATTTTTCGGCTCAACGTCCGACCGTCATTCATCCACGAACATGTAAGGCCAAATATTGGCCGCAAACCTTCCTGATAGAGCCTGAGATCCGAGTCTATCGACTTTAATTCGCAGTTACCAGTATTTAACTGAGGCGCGGGCTTACTTACTCCACCGGAGCCCAGTGCTTGACCCACCTCCGTCAGTGTCTTCAAGGTCGTCACCTCGGTCGACAGGTTTCCCCGCAAAGAATTTCTGGAACATGCTTCCTTTACGTGGAGTTCTGCAAAGCCAGAACCGCGATCCACCAATGTCGAACTCCACACCCTCGTTCGATACGCTGCGATTGCGTCAAGTTCCTCAAACTAGTGCTGAAAACAGAACACAGCTGCAATGTTACGCCTACACTATCTAGGGGCATGAGGTCTTGTATTCGATTGCACAGCCCGGATCGTAGGTACCGGAAGGTCTTTGTTTGTCGAGCCCCCCCCCCCCAAATAGCAAGGTTACATGTGGCTCAAATATAGGTACAGGTTGTGCCGTCACTTTTCTCTTGTTCTGTTCCTGTTCCTGCCTTTCCCCTCTTTTCCATTCTACGCTCTGTAAATCTCACGATGAAGACGTTTCACGGTCTTCTACTTTTAACAGCCGCTGCAAGTGCCTCTGCTAAGGCAATTGCAAGTGTACAGCAAAGAGCTTCGAATTGGACTATTGGCCAGGTTGTACAGACAAGTAGTGGCCCAGTTACGGGACATCCTGCGACAAATCAATCGCAAGTATCTGCATATCTAGGAATTCCTTATGCCCAGCCGCCTATTGGGAATCTGCGCTTTGCCGCGCCTGTTAGATACAATGGGACTACCGCGATTAATGGCACCAGCTTTGTAGGTAAAAAAAAGTGATAGAGAAATTCAGTTCCTAATAACTTTTACAGGGCCCGGCTTGTCCAGTGAAAGAATCAAACTCTACGACACCGTCCGCGGCAACAATAATGGCAGCAAACATCACAGTTGCCGGATTGACATATACAAATGTGTTTGGCGAGACAAGAGGTCTATTCAACGAGGACTGCCTATACGCGAATGTTTGGACTGCACCACAGACGGGCGAGGCAAAGAAAGCCGTGCTTGTATGGATATATGGTGGTGGGTTCACCAGCGGCTCAGGATCTATTCCAGGATATAATGGCGCAAATATTGCGGCCCAGGAAGATGTTGTAGTTGTCTCTTTCAAGTGAGTTATTAACTCTTACAGTCACTAATTGATGCTGACCGTGAAAAGCTATCGGTTGAGTATCCTAGGATTTCCTGGAAGTCCCAGTACTGCAAATAACCTAGCTTTCTTGGATCAGCGACTAGCCGTAGAGTGGGTACGCGACAATATTGCAGCTTTTGGAGGAGACCCATCTCGGATTACATTGTTCGGTCAGTCTGCCGGAGGGTGGTCAGTCGATGCATATACATATGCATGGGCTTCCGATCCAATTGCTGCTGGGTTTATCCCGGAGTCTGGGAACGTTTTCAGCTGGGGTCTTCCAGCTTCAAAATCGGCCTCTGCTGCTGCTTGGTATGCTCTCTCCACAAAAATTGGCTGTGGAAACCTATCATCATCAGACGCTGCGGCCGTTTTGTCTTGCATGCGAACGAAGCCTTACCAAGCAATTCTGAATGCAGTTCCCACTGTTTCAGGCGCAAATGGCATCCTGGGAACATTTGGACCGACTGCCGATGAAACAGTTGTGTTTTCGAATTATACCGGCAGGACCCCCGCGAATCGTCCTATGCTCATCGGAAGTAACAACTATGAGGCAGGTCTCTTTAGAACAAGTTTTGCCTTAGCCAACATTACCTATCCTGATGCTTTCTGGGATGTTTTTAATCTACAGGAATTCACTTGCCCAGCAGGCATTCGAGCCAATGCAAGTTTATCCTTCAAAAACCCGACCTGGAGATACCGATACTTTGGTGTCTTTCCAAATACTGCTATTTCAACCGAAGCCGGTGCTTTCCATGCTGCCGAATTGCCTATTTTATTCAACACGCTTCCTCCGTCTCCCCCCTCCACGACCGAGCAGATTTCAATTGGAAATTACATGCGAGGAGCTTGGGCAGCTTTCGCGAAAGATCCCGTAAATGGACTCACGACCTATGGCTGGCCTTCTTACAACCCATCGGGTGATACTCTGCTCAGATTGGCGTACAACAATGTTACTGGCACAAACCTAGCAAACCCATCTCTTTATGATGCCAATTGCAAATATGTCAATGTTTCGAGCACGGATGCAAGTCAATACCCCAACATTCCGAGTGCTGTAGCTCCAACTGCCACAAGCGGAGGAAGCAGCCCTACCGGATCGACAACAGGTACACCAGCAGCGACCTCAAAGGTCAGTGGAGGTATAAGACTTTCAAGCTCATCGTTTATGGTGCTTATGGCGATTGTGACTGCTTTTGTCCTATAATTGAATTAAATAAAGGACTGAAAATTGTGGAAAAGACTATCATATATGAATAAACAAATATGTAATACTTCTATAATCTGTTCACATATAAATTGAAACTGTGACTACTCGGTTGTCTTGACCTTGCTGACATTGCATGTATTTGATCCTGCTCACGTGCCAGATATTCCAGACGGGATGCGTCCCGAAATAGCTTAGCGCGCGCGGACCCAAGCTCTCGTAATGAATTTCAAAGAACAGCTCTTCATCTTTCACGAGGAGAACTCATCAGGCTTTTACATAGACAAGTTCGCCTCAAAGGATTACATCAATCTTACTACAATGAATGAGTGGATGAGATGATGAGATGATACGACAGTCCCCTCAGACTGAAAGATTTTACGAGCAGGATCGATAAGGATCACGTGCGAACTGGTGCACTGGAGAGCCCATAATTCAGGCCTTTCAGTCCAACGAACGACTGGAATACACGCACAGGATAAGAAATTAAGGAGCAGTATGGCGATGACAAATGGTGGTGGGGGGGGACGAGACAGCAAGGCGGCTGTAGGAATGACTATCATGAGGGAGGAGACGATTACTCCTAACCCACCAGGAATTTTGCGCGATCCAGCGGTTGCGACGGCGAGGAAGATGAATACTGATATTCCGAACATATTACCTCATGAGAGGGTATTTCCGATTCAGATTGGTAGCGAGTTGTTTAGATTAAGTGGAGCAAGTATTAGTTCTGATGGTATGTGTCTCTGATTTCTCTAGACAATGAAGCTGCTGTAGTAGTCACAAGAAATCAAGCTGAGAAACCTAGAGCACCCTCATACTTTTCGCAATTTTTCCAATGTCAACTAAAACAAGCCGAGGACAATGGCGAAGATTCGAATACTATAAGAACATTGTACATTGACAGAGATCCTATTACTTTTAGGGATATATCGTTACATCTCCAGGGTTATCATGTCTCACCTCGAGATGGACCTCATTTTGTGAAGTTGTTTGCAGATGCGCAATTCTACAGTTGTAAGTAACCCTTCACGGCCGATATATGGACTGCCACTGATATATCTAGTACCACGGTTGATATCTCAACTCTACGAAGAAAGCATCTTCATCTCAATTGGCCACCGGGAATTCCAAATCCCAAAAGACATATTCTCAGACCCAGGAAACAGCCCTAATTACTTCTCCCTCGGATTTGCCGTCTTCTTTAGCACACCGACTGAAGTCTTCCCTGGCCTAAATCGCGATGGCCTCCTTCGACCTCCCTCTATTATGCCACCCTCAGTACCCAATCGTTCCGCAGATACCTTCCAAGAAATAATTCATCTCCTCCGAGGCTACCCCCTCCACATAAAAAACGAAGACCACCGGGCAGAACTCTTACGAGATTGCAGATATTTCCACCTCAAAGGCTTGGAGCAAAAGCTTATTAGACATTCCATCTCTTTCAATCTCGCACGTAGAAAAGATGAAATTACACTTCGCATCGAAGACATCCGCCAATCTGGAATCTCCGTCGTTCAAGAGCCGTCGTCCGCCTCCTCTCCTCCCTTTGGGTCCAACGATACCCATACGCAACCTAGTCTTGTCGGCTACGTAAACTACGCCCGACCCTTCGTCGACCCAAAAGCATATGAACTGGTCCTCGAGATCGGCAGCGAATGTACAAAATTACATTTCAATATCAATAACAATTCTTCTAATCCTAGTCTCAGAGCAGAGTTCTTCGGTGACGGGAAGACGAGGATTAGTAGGTTGTTTGAGGTCATTGCTACGAAGCTTAATCTTCCTACGACCCAACCGCTTGGTTTACTGATGAAGAAGGGGGGAGCGAGTAGTCAGCCAGCGAGCCCAGGCAATACTCCACTAAACGAAGGTGACCTTGTTCGTGTTGTCCTAGACGACAATGCTTACATCCGACTCGATGGCCGCGAGTGGAGAGGTAACACTGACATTCCGGAAAACCAAAGCATTTCTAGCGCAGGTCTAGATGATGATGGACCACGCAAGAGAAGAAGAACGGATGGCGGTGTTGGCGGGATGGTTGGGGATGAGAGATGGATTGTTAAGACGGGACAGTGGCGGTTGAGGGTTCAAAACAGTAGGGGGGGAGGTGGGACGAAGGGAGGGACGGAGTGTGTGCTTGTTGCAGTTAAATTAGATGCCTTTACGGGAGAGATGGGGAGGAATGCGACGAGGGTATTCTTGGATGGTTAAGTGGTTAGGATCGAGATTGGGTTCTGGGCCGCTGAATATGAGGGTGGGTGGGAAATGCGACAACGATATAGCATTTCTCCCGAGAGCACTTTTTGACCCTTTTACCATTTATCGCACAAGTTTCATCAGGCCTAGATTCACTTGATATTTCGTATTATAGTCATTATGTCCTATGCATGGAACACTGTAGCTAACTGTAAGAGCGCGGAATTCATTACAAAGAATTGACCATGTGTCTATCACTGAATAATGGAAGAGGGAGAGGGTGAAAATGTGTTGGAGGTTAGGATTGAGATAAGAGATACTCATGATACTCCAAACTTTCACGTGACTCCTTTCATCTGATCTTTTTCTGAAATTGAAGGTGGGTGAGTGTTCGTTACATATCATTTCCATCACAAATACTGAAGCGAAACCAAGTTCATAATATCAAAAAACGCTTAATTGCAACAAGATATCTATATCCATCCCAATTGTCATCTATGGATTCATCTACAATTCGTCCTTCTTCCTCGCCGCATCCTCGGCCTTCTTCTCCTTCTCAGCGTTCTCCTTCTTATTCTTCTCAATAAACGCTAAAATCTCCTCTTCACTCGGCATCTCCGCATCCTCGCCCACCTTCAAAGCCGGTTTCCCATCTTCTGTAAACTCGAGCGTCTTCTCTGCTTTCTCAGAGCTCGCTGTCGTTGACCCACTTGCCGTCTTTTTAGCAGACTTCGTCTTTTTAGTCTTGGGCTTCTTGGGTTTCTTCGCGGTAGGCCGAGAAGATTTATATGGTTGTTGCATGCTCTTCATGATGAGGTCGACTTGGACGTCTTGGAGCTCTTTAGCCTTGGCAATAAGATCTTTGGTGAGGATGACAGGATCGTCAGTTATGGTAAGTTTTTCTTGGAGGGGAAGGTTCTTGTTGAGCCATTCGGAGATGGAGTCGTAGAGGGATTGGGGGCGGATGAGATCGACTTTGCTGTAAACCGGTGGAGCCATTGTCTCTTCAGGAACAGGTTCAGATTCGGTGGTTGTAACATCGTCTTCAAGATCGGCGAAGTCGTCAGATGAGATGGTGGTTGGTTTTGGAGTTTCCTTTGCAGCGCTTTCCTTCGAAGCGCTGAATGATTCGCGAGCTTTGGTATCGTTTGCGATTTGTTCCTCAATGCCTGCAATCATGGCCTTGGTTGAGTTTAATGCTTCTTGGAGAGCCTTTAGCTTTTCAGGTCGAGTCAATGCCTCCTCCTTCCTGAGCTCAATAGGCCCCACTATATCTTTCATTTCCTTCAGCTTGGATTTAAGCTCCTCCCGGCTTGCATCTGCCCCTCCAGAGTATATCCATTCACTTGCAGCTTTCGACTTGGCCTCAAGCTTCTCTCGCTCTGCAGATGTTGAAGCTTCAACGAAGCCTTCATTGTCAAGAAGATCTCTGACCTTGTATGTGAACCCCTCGAGCTGGTTCAATGCCTCCTCTCGCAATGCCCGGGAACGATCAGAATCCGCGAACGAGGAAATACGATCCTTCATGCGGGTGAGTTCTGATCTCGGTAGCTGAGGAAGTCCCTTGACTTCAACGGTGTATTTTATTGGGATAACTTCGAAACGTTTGGTGATTTTTGGTTTGGCATCCTTTGCGTCCTTGTCCTTCGCATCTTTGCTGTCCTTGGCAGATGGCGATGCAGAAGCTGAGGAAGAGCTGCTTGTGGACTCAGTTGAGCTTGCAATGGTCTCCACGGGCTCCGCGTCTTCGTCAGAAAGGGGAGCTTGGTCCTTCTTTCCGAAGCCGAACATGTTCTTCACCCCACCCAAAATGGTATCCTTTTCTTCAGCCTCCTCAATCTCACAATCGAGAATGAGCTTGATGATCTCAACTTGACCATTGCTGGTAGCAAGACGAGTGCTGAGTTTTAAGTTGATATCGGAGTCAGTGCAGCTGAACTTGTCCTTGAGACGTGCTACGGAATCTGTTAGGTTTTGCGTGGTAATAGTGATGAGCTCCTTCTCAGCAGAACCCGGTGAGACATTCTCGGAAGATGGAACGTGTTGGTAGAAACTGATGGAGAAATCCTTCTGGTTCTTGAAGCTATATTGCTTCTCGGCGCCATGAAGAGAATCTGCTTGCCACAATCGTTGATGTTGGGGCTTCTCATATATGTTAGTCCATTTAATACCGGCTGGATACATAGCAGCTTCGGAAGCTCTGATCTCTTTGACACGGAACGATGGACTGAGACCAGCACCCCGGAAAACGGCACCGAACACAGCAGACTCATCAGAGTTGACGTTGGTTTTGATCTTGTCTGCCTTACCTACAAACTTCTCTAGTTCTCGTTGGACGAAAGGTGTCCGAATGGAGCCACCATGAAGAATAATTGAGTCGAGATCCTTGACTTCAAGGTTAGCCATGTCCAAAGCCTTCTGCATTGCCGGGGCAATACGCGCGGCATAAGACTCTGCGAGCTTCTCAAATTCAGCTCGAGTAATCTTGTACCTGAAGTCAACATCCTCGTACAGTCCCTCAAAGCTTGCTTGGGTGTTGGCATTGGCGCTCAAAACCTGCCTCAAGCGCTCAGCCTCTTTCAACAACTTGGCGGAAGCTCGACCATGGGCCTTGACCGCCTCAACCGTTGGTGAGATACTCTTGGCTGCTGGTGAAGCAATGAATTGCGCAATCATGTCATCCATAATCACAGCATTCAAGGCGTCACCTCCTAAAGTCCTATCCCAGCCACTTCCTAGGACTCGAACTTCTTGTACAGTCTTGTTGAATTTCCCAACGTCTTTCACGGTTCGTCCTTGAAATTTCAAGATTGTTGCTTTGGTAGAGCCAGCACCCATATCAAAGACCATATGATGTTCCGCCTTTCCTCCATCATTGATGCTCTTAAATGTTCGAGATGTAGCGTAGTTTAACCCCACAGCCAGACCATCGCTAATCAATTCCAATACACGAAGCCCAGCTAGTTCTGCCGCCAATCCAACCGCTCTTTTCTCCTCTGCGGTATAAAATGGTGGGACGGTGATGACCAAATCCTTGACTATGCTGCCCTTTCCTGCCAATGCCTCTGCGTTCTTCTGTATGCTCTGAAGCTCCATGGCCAGTAATTCCTCAACCATCCATGCCTCCTCGTCCTCTGCGAAGGCACCACTTCGAAAAGCAGCAGTCCCTCTCGTCTTCTCTGCTTCCAATTTCAATGCCGGGTGCCGGGAGGCATACTCCTTCACAACCGAATTATCGGCTCCCAATCCTAGGAGAGTTTTGAGATTGGGATAGACCTCCCCTGGAAATCGTGCCGCTAGCGCGAGGGCATCGGAGCCATATAGTCGTTCCGGGAATTCATCTTTCTTGGGGGCTTTCGAGGGCTTGAATACCACTGCCGAAGCTTCTTTCCGCCGAGAGTCCTTTGTTAAGACAATTTCGAGAGGGATCCCAGGTTTGACGAGTGCTGCTTTTATGTATTCGGTGCCGAGGTCAACTCCAATTACTGCAGACGCAGCCAGTGCGGTAGAGCTGAAGAGAAAGACGAGGCACAGGATGGAGAGAATTGGTGAGCATAGGATGTTGGTGGGCCGTGGAGGGGCCATGTTGTGTAGTTTGGTGGTTGTACACTGCTGAAAGAGTGAAGCAGAGCCAATGCAAAGAAGATGGACTCTTTATATG
Organism: Tricladium varicosporioides; assembly: GCA_021365295.1. NCBI lineage: Eukaryota > Fungi > Ascomycota > Leotiomycetes > Helotiales > Tricladiaceae > Tricladium > Tricladium varicosporioides. Next base: position 367,986 of record JAJTIW010000013.1, on the reverse strand, counting down.
GCGCTTATTCTGCCCACATAAATCTGTCCACAATTCCCAAGCGCCAGGTTGCAAAAATATGAAGAATTGAAGAGAACTGGTCTGTCCGCTTTATTATCCTTGTCATCACCAAAAAGGACACTTTGCGACTGAGAGAGCTTAATCGGATAATTATTTTTGTGGTGGCCAATGGGAAACAGGAAAGGATTAATGATAATCCGATAATACATGGGCATTTACTCCACTGTCTTCAATTGCTTCTATATCTGCTGAGAACCTACAAACCACTGTTAAAAGAAGTCATCCAAACCTGCAGAGCTTCTTTACCTGCAAGTACCTAGAGGCTTGAGTGATAGGAATTATTATTTGCTATCCGCAACTGACAGTGCTGACTTACTAACCTCGAGATTTAGTCTCATCTAGATTCTCAGCGACTTCCTCCCCATTGAGGATTTGCATGCAGTCACCAGCCTTAGAATATTCTAGCAGGGACCTATTTTAATAAGAGGGCATATGCACCGACAAGTGGTGGACTTAGGATATACTGGGACACAGCAATTCAACCGACTTTCAGCATATTAACAACGCTTCATAAACGATGGCCGCAACACCATTCATTGCCTTCCAGGGCCCCTCTAATCTTGATGGATATGACCGTAAGCTGAAGTCTTCGGAGCAACCTGCACACATCCCAAAGACCTTTTTAGACGCAATGGAGGTTAGAGAGGAAGTTTTCGTGCACGAACAGGGTGTGCCTTTGGAGAATGAGTTCGATTCGGATGACCCTCGAGCTTGCCACTGGGTTTGTGACATGCTCTTTCATTGTGATAATTCTCGCTGACTCTCTTTTTGAAGGTTGTTTATGCCTCAATCAATACTGTTATCAAGCCCGAGAAGAGAGACTCGGAGGGTGGTGTTGTGCAACGAAAGAAGAGCGAGACTAGATCCCAACCTATTGGCACAATTCGACTCGTTCCATTTCCACATCCTCCTCATCCTGAATTTGGCTCATCTTATACAGCGGACGCCTTGGGGACCGCAGAAGAGCTAGGATCTTTCGGTCCTCTACCATATATTATCGACAGGGAAACAACATACCATGATGGGAAAGAACCCTATATAAAACTTGGAAGGATTGCAGTTTTGAAGGAATTTAGGGGATTGGGTATCTCCAAAATCCTGGTAAATGCTGCAATGATGTGGGCCAAAGCCAACCCAGCATACTTCAACCCGTCTATTTCTGCCATGGGTATGGACAAGATGGGAACACCAAATATAGAGGATCTGCCGGTATGGAAAGGCCTGATTTGTGTCCACGCACAAGAACAGGTGGTAAAGGCATGGGCAAAATGGGGCTTCGATCTAGATGAAGGCATGGGGGGATGGATTGAAGAAGGTATTCCACATGTCGGCATGTTTCAGAGACTGGGTATTGAAAATTCCTAAACCTGACTTAAATACGATGGGATATCTCCATAAATTATATACAACATCTAGAATTTCCAACCTAATTTCAAAAGTTGGTATTACACGATTGTGATATACTCCATAGACAAAGGTCGAAATATCGGCCAGCAATGACACCGAGCTTCCAGATCAAAGGAATTAAAAGTGGTAGGCTAAGCCCTGAGGAGATATTTTTAGTATTAGAAGGTCCTAAATTTACAATTTTGGTTGGTTGGTTTCCGTCACTGCCAATCACTGACTTGGAAGATAGTTGGAAGACATGGCTTTTGAGACATGAACTAAGGGGAATAGCACATACCTTCTCATAAACTTTGGACTTAACTGTCACAAACACTCCAGGATCAACCTCACAGTCAATGATCTTCATTGCTGAAGGTCGACTGTAGGTTTGGCAGCTTCCGAACTCCTCCATCGCTCTCAGCACTTCTCATTGGACCCGAAATTGCATCTAGAGCAACTTAACCTAAATCCACCGACATGATTCGGGCGCCTCCGTTATCAACCTGAGCTGATGTCCAGGGTACATGGATGCCCACATATTTGTGCTATATGCAAGAAACGGAAAGTTCTGGCTAGTAAACATTGATACTCACTTTTCATCAGTAACCTGAAAGGCAATCGGTTTAGTTCATGCATAATAATACTTAGAATTTTGCTTCCAGTCTATTCTGTGCTTTTCCACTTCTACCTTACTATCAATCTTTACATCACTGAAGCATGTAATAAACGAAGTAAATAGTATGGCCTCCAAAGGCTGGAAAGTCAACGATGCATTAAATGAAAGTTCGTATGCCCAGGCTGCGAACAGGCTACAACTTTTGTCAGTCGAAATGTCTTAAACATTGAAATACTTGGATGAGAAATATTTTCCGGTACATGCCGAAAACCTTCTACTAGGAAATACTACTAAATGTATGACCAAAAGTCCAAACGATGGTTTTATTCTAACTCCACCTAGTTCGAAGCTTCTGGGTCTGTCTGAGAAGGTATCAGAGCTGCTCTGAATTAAGCAAAATTATACCGTGCTATCGGTGAATCCCTCGGTCCCGTGGAAATTCTTGATCATGCTGTCTCAGCCTATGTCCTAGTTTGAGATGATCAAGTCAATAATGACAATAGTTTGTCGCACGAGGGCACGCCAAAGTACTTTCTGATAACAGAAAGTTAGTAGGGTGTTCTCAAGCATCCTGTACATTCACATCAAGGTGCAATATTCGGAGTATGCGCTGTTCTGTCAGCTTACAAAATATTTTGAAACATTCTTAGAGCTCTCCACACAACCACTATGTTCAGCCCTCACACCCTCAACTGCGCTCCCCACCTCCAACCAAACTTGACTGCTGTTCAACATTCGCCTACTCAGTTGCAAAATCTATATCATATTATCTCCAAGAATGTTTCTGTACCCCAGTCCAATCATCGTGATTCGATCTCCGCATGCTAATATGCAGTTTGAACATGCCAGTGCGGGGAGGGATTCATGTGAGCAGCTTTTGAAAAGGCTGTCAGGGGTGGAAATCCGTTTAAGGATGTGGGTGAGGGGATGAGAATAGGCCGGGGAGAAAGGGTGAGGCTGATTAGATAGTAGTTGTGCTTATCGAGGCATGAAGGTTGGTGTTTGGGGTTTGAATTTTAAGGTTTTAGAGGGGAATCTTTGGATGAGGATGGCTTATATAGGTTACCAGAAGGATTTGTTTTCTCCGGTGATCTCGATCCCAAAATATGATAGCTGATGCAATAAATATCGCTGGTATGCAATCAAACTTATAATGAGCTTGTTAAGCTCCAATTGTGAGTTTAGATATAAACATAGGAGGTTTGGATAGGAAGAGGATCCCTCTGGGTATCCTAAAACTTTGTTGCATAATGTAACCCCAAAATCACTTCAAATCTGTGGATAACTACATGGCAAGGTACCTAAAAAGAGAACTGATACAAGTGAAAAGTGTCGAATCGTCCAAATATTGCTAGAAGATTTAGTACATTCTTTGCTACGATACGTAACAAAACTTGGTATTAGAGTTCATTCAAGAGAGGCCTACAAAGTCCAAAAGTAGCTTAGCGCCAACCCTCTTGGCAAAGATCATCGTATTCTCTGGCTCTGTTCTCCAAGCCACGGAATTATTAAAAACTCACAGTTTCGGCCCTATGTCTGCTACTTCGAGGTCAAAGTCATAACTGCTTCAACCTAATGGGTTTTTCTTCCTAGAGTGAAGTGTCAATTAAGTGCCGGGTATGTGACGTCAGGCGCACAGAGTTCTGATGTAAAGGTACAGTGGCTATCTCTAATCCATTCCAAGCATTGGAAGCTAAAACGATGACCTTGAGACAATAGATCGAAATATAAGGTCCCTGAGTTTATTAATATTTAGCAGGAAAACTATTTGACACCTTTCAACACTTCAAAGATCTGGCACGAGACCAAAACATCCCTTTGTGGCTGAGCATATTTGTGGAACAGAGGAGGCGTTTATGTGGCTGATTGGTGCGCACTTCAATAAATCGAGACGCAGCGAAGCAATCCTGCAACAAACAACAAAGCATGCGATCTTTTTTCCGCCGCAATCTCTATCGTAAGGGGTACTGCAGTCCGGCTTTGAGATGAACGAGCGTCTCCCACCGTTTCCGGGTATCATAAGCCAGTTCGAACCCCAATACTCTACATTAGCCGCATCACGTCGTATTACTCGGAACAAGCGCATCCCTTCAAATGCTCAGCTGGATGATATCCAGGAGTCTTCGACCACAGAAGATGCTCCTCCATTCCTTCAGTTACTAGATATATATCTCCGACATATACAGGATGGGGAGTCCTACAATAACCCTAAGCACTTCATCACGAATGTCGCGGCCTTGCATGAATTTGTCTTTTCTCCGAAGTGCCCAATTCTAGGCACAGGAAGTCTTTTCGTTTTCCGTGCGAAGCATTTTGATTCTGGCGACAGTGGCTTTAGACCCATTGATGGCCGGTTCATCAATACGGAACTTTATTGCCTCAAGACCCCCAACTTCAATTCCAACCACATCGTCGATAGAGATGATTTTCGCAAGGAGTACTACAACACCGCTCTTCAAGAGCTTAGGATTCTGCTACACCCCAAGCTAAGAACCTGTGAAAATATTATAAACCTTTTTGGGTTGGATTTTCAAGAAGACTGCGATGATCACAAGGCTGCCTGGCCTGTCCTTCTCACGGAATATGCTGAATATGGCACGCTGAATAATCTTCAAGAGAACATATCTTTTAATGCAGAGCTTGAAAGGCTCTTACTCCTCGATGTCGCTTTCGGCCTGCAGGTATTGCATCAGTGCAATGTAGTACATGGTGATGTTAAATCTGAAAATGTGTTGGTCTGTCGACATCCTCAGCGCAAATATATTGCGCGAATTTCAGGCTTTGGTCTTTCTGTCATCAATCCCAATCCGGATCTTGTTGACCATAAGCTACCTGGAGGCACATTTTTGTGGAGTGCACCGGAAATCGAACAACCTCTATCTGTTACAGGCATGAAGCAAGCAGATGTATTTTCCTTCGGTCTGCTGGCTTGGAGAGTTGTCGTCAAACACCCCTACCCATTCAGCCTGATCCTTCCCAGAAGGCTCGAACTAGAAGACCATAGGGATATGGTCAAGACGGTCACTCGTGCCAAATCAAATGTGGCCTTTCCTAAGTTGGTCCAAGAGACTTTGTTGACAAACAGCCATTGTAGAGACTTTTACTCCTCAATGTTCAAGAGATCGTTAGGCTTGGATCCGTCCAGCCGTGATTTGAGTACTGTAGTATCATTATTAGATGAAAAGGAGGAGAAGAAATCAACTACGTAAGCTCTTAGTCCTATTGAAACAGTAGTAGTATTTGATACTAACTTGTAAATTATGCAGAGCTGAAAAAGAGAGCACATATTGGGATATGGGAAATATCCCTTCGATTCTTGATCAGGTAAACTCCCCTCATACTTCGTTTACCAAGCGGTACGCTTCATTTGCTCTTTCCCTCTTTCGCTCGAGCATTTGGAATAAATGGGGCATTCGATGTCAGTCTCACAATACAGGACCTAGCGTATCAATTGAATTCCATTTTCATCATTCACAATCCTTGCGTAATTTTATTTGTCTATAATCTATGCATGGACTAACCCAGTGTTTAGCTGCATAAAGCATATCCCGAACATCTCTCAAACCTGCTGGCTAAGCCTTCTACACTGCTATCGTTGTCTACAGGACTGGAAATTCTTTTGACTTCAAAACCTGAGATAGCAAGATACGCAGGTTTCCTCCTATTCCAGCTCTGGTCAAGTTCTCAATTCCAGGTCGTGAAAAGAGACTCTAACGTGTGCTGTCGGCTACTGCTCCGCTTGTGCAATCTCGACTTTGGCTTAGCCCAAGCATTCGCCGCTTGCTATCATGAATGCTGTGGTGAGGATGTAGGGCTTGTCGATCCTTGGTGGACTGAATTTGCAGCGTCGAGAGGGTCTTACTATGCTTTGTATAGTCTTCGGTCATCTCATCGGACTATATATCAACGGTTGATGACTTCCCCCCTTGATTTTGAGCCCGTGCTTGAAAATGCAGAGCGGTCTGCCGTACATCTTCTGCAGTGCTGTCGCGAAGGAAATTATAAGGGTGTCGTTGATGCCCTTGCAGCTGGTGCTTCAGCCCATCCGGTACAAGAAGGCTCGATCTCTGCTCTCCATTGGCTAGTGTCCTTCGACGATCCACAACAAGCTGCTGAGCTATCATTGCAACTGGTCAGGAACGGTGCTGCACTGGAAGCCTGGGAAGGAGCAGGAGATGACTTTACTTTTGGGCGAGTAACGGGAACCCCACTTCACTGGGCAATCTGGCATCGCAACATATCTGCTGTTCAAGCCCTAACTTCGCTCATCTCTCAGCCGGATCGACAGAACGTGGACCGAGCGATATGTATTGCCGCCAGCATGCATTTTCACGATGTGCTAGAACTGCTTAGGAACTGGATTGTTAGGTTGAAACCATCGGCACGTTCAGATTATGATTGGCATAGCGCAATGATCTGTGCAGCTGACAATTCAACATATGCCCTACCACGGAAACTACGACACCAACCAGGCAATCTAGCTAGCGCTTTCGAGAAGACTATGAATGTCATCATAAGTGTGGAAATGCCCTCGACAGAAGATGTTGAAATCATGTTTGATCTTGCGATTTCCCAGAACAACCCGCCCTTACTGCGACTTTTGTTCACTCAATTGAGTCTTGCAAAACGGAAAGACTTATTCAAACCAAGGCCAAGGTTCCCTTCACATCCCATTTTCACCTTGATCGCGCAGGGGTCGCTAGAACTCCTAAGCATTTTCATCGAACAGGGCATATTAACTTCCCAAGTGGAGCTTGGACCGGAAAGATTTCGCCCATTGCAGGTGTGCTGCGTCACGAGGCAGCGGGATCCAGCTTTTGTAGCCAAGCTCCTTGAAATTGGATGTCCTGTTGATGATATAGGAGGTACAGATGCAAGTCGCTGGACACCCTTTTCGATGGCTGTCGCTTTGGGGATGTTCGAAATTGCGACACTTCTATTGGAACATGGGGCCGACAAAGACTACATCATGGGCTGGCTTGGAGGCTCGACAATCACAATGAACCTTTTACAAATCTGGCCTGAGATCCCACTGTCTCGCCTCAAATACTTACTTGAAGAACTACCATCGCTTGGATTTGGTCATATTTCGTTCTGGAGTTGGTCTGAGGCAGGAGGAAATTTAATATATGGACTTGCTATGAGCCATTGGCCTTCGCTTACTTCTAGCAGTCCTCCTGGTAGAAGTGCCAGGTATATTTTAAACCAGCTGGGGGACCGAGATTGTATAAACAATCTTGATAAACTGGGACAAACTGCATTACAGATGGCTTGTGCAACGGGCAATCTGGAAATTATTGGCGCGCTTATTGATGCCGGTCAAGATGTCAATCTGTCAGTAGCAGCCACGCCACTCAAAGAAGCTAAAGACTGGCTCGAGAATTGTCGGCGGCGCGAGCAAGAGGCGACCCCAAGAAGGAGTGAGCCTGGAGGGGAGTTCAGACTCGCCCAACTACTGAGTAATAGAGCTTCCATGATAGTGGAGTTGTTGGAAAGAAATGGAGCCATAGAGCGGACACCCTTGGAAGCGATGGAGAAGACTAGACATCTTATTGCAAGTGGCAAGTGGCAAAAGCCCACTGAAGACGTACGTTCCCCTCTATGTTATCGAAATACCATGTGATGGTCTAGAAGCTAATACTTTCCTCTCCTATAGAAATCACTTGACAGGCTGTCAGGACTCCTATCTCGAACATCCATTGGAGACGGGGGGTCGACATCTAGCAAAGAATTAAAAGATCACCGTGGTAGGAAAAGCATATCTCAGAAGTTGTTGGGTAGGCTGGGAAAGTCAGCAGATAGGAGTCATGAGAGATCTAAACCCATCGCCCCCCGTTGGCAAGTTCATAATTGCGACCCTTGGCGGAAAGAGGTCTGTAGATCCATGCTCAGCCAAGATCAAAGTGGCCTGCAGGCATTGGCTGCTGAGCCTGTGGAGCAATATTGGAGTCCAGATTCCATTGGGTCTTCGAGAACGGATCTTGTCGACCTCCCGTCACCAATATCGTCACCGTTTCGGCCAGCTTCCCACTCTGGATCGTCCGTATCCTCTCTACGAAGTTCAGTAATAGGGAGAAAGTCAAGTGAGAATCTTCCCCACTCTCGTCACAGTTCAGTAGCATCATCGCAACCACCTCGCGTAAGCCCTTCTCGCCGACCTATGTCGCTCTTTGGGCGTTCTTCGCAAGCTAGCAAATCCTCAACATCGATTGAAACTCAACCTCGGCCACAGTCTGTTCTTGTTAAGCCACAACAGAAAACATCGCCTGCAACACAACTTCAGCCTCAGCATACTGCTCCGAGCCGAATGGCCCAAAGCCAAACACCCTTGCGTGGTTCGACTCCTGTGCCAATCCAGCCTCAACACACAGCCCCGAGCCGAATGGCCCAAAGTCAAACGCCCTTGCGTGGTTCGACTCCTATGCCAATCCAACCTCAACACACAGCTCCAAGCCAATTAGGTCAAAGCCAAACAGCTATTCACAAACCTCTTGAAACACAAATAACTGGTCAAAGTCAACCTGTCTCAATGCTTCCCCAACAAAATCCTTACCAAGCACCTCTTCAGACACAGCCGTTCTATGCCCCGTTACAACCACTTCCACAACAATCATTCTTTCCACCTACACCAGCACCGCAAATCTCATACCAGCCTCCCCAAGTGATATACCAACCACTCTACCCTCAGCCCCTCTCACAACCACAATTCCTTTCTCAATTCGCCCCTGTTGCCCCCCTCGCACCAACAAACCCCTTCCAGCCACAGCAACAGCTCACCCCACAAATCCAACAACCACCGATTGACCTAAGCAAACCCCCCCAATCCCAACCTCTAACTGCTCTCCTGAACGAAATCCGTAACCAACTCCTCCTCTACATCCTCGAAGGGCCCGGTGCCTCACACACGCTCTCTCAGCGCATCTCCCATGCCAAAACAGTACTCGAAGAGCTACTTGCGGTACCGGTGAAGTTGAGTGGGCCAGTGAGGGATATTGGGCAGTGTGAGGATTTTTACGAGGTCAAAAGGACGGTGAGGAGTTGTTTGGAAGCGATGGGATTGGCTATGGAGGGGGTAAATGGGGGGGCGGGAGGTCTAAGCTTAGTGCCGGAGTTGGGAGAGGGGCGGTTGGTAGGATTGATGAAGGTGCATGTTTTTGGGAGTTCTTGAAGTTCTCCGTAAGCCATGTAGAAAATGAGGCTTGGAGTTGGGAAATGCACAAATGGAAAAGGGAGAGAAATGAGAGGCGATATAGAATGGAGTTTGGGTCATCATTCATAGGAGTTCTCGTATTTTAGATACTTCTCAGCATATGCCCTGCTTCAATTTAGATGTAACGCAATATGTACCTACAGCTCGGCTACTTCTACAATACGATTGTCCCAAATATGGTGGATTTCCTTCGTTATTTGGTTTTTCTTTCTCAACCATGATGAAAGCTGCACCCTCGTCTATGAGTGCAATCTCAGTTGGTAGCGGATGGCATAAACCACTCCTTCGAAAAGTGGCGCATTTATTCGAGAGATGGTGTTCGCTGATCATTTGAAATAACCGACCTCTTTAGCAAAGTCAAATGCCTGGTTGTCCTGATAGGTGATTAAAACTTCGCAGACCACGCAAGGGAAAACACCACAAGAACCTCCAACGAAGTGAAGAGTAGTATGGTAGATCCTATGGGCACTTTTTAAGCAGAGGATTCAGCGGAGCGCCATGCCATCCGTCGGGATAGACCACGGATATTTGATATGGGGGTACTGGAAACTTGACTAACATGTGCAACTAAGATAAGATTAGATTCGTAAGTGAAGGTGAGTTGACCGTGACAACGGCAATTTAGAAGCAGGTAAAGCCGTGATAAGGAACTGTTCTCATATCCCAAATTGAGCACCTGTAGAATAACTAGTTGGGGGGGGGTCACACCATTAGGTGGAACCTAATAAGTCACCAGATTCTCAATTCTCCCTCAATGTCTATAATATGCAAGTGCTTAGAATACTGTACGCCGTGCGCGTTTTCCAATGCTTGTATTCTTTGACCGTGGATGTCTCCACCACCCAGGATGTGACTGAGTATAAAGCTATGATCTCTACAGGGAAACGTTTTCTAGCGTGCCATGGGTATCTGCCTGAGACTATAAACAAGTTGACTTGTATTATATATATGAGATATTAACTCATTAGTGCTCGCTTTCATTCTTCGTAAATATCTCGACGAGAAATATCTCAGAATATGTGAGATATGCATAGTATATTATTACATTGCCACGCTCGTTTTGGCAAACTTGTGTGCTTCATAACACAAACCTTGTGATATTGTAGACTTTGTAATGTTATCGACCAGCTCAATCACGTCTCGAATGTCTCCGACTATCCCTCGACCTACTTCTCTTCCGCTCACGATCTCGGTCTCGGTCCCTCTCACGGTCCCTATCCCGACTACGATCTCTATCTCGACTACGATCTCTATCCCGACTACGATCTCTATCCCGACTGCGATCTCTACCCCGACTACGATCTCTATCCCGACTACGACTCCTATCCCTCCTACGGTCTCGGTCCTTCTCCCTATCTCTATCCCTCTCACGCTCCCTCTCCCTCTCCCTCTCCCTCTCCCTATCCCTATCCCTCTCCCTATCCCTCTCTCGATCACGATCCCTAGATCTGCTTCGCCTATCCCTATCACGACGACTGTAGCTTCTACTCCTGCTACGACTTCTAACCTTTCTATCTCTATCTCTCTCCCGAGATCTAGATCGAGATCGATCACGTCTCCGGCTTCTATCTCGGGACCTAGAGCGCTTGCGATGCTTTTCATCATCACGAGTTCGTCGATCCCTAGAACGGCTTCGGTCACGATGAGTTGTGCTGTTGCGTCGATTCTCAGGTGGGACATAACGGTCGATTCCCTCTCTTTCAGGCGAGCGTGCAAAGTTGCTTCCTCGTCGAGCGGTCGATGGTCTGCTGTCACGGCTTCTGTCTCTCCTATCTCTTTCTCTACCTGGGGAATCGCGACGTCTAGGGCCAGTAGGAACTTCTTTCTCAGTCTCAGAGCGAGGACCAGTTGGAATTTTGGGCTCCTTTGCTGCATTCTCCCTGTCACGCTTGGCCTTCCAATCATTGTACATGAGAGTTTCACCCTTCGCAAGTGCCTCTTCGCGAGCGACGCCCCATTCTCGGGCCACCGCCTCACGCTCTTTGATCTCCTTGAGCTTGAGAGCTTCTGCCTCTTCTCTGCTGATTCGAGGACTAGGTGCCCGTGTGTATTTATCTCTATGAGAACGATCACGACTGTCTGCTCGGTAGCTCCGTCTCCTATCTCTGTCTCGGGATCGAGAGCGACGGTCTCGGGAATCTCGCCGTCTCCTGTCTCGGCTGTCATGGCGTCGACGATAATCTCTATCTCTACTATCCCGGCGAGTACGTGAAGAGTCCCTGGTCCGCTCCCTGCTGTCGCGGCGACGTCTACTTCGGCTGCGGTCTCTACTTGAACCACGAACTGAGCGTCTATCCCGGCTCCGACTCCTATGGCTGCTTCTTCTGTCTCTACTACCAGGCTCTCTGTCATCGGAGTGCTTAGGCAGAGGTGTTTTGAACCCATCTGCGTCGACCTTGGCAACGGCTTTCGGGCCTGTAGGAATCTTCTTCACTTCCGTAGCTCTCGCAGGCGAGTCTCGTGGATTGATAGCGGAGGCTGGCATAGTCTTTCGAGGAGGTGGTGCAAGGCTTTCGTCGATTTCGAGTTCCAATTGATGTCTAGACCGCTGTGTAGCACGCTTACCTTCCTTTAATAGATCATGGAGTGCTTCTTGCTCAAGTCGCTCAATTTCCTCTTTGGAAAGCTCAGGTTTGGCAACATCCTTCTTGTCCCTGTCATCTCTCGTAGAGGTTCGTCGGGTAGAATCCTCATCATGTTTTCTATATCGATCATCGCGATCCTGATCCCGATCTCTCTCTCGGGAACGGTCCCTGCCTCGATCTCGGTCCCTATCCCTATCACGATCACGGCTGCGAAGTTCTCTCTCCTTTTCTTCCTCGCGATCACGTTCAGCCTTTCTCCTAGCATCCCGCTCCGCACGTCTCTTCTCTTGTTCAGCTTCAGCTTCCTTCCTCTTTGCTCGCTCAGCACGTCGTTTCTCATCCATTGCTTCGCGCTCCTTTGCTCTCGCGGCCTGTCTCTTTGCCTCTCTGGCCTCACGGCGCTCATCGGCCTCCTTAATATATTGCTCATCAGTTTTGCTGCCTCGCTCTTTTTCAAGTGCTGCAGCTTCAGCTCCAATTTCCTTGGCTCTTAAAGCGCGAACCCCAGCTTCAATTTCGCCCATATGCGCATCAAGAAGCCTATTGACAATCGCCTCGACAGGGTCATAGGCACCATTCCGCTCGGCCGCACCCTCAATAAGAAGGGCAGCCTTTCCACGCTCTAGCTTTAAGAGTTGGGATGGGTTTTTGTCGAGCTCGGCTTCGGCGACTTTTAGGATGCTCTGTTCAAGAGTTGTAGCGACATCCTATGGTAATTGTAGTTAGCATACGGTCCCTAACTCGGTGTTATACAAGAGCAAGAAAGGAATACGCATACCTCCTTCTCCATTTCAGTCCAAATGTCCTTCCGCAGTTGATCAAAGCCACCCTTCTTTTTAAACTGATGTGCCAATCCATCAATCGTACCCCTAGTAGCAGAAGACAGTGGTAGATCTGACGTCTTCAGTTTCTTCCTGCCTTCAGCACCCGTCTTTGTAGAGGGCGCCATCTTGGCAGCCTGTTCAATTTGCGCAACCTCTAATACATCTGTCGTAGCAGGAAAGAAAGTAATTTTAGGGTCCGAGCCTAATCTAGAAGGGGGATTCCCAGGGGACAGGAGAGAGAAACCGAGACTGTTGGTGGTTCTTCAAACTCGGTGCTTATTGATATCGATCTTGTGTTCCTAGTTATAATACTGAAGATGCGCGAACCTTTGCAAGGCACTCTTGACACGTCGTTATCAGGGTTCCGAATTGATGAAATTTCCAGGACGACCTTGGTATGAAAATTCGCAGAACAATGGCACCCTGGCGTTGCGACTGCTAGAGCTGTCTCGTGGTCTTATTGTAAAGGGAGAGGCTCTTAAAATGCTACCAATTTCAAGATGACGGACATTTCATTGTAACCTCCGATTGGCCTTCATCATCTTAGGCCCCATTGTCCAGGATGTATCGGGGAAAAGATAATCCGATGACTCAAAGGATAACCCGATCGTATCAGTTCACCAGGAAATAGTCTTTCAACATCACGTGCGCCGCTCATCCACCTAGCGAGCTCCCAAGCTGCGGATTGCAACGACGAGATACCTGCGAAGAGCCATTGCGGGGATATACAACACGAAACTCTCCTCAACACACGATTGCGTGGCCCTTTCCCGGCGAAGAACATTTACACGTCTTGAGAGTGGAAGGAAAGGGGATACAATGGTTCATAAGGTTGTTTTCTGGACCGGCTTCGGTATGGAAATCCCCCTCCTACTTATTCTTCCATCCCCCTTCCTCTCCCTTCTACAGGATTAGATTTGAGTGCCATATCTACGAAGGATCATAAGCTAATTAAAGTCCTACCTCACAGGCCTGGCAGTCCGCCTCTGGCAACTCGGCATTGAAATGCGACCCTTCTTCAACCGTGGCTCTCTTTGGGGCTACCCTCTCTACGGCGGCATAGGAGGCAGTTTCGGCTACTGGCTCATGGGCGTTGATGACCGGCAACAATCAATATTAGGCGCGCGGCGGACAGCCTTGTTGGAGAAGAGGGCGAGGAGGGCAGAGAGGGAAGCGGAGGCTGCTCAAGAGGCATAGGGATGACACGTCGAGGAAAGGATATAAGAGGGAGAAGGGTGGTGCTGAGAGATCGAGAAGGCACACTGTACAAAGATGTCAAGTTATAGATGTGGAGGGGGAATTGGCAGTGAGAAATCAGGTCATCAAGGTCAATTCGTTGGGTGCAATGCTATCTAAAAAGCTATAACCGGGTTTCCAACATTTCATCGTACAACTTTCGTTCTAAACGCCCATCATGCTCGCAACATGCTTCTTCAGCAAACCCGACCTTGTAGCTCGTGAGATCACATAACATATAGCAAATCTACCAAACACCAATTCAGCCCACACTTCTACTGACTCTCATTTCCAAGCCTGTGCAATACTGGCACCGATGTTGGTGGTACATTTCCTGACTCCGTGATGATCATGTTTAGGTAGTCCGCTGGGGTAACATCATACATCGGATTACATAGTTGCAACTTTTTCATATCACCCCATTTCTCAAGTGCCCCACCAGGAATGACCAATTCATCAGCCGGCGCTATTTCGTTGTGGACAATCGAATCCAAAGCGACCCGTTCTGTGAACTTGATTGTTTCACAGAGGACAAGGACTGGCTTATCTGCCTCATTTGCTTCCATCGCAACTAGTGCTGTTCCTATTCTTGAAAATAGACGGCCGTTACTCATCATAGCGTGAGCACCCAGCATGACTTTTGTAGCATCCTGTATGTTGTGACTTAGTCCGTTTATCAAGCAGTATTTGACCTCGATTCCTATTTCAGCCAGAGCCGCTGCCAAATGCCTCCCTTCATGCAAAGGCCTCGAGTCGACAACAATAACCCGAAATCGTCTCCCTTCTTCGTGTGCTTTGACGAGCGCCCGTTGAACAATACTGCTTTTCGCATAAGTGAGAATAACATCTCCATCCCTAATTTTTTCTGCGGCGCTTGAAGCAATAACTTGGTCCGCGAATGTGACCCTTTCCCGAATGAAAATATCAATCGCATCGCATAATTCTGCCTTCGCTATTGTGTCTGGCGTATTTATGTCGACTTTTGATATCTCAAGCTTAAGCCACCGAATGGCATTTCCCATCGATATTGACAATGGTCGACATGAGGCTAAGTATTCGATTTGAGGAGAGAGAACATGTGATGTGAGATGGCGAGTAAGAGAATTGCCTGGCGGTGTTGTGTATGACTCGATGACCTTATACAGAGTCAGTAATGGTTCCCCAAAAAAAATAAAAAGAAGAAATTGGATGAGGGAGAATACTCTTTTAAACGCCTGCAGCGTTGCAACAAGTCTGGCACAGCTTCCACAAATTGTATAATTACTCATCTGCAGCCCCAAAGCAAGAACGGCAGGATGGACATCCTTTGACGCACCAGCGATACTCGTCATCCTCGGCTTATATAAATGTCTAAAGAATTCCACAGTCTTGTCCTCCTTTTTTGGTACCACAGGCACAGGCGCAACAACTGGTGTTTTAGATCTAATTGGCACCCCCAAACCAGCAGTAGACCCTCTTCTCTTCTGTTGGCTCTTCCCACCCTTCTGTGCTTCATTATTCTGTGCTGGCGTTGCGACAGCAGGCACCGCAGCTTGCTTTCCCTGGATTGCTTGAGCTCTGCGTGCCGCTTTCTCCGCTTGCTTTTGTTTTTTCAATTCGGCGCCTGAAAGTTTTGGTGCTTCAGTTGTTGTAGGCGTCTCTAGCTTAGGCGAATCGGCCACTGGAGGGGGCTCGGAGGAAGGCATTTTGTGTTGTGTTTCTTTGTAGTGAAGGTGGGAGGAGTGTGACTGTTTCAATCAGGCTGAGGAAATAAAGTTCTAGCGCGAGGCCAGCAGGTAAGAGCCGGGGTCTTTCAGTGATGTGCTTGGTCGCAACTTGGTCCGAGTTCTTCGCCAAACTCCAACCATCAGCTTCCCCTCCATTCACGACTCTTCACATACGCAAAAGCCCATTAGGTACAAAAGACTGGCTCCTTTCAATTCACCGAGAAACAGCATCAAATCCTCTGGAATTTACGTTGTAGTGGTGTTTTTTCTTTATTAGTTGAACTTATCTCGCATTTGCCCATTTAGATCCTCAAAATTTTGCTGTATCTCTTCCACTGTCTTAAAAAAAAACATTCTAATGTCAGTGATAAAAGGTTTTCATTTAATCAGATTCTTTAAATTTACCGAAATATTCTAGTAGCAGGTCCGTCAATATTACATTGTGACTTACCAATAGTCCATTTGCACGAAAGGAGACCTCTCTTACTAAATATCCCGTCTTACCTATAGAGTTCAACTTCCATATAGGCAATGGAAACTCTTGTTTTAAAAAAATAAAAATAAAAAATTAAAAAATTAAAAAATTAAAAAATCAAGTCTTGATGATCTTGGTACAATCTCGACCACACGGAAACACTGAAGAATGTACTATAATTTGATGGATCGACAAACACCAGGAGCAATTAGTTTGTCAATCCACAGTGCTCCACCTGCATTATACAACCTCATTCAAACCCCTAGGGCTCAAATCAGACAGTGCCGCTGACGAACTCAGCTCCTTTCCAGGTAGCTGAAGTCTTAGTATCCGTCTAAGAGCTGTTTACCAGGGCATGGCATCCGAGAAATGAAATAAATTGTTCGGTAGGAACTATGTATATACGTGCACTCTACATGAAATTTCCACTGAAGCCTTTTAGGGAGTTTCAGAACGTGAGCCACCTTTCCTCCTTCCCTTCAGTATCTGTACCGGGGGATGAATGGGGAAAATATTGTGGAAATGTGAAATAGAGTTTCAAAGTAACGTTAAATCTTTTCCTACCTTCTGTTCCTTTTAGCGATTAGAAGTTGCAAAAGCTAGTAGTCTAAGAAACGCGAACCAACAAATTCACATAATAGCTTGCTCCGTGTCAAGGATAGGTGGGACACATATAGTATGATATAATGCCAAAACTACGGAAAAGCAAAGGACTTCCTACTAGATGGATTCCTTAGAGTAATCAATAAGTACACCTAACGAGCCAACACAGATATTCACTAGCTCGTCACTAAAAAGTTATCGTTATACATTCCCACTTAAACCATCTCATACCCCTCCTCACCCTCTTTGCCCTTTATCCCTGCTAAGCCTAGGAAGAACTCACTAAGTCCCCACGCCCCCGGATCTGGAACCTGCTCAAATCCACTCCCACCTACATATACTGTCCGACCCAAACTAGCTTTCATTCCCTTAGTTCCCTCTGCTCCTTTCCTGCTTGCCTCAGCAGCCTTCCTCAAATCGCCTGTTGAGGCAAGGGTCTCAACGAAAGGATGGAGCGCATCGACAAGAGTTCTGTCGCCGGGCTGGGCGGGTGTATATTTGGAGAGGGCTTCAGAGGCTTGTTTTAGAGCGGCGGCAAAGACCTGGGGGGTTGCGGACTGGGAGGAAGATGACTGGGAGCGGAGGGAGGTAGCAAGACTGTTGAGGTAGATAGCATAGAGGGCGCCAGAGGTGCCATCCATGGTTGTTTCAACTACTTGGACTATCTTGCTCAGATCCACCACGATATCACCTATGAGCGGGGTTGAGTCGAGCATTTTGAGAATTGCTGGGTTTTATTAGTAAATAATAGGGAAAGGGAAAAGTGAATAGGGTTGTACATTCTGCTCCTCTCTTCAATCCAATACCGCAGTCTCCATCTCCAACAACAGTGTCGTATTTCGTTATATCAGGCTCTGCGGCTATCACGCGCCCGAGCCCTGCTGTAAGTACTTTCTTAGTAACTTCTGGGTCAAGTTTCAACCCACTGGGCTTCACTTCTTCCGCCCATGCAGCTGAATCTTCTCTTGTTTGTGTCGACTTCGCTTCCCATGTTTCCTTCGAAATTGGTGCTGTCCATCCAGTTGCCTCGCATGGTGCATCGAGCAATTGTAGCATACTTGGACCCCCAATATTGGTATTAACAACGTTGAGGATAGATATGCTGAAGCCTAGACCGTTTAGGCTGGTCATGTATGTTCCGGCCAATATTCTAACTGGTTTGATATTGTATGTCTTCTCAAGTTGTCCCACCACCTCGGCTGTAATACCCCCTAGCTCTAGAACACTGACACCTCCAAGGTTGTTGATGAGAAGAACAATCTCATTCGAATTGACATTCAGAAATGCTCGATCGCCATCCTTTGAATCCAGCATCTGCTTCAACATCCTCTTCACCAGCTCTGGGAGATCAACAACAGCTCTCTCACTCCCAGGCTCATTATGGATCCCCATTCCAATCTCAACCTCTTCCTTTGACAAACTCTCCTCCGAGTTCGGATCAGGCGGAGCTCGTCCAGGAACATGGACATGATCCAAGCTGGCGCCGACACTAACGATATTATCTGCTGTCAATTTAGCCACCTTATAAACATCTTCCAAACTCGCTCCCTTCGCAGCTAAGGCTCCCGATATCTTGTGAACAAGAACTGTACCAGCAATCCCCCTCCTCCCAACCTTCCCTGCCTTCTCCCTCCCCACTCCAACATCATCCCCCACAACCAACATTTCCACTTTCAACCCCGCTGCCTTGGCCTTTTCAACCGCCATCCCGAAATTCAACACGTCACCCGTATAATTCATTACAGTGACCAAAATCCCCTTCTCAGCATCCACACGCGACATAACAGCTTTCCGAATTTGTTCAGCAGAAGGGGACGCGAAGATCGTTCCTGCTACCGCTGCGGTGAGGAGTCCATCTCCTACGAATGCGCCGAAAGATGGCTCATGACCTGAGCCGCCACCAGATATGATAGAGACTTGTGATACATTTTGGCCAGGTCTACGATAGATGATTTTATTTTCGGCGTCAAGGGCGACAGAGGGATTGGTGAGGGTGAGAGCGTGAAGAGCTGTGTTCACTAGGTGGGTTGGGTCGTTGATAAAATGTTTAGCGGACATGATGGCAATATCTGGAGAGGTAATTGACTCGTCGATAGAGATGTTCCTGTTACCTCAAGATGGAGATTCCAAGGAGACTTCGTTTGTTTAATAGTCGGATCAGATTATAACGTGGTTAACATAAGGCGTAGGTATCTCGGGGCGGGGCATTCACTGGTTGAGGGGTCGTAACAAGGAGGTGGGGGTGAAGGCAGGTATACCGAAGCCTCGATCGGCCATGTTGAACAACCAGCGGAACAACCTGCGACTGGTCATGTAAATAAACTCCTTATTAACAAACAAGGTGGGACAATTTTGCGTGCCACGCTGTAATTCCGTAAAATAACATCCCGAAATCCTGTACCCCTCAATTATACATGTACCCCTCACTGAAGTCCAAGCTCTCCACCACAAAACGCCCCACATCCGCATCAACAGCACGAGGCGAAACATCCCTGCTATAATTTTCAACGTCCCTCATGCTTTCAACACCATTCCAAATAAACATAAACCTTAACAATGGCAGAAACACCACCAATAGCTGTCCCAGGCCAACTCCTAGCCTCCGCATCTGAATACCTCCCCGGTCCAGGAACGCATATCCACACCTCAAACATTTACGCCTCAATTCTCGGCCCCATCCTCACCACTGCCCCCCCCCAACCAGCAGGCCCCAAAAAGCGCTTGACAAAAATCCTGCCCGCAGCCCCAGTCGCCCAGCCTACCATTTCAATTGTACGAAATCTATTAACCCCGAGTTCTGGAGAAGAAGGAGGAAAGAAGAAGGTGGATATTTTGCCAGAGGTCAATAGTACTGTTTTGTGCAAGGTTACCAGGATTACGACGAGGCAGGCACATGTTAGTATACTTGTGGTAGGAGAGACGGTGTTGGATGGGGAATGGCAGGGCCTCATCCGTGTCCAAGATGTCAGAGCCACTGAGAAAGATAAAGTTAAAATATTTGAGAGTTTTAGGCCCGGGGATATCGTTAGGGCTGTTGTGGTAGGCTGGCTCTTTTTGTGGAATATTGAATGGAGGAAGAGGCTAATGAGAAATAGATAAGTTTGGGCGATCAGTCGAATTACTACTTGAGCACGGCGAGTAATAGCCTAGGGGTTATTATGGCCACGAGCGAAGCAGGAAATACAATGTATCCGGTTTCTTGGAAGGAGTATCGGGATCCTGAGACGGGGGTGAGTGAGAGGAGGAAGGTTGCAAAGCCATTCTGAGAGATTCTAAGGAAATCAAGAGGGCTATGTTAATATATTGTCGCCATGACGGGGTTAGGATTATAAGGGATTACCCGGTGGGCTTGAGGGGATGCTACGCTCGTAAAATGGACTGGCCATATTTGGATCGAGGTCAACAGGGACGGAGAATGAATATAAGCATCATGATGGTTAAGTCCACTAATTGGATGGGCCTAACCTGTCTTAAATTGGACAGCGAGGCTACTGTGGCAGCCTGGTACTAGCCATACTTGTGCCATCAAAGGTACAAGAATACGAAATTGCACAAGCATTGAGAATATGCTATGCATGGATAATGCATAGACAACATAGAAATACAACAAAGCAATTATTGCAACGCAAAATCGAAACTCAGAACAGAGGTTCGACCAAATCAGTCTTCTGTATCTAAGCTGGCGATTGACACGGAATTTATCTTTCGAAGTGTTACGCACTGATAACTAGAATGGTGGGGAGATCTAGAGCTCAAATGAGAAGGCCACGAGCCAATAATGATCCAATACAAAGTAGTAGCAAGACCTTGAATAGCCGTTAGCTGTTGTAGAAGCACGCTAAGGTAACTAATTATTGAAAAATATTCCATCATCAATAATTCTTCCCTCTTTATATTTCCTTTATTGCCCATCTCAATCCTCCATAATTAAAAGCACAGAATTCTCAGTTACTCATTATAGGGAGTCATCGATTCTCGAAACCTGATCTGACTATATATCAGCTATCTGCATTTACACCCAATGTGATTAACAGCTTGTGCCATCTTTGGTTTTCATATATCATAGTAAAGTAGGAAAAGCATTGCAGACCTAGCGCATTTGATTCGCACAGCACAATTCTACTTCAGCTCAAATCTCAACTTCCACCCAACCACTCCAGCGCACATGCCACCCGCCCACGTCCTTGGACTCTTTTATTTCCAACCAATCGACTGAAATACCGAACTGTACGAGATAAATAGGTGAGGGCGTGGGTGATACAGTCGAGTTACATAATGGCACAGTCCCAACCCAAACACTCGACTAAGCTATTGCTCTCCAGGAAAGGATGCTTGGTATAAGTCTTTCTAGCCCATATATATTAGCCTCCCTCTTCAACCCCCCCCCTAAAATAAAAAGCAAATCAGAACTTACCGAGAACTCTCTCCCGGCCTCTCTCTCCCGCCTAAGTACACTCAAAACCTCATCCCACCACTTAAGCTCCTCCCTCTCCTTCTCACACTTCACCCTCTCTGCCTCAGCGTTGAGCTGTGCATACCATGCCAGAATCAAACCGAGATTGACGAAGATGAAGATGCATTTGTTGAGGAGCAGTCCACCAGGATTACGCATGAACTCTTCATAACCAGCTGCTTGGAGGATGAGCGTATTGAGGCAGGTGGTAACGTAGGCGAAGGGCAGGGCGAGGAAGATGGTCCATAGAACGAGACTCCAGCCAGGATGGCCAATATCCCAGCATGATTTGACAGGCACCGGGGCTGGCTTTGGTGGGAGAATGAGCAGGTTGTCGGAGGTTTTGTTTGGTGAAGCCATGTTAAACCTAGCTTATAGGTGGTTGGTGGCGGGTGAGGCTGTAGGGTATTATTTTGGGTGCCGAGTTTGAGATGAGGTGTGGAAAGGTGATAGTGGAGTAGAAAGATGATGCCTATGATGCTGCTCTTGTGGGGGCGTGAGGTCAAGCTGCCTAGCGATCCTGAAATGTCACAGAATTGTCTAATATCCCGGCTTTTTAGAATGTGGAAGCGAAGTTGAGTTTAAAAGTGAATTTCAAGGTTTGGTTGTTGTAACTAAGATGTTGAGAATGAGCACATAGTGTGGACCTATACACGTTGATTTTCAGATCGAAGTCCCCAGGGATTAGTGTTACTCAATGTTAGTTTCGAGTTATGTTAAAGTTAAAAAAAAAGTCGGACTCGAAGGATGAAAGTTAAGATATAGAACTGCCGTTTTTCATGTGACGAGCTAAGTGTCGACAAGTTCAAAACTCCCGCTTGCTAGCTTAGGTTAGGTTGGTGTTTGACATTCAATCTGGTTTTGAGTTGTAGCACCAAAATAGAGTCCGAGAGATAAGTTTTTGAGATAACGTAAACACATCATTCTAGAGAAATAAAGGCGGCAGAGGAACATGAAGATCGGGTGCATTAGGATTTAGACCGGAGGAAACCTAGAATCAATGAATGATTAAGATTAACTGGACTTGAACACTTGCCAATAATTAATCTACTGCGAATACGAGATGCCGTAGCCATAACAAGTTGAAAACACGAAGCGCGTCTATCCTCCTATTCCAACCCTTTTAACTTACAACACTGACAATAGTAACACTAGCAATGACTGCCGCACATATCTTTTCAGATATCCATGTTACGTCACCTCAACGCAACTTAGTCCTATCAAACGAACCCAGCGTATTCATAGTTTTTTGCATCCAGCTACTAAACTCCACTCCCCCGGTAGTCTCCCGAATTACTGTATCGTTGCTGTCATCAGATCCCCAATGACCGTCACCAGCACCATCCATTCCATGAATAGACCTGCCATCTTCACTAGGTCTTGCTGGGCTGTCGGTGTATTGTGTGCTGGATCGCTGTACACGTTCATGTTTACTTTGCAGCAATGAATTCACATTCGTTCGGGCGGAATTATTTCTCGATTGTGGAAGTTTGGACAAGATTTCCACCTGCTTCTCTGCGAGTTCAGCCCTAGTCTTCCAAATTTGAATTTCTCTCTTGGCATCTCGAAGATGCTCACTGAGTGTGCCAATATCGAAGTTGCCTCGGGCATCGAGCTGCTGCCTGAGCCTTCGAATATCCTCATTCTTCTTGTCAACCTGTGCTTGTAATGATCGAATTTGAGTGTGGAGTACAGAAGTGCTTCGAGAAATTGGTGAGTTAGTCTGTCGTCCTGGAACGGAACTCAAAAATATATCAGTTGATGAATTAGCGAGAATTGACTCTTCTGCCTCTGTTCCTTCCGCGAGAGATGCCGGCCGTGGGAACTGGATATGCTGAGCAACTGGTGGCTGCTCAACTTGCGGCAAGGACTTTCCATGATTAAAGCTTTTCGAAGGTCCATCAAATGATTCCATGAATGGCGCGTCAGCCGGAGGAAGGGACGTAAATTCGACAGACCTAAGCGAAACAGCATAAGGGTTAATAGAATTGACCGAGTATGTTCCTGAGGTATTTGTAGGCTCTTCCGCAGACTTTGCAATCTGACGGAGCGGCCTAGTGTTTCCAATAGATGATATCAATAACCGGCGTGGTGTTGCAGCCTTTGTAGGTGAAGTTGCCAATGCCTCATTCTGCTTATCCACGGGATTGAATGATAGAGGTTTTCTTTTAGACTGTAAAGTTGATTTTTGTAGTTTGCTAGGTGACGGCGAATTCGTTGTATATGGGGACACTATGCTTTCTTTCCGGGGGGATTCAAAAACCTTTCGTGCTTCTTCTGACAACGGCTTTTGAGGAGACCTTTTCAGCGGTGATTTCGAGCCAGCCTCTGATGGAATGTCATTGAAGTTCGCAAACTTCGCTGCAAGTGCTTTGACGCTCCCTCCTGATTGACCTCGGCTCTTAACATCCCCTAGTTTTTGAAAGACTGGTGGAAGTCTTGAAAGGGATGTCTGCTTAGATTTGGTTTGTGGGGTTTTCGGGTCATCTCCCCCCACAAGCTGATGCTCGATTGTGGCTGTTAAGGTCTGGAATTTCTTGGGAGTTACAGTGCCACGAGCTTCATAGCTCTGTGCTGGTTTAATCATTTTGCCAAGATTATAACTATCGCTCTTTTCTCGGCTCACCATGGGGGTGTCTGCTTGATGATCCTGAGTTTGATGTCTGCTTTCAACCCTGAAAGTATTTTCATCTGTTCCTGAAAAATCATTATTTGAGGAACGGTTATTGCTGCTGCGATCGTTCTCAAGCCTTGAAAGAGTGTCAGTCTCGCTAAGAATACCTGTGGACTCTAGAATTCCCGCCAGTGCTGCTAAGGAAGCCATATCCTCCTCATGCGAAACTCTATCCAGAGGATCTCTTGTAAAATGATGAGTTATTAAATGGACCGTGCCATTACCACCACCTTGGAATGATTTCGATGGCCTCCTACGTGGAGGGACACGAAGTTCTCTTGGGCGGCCTGGTTCACTCGCCGAAACACGTCGAAAAGTGCCGTAGCTCTCATTAAACTTTGGCGGAATACTAGAGGCCTTGATGGGTCTATTCATCTGGATTGAACTGGGCTGTAGTGGTTCTTGAGGCCCTCTAGTTTTTTTAAGTGATAAAGAGCCGGCGGCCTTGGTTTCCCTTAATCTCTCCAATGATCCCATAGTCTTTCCTAAATGATGCTTGCGGTGCTTGGAAGGCTTTACAGGTGTTTCATTGGGCTTTGGGTTTTCTGATGAGAGAGGCTTTCGGCCACTAGTTTGACCTTGAAGTGACTTACCTTTCGATACTGATCTAATTGCATCCTTCTCTCTTGACTTGGGTGGCTTCCCTTTAGGTGAGGCGGCTTTACTGGCTTTAGCATGATTGCCTTCTATAGCCTCCCTCGATTTCTCCCCAGAGTGTGGGCTAGCAAGCATTGCGTGATGCTTGCAGAGGGTAGAGTTGGACCCAGATCGCGAAGTCGTCGGGTTTGGGTTAGCCACTTGCTCGTTCATAATACTCTCTACAGGTTTCTTCGATTTTTCTCGAAGCTCAATACTTGATTTTTTGGACCTAGCGTGCGGTTTCGCAGCTGCGCCCGTCTGGCGATCAGATCTTGCAGTGTGGGGTGGCGCTGCAGGAATGCAATGTCGTGAGGTTCTACTCGAGCCTTTTCTAGATCTCCAAGTCTCTCCAATTTGCTGGTTGCTCGGTCTCATCAAGCTATCCTCGCCCCCTTGCTCTTCAACTGTAGGAGACAAGACAAGCATAGACTTCGCCACGGACAGGTTTTGGCCTGACTTTGGTCTCGGCCTGGACCTTTGCTTTTTGACTACAAGATCGCCACTTTGTCGTGGTGTAAAGCTTCCGCCAATACCTAAAGAAAGAGTTAGTTAATACACAATTCGAGGAAGCAAAGACCATCTTACGACGTGCTGGGGTCGGTGATTCACTCCTTTCGCCCCGTCTTAGGGGCGCCTTCAGATTATCCCAATCGGGTGGCTTTCGAAGAGCAAATGTTTCTGATGCGGAAGGCCTTAAAAATGAAGGTTTCGGAATAACTACCTCCAACGTCTCATCGCCCATGACGGGTTTCAAGGCTGCTAGACTTCTCATGTGACGGACAACATCACGCCAATGTGTAATAAGCATCTCCGTAATGCCATTAGCAACCTTAATTTTGTCCACATGAGTATGAAATGTAGTTCCCTCTTCTGCCAAAGCTTGCCGTTTCTTCTTCTTCTCCTTACGAGTTTTAGGCGGGCTGACAGGAAGAAGTACCAGCCCCCCGTGAGGGTTTGCCAAGTGCATGGAATAATTATCAAGTAAATCACCAACAAGGAGAGGGCCGAAAACTATTCCCAAGGCCGCATATCCCATCAAGTCAGCTGTTGGTAAAGGTCTTCCTTGATCATCTTCTCGCCTAGTTGTTTCTGCTGTACGACCAATCATACAAAGAAGTCCAAAGACAGCACACACGAGTTCCCGTCTATACTTAGATCGTAGTGTTGAGACTGCTAGAGCAATCAATCTTGCGCGAACTTTGCTTTGCTTTGTCCTTGTAAATTCCGGATCCCCATGCAACTGGCCTTGAATTGCCACAAGAGCATCGAACAGAGGTAGCGAGCCAAGGATGCCACCTGGCAGACCTGAGAGGAGCTTTTTAAAGGTAGAAGCCACATCGTGGACATCACATTTAATATGTTCAGGGAGAGTGGGATACCTGACTGTACTAGCGATCGATTCTCCTTCTTCATCCATGGAGCAGTAGTGGTTGTACAATGCTTCAATAATGTGATGAGAACCTGGAATTCGAAAAGCGCCTCTAGAAGTTGGTGCTACAGGAGTGTTAGAGGGCTCAAAGCGAATTCAATATCACTAACCATGCTGAACTAAGTACTGCGCTGTTGCACGAAGGCATGTCGGAACTGTAAGGCTACCAGCTGCATATTCCCCAGGCAAATATAGTAGGCTAGATCCACAAAGACGAACGAGTTCTTGCAGACCCTTATCCTTCAATTTGTCCTTTTTTAGTTTCAGCCGCAAGGAGAGGTCGCTAATGCTTCGCCTGTGCTTGAGATACTTGTCTGTTCTGACGCTTGTAGTTGAGGATGTTCTTCTGAGGATCTTTCTCGAAAACCAGCTGCTTGGTTTGCCCATAGCAGTTGCGCCATCGTCCTGATTATCATTAGCAATTTTATAGATATTTAGCGAAATGACCTACACTTCCTTCGTAGTCCTCAATAACCATGATCCGAACACCATGCTAAAAAGACGTAAGCTAAAAAGCTCTAGATAAACAATAGAAGAAGACCTTTTCTGCCAGTCGATTATATTCCTGTACGAAAACAGCTCTTTCTTCTATTTCATCATGCTCCGCAAGTATGTCACCGCTCGACGACGTCCAAGTATTACTACTCCGCATCGCTCGTCGAGATCTCCCATCCTGAGCGGAGTCGATGGATTCTTCTTCACGGTGTGCGCCATCATGTTCTTGACGGAGATTAGCCGACCCAGTGAGAGGGGCTTCATGTCGTGGAATTCGCGGTCTCTTCAACAATCCTTGGGCTATACTCATATCGTCCGAAGTGCCATCATGATGATCTGGTAAGTGCACCCCTGATAATATTGCCGACGAGGACCGAGAAAGACGGCCGTAAGTGAACGGCGGCATGTTGCGCCGTAAAGTCGTATGTAGAGGACCTAAAGTGAGAACAAACGGGAAAATTGAAACTGGATTGATACTTTGGAGACATCTTTAGAGGTAATTGATCGCGCCTGCCAGTTTCGAATGCAGATCGAACTCTTACCCTGCCACTGGATCGAAGACATTTCGATCAAATCTAGATGGCTTTGAACACTTTGCACCTTCCTCAATCAATCTAGTAAAGGAGCCAGGGCATTATCTTGTTTGAAAGAAATAGAGGAGTTCTCGATTGGAATAAAGGCAGAATGGTATTTATCGAAGTCAGAACAAAAGAGATCTATATGGACCTAGCATCAATATATGCTTAAGCCTTTCGCCGAACGCCTCTTCGCTATGCAATCCATCCCGGTCGTGAGATCCTTATCATAATCCAACGATTTGTTCTTACTCGTCCTCAGCGCCATGTAA
The DNA here is from genome assembly GCA_021365295.1 of Tricladium varicosporioides. NCBI lineage: Eukaryota > Fungi > Ascomycota > Leotiomycetes > Helotiales > Tricladiaceae > Tricladium > Tricladium varicosporioides. Next base: position 340,748 of record JAJTIW010000013.1, on the reverse strand, counting down.
AAGTACGTATTTCAGGATATCCGAAAGAGAGATAACTCCTTTCAGTCGGTTGTCCTCATCAATTACAACTAATCGATGAACCCTAGATTTGCGGATGGTATCGAAAATGGAATCTAGTCTGTCCTCTTCACTGCAGGTATAAATACCGGCAAAATCTTCTGCTCTCTTTGACAAGGCGTTCCCTACACTAGTGTCGAGGTCTTCGTACGCTCCACCCTTGATAATTGCAATGACATCGACGGCCTCGAATACGTTCTGGACACGATTATCATCGTCAACGATTGGCACACTGGAGATACTGTATTTGACCATCATGTGGATAACATCAATAACTTTGGTATCGATGTTCGCGGTCTGCAAGTTACCATAGGATCCGAGGCCGATCTCGGATACACTTTTCTTTAGCATCTCCGTTTGTGCCACGTTGACCGATATGAACTTGAGGATTCTGTATTGTGTGATGACACTGACAACCATTTCCCTCCCAGTCTCGTCATCGACGTCAACCAGGGGGATTCTCCTAGCTCGTGTCTTTAGCATCTGTGTACATGCTTCGTACAGAGGTCGTGATGGATGGACAGATAGCGTTTCTAATGGTAGCACTCCGATTGCCTTTTCGATATCTAGAAGGTATTCAGCCTAATGCTCAAGTGACTTCCATATGAATTCGGGCCTACCTCTCAAGCTGCTCAGCCGGAACTGGTCGATTTGTTCAAGAGCTGCTGGGTTTTGCCAGTAGTATTGCACAACGTTGATATAGTCGGATGTGGTAAGAAGACCAGCGAAGGTCGAAGTGTGTGAATCCCATAGTGGAGCTGAGACGATTCCTGTTGCCCCTCATATTAGCGTGTCATGTCTGCTAAGTTCTGGGAAGGCTGGTGTACCATTCTGGAGCAGGATATTCAAGCTCTTCTTAACAAGTAGATCGGTGTTGAGTATTATGAGACGGAAAGAGAGTGGGAGCACGTCATAACTAGTCCGAATCTTCAAGAAATCCCGGATCGCCTTCTGCAGATACCAAGCATGTCAGCCTCGCAGGATCATAGAATATGAAGCTTCCCTCCAGACAGAGGGTGCTTATCACACTTGGCCTTCAGGGCCGGGAATGCACTTACCAACCCGCTCTGCTGGTCCCTGTCTACAGCACTCAACGGTTTGTCCTGCATCTCGCGATTTGGACCTCGGGGAAGAAGGAATGTGGAAGGTTGGGCAATCCGGGAGGACTCGTGACCACCATGTCTAGCGATGCTCGTCGGCGGTGCCATGCTCTCGACGGGATTGGGCGCGGGTGGCCGTGTGCCTTCAGCCGTATCAGACATGGTTGCCGGTCTGCGTGGGTGAGAAGTACATCGAAGGAGGATCGCAGGAGCAATAAAATCTGGGAGTCCTTGCAGACCTCTGCGCGTGGGGAGGTAGACAGTTGGCGGATATAGTAATTACTCTTTGGCAAGCTTTCTTGTGGTTGAGGATGAGTGGAGAGGAATAGATCGGCAGCGTGGGGTTGGATGAACGTGCGACAAAAGTACCTCTACTTCACTTGTGCCCCCACTGGGGAAACTTCCATAGCTGGTACAGGCTTCGTGGTATTGTTTATCCGCTCCGTTGGTCTGTGTAATTTCTGTGGTTTTGAGATCGATAACTTACTGTTGAGAATCAAAGCTATTTTCTCATGCAAGGCACCCCATTTTGAGTTGTTAAGATGAGAGAGCTGGGGTTGTTTTTCACGCTGGAAAATCTGTGATTATAGCTTAATTATGCTTTGAAGTTAGGCTAGGTATCTCCCTTGTTTTCATACTTTTCACTCATCTAATGCTTCAACTCCTCATAATGGTGTTATGTGAGAATACGATTTCCAGAAGTGTAGAAAGATCTATTGTAAGAAAGGGGAAGAAGGTGGATTAGCTCTACAGGTTGTACTTGCAAGCATAAGCATCCTCTTTACTAGATTTGCTTAGTAGTCTCTAGATAACTCAGTATTGGATATGCTCTTGTTGCTGAGCTGTGGCCTATAATTCTTGTATTTTTATTTTACTCATCACATAAGAGACACAATACCTATCCAGCGATTTCAGCAACTCCTTTGCACCGTCAAACAAGGACCTTTAGCAGCTCTCTGATTCCAACTCTCAGCCTTGCATCACATGATGCTGACTTTCGGAATGGCTTTTGTTGGTTAATTTGCTTCTGTGCAACTAGTACCAGCAACGTAATGAAACACACCATGTATAGAGCAAATCAAACAACTGGGCTGCAATACATAAAATATTTCGGTGAGGTTCCTGAGAAGCTTGTCTACGTCGCTGCGTCGAGGTCCAATCTACAACAGCTCAGGGGCTCAAGATATAGTGATGAGCCTTGGGCCGGGCCCGTACATTTGGAAAGTTTGGAGGTCCTATGTATGATTAATCAGGGATTCCTCTTGACCGTGTTAAGATTCAACCTGCAAGTCGTCTGATTCATTGTTTTTGCTGCATGTGACGAGGCGGAGTGGTGTTTATGATGTGACTGGGGGAAGAAAATAAACCAGCAAGGCCTCGTTGCTTGGCAGCTGCCGCGCCGACCTAGCACTACGAGCTATCTCAGCGCCTGTAAGGCAAGCTCAAGGGACCTCGTCCGACGAGCATTCAACGCTTCACTTGACTTGACTGGTTCATCAACACATTCACCTTTCTTCCGACGTCGATCGAATGGCCGCAGGCCCCTTTTCTGATTTTGTATTACCACCATCTTGATTCTGACTCGACGCCTCCACCACTCCGCTCGCCGGACCTGCTCTGTTTAACCTTCGGCTCGCATTCCAACAACACAACTGCTTTTGACACGATAAACCTCCAGTCCTGCGGGACTGACATTTGGAGATGGGTGCATGCAATTCTTCATGCTGCGGTGGTATGATGGCCGATAAAGCCTGTTTGGAAAGGTGTGAATGCTGATGATTTTCAGGCAAATCTCGCGATGGATTATATGAACCTGTCTTGGCTGAGAGTGAAAGAGAAGCCGTTGCAGATCTTTTACAATACCTAGAAAATGTAAGAGGATCTCTTGTGCCTCTTTCTAAGGCTCTTTTAATACTTCGACAGCGCGGCGAAACCGACTTCTTTTCTGGCGAACCTCTACGAGCATTAAGCACCTTGGTGTTTTCCGATAATGTCGACCTACAACGAAGCGCAAGCTTAACCTTCGCTGAAATTACAGAGCGAGGTACGTGTACAAAACACAGGGGAATGATTGTCCGGGGTCTATATCAGCACAAGGCTGGGGTCAGAATTCCTGTCGAGACATTTTGTTCTCCAGGACTTCTTGGCTGAGCAGAATTCTGATATAGGCTGCTGGAGACAAATGGCTTCTATCCAAGAATGGGATTGCTGATTACCAGATAGATGTCCGCGAGGTCGATCGAGATACCTTGGAACCCATCTTGTTCCTCCTACAAAGTCCTGATATTGAGGTACAGCGGGCTGCTAGCGCGGCTCTTGGAAACCTTGCTGTCAACAGTGAGTACTCCATTAGGGAAATGAGATTTCACCTGTGTGGTATCTAATGTTGGGCAGCCGAAAACAAGGTAGCAATTGTACTCCTCGGCGGGCTTACACCTCTTATCCGCCAAATGATGTCCCCCAATGTCGAGGTGCAATGCAATGCGGTTGGTTGCATCACTAACCTAGCAACCCACGAGGACAATAAAGCAAAGATAGCGAGATCTGGCGCCCTGGGGCCCTTGACAAGGCTAGCGAAATCGAAAGACATGCGAGTCCAAAGAAATGCTACGGGAGCTCTTTTGAATATGACACATTCTGGTATGTTTGTTACGGTGATGTTATTGCCAGGCACTAATAAATTTTAGATGAAAACCGACAACAACTCGTAAACGCGGGTGCTATACCAGTATTAGTCCAACTCCTCTCCTCTAGTGATGTCGACGTTCAATACTACTGCACGACGGCCCTGAGCAACATAGCAGTGGATGCGAATAATCGGAAAAAGCTTGCTCAGAGTGAAAATAGACTTATCCAGTCTTTGGTCAACCTGATGGATTCTTCTTCACCTAAAGTTCAGTGTCAAGCAGCTTTAGCCCTTCGAAACCTTGCCTCAGACGAAAAATATCAACTCGAAATTGTCAGAGCCAGAGGTTTAGCACCTCTGCTTCGTCTTCTTCAGTCATCATATCTTCCGCTCATACTTTCAGCTGTCGCATGCATACGCAATATATCAATTCATCCTCTCAACGAGTCACCGATTATAGATGCAGGATTCTTAAAACCTCTTGTTGACTTGCTCGGGTCGACAGACAACGAAGAGATACAATGTCACGCAATATCCACGTTACGAAACCTTGCTGCGAGTTCCGACAGAAATAAAGCACTGGTCCTAGAAGCAGGGGCCGTTCAAAAGTGCAAACAATTGGTCCTTGATGTGCCTTTGAGTGTTCAATCAGAAATGACAGCAGCCATTGCGGTGCTAGCTTTGAGTGATGACTTAAAGACCCATCTCCTGAATTTAGGTGTTTTTGATGTACTTATACCTCTAACTGATTCACAAAGCATTGAAGTCCAGGGGAATAGTGCTGCAGCACTTGGAAATTTGTCCTCGAAAGGTAAGTTTTTCCACTCTCTGTACTTGCTACAAGGAAACTAACTGTATACAGTCGGTGATTACTCAATTTTCATTCAGGATTGGACGGAGCCAAATGGGGGCATTCATGGGTATCTCAAGCGTTTCCTTGCCAGCGGAGATGCGACATTCCAACATATTGCCATTTGGACTCTACTTCAGCTTTTGGAATCAGAGGATAAGAAACTGATCAGTCTTATTGGGAAGTCAGAGGAGATTGTAAAAATGATTAAGGACATCGCAGATACCCAAATCGAGTCTGATGATGAAACTGAGGATGATGGCGAGGGCGAGGTTGTCCAACTCGCACAAAGATCTCTACAATTACTAGGACAAACCAACACCAAGACCGCGCATATCGAAGGCTAAGCAAATTGTTTCGAAATAGATATTTGCTTTGTTTTGCATCTGGGTAACGGCAGGCGTGGTGTTAGGCGAAATTATATTTAGTAGCGAGCATTGGAGGAGTGAGGATAGTATGGGAAACTTTTCTTGTGGTCACGGCAAAACACGAGCACATCCGACTTTGCCATCAGGCCGCATTTCTTTCAACGTTCTCCTTTAAACCAGTTACAATTCATACAGGACTTAACAGGTATTCTTCCATGTAATTAGATAGGAGTTTTATGATATCCACCTTTCAGGGCCTTAATTCTAATTCTTCATAATGATTTTGGTACAAGATTGAGTCACCTATGAACGCCGAGTGATGCATGACTTTCTACTTTTATACAACAGGGCTCAACCCGCTTGTGAGCCATTCTCTCTCTTTCCAAGGAAACACCTTTGCGATAACTTTGCCCTTAATCAATGCCATTGGCATTGGTCCGAAATGCCTTGAATCTCGCGAGAAACCAAGGTTATCTCCAACAACCCAACAATGACCTTTCGGAATCTATTCTAAATCAACCTCGTATTCCTCTCTCCCCGCCTCTTAAGAAAAACATACCTGAATCATATCCTGACCACCAATCCCTGGTGTATTCCTCATAACATAATCCCCCTCCAACCCCAGCACCCTCTTAATCACCTTCTCTCCCGGTTCCACCACACTATCAAAAGTCACCACATCTCCCACTTCCACTCCTCTCCCTCGGCGATAGCCCCGGTCTATCAGAACGTGATCGCCAAATACGCTAAATGTCGGTAGCATGGATGCGCCCCAGGTCCCATCGATGCTGTACTGGTAGCGGGTTATTACGTGGAATAACAGGAGGGTTTTAAGTGTTGTGGTGAAGAGGAGGAATGGATGGGAATAGTAGTGTTTCTTGAGAAATTTTAACGGGGAGTTTATAAAAATGGGGAAGCGGAAAGGAGGCATTTTGAGGGGTTGCAAAGGGAGAGAGATCCTTGGGTGGTACGTTTTGCAAATGGAGAAATGTCACGGGATTCAGCCTTGGGTTCAAGATGAGGTTAAATCTGAGGCTAGGATTTTACCGAGCTTGCTCCCCTGCCATATTTCTTACCATCTTTCATCCTCCATCTCATCACTACAAAATTCTTCAGTTGCAAGAATGAAAAGCTCGAAGTGTCTCTTTAGTGCCTCTACAGCTCTCTATCGCATTTTCATCGCCCCAATTGAGTTCTCAAACCTTCAATTTGCAAGACAAGCTCCTATCTCTTTTACAGTTTCTCCACAATGGCAGCAACCCAGGCCACGATCTTTCGAACAACGAAGAGGATATGCAGGCCCAATGCCGCATACAAGAGCAGCAGGGACCAACCCGCAAAAGAGTCGCCTCCCTCGTAACGAAGAAATAGCCACCGTAGCGCGAACCATCATTCTCGTCAACAGCTCCGGTAAACTCGAAGAGCCCCGCTCAACCCGTCTTGTTCTCGCCTCCTTAAATCCTAAGACTGAGGTTCTGCTCATGGTCTCTGAAGGCTCCGCTGATCGCCCGGCTATTTGTAAAATCCAGAATAAACAGGAGCTGTATCAGCGAGAGAAAGAGGCCCGGAAGGGGAAAGGGAAGTTACCGGGGCAGACTGTGAAGACAATTGAATTGAATTGGGCTATTGAACAGGGGGATCTCAGTCATAGGATGGATAGGTTGAGGGAGTTTTTAGGGAAGGGTTATAAGGTTGAGGTTTTACTGGCGAAGAAGAGGAAGGGAAGGGTTGCGACACCTGAGGAGGGGCAAGCCTTGGTTAGTAAGATAAAGGAGGTTATTACCGAAGGGGGGTGGAAAGAACAAAAGGCTCAGGAGGGGGAATTGGGGAAACAGGTTACGATTTTTGCTGAGGGGAAGGTGGTTAAACCGTCGTAGAAGGAGTGGTGAGTGTCTAGAAGAGTGAAGTCCTCACTAAAAATAGAGAGGGGGAAATGAGGTCTACCTACGAACAATTTTGAGACAAATACTCAGCCTCAGAGAAAAGGTAGAGCGTCGATACGCTTTAAAAGTAAAATACCTGTAACGATATATCATGCAAGATAGATTTGTATACATAGATATGGACATAAAGATACGGAAAGGATACTCCGCATATCCTCCTTGAATTCTACCATATTCCAGTTAGAAAACACTGAGATGTCAAAAATCTTCTTACTAGTTCTTGCTCTCCTGAAGTGATTTCAGATATTATTCCAAGTTGTCCTAATAGACCTCTATTAAATCTGCAGATATTTAAGGTCATTATGCAACATCTCATGCTCAAACCCAAAGTCCTGTGTTGCTTTTCTACAGGAAAGTTTCAGGCCTAGGAAGATAGCTGTTCTGCAACTTTTATTAGCTCTCTAATCAAAAAGGCTGATATTTCCAAATCACTGCCGACGGGTGTGGCCTAATTTTTTCTTCCTGAAACGACCATTATGTTCATCAATTGAACAAGTCTCTAATACCCCTGTCTTCCTATACTCAATTTCTCTTAAAACATTAGACAAAACCACCTCAAAAAGGTCAAGTATACTTTAATGTTTAAGTCACTCTGAGTAGTCTCAACTATGACTCTAGCTAAATCTCATCATCATTCTAGTCGTTCACCGAAGCCTTCACGTGCAGCTAATGCTTTTAGCCTCTAGCGTATATTCTGAAGGCCCATGATTGCTACATGTATAAGAATCGGTTACATTACAACGCTGCTACCGGTGCATTCAGTATTGGTCTTCCTTCGGGGTCTAATTGTAGGCGTTTTTGCAATTGCAAGGTAGTCTCGTTTTATTGTTTTGTGAAGTTTGGGACAGGTGAAGGATGTGGGCCAAGTGGCTATCACTTGATCTACTTGCCAGGCTTTGAGGAGAGAATGAAAATTGAAGCAAGAAAATCAAATCACAGATTGCTGAAATATCTTGAATGGCTCGCAGTGTCGTAGTATTATCTTTCAGACTCCTTCAGTTCCAACGAGCATATTTTTAGGTAGCTCTTCACCGCCGCATTTCATGACTTATTCATAGCTGCCCCATAATGCCGGTCTTAAATACTCAAGTGGTATATTCATCGACTTTTCAACGCCAATGTATTTATTCCCAAAGAACCACCACTACAAGCCGGCCGTCTATGGTTGCCTTAATTCGTTATCTCGACCACATGACAAGCCTCATTCAACTCAATAGCACCAGGATAACAGAATCGCCTCTTAGGAACCTGTGTCAATAGTCAGCATGAGTTTTCCAGTCCTAAAATCCGGCCCCGAACAAAACCACACCCCCATGAGCCCCCAAATGTATCAGAAAGAAACCCAATCCAAACTTACATCTTGCTAATAAACCTATCCTTATTAACAGGTCTTCCCTTCTTTCCCGCACTTGTCCTAGGTGTCTCAGTCCACATCTCCTTCACATTCTCCAATACCATATTGCAATGTCTATCGAAAGCCTTTACTCTGGCCAATAGCTTGCGATTGTTTCGGCACGAGATGAGGACTTGGGCATGCGATCGCACGGCAGTCTGGAGAATCGAGAGGGGACCGCTGGTGAACTCATGTTCTTCAAGTTGCGCGATTTCGAACTCGCTGTGAGAGGATTAGTGTGTGTTGTGAAAGAGAAAGAGGGATGGCGGGGACGTACGTGAGTTCGCTGCGAGGCTTGTTGAGGAGTTCGCTGGGATATATGTTAGCATTCCGCGCACTAGAGGTAAACGCCAGAACAAAACATACGTGATCTTTGCGTCTGCCATGATGTTAAATTTCCAAAGGTTGAAGTTCAATTTCCTGACGTTGCTCCAACAGCAACAGCCTACCTCGCCGCAACTTCAAAGATTCTCAAATCGCGATAGCTCCCAAACTAGTCTAGCCCCAACCTTAAATTCTTCATCGGTTGGCCCGTGCAAGTGAGCCGACCTCCCGACTCAGACCGAGAAATATTTCCCGAGGTCGAGCTGTATTTGTACCAGTCCTTGTCATTGACTTCACACTCCCTTAGTGATCCCGCCAATCTTCACTTGGATGTTTTAATAGAACGTTCTGCTTTCTTCTTTTTCTTGATGTTTGCAAGGTCAATTTGTGCGAGGGCTGGGTCAGCGGCGCGCTGTGCTGCCTCGAGATATTCAAGTACTATGCCACTTAAAGCAAAGATTGCAAACCCTGCTTTAGCAGGGAGGACGCAGCAGGTATGGAACTTAGTGTTCAGTGGTGGTTGCTTTGGCTGATTTGGTTGTAGATGTCGACAGAGCCAGGGAAGGGTTCAGTTTTACATACACCTTTGAGCGACACTGTTGCTGGAAGGGGGGACAGAGAAGATGCTCGAAAGAGGAATGAAGTTAAGGAGTCAGAGCAAGTTATTTCAGAGTGGCCGGGTGATGAACCTGAGGATGTGCTTTTCGACTCCCTATTCGGCTTAAGAACAATCGAGCTCAATCGACCAAAAGCTTTACATGCTCTCAATGGATCCATGATTCGAAAGATCGTGCCGCGATTACGAGAATGGGCGAAGTCGGATATGGCAAATGTGATAGTGATCAAAGGATCGGGGGAGAAGGCATTTTGTGCTGGGGGGGATGTTACATCGCTAGCAAAGAACAATAAAAGCTGCGAGACTGGGTGGCAGAAATCATCCTATTATTTCGCACTGGAATACAAGCTGGATCACCTAATTGCGACATACAAGAAGCCTTATGTGGCATTTCTGGATGGTATAACGATGGGTGGCGGTGTTGGACTCAGCATTCATGCACCGTTCAGAATAGCTACGGAAAGGACGCTCTTTGCTATGCCTGAAACTACGATTGGATTCTTCCCTGATGTCGGAGCCTCATTCTTCCTCCCCAGGATGCCTGGAGCGGTTGGCATGTATTTGGCACTTACAAGTGAAAGGTTGAAGGGCGTCAATGCATACTATGCTGGTGTGGCCACTCATTACATACATTCTAGTGCCCTCCCAGCACTTGAAAAGCGTCTTGCAGAGCTTCGATTCAATGATTATGACACGCTCCATGAACGAATGAGCCTTATCAACTCGACCATTGAAGAGTATTCGACTGGGTTGCCACACGATGAGCCAATCCAACTCCAGGGAGCACTGCGTAAAGAAATTGACCGCATTTTTGGCCTAGATACTCTGGAAGAAGTACGGACTGAGCTGAAAATTCTGGCGGGAAAGAACACTTCCCTCTCTGAATGGGCCAAGACAACATTGAAGACCTTGGAATCACGATCGCCTACAAGTGTCTATGTAACCTTCCGACAGATGAAAATTGGCCAGAAATGGTCCATTGCCGAGACATTTAAGAGAGAACATTCCATCGCGACAAAGTTCATGCAGAGCGGTGAGTTTACCGAGGGTGTAGATGCGCTTCTTATTCGGAAAGACAAAAATCCTCAATGGAAACCAAACACTTGGGAGGAGATTCAACAGGCTGGTGTGGAGAATGTTGTCGCACCATACTTCAGAGGTGATGATAGCATTGCAAAGCTGGAATTGTTAAACACGGCGGACTACAAGGAATATCCATTCGACAACTTTGGCATACCGCATGAGAGAGTAGTAGAGGCTATGGTCAAGAATGAGGGCTTGAATAAGAACGACATCATCGATCACTTTTTGAGGAAGTCGAATGGAAAACCTGGCGTGAAGGAAGTGCTGACGGATATCTTATGGCGTAAGACCAAGACTCATCTAGGAAAAACTACCTGGATTGATGAACCTAAGAAGGCATAAGATGATGGGTGTTCATGACGAAGATGGAACTTCTGGTGTTGTATGATATTTGTGTGGCGACTCGATGGATCATCGGAGATATCGATGCACTTCCGGTCGCAAGAGAAAGTACAAACTTCCTGTGAACATATGGGGTTCATCATGTGATGTGTATAGGGTATTGACATATCAGCCTAGTGGTTGGCTGAGTCACGGAAATAAGCGTGATTCAGGTTTAAATTCCATTGCCGAAAATATAAAAGGAGCTGCCGTCCCCCACCAAAAATATGATTCATTCCTGAGTTGGTGTGCTGCCTTTTCCCTTCTCTTACTTGAGACGTTCTACGGACGCCTGCATAGTCCTGTTACGCGAATATAAAAAAACGTGGAAGCCTTGGTACCTGAGGCGCGCGTCAGCTTCTCAGAAGCGCCGCGTTACTTAACTCGCTTCGTCCCCCTGCACGTTGATTGGACCGAGATGAAGCTCTGTCAATATTCAACCACTCACCAGCATAACCTTCAGTAAACATAAAACGACGTTCCTGTATACCTATTCCAACCTGTGGTGCAAAGTTCCCCTCATTATCGAGTTCACCTTTGATCCGTTTTCCACCTTGAAAAATCTCGATCAGCCAATTTTCTCTCCCGCATATACGCGTAAATACTTCGCGAAAAGAACGCGAGGTACCGGCCACCGCTATTCATTCACCTCCAATCTGAATTCTTATTCCCCTTGACAACTCTTCACGACTCCGAAATTTCAATGCCTTCAAATTATTTGCGGTAGCAATTGAGGATCTGAGCAACACGTCTAGGGGTTTTTGGACTGGCATTGCGGCCAACAAGGGCTTGCAATGTCGTCTCCAGCTGGGATGTCGCAACCTCATCCTCAACAAAGACCAATGGAGCTACAAAGCTCTATGGGTGGTATGGATAGTGGTAACAATGAGGACGGTGTGTCTGTTAGGCCGATGAGACGTAGGTGTATTTGATTTGGAGGTGTGTTGGACCTAGAATACTAATCGCGTCTCAATCTACAGTCAAAGTCCTCTACACCTTCGATGATCAAAATAAGACGAATTGCCTAGCACGATGGCCTCACGTTCTACAGATACAAACGGTTGCTATGGACGAAACGGCTTCGATCGGTGTTATTGAGCTTAAGACATGTATACAAGCAATTGTTCAGTGCAGTCCAGAATTGGTCGCTCGATTAGGTCAGGACTACACTGTTTACGCATACGATTACTCCGAATATGATAACCCTTTGGTGGGACAAGGAATGCTATCATGGGCTTTGGCGGCAGCTTCCCCGACGCCAGATGCTCCAGCACATCAATCCAACAAGCTAATTACAGGTCGGGTGTGCAAAAACATTCTTGGTCTTTTCAACAATGGGGTGAGGGAGACTCTTGAGGTGAAGCTCCGCCTTGTTCCAGTGCCGACGGTTCTTCAGAGTGAATATATAAATGCTATGGAGAAATACCGGGAGTTGAGTAAGGTCATACCTACAGGTTTCGACGCGAATGAATGGACTTCCTTTCTACAGTTAAATCCGAATATTGCCCAATTAGCCAACAAGGTGGCTCCAGCGCCAACTCCGAATATTCATCAGAGGGATGGGAGTAGTATGGAGGTTGTCAATCAGCTTCTTAGTCCTAGCGTACAACAACAGTCCTTAAATTCTTTCAATCAACCTTCACCTGCAGAAAATGCGGCGAGCAACTCGTCAAACGAAGCCTCCGCAACTGAGAAAGGTAAAAATACGTCTCGGCCAACATCAAGAGCCTCTACGAAAAGACAGAGAAAGCCACGAGCTCCAAAGAAGGCTACCGCGTCACAGGGTGGAAATACTTCTGGTTACGAAGAGGGGACAGATGGAGATGATGGACCAGTACAAAGGAAGAGGGCAAAAATTACCAAGACCGATTGGACCAGTAAATCTACCATTGGATCAGCCCAGGATTCTTTGCGGGTTGCTGCCAGCACTTCAGGATCTCTTCGAATGTTCCGTCCAATTGCAATCAGTCCAATGCCTGCTGGAGGCAACCATCTGCAAGAAATTCCTCGAGCACCCACACCTGTTCCTCACAAAGCGAATCAGCATCTTCCATTGGACAGACCAACTTCGCAGAGTGGCTTACGACGTGACTCATTCCAGTCTGAGGATATGGCACCACGGCAGCACCTTTCACCTTATCCGGTCTTGGAGAAGCCGGAGGACCAACCTAGATTTTCGATTGAGTCGGCTAATAATTCCCCAGAGCGAAACGATAGCCCTGGAGACACTCCACCCGAGATCGGATCTTCGCCGCCTGTTATGAGAACTCGCCCACCATCCCGACTCGCTTCTAGTCCACCATGTCCATCTAGTCCAATGCTTCCCCAAATGCCTCGAACAGACTCTGGTTTCATGAGTGGTTCGCTTGACGACCTGTTTGGAGAAGAAGACCACATGACCAATATGAACTTCGATGATTTAGATGCCCTTCAGAGCTTCAATCAACGGAAAGAAGTATCTCCAATGTATGATTCAGGATTTGTTATCGAGGAAGAGACGCCAGGTCCAATGGACTTGTTGCCTACGAAAATGCTACTTGAACCTCCCAAGCCTCCACCTAAACAAAAAGCACCAAAAGTACGCTCGCGTCAGGGAAGTGTTATGTCGGAAGATGGCCAACAAACTCTCCCGCCTTTGCGGAAAGAAAGCAAACCTACTGCCCCTAGTGGACTTTCTACACCGACTTGGCCACAAAATATTGCGCCTACACCACCTCTAAATCAGCCTTCACCGTTAAGTAATTTTTTCCAAGAGCAGTCGCCAGCTCCCACACCCGAATTCCAACCAGTTCAAACCCAACAACCTCCGCAACAGCCTGCCCCCCAGACTGTACAGTCAGCCAAACCTCGTTCGAGACCTGGTTCGAGACCTAGTTCACGGTCGATGATTCGTACCGCCTCTATGGGCGCTCTTACTCTCCCAGAAATCCCTGCCAGCGATCCAGCTTTACCACCATCGACTTTACAAAGATCTCAAACATGGTCTGAAGCTCCACATCCTGCCACCGAAGCCCCTGCTCCACAGATGGCACAATTTCCACAAAGCATGCCACATTCTATGATGCAAACATACTCAGCAGAATACTTCTCGGAATGTAGCGAAGGCACATTGCAGAAGCGGAATCAAATAAGAAATAAGCTAGAGGAGGCACTCAAGAAAGGCGAACTCCCTCCATTTTGTAGCAATTGCGGTGCAATTGAAACTCCAACTTGGCGGAAGGCCTGGTCTCAAGATCATCAAGGTATTCCAGGCTATTACGAATATTCTGATGACCCAGGAAGAGTTACCTGTGTCAATATCTTGACCCGTGATGATCAGGGGCAGCCACTTAGTTACCAGATTATTAAGAAATTTCTGGCACCAGCTGATAAGTCAGAGGATTTTAAAGAATATTTGTTGTGCAATCGTAAGTACATAACTATAAGTTGATGCAGAATGTCACTAATAGCGTTAGCTTGTGGCATTTGGATGTCGAAATATAAGTCGCAGAGACCAGAGGCCAAATGGGAGCGCTATGAATCAGTCACACGAAAAGGCTCCGAGGCAGGTCGAAAGAGCAGACCAACGCAGCGCCTATCAAAGGTGAAGAAAATGCAGAATGGTGGCCTTGGTATTGTGACTTCTGATGCAGTCTACCCTCCATCGGATGCCTATTACCCACAATCTGAGACAGCCTACCCTCCCGCGCCTGAGGTCTATCAGCAACCACGCGGCACCACTGGACCCCCAGAGGGCGTGTCCCCGACGGAGTCGACAGGCACTATAACACAACAGCAGAATCAACAGAGCCAGCAATCAGCCACGACAGCACAAGCACAGAGTGATAGGAGACGGTCAACTAGCTCACAGCCTCCAAAACGTCTAAAGGCTATGACGTCTGATGCTGCTTCTGCAGCTTTGAGACGAGCAATTCAGTCAAGTCCCGCCAGATGGCAAGGCACACGCGCAACTCCAATCGACCTTGATGACGAAAATCTCGGCTCAACCAGGAGAGTGCTCTTCCCATCGCCACGTAAAGACGGATCCCCAAAGGTATTGGGGGATGTCGGTACCAATGTTGCACATGTAGCCCCAGAAATTCGATCACCAAAAGAGGCAATGATGGAGGCATTTGACAAGGAGAATTGCCCACCTGCTGTCGCCGTAGATGAGGCAGATGCAGAATTGATGGCATTGTTCGAGCAGGAAATGGCGCGCCCATCTACGCCAACTCAGAAGACCCCTTCAAGTAATCCGTTCACAACCCCGACACGAAAGACACCAAACCATAGGCCTATTACACGAAGTGTGTCTAGATCTATCAATAGATCCATTAGATCCATCAAATCCCCTGGCCAACTACTCCTCTTTGCCCAAACGCCAAGCAAGACTCCACGTCGCTCACCCCGAAATCATGATAGTTCTGTCTTTGAATCACCATTCACTGCAACTCTCAACCAACTCATGTCCGAAGCAAATAATCAATCTCCCTCCCGAAACAACGAGCTCGATTTCGGCAGTATTCCTGAACTCCCAAATATCACTCATCACAGCAACACTGGCGATTTCAACCTCGAAGATTTCTTCTCAACTGATGTCCCTATGCCAAGTTCGCCCCCTAGAATGTTTCATCTATATGAAGATCCTATGGCCATGCAGAATATCGATTGGAATGAGTTTAGTAATTTTGGGGGACGCCATCCCAATAATGATGCTAACAACAATGATGCTGTTATCAAAAGCGAGCCAGGGGAATCACCAGTTAAGAAGGGGTTGGAAGAAGAGAAAGCTTGATCACTGAATTTCGCACTGCATTTTAACCTCTGGAGGGGATAATTAGATTTATTTTCCCTTTTATTTTATTTTTTCTTGCATAGCGTGGTGTTTGTGGCATATCTGGATATCTCCGTCCCGTTGATGAGGGACTCATTTACATCAAATGGAGCGAACAATATTAGTGCTTTTGATTGCATTCTAACTGGAGATGATGATTTGATGATTGTGAGTGGAGGAAATAAAGGGAAGTAACGAAGTGTGCTCCCGGGGTGAATAGTCAATATCCATTGATGATGGCATATTGAGGAGGTAGTAACAAGAAATAAAAATTTTATAACATTTTATGATCCTGTTTGTGAAGTGATTTTATGACTCCGCTTCAGCTATTCTAAATCAGGAGATCGTAGGAACCATCAATCTCTCTTTCATTCTTAACATGTTCTTCAAACAAAACTCCGGTCGGATCCTGAAAGATGGAGGCAATGAGTAAGGGTGCACAAAAGAGATTATATTTAAATATTAATGTTTCTCCAAGGTTGAACGCTCATCCCAAGACGTCATACTGAGTGAGGATTCATACATACCTGGCTTGTGGACGACAGAAATTATTTAGAACATAGCACGCAACAAGATGTTCTGTCGTTTGTTAACCCATTTGTACTTGCTACTATCACAAATCTTCATCCTCGTTTCTCAAACTTTTCCTTTTCAGAAGCCACAAAGTGCGAGGGGCAGTGGTATGGGGAAGCAAAACCTTCTGTATATTAGGGGCATAGATGCTGTATATTTCAAGGGATGTTTTAAACCTTAACCTGGCCTCGTGCTGTCAGCTTTTAAGGATACGTTTGAAATGCTGCTGTTGGTAAAAAGGAACCCGTAGCTATGTGGTTTCTTAACCAGTTTTTTCTCGCGAATATTGACACCTTCAAGAAGCTTTATCCACTCCAGACGCACGTAATATTGCCTAAATATTTAGTTCGCAGTCCGCCGCCTACGTGATATTTTTAGTAGGAACAATCGCTGATAATATACTAGGAAGACAAATATGCAGCCCCCTAAAAGGAGCTGCGTTCCTTTCTCCACTATAATTAGAGTCATAAATGCAGTCGAAATGTGGTGTATATTCCGAATCAAGGAAACCAAAATCATAGCATAGAAGAAATTTTTGGACCACCAGGCCGAGACGGGCTAAAGGAGGGGTGGGCTCCGGGAGTTGGGGGGGGGGTTCGCGTGCTCTAGGCTGTGGTCAAGTTTAAGGTTCAGGTCAAAGGTTAGAGAAGGGCGATAGGTATTCCATGAATTTTTGTGTCAGTATAGATTATATTTAAAGAATTTTCGATTTCGTTGACATTGATGACGCAAGAAGAAACAGCAACTCGATCTCAAGTACGGAATTTAGTGTCTACAACTCTTTCGCTTTCTACGACATATTCCTGGCTATGTTGGCGACTCAACTAATGTAACACTAGTTGACATGAACAGTTTCCGAACTAGATCGACCATATAGCCAATCCGGAATAGACTGGTAGCTTCTAAAGAACATATATTACAGACGGTGGTGTATATATAGAGGAGGGGAGGAGATAAAGAGGATTAGAATTAACGTGTTTTAGTGTAGTTATTGCAAGTGTGACAAGACTGATTCCCGTCGAGATCTGTTTTATTATGCTGCGAATCTGAAATTGCATTATAGAGCTCTGGAAAAGCTCAGGGCTGTGCATTGTTATCTTGTGCATAACTTTCCATGGTTCCAATTCTGAGGCCCACGAGAGAAATGACTTTTTTACCCAAGGTAAATCACCAAAGTTGCGTGCTACAGTATCATTCATGTCACACTTCTTCAGAGTCCCTCCCAAGCCTACTATCCATAGGATATCTGCCCATCGTCGATCATTCAGTCATATACACGTGTCAATCCTTATGCTCTTATCGCTTTCGATCACCTCTTCACTCCTTCGAATAGAATATCTCTTGATATCGATGTGTTGCATCAACAACAGCATCAACAGATGCCCAATCTACAGTACACACGATCATTAGCATACCTCCTCTATTTCCTTTTAAACCCAAATACTTTGTGTCCCAAAGAATTATCTAGATATCACTCACCAATTGCCCCCTCCTTCCCCAGATCTGTAGCCCTCAACACCTTAACACTCAAATCACTATTCACCTTCCCCACAATCTCCACCGCATGTCCAACTGTCAAATGCGCATCCCGGTTCAATATTGCAGTCAACGCGCCCTGACAATCAATCGTTGCTTGTTCGCCACGGAGCTGGGTAACGCGACCGATGAGTCGGACGGTGCGGGAGGTAAAGGCGTCGAGATGGGGGGTTTGGATGCGCGGGGTAGAGAGAATTTCTGCCATTGTTACGAGTGGGGGTTTTGGTGGTGGGGATGTACAATTGAGGGCTTGTTGAGATCGATTAGATGGTAGGAAGCTGTAGGCGGGGGAGAAGACATAAGGTTGTGAGCGCGAGAGACGCGAAAATAGAGTACGTTCGCGTTGTCAGGTGCTTGCCGCACGGACCCACAGGATTCTCCTTTTTGGTAGCTACAATATCACGCTAGCATATTTGTACATTTAAAATATCTCTAGGAGTTTAACCACAGTATATTTTATCATTCTATAACAACCAAAACATCTTCAAGCATCCCCATAGACTTCAATATTAAAATCTTGCATGAGCCAACCAACACTCGAGTGATTAGCGAGGAAATTCAAAGCTAGCTCAGGGGCTCGTCAAGATGAGCCAATGGTTGTCAAGGCTGACAATATCCCATATTCGATCAATACCTACTAGCTGTACATTTTTCGGTGTCAGGAGCCGTTGGAGATAAATTTTTCTTCGCAAGTAAGATACGAGTGTCCGAGTAAATGTAATACAATTTCTTGCAAAGTAAAGAGGGGTTTGACCTCGAAATGAATTTTTTTAGTTTTTGAATAAGAATTCGAAATTCAAGACAAGATATTATTACCACGTTCCCACTTTAGGTCTCTACTATATTTCCAATGATAGTTTTAGATTCTTGAGTTATGAATTGGGCGCTCAAGTTCTACTGTTATGGACGAGGGGCATTCGCTTCCTCGATATCACAAGCGATATCTAAGGCCCCCACTCCACAACAGAAAAAATTGCAACCAAATTTTCACCTTTAAAAATACTATGTGCAACTACGTAATTTTTAAAAGTAAAATCCTAACCGTGGCTCTCTCCTTCTAAGGGCCCTAAGCATCAATATCTATAACAAAAAATTCCAAAAATGAATGTATGAGCTGACCAAGCCCAGGCTCGATCTGAGGACCTTCTCGGGACAAGGATTAACTATGTTAACGAGATGTGATAACCAACTACACCACTCGGCCATTGCTGTTTGTTGCAAGGATGTTGCTTATTCAAGATTTTATTAGCATAGCAGAATAGGGCCGATATGTACAGAGAGTTCTGGCCGACTTGTGTGGCGTCCTCGCTTACGTTTAGATAAAATTTTCAAAGTTTTCAAACAGGGAATCACGTTCTTTGTTGCCAACATTTATTTATACATTTGTGGTTTGTCTTGTGGACTTGAACAGCAAACCGAGAGGAATTATTTATGGGCTCCTTTGAAAATTCGAAGAGTGTTCAGAAACTTCATGATTGTTAGAATAGTATTTCGGATTGGGCTAGTTTGTGAAGTATAAAATCTTGAGACATTGACGAGAATAATAGGTTATGATTAACTAAGTCCCTAATAAGTGTGAAAATTTGGTGGAACAATTCTGTGCTTAGATAAATGCGCCATGATACAAGTGTATGGGGCTTTTGTTAAATAAACTAAAATGAAATATATATATATACTTGCCTTTGGACTAATCCAAACACCAGAAACATGAAGTGTTCGTCCGCTATACGGCTTGTTGACAACTACCCGTAGTCGTTTAAGAATATCCCATGTAAATGAGCTATGAAATATAAAGCCCCCTAGGAACCCCTTGGGAATGTAAATTACTAAGGGTAGCATGATCATGGAAAACCTAACAATAGCTAACAGAATAAGCTCCCTTAGCACTGCGTCGTCTGTGCAGTAAGTTTGTGACCCGGTTTAAATATAAAATGTTGCTGGACGAGAATTGAGGATTAACAAAACAGCTTAGCCTTGGAAAGTTGCGATGAAGTGAAACTGAAGAAATTCGCCAGGACGGAATGAGAGTACTTTAGAAATAGAAGTGCGTCACAATCTAATTATAGTTGAAGAATATACAGTACACACGTAACACAGTGCCAATTTGAAAATACAATGAGCTCAAAGCGCAAAGATAATTGTTGAACCTTTCCCTAATTATGTTACTGGTCAGTTTTATTCATTCCCATCATAGGGTGCAGCTGTAAGATTTGCAAGTAACGGATCACTGATAGGGAAAATAATTACATAAGTGAGACGAGCGCTCGTAATAGGCGGTTGTTCTCCTCCAAGAGTGTACAAACTTTTGCCTTGAGATCTTGGTTGTCTGATTCAAGCTCGGCAACCTTCTGAATGTTGGCTTCTTTTTCTGCCTTCTCCTTGTCACGATATTTTGTGGCAGCTTTGCAGGCTGCCAGTCTCTTCTTTTCTATTCCGTCCTTTTGGATTTGGTCGGAGCTTTTTTGTCCCTCAGGGGGAGGTGGAGTAATGTTTAACACAAGAACCTCGGAGTTCAGAGCAAACTGTTGCTCTTGGATTTGTAACATGATAGAGCTTTCACGTAGTCGTCTTGGAGAGGAAACTACTGGAGGTGATAGTGGTGACTAAATCTATCAGTGTGATATACTCAGTTACTGGGTGGAATACTTACCTGAGTAAAGTTGAGTTATTGAACTTTAAGGTCCAGAGCCATGAGTAAGGATTCGACAAATGTTAGCGTAACTTAGTCACTCTAGTAGACTTGAGAGCAGATTCGACGCCCTCGGAATGTTCGGTTGTGCTAGACTTGAATAATTAACACCTTGAGGGAAAGTTTCAAAGTGGCGGTGACTAACCTTGTTAGTGTTATCTTCTTGGACACAGGATGGTAAATTTACTTTAGTTGGACTGGCAATGGGCTGATTTTTTTTGATTTTTTTTAGGATTGGGTAGTTTTAAACTCGATTGTTGTATAGGATATGATCA
Source organism: Tricladium varicosporioides (assembly GCA_021365295.1). NCBI lineage: Eukaryota > Fungi > Ascomycota > Leotiomycetes > Helotiales > Tricladiaceae > Tricladium > Tricladium varicosporioides. The sequence goes on along the minus strand of JAJTIW010000013.1, from coordinate 320,121 downwards.
CGTGCGAGTCGTTTGTTCTCTGTAGAGCAGGTGAACAGAAGAATACGATTTTATAGTGTAAAAGGGAAGAAAAAGTGATGGGAAGACTGGGGGGGGGGGTATTGATTTAAAAATTAACGACATGAATCAACTATATCCAGTGGATGATAGCTTCAAGTCTGAAACCACTGTTTACTGTTGTGGGGAACGAGTGTTGCACTACGATAGCGTCGAGACATCCGACAATGGTTCAAAGATTTTAGAAGAAGGCCAAACCATCCCCAAAAACAGGTAGTATAATGGTACAGATTGAAGCATTTTGGTACTCTCAACCACCGGCGTAGCTTGATATTGTTGAGAAGGTTTGGGGTTTGAGGTGGCCTGTTGAAGAATAATATAACTGACTAAGTCCCTTTGCTTTGGTTAGGTTGGGGTATTTGCACTTTAGAGTAATTGTTAGTGGCGCAAGTTGCCCCAATTAGTATCCAATGGAGTGACTAGAGTGTTGGTAGCAAATCAGGATAGAATGTAAAAAGCTTTATTAGGGGCACCTGAGCTTAGAGACTTGTCTTAAGCATATGGCACTTAAAATGACACACTAGAACAGCATGATTTTATGACCTGAGAGTTATGTAGATATAGTGCTCTGCCTAAAATCTAGAGACATTTATCCTCAGTTGTAAATCATATTTTCTAAAAGATCCTTAGCCTGGAAACTTAACTCGCTCACCGACAACGGTGGTACGAAATGGCCAAGGCGTGCGAATACAGCCCCTGAGTATTTTATACGTGATTGTATAGCCCTGTGCTAGGATGTATCTCAGCGGTTGTCCCAAAATTTTGAAATTATTGGCCACAAACCTACAAAGCCCATAAGCAGGTTTAGAGTGTAGAGAAAATATATATAGGTTAAAAGTCAGTAACTTTGGAGTTGCTGTACGCAATTCATGTATAGCAGCAGGAATTTAAAAAATAGTTGTACACTCAATGGTACTCATAACTTTCTTGGAGGAAGACCGGTATGGGTTGTGCTTTACCGTTGCGCACCCCCAAAGGCATAAAATTTTGCTACCTGTGTTAATTTTGCTTCTCAACGAAATGAATGTTTATATGATGACTTGGACATGAAGTCAAAGTGAATGTCACTCTTGTAGTAATAGCATCGCCCCCATCCTCAGACTTGAGGCATCAATCAACTCTAACACCCTTGTAGTCTAAATAAATGGAAAAATATTCTCAGATAAGTTGTCCACGTAGCAAAAGAAATGGTATACCAGAGGCTTGCCCGAGATGCTCACGGTCAACGGATTCAGCCCCGCTGGAACGGAGTGAAGGCTCTTTAATTGAGTCCCGTTGGCTTGCGATGGGAATGCCTTGTTCCAGCTACATAACTAGAAATTAAGTCGATTGGAGAAAATTGAAATGTAACAAGTGTGTTTGGGCAGAAATTTCATAACAAGGGGACCAAACAGGTCATTGTTTCTAGACAGTAAGGGCATGATATAATATGACTTGATGGCACGAAATTTTGAACCGCAATCGAGAATTTTGACTGCCGCATTTGAGTGGCATATAACTGCTAGCTGCCATGGCGCAAACATCTTGATAAAGCGGAATAGAGAGATATTATGAATATTCGAGCAACCCCCACTCACCCCCCCCCAAAAGGCGTCAAAGATAGCGATGATATGCTACCAAAGGTTTCAGCGCAATTTATATTATACTACGAGAAAGTGAATGCGAATATGAGAAATGTACAAGTTACCATAACTTACTTGTTTTCTAGAATTGAAGAAAACAACTTACTACTAGGACGCTCTATAAACAAAACTGGGGGTGGCTGACCTGAGCAATGGCTTTATGAGACCTGATAGCCTCTGCGCCTTGCTTTCGGCAAATGCAGGGAAATTCGAAGCTATCAAATCTTTGATCATGACGAATTGGAGAATCAAGCTTTGTCAAGTATTCTTTACATTTTGTACACTAATTTGCTAAACTTTCCTGCTACGTCTAAGTATTATACAGCTGCCCTGACTTTAGTGATCAGATCACTTTGATGTTCTCTCAAAATCTGGTCCAAAGCACTCTTCTCAATAATGATCCTTCCCAATTCCAGCAAATCCTTGACATCCACATCATCAACTTGCTGCACTCTCCCATCACCTCCAGCGTCCTCCAAGGCTTCATATAGGTTTGTCCTGAAGTCTTGGGTAATGAGCAACGATCGGCCGTCCGGTTTTCCCCATCGATTGTGCTCGAATATCTGCTTCACGTATCGACTTTTAGGATATTCAATATCCATTCCGTCTTCGCACACAATCAAATCACCTTTTCTGTACCTCCAGCTTAGAGCTGTCCTCCATGCAAGATCGTACATCTTTCTTGGTAGTTCGGTCGAGAAATCTCTTGGATGAGGACCGAATGATTTTCCTCCACCCTTCAACATGGGTGATTGCCTCGTCCCAAGGCGCGCTTTACCCGTGCCCTTCTGTGGCCGAATCTTTCTATGCGAACCGTGGACTTCAAATCGAGTTTTGGTGCTGGCGGTACCCTGTCTGGTTGCATCACCCTCGAATATTACGGCTCGGTGGAGGAGATCTCGGCGTAGGGGAAGGTAGAGATATTTGCTGGAGTATGAATCGAAGCGTATGGGTTCCATAGTAGGGAATTTATAGATGGTTGTGAGAACGCTGGATGCTAAGAATAAGTTAGTATTTGCTTGATATAAACGCATGGCGTGTCAACGTACGAACTATCTCCGATTCCGTGGTATCAACACCCTGGACAATAGTATGCCCCTTTGTTAGACTGGATGGCAGAGAGGTTTCCGTTGCCATTGACCTCGAGAGTCGTGGCGCAAGGCATTGCTGCATCATGAATTAGCATACGAGTGAGATCATTGGAGCTCGGTGCATACTGTTAAAGGGTCCTTCGAGCTGCCAAATACCCGCAGAGTATTCAGGCTCTTTGAAAAGCCCTGCAACCCTTTTGACGCCATAACTGTTGTGTTTGGGAAATCCCTTGGTGATGCCGTCGGTATCAGGGAGTTGAAGCTAGGTTCAGAAAAATATCTCGGCGTCACGTTTTTCCGTCCGGCAGATGCTTCGATAAATTTCAAGCCAGCATCAACAACCACAACCCATACACAATGTCTGCCTGTCAAAAGGCCGCAAGGCCACTGACGCGATGTCTGCAGAGCTCAAAGTCAACATACCCATCCGCGGGGGCAATTCGATCATTCACGAGCTCGTCCAGGTGGAACGAGGAGGCAGTCGCAGAAGCTGCACCAGCTGTAACGAAAAAGTCCTGGGACCCTCTCACAGTCTCATCTAGGAAAGGCGAGAAGGCTTTAATGAAGACTGGCGTTTATCCAATTGGATCTCGACGCCGACGTGCTGCGATAAAAACCTCTGAAAATATCCCATTCGAGCAACTGCCATACCAATGCTTCCAGGAAGCTCTCAAGGTCTTACGTGCAGACCGAGCAGAAAAGCTGGAGCTCATTGAGGCTGAGCGAACGAAGATATCGAAGCTTACTGCCAAAGATGCGTCGGAAATTAAGGGAGGGGAGGTCCAGAAAGAAAGGCGGCTGGACAGCATGAGGAGGCATCTGGAGTATCTCAAGATCCAGGCAGATATCAATGATCCCCTGATTAAGAAGCGATTCGAGGATGGAGACGGTATGTCACGAAATACTATGTAATCGTAAGAATGCTAATTTTGGCCTAGGAGACATGAACAAGCCCATATATCGCTACCTCGCTGATAGACAATGGCGAAAATACCAACGCCTCCTTATTCTCCAACGTATAAACCAACTCAACATCGTACCCGACGTTCTCGCACATTTTGAACCAACCGCAGATGTTCGAATCGCCTTTAAGACGCGCAATGTCATACATGGAGAATTCGTCGACTCCCGAGTTAGCGAACTGCCTCTCCAATTGAAAGTCCAGGTCTTCGACAAAGGGGAACGACTTGTCACTGTCATGGTAATCGATTCGGATGTCCCATCGGTAGAAAATGATGGATTCACATCCCGACTTCATTTCATGGCTACGAATATACCTCTTTCGCCGACGATCAACTCGATACGGCTTCATAAACAGGGAGAGGAAAATCTTGTGGTACCATGGCTTCCACCATTTGCCCAGAAAGGCTCTCCATACCATCGCTACTCCGTCTTTATCCTTGAGCAAGATCCTACGAAACCTCTATCGACTGCCGAGCTCAAAGAAACAGTTCAGCGCGACGGGTTCCGTCTGCGTAGCTTCAAGGACAAATATAAGGTCAAGCCTATTGGCATGAGCATTTTTCGGAGTCTGTGGGATGAGGGAACTGCTGGTGTTATGCAGAGGGCTGGTATTGAAGGCGCAGATATTGAATTCAAGAGAAAAAGAGTTGTGGCTCTTAAGCCTAAGGAGAAGAAAAGAGGTTGGGAGGCGAGACACTCTAGTGCGAAGTATAGGCAGATGTGGAGATGAGAGATGTACGATTATACTTGTACATGGATATATGAGAGGGTGTAGAATAGATGTGTATTATACTATGTATAAAAACATTAACGTCGCTACTCCACGTCACCATGCTACCTTCAACTGAGAGGGTTTGGTGCTGCCTTTTTCAAGTAAGATGACGAAGGTATTTCCTTCCAGTAACGCCGAGTCCCATACCTAGTTGCGTCTGTCTGCATTAGCTAGATCCGCAAGTTGCTAAGTATCTCTCTGACTGAAATGTTTCCTACAGATTGCTATTCATTTCAACCACCCCATACTAGCCTTCAACCTTATATATCTTCCTCACTTGACTCAGCTTATCCTGTTTCACCAATTGCTCACTCATTCTTTCAATTCGCATTATGCCCCCCTTCGTGTTCGCAAGTACTCGGAAGCTTATACCCAAATCTTAATTTTCAGTTCCTCGACCATTTCGCACTTGCCGCAGTATCCCTCGAACTCGATGAGGGATGGCAATCAACCCTATATGAAGTTTGTTGCCAAGATATACAATTCTTGCCAAGTATGAATCTTGTTGTAAGCCAAATGCCGCTTCCATCTTATTCTCATCCAAGTTCTCCATGCATCCTCTCAGACTTCGAAAACAAAGTGGCCAACCTCGCGATCTTTATACTTATCATCGTCGGTTCGGTGCAGATTTGAACCAGTCTCCTGCTTTTGAAAAGGGCTTATAAATAGCAAAATAGTGTCTGAAGGTTTTCAAGAATCAGAAGTATCTTTTTATTACTTTAGTGTGAAAAAATCTGTAACCTCGAGCCTTCATTTCAACAATCCTTGAACACTTGAAATCTCAATGGTATAGTATATAGAGTCTCCCATATCCTAATGTATCCTTTTATTATTGCAACTAGTCATGCTCTGGCGAGGCCACATGAACCATCTGTCTTCATTTTGCAATGCGTCTGCCCAAATCCTTCTTTTCTTGTTGATGATAGACTTAGCCAATATATTAAAACGCTTAATAGGTCCTGTGGATAACCTGAAATTAATTTCTGTCATTTATTGTCAACCTGTGACACTCTTCCTCCAACACACTGGAGATTTGGGCCTGGCATGTTGAGGAATTGCTTACTATGAAGTTGAGTCCATTAGGCAGTTAGGAATACCTGCCCAGAGTTTATAATCTCTTGTCCAAAATAAATATATATATATGTAGGATTACTCGATCGTTTGCTGGACGCTTATAACTCTCACGATAGAACCAAGTGATTGCTGCTATTGAAGAGCATCTATGTCTTCAAGTTAAAATTTTTTTTTTTTTGGTTAGATCCACGCATTTCCACCACATTTATGAGATTTTGTATTTAATTCAGTTCGAAAATTTATCAATACAAAAATAAGAGCTGCAAATGCATGGATGTTAAAGCACCAACATAGGCTATCCCACCTCCCAACAAAGGCAAACTCGAGTCTCTTAGTAACTTCTCTCTAACACTACTCATAATTATTACGGTGAAAAATATCAAGCATTCTGGGATCTAACTCAGCATCTAATATTATGCACAAATGGCTTGTATTTGTTTCCTATGGTCTACCCTTGGAGGAGGCGGCGAGTGGGTTTATATCTGTTGGTACAAATAATTAGCTATAGTCACATGAGTTATCACATGATGTAACTAGTCCTGATTAGGTTAGTGTGGCGGGAGCCATGGAGGGGTATTCAAGCTCCTGCTCCTTCCACAACACAAAACATCAACGATTCAACCAACAAATATAAACAGCACGTCACGTACGATACGTGATTTGCTCTATATTACTGGTGAATCGACAATATCCTAAGAAAATTAGCGTTGTGGAAGAAACTCTGGTGTCATTGTCTTGGATAAATGAACATTTATTCACTTCTCATATTTTTTTCCCTAGAAAACAGGCTGTAGTATATACTACTAGAACATTTACTCTGGTTTTTGCTAATTGCCGTATGGTCTATACCCTAATGCATATGAAACCCTAATTGGAGATAACAATAAAACATAAAAGAGTAAATCTAGCACCTGTTTGGAATGCATACCTGTAGTGCTGGTACTCTTTGTTCTAAAGCCCCTCGATGGAACCTAAACTTTTCAGACGTTCAATACACCAAGTGAGTGGTTGCACTGTAAAAGGCCTTCCAAGAACTAGAATATTCCTGGGGGTTTGAATAAGTGTGAGAGAAGTGGCATTTTCATGCTGTTTAGACTTTCATCTGCCTATAGATTTTCCATCACTCCCATATACCGATAGTCCTTTGGGACCCTGCTCCACCATATTTTTGGGAGCCACTTTGAAATTCCCACCATTTACTGACCTCTAAGCTATCTACAGCCGCCCAAACACTTTCGACCCCAGTCATTAGAATTAATAATAGCCAATACTTCATAGGCCTAAGGAGGTCCACCAACTTTACTGAGTGAATCTTCCTATTGTTGAATAGGTGAGGAAGAATTCCGATTCCGTGAGACTACCAAACCTTATCCTAACATTCTTATTCTTCTTCCGAATACCTAGGTTTTGTTAAAACGCAACTGGGGATTGAATTTTATTCCCTGTCTCTTGCTCATGTCTGCTAAGATCTCACTAGACTACTGCGTTGATACAGTTCTTGATATTATTCTGCTTCTGGTCTCTCCCAACAACCCTTATCAGGTTTGCCCTCATTTCCCTTCCCTATAAAAAACACTCTCCAAATTCTGCCAGTTCTTGGTTCTCTTCTCTTCAATCCGCACAGCAATTACTCTTCTCATTAATTTGATGGGGGTTGCTAAGAAGAAATGTTCTAGTTATCCGCCGTTGATGTTCGCCTTAACCTTAGCGAGAATGTTTTGTAGTCTGAATGTTCAACTGCAGGTAATAATTTCAACAATGTGAAGGATCTAGATTTCCATTTAGATAACTTATTGTTGTCACTTATAAGGTCCGTTGTTACATGTGTGCTTTTTGGCATCTAGTATATATGACATTAAGATTAACGAATGTAAGGTTTTTCTTAGATATGCCAAGAGAGTATAGACTTCCGCTTTTCACCAGGAGAGTTATCCTTAACGTTGGAGTACATAAACCCCCAAGCCTTATTTTCCTTCTCAATCACAATACGGCTGTGGAATTAAAGCGCGGCACTACCCCGCAAACACCGAACCCTATTCCACAATCATCCCTCTTCTCTCTCCAAATTCAGCATCTTCCCGACTTCCACTCTTCTCATAAACTCTACTCCTATCTATCTACATATCGGTATGCCAAAAGCATACTGGCACTTTAGACTAGCCCAGCCACAATCTGCGATAAAAACATCAAACTGGTTATACTATTAATGTTATATATTAGCATGGCTTTAAATCTCGGTCCGCGGGTGATTATAAGCGGGAGAGAGAGGGCAACTTACAATAGCAGTGCCGCGGCAGGTTTGTGTAGTGCACGGGAGAGGGCCAGGGGTTTGTCTGGGCTTTAGCTGACCTGCGACTCTCTCAGGTTCTGGTAAGGCCGAGATGGAGGAGGCGAGGAAGAGAGTTGTGAGCGTAGTGAGAGTGAGGAAGTGCATTGTGGATTTTCGATAGGTAGAGGAAGTTAAGGCTAGGCTTGATGTGGGCGAGAAGTGGTAATAGTGAGGTGAGAAGAAGGGGAGTAAAGAGAGAGGGGTTCCTTTCTTTTATACCTTTTTGAGGAAGTTTTTAAACTTGTATACCTATTGCTTACATCTCAATATATTACCAAAAAAATAGCTTTGCTCACTAAACCAAAATCATGCTGCTATTGAAGCTTTGAAGTGTTGAGGAGTTGATTCTGTTTTGTTACACGAGCGGGCCAGTAGGAAGACCCGAGAATCACTTTCAGCGATGCATGTCAGGCGGCCCCCCAAGCCTAGAAGCATAACAGTGTACGTGCACAATTATTATTTACCCGTAGGTATTTATCCACAGTGTTAGATGGTACACTGGTTCTGCGAAAGAGATATCTAGGCAGACGGATTTCTCTATTCTGTCTAGTACGAAGGGAAGAATAATCATAAAGGAGGGGTTTACCCCGCCATTAACATCTATTGATATCGGGGGCCTCTCTGCTGTATTGGGTACCTGGGTAGATGCTTCGTACATTTCCTAACCCAGTAACCAGTTCTTCGGTTTGATCCTAGTAGGTTAGTTAGTGTACCTCACCTCTTAATTTCCTACCCATAGCGAGAGGCGAGGTTGATTTAAGGAGAACCATATAGCACGAATAGAACAATGTAATCAAATAGAACATAGTTAATATCTATTCATAAGCTCTGATGAGGATGATCCGCTAGTCACACGCTCCTACCCCCACCCTCCAACAGGCCTTTTATTCATTTCTTTCCTTATATTGTTCCTATACCTTCACATTTCAACCTTCCCTAAAGTCTCTCTAGTGGCATGGCACTAATGCCGACCCATGCAATCAATAAAACGCAAATAAGACCATAGCACCCCTCCTATAGACTGATGATATATGTCATCACTTCCTATTTGGAGAGTCTTGGTGGGTAGGGAGAGGGTATTTTATGATCTCTGTTCCGGCCACTAGCAGCTACCAAGAAAAAGAGAGTTGTTGAGGAAGGATCTAGATCTTTAGCCATGCAAATGCTTGAGCACTGACAGTGACGTGAAATTTTCTCTACACTTATACACACTTCTACCCCTCCAGCCCAAAGTCTCCATTTCTAAACCTTTCGCTTAGTCTACAAAACAAACTTCTAGCCTAGGAACGGTCTCACTGTATTGACACACGAACTACAGTATCTTTTATATTATTTCTTTGCTTCTTTCCATCATTTCGTCATGCAGAATTTATTGGAAGTAAAGAATTGTTGTTGAAGAAAAGGTCCGCTGAAGGAAGTGAGGAAATGAGACGAATTGACTTTCGATATTGAGAATGGTGCACTTTCAAGAGCATGAGAGAAGGCCACAAATCTCAGGCTGACGATGAGCACCCGGCTAGTTAGTGTCGGGGAAGGGCTTCATGACATATGATGGTTAAAAAACTTCTACTCTGCAATGGGGAAGGAAGGAAGGAAGGAAGGAAAGACGAGGTGAAATTCTAGAGATGGTTTCTGACCCGAAAAATCTAGAACAGGCACAAGTCTTTCTGCAAGCCACATTCTAGTATTCTATATAATCGTTCATTTAGAACACCAAACCACACCTCACCGCTTCAAAGTCTTCTGCTTTTCTGCATCAACAACCAACTTCCTTCCCTCAACTAGCAGACCTTTCCTCTCTCGCACCCCGTCCATGAACCTCTTAGCAACGTTCTCTCTATCCCCCTTCTCCCCTAAATCCTCCATCTCCTCTTCTGTTCTAGGAACCCAAAATGGATCCTCGTCAAGCACTTCATAACCAGAAAACACTAACTGCGGTGCTGCTGCCCCTGAAGTTCTTTTTCGAATCTCATCGCTGAAGCCGAAGGAAGTAGCGACGGGAAGAAGAGAGAGAATAGTGAAAAATGGTGTTCCTTCTTTGAGGGATTCGGAGAGGATGCGCCCACGACGGCGGGTTAGGACATCATAAACGCGGCCGAGGACTTCGGTTGAGGCTTGGATTTCGCAACTGTACATTGCTAGTAGTAACCTTGGACTCCAATCTAAAAATCCTTGTCTTATAGCCGCTTGAACACTCTTGATTACTTCACCTGTGAGTCTGCCCAGCTTGTCACGGGCTGACAAGCCGTCATCAGTGTTAGGGGTGACCACAACCTCTTCCAAGAAGACAGCGACCCCTTGGATAGGCTCGTGACAGAGGGGGCCCTGGGCAGTAGCGAGCTGGAAGGCATAGGAGATTTTGTCAGAGAAGTCGTGGGGTTGGAGGGTTTCGCCTATGCGGCGGGAGGAGCCTTCGGCTGAGTCGTGGAGGCTAGGGGTGTTAGTTGTGGTAGGATGGAAGATGGACGAAACTTACAATTTTCCAAGGATACTATCTTTTGTTGTATCTATTAGGAGGTTGGGTCCTATTCTTCGTGGTCCGAATGCTGAGATTTGCTCTACTGCACTGGTCCAGATTTCTCGTTGACCTTTGACACTTTCGAAGACGTCTTGAAGTTGCTTCTTAAATTCCGGGAGAGATAGAATCTTGGTTCTATCAACTATACCGTCATCTGCATCTTCTGAGTCTGAGCTTTCTGGTGATACATCATCCTTTTGCGCCTGGACCTCTGCTTGTCGCTCCGAATAGAGCCTTTTGATTGCACTCGAATTCTTGGACAGGAATTCCGTCACTTCTGTAGGAAGAGGTCGAACGCGTAGACGAATAGTGACTTGCTTGGAAGTTGTCACCGCAATAGCAGTTCCTCTGCCAAGCTCTTTGTTCGCAGCAGGCTTCATCTCATCCTGTCGTACGATAGTTTCTCTATACGGCACAATTGGTTCACCAGCCTGGATCTCGCATCTTGCAAAACGTTCTCGTAGATCAGTTAAGCATCTCTCAAGATGTAATTCACCTGCTGTAAGTAGAACATGTTCTCCACTTGAGAACTGTTCATACTCGGCACAAGGATCACTTTGAACCAAAAGATTGAGGCCGTTGATCATCTTGTCCAAATCCCCTGGGTTCACTGGTTCCAAGGCGACTCGCACAATTGGCTGAGCTCCCATATTGACCCCAGCAAGATTGACACTACCCTCCAGTTGACTACAGAGGGTTCCGGATTTAAGAATATGGCCTTCGAGACCACCAATACCAAATACGACACCAGCAGGCACAGAAGTAAGTGGCTCAAGACCACGACCCATAAGTAAGTACAATGCTGTAACTGTGGCCTGCTTTGGTACCGGGCTATGGTGTGGATGCGCCGGGGAAAACTTTGGTGGAAGGACATACACCGAGTCTCCGACTGAAAGGGTTCCGGAGTATATTCTGGCAAATCCGATAAGTTGCTCTGGAGCGACCTCTTTCTCTTGCTCACTGGAGTCATCAAGCACGGTTTCTGTCAAGCCGTTCGCAAGTCCATTGACAGGATCTGCTGAACCATTTTCTGCCGCCAATGCTTGCACTCGCGCAATCTCTGCTCTCTTCTTGCGGCCCATCTCCCTGGCTTCTTCGGGACTTAGAGTGCCACCCCTTCGCCTATTCTCTGGTAGTTCACTCTCTGGTATTGAAACCATCTTGCTGACATAGACAACCACTGGGTCATCTTTGGAGCTTTTGGACTTGATCATTGCTTCACGAACCACAGGAGCAACATGAGGGGCACCGGGTGAGTCGTCTATGAGAGCAGGTAATCTTCCTTCTTGGGCAACAGTAGGTGATGGTAAGGACTCAATACATGAGACAAGAAGTGCTGTGGAAAGTGGAAGCCAAGAAGAGAATAAGGCCATGAGGATATCCCTAGGATTTCGAGAACGAAGGATATGAGGTGGAAGGTTAATATTGAGTGATTTCGTTATCTTTTCGGTCATGGCAGGATCACTAGACATTATCAGAACTTGGGGCGGGTCAAATATATTGATTTATTGACAGGAGAAAGAATGGGATCCACGCACCCTTTGCCTTTATCACCCCCAGTTGTCGCAGAATAAACCGCCCATATCTGCTCGAGTACAAGCTGCACAAACATAGGCTTGAGGTTCCGGCCTTTCAAGTGTCTCTGTGCTAAAACCTTTTTGGTCTTCGGATCCAGGTAAAAATCTCCCCAGAGTACCTTTTCCATAGCTGTTCGTTTTATGCCAAGCTTCTTCTCATATAAACTTGCAAACTGCCTGACGGTAAATGCCCAGCCATCGATGGCACTACTGAATATAACGTTGTTCTTCTCAGGTGCGAAGTATAGGTCCTCGTCATCTTTCTCCTCGAATTCGGCATTCACAGACATGGCATCCGTATCGATCGAGGTTCCGTTTGCGCCGTTGACATCTTTGCCTGTACGCTCTTCTTCCTTCGCAGCAGCCGCAGCAATTCTCTCATCCACACGTTCTCGCCAATTCAGATCCTCTTCCATTCTTTCTCCTTGGAAAAAACTTCCCAATACTGCATTGACTTGTTCTAGTAATTTGCTGAGATGTGTATATGCTTCCCCTGGCGTCATCTTCAATTCTGTGATTAATCTATCCATTTTGTTAATAACAAGCAAAGGCTTCATATGCTCGACCCAAGTCTGTCGAAGTACAGTAACAGTCTGACTGCAGACACCTTCTACAGCATCCACTAAGACAACTGCACCATCACATAATCGTGAGGCTGTAGAAACCTCGCTGCTGAAATCTATATGCCCAGGAGAATCTATCAAATTGACCAAATATTCTTTTTGTTCGGGAGTAGCATCTGGCGCAGATCTTCGTAGCATGGAGAAGTATAAGGAGATAGCGGAAGATTCCATGGTAATCCCTCGAAGTTGTTCATCGGGTCTCGAATCGAGATATCTAATCTTTCCAGCAAGTTTCGGGGAAATGATGCCATTTGTGGCAATGAGAGCGTCTGTGAGAGATGTTTTGCCATGATCCTATTCGCACATTAGTGTATATGAGCAGAGATACTAAGCAAGATTTACTTACAACGTGGGCTAAAATGCAAATCTTGAGGTGCTATTAGTAAATAGTTCAACTACCCCTCCATGGTACTCACATTTCTGATGCCGTCTGGATTTCGTTGCAAAGCAACCAGTTTCTCGGGGTTTACGACAGGCATTTTGGATATGATCCTTCATGTTCTTCTGCATACGTGGAAGAAATGGCAGAGTGTTTAACAACTATAATCCCGGGTGATGAGTCAAAATGAGTGATTGGATTTGCTGATTATTTTTTTCGCGATGCTCTTTGGATGCGTCACAAATCACCGTCCAGGACCCCGCCGCCCGCATTGCCCACTTCAGTTGATTGCCGTTTGCACGTGACCAGAATATTGGCAGAATCTTCTAATGAAGGGCGGTGAAACAAAGTTAAGCAGCGCAAGCGGCACAAGCAGTGCAAACAGCGTGCGAATCGCCCAGCACAGGCCTAGAGTTTCTAAACCTTCCCAATTCCAGGCCTTTTGCAATAAAAGTATTACAGTCCAATCGTCGCATTAGCCCTGCAAACGCATGAAAAGCGCCCCCTGGACCTTCTTCACCCTTTCGGACCACTGTTGCTTTTCTTGGACAATCTGAAGCAGTGAAGCCCATCTCTAACGGCTCCCCAGCGATCAGTCCTCATCGATTGGCCCTCGGCAGCGCTTCCCCAACTTCATCCTAGCTTTTGCTGGGTTGGCACCGGGTTCGTTCAGGCTCTGGCGCGACAATATCGACCCTCTGTTGACCCCGACGGATTGATCTCATTTAAGCTTCTGACGATCGAGTCCCCCGATGCACAGTGCTGGGCACGCGAACACTCCTCAACACTCTGTGATTGTACATAATGTCGACGAGTCCAGACACATTCATGTTCCGAGGTCTTGCTTGTGGTTGTTGACACTTCTAATCATTAGTCTCAGGAGACAGGAACGTTACAATTGCCACTCCAATAAATAAAAGTCAGTGGCTGAAGAGAGACAATCGCGTACCCTGGAAGCTCCAACGAAATCACTGAACAGTTCGACAGTAATCCCGCCTCAGCACGCCAATCTTGAGCTTTATCAGCTTCATTCTCCACAATCCGTCACAGTCTGCATCACGATGATGGCAGACGTGCAGACAATGTCTATGCAGGAAGCAAGTCAGCCTCGCCAGATCCCCCAACGAACGACAACTACTTTACAAATACCTCCACCATCTATGGTCACCTTACCTCCGCCAGCGTCATCTGCCAGTCGGATTCGCAATTCGCATCTGGCTTTAGATGCGTTTTCGCCCGTGAATCAGAATGGAAGTTTTGAATTCGATCGCGTTTTGAAGAGTGGATTTGTGCAGAAGAGAACGCGCAAGACGAAGGTGATCATACATTGTGGAGCTTCAATAGCATATGCTGATTGATTGATTCTAGACATGGAAGCCGATCTACCTCGTTCTACGACCAAACTCCCTCTCGATATATAAAGACCAAAACGAAGATAAATTACGACAGAAAATACATCTTTCAGATTTGACAGCAGTAGCATTTCTGAAAGACCCAAAACAAAAGCGACAGAATGTATTTGGACTCTTTTCCCCATCACGGAATTACCACCTCGAAGCTACGTCCAGCAAAGATGCGAAGGAGTGGGTGGATTTAATACGGCAGGAAGCACGAATCGAGGAAGAAGAAGAGGAGATGATGCTAGCTAGCCCAACAGGTAATTTGACAAGCTCGTTTCCTGGTTTCGGTCGAGCTATGCGTCTGCATAATGAACGGAGACTACAAGAAGAGCGGCTTGGATCAAGTTCTCCAGAACCGATGGAATCTCTCCCGAAAACATCGAAAGTGAAAGCTCCAAGCCTTTCCGCGCCTCGAAGAATGTCGCATACAATAGAATACTCTGGAAACGAACTTGCATCACATTCAGACATGTCGGATGGTGAGATGATCCGTGCAGCAGGAGCATCATCGATTTCAGTTCCTGAAGAGTCATTCGCCGTAAAAGCTCCTCCTACCCGACCAATGCTTGGTGGCCGAAATGCCAGCCAAATGAGCATCTCCAACAATGAAATTGATCCCGAGCGGGTGGTCTGGCAAGGACACCTCCTTTACCTCAAGACCAAGAACGGAATCAGGCAGTGGAAAAACCTGTGGGCTGTGGTTAGACCTCGCAATATTGCCTTGTACAAAAACGACTCAGAATATTCCCCCATCCTACTAATACCCTTCGGAGCCGTCATCAATGCAGTGGAGATTGACCCGCTGAGCAAAACGAAACGCCACTGTCTACAGGTCATCACCGAAGAAAAAAGCTACAAATTTTGTGCTCTGGATGAAGATACTTTGGATAAGTCTCTAGGAGCAGTGAAGAGCCTCTTAGCGAAGCGTAAGGAGCTCGAAGGTATGGGTGTACCTCGGAGGTGATGATAATGAGGATTCATCACCGTGGAACGATAATGAACTTAATGGTATGAGGTGTCAACAACGGAATGAAAGGTACATAGGAAAGTGGCTGGCCCCCTTATTTTATCGGACAAGACCACAGGCTCGAATGAGCGGTTGAAACGGCCGTTATTGATGTTGTTATGAGATTATGATTCTGTAAATGTATAATGGAATGACTTTTACCTTGTTTCCGCCCCGGTTGTTTAATGGTGTCAGTTACAAGTACTACAGTTATCTTGAACAGCCTCAGTTTCCGAGTATGTTTCGCCCAAGCTGATTCCACCTTTTTTCCCCATCACACATTTTCCTCAAGACAAATCTTCTGCTCCTGCTTATATCTTGACGGCGAGGATCACTGTAGTAACAAGAACGAGAACAAGGATAATGGTGATGATTATGTTTCAAAAATGTTTTCGCGGATTGCTTGGATAATTCGCATAGGCTACGGTACCGTATGGCTCCTAAACTGTCACATAGTGGGATTGTGGTGCTTGAATTTGCTGTTGAAATGTTGTTGCTGTTCAGTCGTTCTGTCGCTGTGATAGCTCAACCATCTTTTTAAAATTGATTCGATTGCCTTAGAAAATAACATCGATGCACTATTCCTCAACCTCAACCTCAAGTTTGCAAAGCCTAATGACGGGTGTACACTTGCGAGGTCGAGTCAGAGGAAGGCCGCACACACTTCATACCCCTACTTCGTTAATATGCCAATCAGTTTGGTCTCTTATCACATAGACTCTGTATGGCCATATACCTGCTAGGTTTGCAACTTGTGCTCTGGAAATGAGGTACGAAACGATTATTCTCTGCGATTTATTTTACGGCCTCAAAAGGTCGGCATGGTATCGTAGAGAAGTAGATAAAACTCAAAGCAGTCTAGCTATTATAGTCTTAAGCGTCTAAGGAGGAAATAAATTCAGGACTCTGACATGATATAACACTCCTTCTAATCCCCCAAAATAGGGCACACTCGCTCTTCAAAAATTCAGGTGAAATACCTATGCTTCATGCTTGTCTACTTCTTCTCTAGTCGTGGGGGTAGGGATACAGTGGCATCTAGCCTACTTGGCTATATCCTAATAGTCAAACAGCACCATATGAGGGTAATACTAGTTGACGGGATGAAACACGCCTGTTACCACTATGTGAAGTAATTATCTTTGTTCTTGCTTGGCTTTTGGCAGGCGGGGTCTAAAAAATAGGAAGTTAATGGCGCGGAAAGAAAATTCCTGCGAAATTACTGAAGATCCTTTCAAAGTTCTTAACTATGAAACCTTTTCGTAGTATCACCGACAGCATTCCCCTTACCTCTTGAATGAGAAATATTCCTTTCCAAAGAATACACATAGAGGGATTGATATATATAATTTCCTGTTTCTTTCATCCATCTACATAAAGATGCTATTACGACTGATGATGGTGAAGTTTTCAATGCTACCCTGCTGTTCCTTTTTTCCCTTTGAACTACCAAATATTCCGGCAGATGCTTCTTTCTCTCACCAATTTTCAATCTTTCCTTCTTACTATCTCTAGTTTCAGAGAGTACATGGCGTGTGGTTTTGCTGTTATTTGTAAAATTCTGTCATCATCAACACGGATAAGTTAAGTAGCATTTTAAGGTAAATTTAGAGTGTATCCAGCCAAGTACATAAGGAAAGAAACAGCCAAGCATCAATTTTTTAGAGATGAGATGAGATGACACACTTGGCTATCCCGACGTTCATGGTGTAGTTTCATGTTGTAGTTCCAATGCGTAAGTGCAAGGTTGATGTAGAGGACTTTTCGTGCAGCGGGAGATGAGGAGTTTACAGGGCTATTGGATAGGAGCGGGATTTGAGATTTGAGTGAGTAGAAAAAGGGGGTGATTTTGAATCCCAGCCGGTAGGACTTGGCTAATTCTGAGCATATGATTGTTTTGGAAATTTGAAGTGTTAGTTTAGTTCACTCACCGGTCAACCATGCACCAGACAAAATCCCCTATTCAGAGAACACACAAGATCGCATTCATGTTTCACAAGGTTATAGCCCTTCCCATTGCAAGCACTCCATGTGCCACAACAATCGATCCCGGAGTGGTGATACACGAACTAAATACATGACACAGTCTCGGAAGACTCGTGGACCAGTAATTACACCTTACCGAGCACTCTGCTGTTTGGGTTTCTCCCGCACTCGCCCGGCAATCTCGATGCATTGTATGTTACTGTTGTTGAAATATTTCTAGTTTCAAAGGCAGAGTGCTATATATTAAACACCGCCGATATTAAGACTTCCTGTTCAACCAACGAGTGCCATCTTCTCTATTTAAGACCGACTCTAAGAGGCTATTCATTCTCCCCCCAATTAGCTGTCTCGATATGGATGAAGCATCACCACATCCTGTGCATAAAGGTAGCTAATAATATGTCAAACCATCCTTTATAGAGCTTGCCAGAGAATTACAAAGACGACAATGTTTCTAGTAGTCCCAATGAAAAGCCGTTTCGTACTTTTTCGCAACCTGTAGATGCCTTGAAGTTGAATTCAATTTCTTAAATTCCTAGCTTTGTTGGGGTAGCTAGAACAGGCATATGGGTTGCAGTGCTGCTTCTGATTCATTCCCGTTGTCACGTCCAAGCTCTATGGTTCCCCCGCCCTACTAAATTCAAAATCTCCTCCCCGTATAGAAAATAGAATTCAATAAATATCCTTAACAGGAAATCAATATTCATGTGGATATTACCTCCCTTTTTGTTAGTAGTGCTTAAGAAAGGTAAAACTTGCCCCACGTTTCTCTAATTCTCCGCTTTAAGCTTAAGAAGATGATAACAGGGGTCTACACGCTTGTTTTTGATGGGGATCGAAGGCGGGCATTGAGCTGTCGGAAGAAGATCGAGGAATCGTTTGTCTGTTATTTACAACACCCCATATTCTTATTTCTCCTTTACATTTCCACACCTTTTTTATTGAATACAACTTAGATTCTACGGCACATGTGCGGCGCATGGAAAGCCTCTAACTTATAACAAGAAGTGATGCCTCCATAGTTTACATGCATGCTTATACTTTACTAACGTGCACTAGCATTTGAAAGTACTAGCATGAGTGAGGTTTTAGTGCAAGTCTTTACACGCTCATATATTAACGTTGGCCCTGATAGGGGGTTGTGTAAGCTGCAAAGAAGGTCTTGTTGCTGTCAGTGATTTATGACTATATATTCAAGTCTACTCCCACTTCCTTCTTTCACTCCCACCACCACCAACAAACAATCTCGCCGAATATTCGCTAATCTTCTCATTTCACATTAGTTTGCGCATTTAAGGGGTACACCTGGTTACCATGCTTTAAGTATTCGCTCATAACCATTGCCACTCTTGTGAAGAATATTCATTTTGTGTCCTTAGGATCGTAAACAAACACATCTGCTATGTTATACCCAATCATTGCCTGACTACCTTGAGAGAAACTGCATCTAAGGCTCAGGTTCCGCCGCTCTATCCTATCGTATGAAGATTCGCATACTTTGCAAACGATTAGATATAGGCTCTTAAATATATGACCATATAATCAAAGTTTAATAGCACTAAACCATTATTTGGAATTTTGCAAACAAAATCCTGTACGGGTATTTAGTTATTTCACACGATTTATTTCCCATCGCACTACCTATTCTTTTCCTCTTTTAAAGTTACAAAATATGATTATGTAAGTATAAAACAAGACAAAGATTTTCTCCCTAGTCGCTAGGAGGTAATAAGCATTTTCCTAACTAGTAACACGTTTTTGAAATTAGGATATAACACCTCTAGTAAACTCTTAGCTCGGACCTGGATTTAGAGGTCCAGGGAAAAATTTTACTCATTGAATTTGAATATAAGTCTTGATCCGAGTGCAATTCAAGTGAGACTTGGAATTTGCTAACTAAGTAGGAATTGGCTAGGAGCCTAGAACTATGCGATGTTTGTAGTTCCTGTAAGGTTTATGAACGAGTGGTTTTTGCCATCTTGTGGGGTATTTTTTTAGAGCTATTTATAATGTAGAGAAGGTGTCAACAATATGTATAGTATCATCTGTACCTCTAGAGAACTTGATATAGATAATAAAACAAACAAAGTAGATTCGTAGCGACATATATGTGAGGAGTTATACCGGCATCCTAAAAGATGCTCTATGGTATCAAAATACAGCCTCAACTAAACGTCCACGAACCCGAAGAGGAAACTCAACAACCGACCAACGCAGGTTGATATAATCGAACACCTACACCAATTTTCTCTTTCCCTTTCCCTCATCCCTAGTTTATACCACGTATGTCAATCCACAACCTTTCAACCTCGCAGCTTCACATGAACTTAAAAACCGACCCTAAATAATCCTCCACTCCCCCTCTTCCTCTTTCCGCCTCAACCCCAACAGCACCTGTAACCTCGCCTCCACCTCCGGATGATCAAAGCATAACCCTGCCCAAGTCCTACTCCTCACAAGCCTTTCCTCCCTCTCTCTATCACTCAGATACTTCTTCAACCACTCCCTCAACCCCTCTGCTACTTTGTCGGAACACAGCACCGCCGCCACCATTTCCGCAAGTTCCCCTGAACCCACTTCCTCCATTTTTTTAAGCCGGGAGAGGGAGTATTCAACGACGGATTTGGAGTTACAGGAATGGGCGAGGATGTTTAATGTTACTTCGTCAAGAGGGGATGAGTTGACGTAGGATTCGCTATTAATGAATGAGAGGAGCATTTCGAGGACACGGGTGGGGAGGAGCTCCTCTTTTTTGTTGGAGAGGTACTTGTTTAGATCTGCTTCGAATTTTGGCGCCTCGGATAGATAACTTGCTCGTACGGCAAATACTTTATTTCGGATAGTGATATCCTTGGTTTTAAATTCGAAGTTATCACCGCTGTTTTTGCTTTTGCTCGAAGAACTCGAATCTTTGTCTTTGTCTTTTGGCTTTGAGGACGAAGAGGAGCAACATGCATGATCGTGGTGATGATGTTTGGTAAGAGCGTGCGATGGGAGGCAGAGTCCGCATTCATAGCCGGCAGGGATGAGGTGGTGTCCATGGTTGTGAGGATATGGAGATCTGACCGCATGTGGGCTTACAACTGGAACTGAGAGCCGACGAGGTGGTACTACGATGTGTGTATGGCTCCCAGAAGACAATGGGGAGACTGCGGGATCTCGGACCCATGGAGAGGGGTGAGCAGCGAGTGCAGCGTTCAGATAAGGGTCATTTGCAGGAGGTTGCCGATGACGAACGTACGAAGAGGAGATGGACATGGGCATGGGATTTATGCCGAAGTCATCTCGATACGGGTTCCCGGCGTTTCGCCGTGGAGAGACGGGTGCGTAGAGACCTCCACGAGTACCAGTAAATGGAGTGAGTTGAGCATTCATTTTGAGGTGATTCCCTAGGTCTGATGAGGGGGATCATGTACTGTAGTCCACAGAAAGTTCGGACCCGTGGGGCGGAGCTGAGATTGTTGGAAGTCGTAGCTTAGAAGTTGAGTTCTGATATTGAAAATGCCTAGATAAATCAAATTTGAGAATAAATTCTGATGTGCACGGAACTTGAAGCTTGTATTGGCTTGCCAAACATAACAAATGAAAGAGGAGACCACGTGAATCAGAAGGGACCAGAATGAAGTTCATCAAGGCGAGACCTAGAACTATATATTCTCAACGAATCCCACTTTGATGAGGAACTAAATCGATGCCAAGCTGTGAATCTGAGCCCGTCATGTAGCACATTAGAACAGTTGGCATCTGACAAGCCTATGGTCAAGTATCCGTCTGTCAGGTAGCAAAATAACGTTTAGATGCATGCTGTCAATGCGGTGGCTAATACTTTGAGTATAGGGAGAAACTTTGAGTAACCTCACTGTGGAACTATAAGCAACAAACAAACGCCAATAAAATTTCGTTTCTGACAAACCGGAAAACCAAAAGACGGGAATATACAATAATTCGAGGCGTACGTGCAGTTGTAACATTGCCACTCCCGCAAGCAAGCAGATCTTGCATGAACCATCTTCCATGCATCATTTTGCAAAAAGCCACTCATTATGATTCGATCGCATTCCAGGAGCCTGTATGACCGAAATTCTTCTAAGATCAGAGATGAAGGTCGCACTGTTAAATTTGAATCCCCAACAATTCGATCCTCGGCGAGTCATGTAGAATTAGTATTTGGGACCCTGACCAGGGTAATCGTCTGGCCTGCCTCCTCTCTCGTCCTGGTATTTCCTGCGTAGTGCTGCGAGGCGCTTCTTCTTTGTGACCGAATTGACATATGTGCCAATGAAGAAGGCGATGACGTTGAAGAAGGGAACCCAGGTGTGTTCGGGAAGGAACTTCTGTGCGAATGCTAAGCACAATGGTGAGGAGATCCAGCTGACCCTCATGACAGGCATGAATCCTGCCCTCCATGTCGCACGAACTTGATGAAACGTCCTCGCGCCGGCAATGATGGCCATTGAAATGAGGTAGACGCTGTTCTGGATGGGGGCAATCTTTTTTATGCGATTAGTGTACGGCATCTCGATCTTAATCGCGCACTTACCACCAAGTTGGATACGAGAATCTGTAGAATCTTAGCCTTAAGACTCGTGCGGCCTGCGAAGAGCTTTTGCAGGATGCTGATCAAAACATGGCCCAATGGCGCGCTGATGAAGGCTCCGTACGCGGCCATCTTCGGTACGCGCGAGGTGAAGTAGTGGCCATTCTTGTTGCGGTCTTTTGCGATCCATGATGCTAGAATCTCTTGAAGTGCCGACAGCGTACCAGACGTAAGCATCTTCGTCCGCAAGGGGTTCGTCTGAAGCTGCTTCAAGTAGACCTGTACCTCCAGTCAGTATGATGCCATGGTCCCCACTCAAGACCGATCACGTACCGCTAGGTATCCCTTCGTGCCCTCCATTGTCTTCCCTCCTGTCAATGTCATGCCAATGTCATGAACAAGGTCGTCCTTCCCTCCCTTTACGGCGCTGATACCCTGCGCGGGTATGCCACTGGTCTGTTTGATCGTATCCTTCTCGAATTTGACCGACATGATGAGGAATGAGATGTGACGAGGCTAATTGGGGTCCTGCTTTGGATCGAGTATCAGTAAGGTGATCACTGATCGATATATCTCCCTCCTTGATGGTTGTGTTGAGGCTTGATGGCTAGGGTTTATGGTGTTTACACCATGAAGCTAGGCCGACCTGGCCGAGGTTGTCGCGTGGTAGCTCGGTGTCGTTGTTGACAAGACAAGTTGGCGCAAGGCGACGAACAATAGCAGAGGAGGTGCGAACTGACCTTATCAATGCATGCGCATGTATCTGCTCGTGATGGGTCTGCGAGCAATTGAAGGCGATGAGATGTTATTTTGCGTGGAAAAGCAATTTCATGGGAGAGGAGGTGTTGCGGAGAAGTACTCTAGATTGAACAGGGATGTTGAGGCGGCTGGGACTCGTTGCGTTGGCGACAGTCCATCTTCTTTTCTCACTCATCCCAAGCTTCACTATCCCCGCGAAGTCCGTACACATCTGATAGCCAAGGAAAACACCGATCATTTCCGCTGGACTGCTAGGAGTATAATGATATTCCTCAAATGCGATCGATCCCTCATGGAAGAAGGTGTATGTGTGTACCAAGTTTACCATTCCCTGGTTCGAGTTATCCTGCAATGTTGACCGCCACCTCTGCCCATGCTCAAGCTGTCTGCATCACGATGCACGAAATCCTGCGTCCACAACACTAAGCCCTTGTTTGGTAGGAGCTTTGGATTTAAGCAAACTGCGAAGCTAGTATAATAGCTTATCTTTCCTTCAGCAGTCAAGTCTTTGGGGCTTTCGAATCCTGGAGCCTTGTACCCGTATATGATATCGTGGCAAGAGATATATCTGCAATATCGTGTTGATGACGACAACCTTTGGCGAAGCTCCTCGAATTCCAGCTCGCATATACATTGATCAAGAACTGGCCGTTTTGGTTTCGGCCTTATGAGGTCTTTAGGCCATGTGGCGTTGTCCTGATCCACCCTCCCCTGACTTTAGAAAGCTTCTACTCACCTATCAATATGAATGTGCTATTAGTTCCGAGCCTACAACAGCACAATAAACAAGATCCCAAGCTTCTTACAGTCTCCAAAGTCTTTCGGGTAGCTCCTGTTGTTTGGCAGATGTGTAGCTCTAAGAACTGCTCTTGAGTATGGCTAGATGTTGCACTTCTAGGGATATTCTTCTAGACGAAAATATCATGGACGTTGGCATAAGACTGTTGGTTTAATTTAATTATCTGGGCCTAGGTACAAGATACTTAGACTTTTCAACACTTCTATACAAAACTTCCACTAACATTTGATAGGGACCATCCCAACTTCCTCAACTTGCCATCTAATAGCTAAGCCAAGGTGAACCTAGATACTACGATCCTTCTATTCCGCCGGCACCGAATCTTGCCGTCATGTTTGACTAGTGGTAGATATGATTGAGCACAACAGTTGTTGATGGAAAACCATAGTCTTACAAATACCTCTTGTGCACTTGCAAGTATAGATCACATATCTGGCTGGAATATGATGCGATCTTGATAGGATACCTCTTGTGTATCCGAATGTATCAAGACTTCTAAGAGATGCTGGTAAGTGGTGTGATCTAGGTATGTGAAGTAGATGCTATCACCATGGAGATCCATCCACATGCCTATGGTGTCGGATCTAGGGCAACGCTTTTGAGAAAGAGGGAGAACTTCCTCAGCCATCATCTGCGGACACACAATTTTTCGATCTGGCAATGGATTCCATGATGTGCTTGGTATGCACTCGGCTTCGTTCACATCTAATTCATCTCACCTTGCACCGCATCTTCAATCTATTGCGCTGCTTGGCGCTAATGACATCAAGTGATGACTGAAGAACTGAGGTTGCGAGTACTTGGTTTTGAGGTTGAGTGTTCGCCTAAATGTGTTTACCGTTGTTCTCCATGGATTGAATCTGCCACTGCCAAAATTGGGAGGGTACTCACCTTACTGGTCACGACTTAATCTTTGCATTCTCATCTCAATCTGCGCCTTGTTAATGGCATTAAATTTATTTTACTCGAGTTGATCGCCTTCAGATTCAGCCTCGCGCTCTCATTAACGATCTGCGACCATTTGTTTCTCGACTGCGCTACATATCCAGGGTAGATTCAAGGTCATTGTTCCAAAGCACTTTTTGCGAGATGGTCCGTCAATTTATCACCAGGAGCGATGCTTCAACACCACAAAGACCAGCCGCAACTAAAAGTATGAACACCACCACTCCTCAGCGCAAGCGCGTTCCCCCTCCTAGGTTCGGAACGTGTACCCATCTCACTATGACGCGCTTATACACGAAAGACTTTCGTTGCGCTTCATGTGCAAGAGTTGGTTCATTTGGGTGGCTATACAGATGCACGCAAGATCGAGAGCTGCTCCTGGAGGATGATTACGAGCAAGGTCATGTTGTTCGTCTCCTTAAACCCCATTCGTTGTGTCAATGCTAAACAACTTACAGCAGAATTTTGACAACCTATGTGAGATCTTTGATCGACCGAACATACCTCTCAAGAGGAGTCCGGCAGCGCGCTTGTCCAAGTTGAGTGTCTTACAGGAGATTAACGATGAACAACTCAAAAGCTATTCCTCTGAGCAGCTGGCACAGGTTTTAAAGCAACGAGCACATGTATACACGCTTTAGTTTCCATATATTTCCCCAAGTAATATACAACTAACGACTTCTAGCTCCAAGATATCCTCAACGATATAACTAGCCAAGAGGATGAGGCCGAGAACTTCTATACCCCGTCCTCATACAAGGCAGCCAACCGAAACTCTATACCTGCAGCCATTCCACCGAATCAAGATCACCGAACAGACAAGCCTTGGCTTCCTTTGAGGGGTGGGGAATGCCAGTTCAAATGTTGTCATCGCTGTCGTCCTGCTCTTGCCGATCGATCATTCCTAAGTCTCAACGCAGTAGTAAACAACGATGTTCCCCTGACTGCTATCACAGGCTTTGGCTTTCATCTCCAGAAATCCAGACCAATTGGACCAAAAGACGTCGTAGAGAATATCGGATTGAGAAGTCAAACAACCACTGCTCCCGTTAACCCTGTAAGTCTTGTCACATTTTTATTCCTCTACTCTTAGTTAAATATACACTAACAATCCCAAGCGTTCCCATTCAGCAGACTCACTTACCGTTCCACACTACATTGCTCATCTTCTTGTTTCGCCTCACCCAACCCATACACCTCCTACATCAAGTCAAGGGACTCCCAGCACTGAATCATCTCTTGGTCTTGGCATTTTCGCTACTGCAACTACATTCGTAAACGAGAATCAACTCCCGAGATCAAGATCTAAACGCTCGTCAGTAAACTCAACCTACACTACTGCAAGTGTTAACTTAGCGAACCTCCCACCACAACAAGACCCTGCTGAATTCGAAGCTAAGCCACTTCCTCCTCTTCCACTTTCTGCGCTGGGGGATAAGCGTGGGAGCTTGAAAGCTGGTAAGCGACTTCCTGCTCCTCCTAAATTAACTTTCCCGGCCTCTGCCCCTAGACCCGTTCCAGCTTCTACAGACTCGACAAGCCTCACGAGTTTGTTGATCAACGCACACCTTCCCACCGTCTCTACCCCTTCAGCCACCTCATCAACCATGATTCTCTCCCCCCTACACGCATCATCACAGATTCTTCAAAATACAGCCGGCATCTTAGCCGAGCTCCCAGCACGCCGTACGCCTTCTCCGCAACTTACTCCGATTCTCACTATGACTCCTATCCTCACTCTAGCCTGTCGAATACCATTCCCAGGCAATACCTCACTAAGTCTAGGTATTAACGGAGATGGGGGAAATAGGGGGGAAGAGGAAGAGATAGTCACAAGACCGCTAACACCAATGGAAAAGACTGAATTTGAGGAAGGAATATTCGGCGGGGAGCCACTAGATGTTGGGGATGGCGGAGTGGCGGTTATGGAGGAAGCGGTTGGGGGGCACTGGGCTGATGTTGTTACTCAGCTTTAAAGTGAAGCGGAAACTGAAGCGGGACAAAATTGAGGTCTAAGAATCGAGGGAGATGAGCTTTGTGGGTGCAGTTCTCTAGCTATTGCAAGTGTTTTGCATTAACAGAAAGATGAGCATTGGTGCGCGAGACTGTTGGATTGTCAAGATGAGCTTTTGTGATATGGCATTGGCTTTTCAATGTCTTGTATATGGTCATCATTGCATATTTGGCAAGACTGGATGGGATAGTAGATGACCAGTAGATGAAGAGAAATACCGCAAGTCGAGATATCAAAGCACTAGCGATACGCGTTGGCACTGGTTCCTCTGGTTCTTTCCGCTGAGAAACCAGAGAAGACAAGAGACAGATACTACATTATACGAATAAGTGAAAAATTTCCCTGGTCACTTGTTACGCCGTGAGCAAGTGCAATATACCATAAAGTCTTGCTGGTTCCCTTGGGCCTTCCCCTTTCACCCACCTTTACCACAACCTCACATCCTTTCTATGCACTTATCGAGGGATTTGAAACTAGTAGGAAGCAGAAATACAATGAGCCACTCTATTTTGAGGTTGAGAATCTTTCTTCTATTCTACTTTGAACGTGTATCCTGTTTCGAGGTTGAGCTTGAACTCCCCATTCCTCGAGGCTTTAGCCTTCCGCCTCTTTTCTATCCAAAGGTCTATGCCTCATGCCGAATCCTTCTAGTTCCGTATCATACACCCATATTCCTATCCTTGTACACCTACCCTTTGTCTCCAGCCATTCTGCATGCTCCCAGCATCCGTCTGGCCACTTGTTCAATTCTTAGGACACCTCTCTTTCCCCTCCTCTCAGCTCTCGGCAGTATTTCTCCACATCTCCCTAAACCCCAACCCCCCAGCCACCGTCCCTAATACACCAACCCAAAAATCCCCCACCAACCCCCCCTCAATGCCCCAATGTAGCGTCAACGGCGCAAACGCCGCGTTCACAGCAAACTCACGCCTCCATTTCCTTGTCCACTCTTTCTCTCCTTCCACACCACCACCAATCTGTATCCCCTCCTCACCCGTCCCAACCTTTTCTTTCATTTCCTTCCTAAGTTGTCTCCGGGCAACGAACTCGCGACCGAGTCTGATGAAATCCAGTGCAACATGACTCGCCCAGAACCGACTTGACCACAACCAGGCTTTATTCTGTGTCTCACCACTCCACCCGAGAACACCCTTCCCACTCAAATACGCACCGTTCTCCAAGAACTGGTAAAACAAATTCACAACCACCTGCGCGGCTTCTATGCCCAACCCCACCCCATCCCTCTCCCCCCCTTCGTCATCCTTTGCGTGGATTCGCACAAGGACTCCGCGGCCCCAGCGGTAGAGAGAAAGTAATCCCCACAGTCGCGCAAAAATTCTACAGTCTGATATCAGAGCGCTGAGTGCCTTTAGCCTCTTTGCGGCGACTAGCACCCCGCTCCTCCTGATTTCCAAATTCGTCACATCCAACACCACCGTCGTTCCCTCTGGCAGTGCTAGGGCTTTCTCGATCACCGCTCGTGCGCGCGCATGAAGTTGGTGGGTCGAGAGGTTGGATAGAACAGTTGATGTGAGGAGGGAAGAGTAGCAGAGGAAACTGAGGAGGGAATCTGTCCCGCGGGGCGTGGAGAGGATGCGATTTAGGTGCGCTATTGTTGCGTCTGTCTTTCGTAGATACAGAGGTGCCCATGCTGTGAGGGTCTTTATTGTCGGTATCGAGCGTGGTGAGGGTGATGGTGGGGTCAAGTCTGGAGGTGGGAGCGTAGGCTCAGGTGCTGCATCAGGCGGCGGGACGCCTTGGATTTCTGACATAGTCGCAATATTAATTTAGAGTCCTAGGAAAGGATAGAGGGGGAGGAGGAGAGTTTGTGAAGAAAGAGGGTTGTCGTAAAGAGGTTTGCGCGTGTTAACGGAAAAGTTACGATACCCGGCTCGGGTGGACGCGATTTGCGATAAGAGCCGAGGTTCGGCGTTATTGACCCGGTGCGACTGGAGGAACGTGGCAGTACCACATCAACGTGGCAGGTTGATATACAAACGACTCTGTTAAGACTAGAGACACTGTAGGCTGGTTGAGTAGGTCGAATAGGTCGAAGGCTGAGGAACGGACTAGAGATAAGGATATACCTAACAAACAATCAATCACATCAAAGACAAGACTAGATTAATCAAATCACCTCATCCATTTCATTACAATCTCCCTATCCAAAGCACATCCATCCACCCACCCACCAATTCACCAACTAACTACACTTTCCACTGCTACCGTAACAACAAGAACGACCTGACCTAGAAGTTGAGATGGTATGATGTAATGTAACTGGGTAGTCGCTATAGTAGATTCGTTCCTCATTATGACTGACGAGCGTAGGCGAAGGAGAGACATTTATCAAAAATCCATGCCGCCATGGTCGAATAAAATATCCAAAGTCGACCATCATTGACAGACAAATAGCCTAGGAAAACAACTTTTTGTGATTCATCGTGAAAATTTCACACATATTCCAGAACACTAATGAACACATAAAGACTAGGAAAAGCGCAGCAGAAGAGCATTTTTAGATGAGATGACCTGACAGACAGTCTTATGCAAAGTTTATGCTGAAACGGCCTAGCCATGACAAGGATAGGCAAGGACCTAGTGCAAAAAGCAGCAGAGAGTACGTAGGAAACTAAAAAAGAGAAAGCTGCCCAGAATCGGTCCCATATCCCTCCACGAGTACACGCAAAATTGACAAAGCTATTATCGTGTCGTTATCGAGTCGTTAACATGGCTGAACTCCGAACTATCCCTGATAGCCGCCGAAACCATTTCCAAAGTTCTGGGCTGGAGGTGCGTTCCACTGAGGGGCTGCAGTCGGCGCACCACGACCGTAGCCACCAGCGCTCGCAGATCCACCATATGGCATTTGCTGTTGAGGGTATCCGGCCGGAGACTGAGCTGGTGGTCCACCATACCCGCCTTGCTGACCAGGAAACTGGCCTGGAGACTGTTGGTTAGTCATCGGTCCGGCAGACTGGGGTCCTTGTTGTTGAGGCATACCACCATATTGAGGGAAATATGCGGATGGTGTTCCTGGATATCCACCAGGGGTCTGTCCGCCTTGAGGGCTATAGCCTTGTTGCATTTCCATACCTGGCTGGGCAGGCGCCTTGTCTTTACCCCACTAAAAGCCAATTAGCGTTGTGCTATAAAAGATATCACATTCACTTACACTGCACTTGAGAGGACGACCATTGACATTGTAGCCGCTCAGTTGACAAATCGCCATGGCAGCGTTCTCATGGGTGTCCATCTTGACGAATGCGAAACCACGATCAGCTTGGAAGCGGGTCTCGACAACGTATCCGAAGTTTTGGAAAAGCGGAACAAGATCATTTTGGGTGGTATATGGCGTGAGATTTCCAACATAACAAGTCGTCTGCCATGCTGGAGTCTGGGTGACAATCATATCGTAACTCTGGACGCCATGGGTAGGGAAGTGGTGGTGACCGAAAGGAGTAGTTGGAGTCATGCCCATAGCTGACATCGCCTGCTGCTGAGAGATTGATGGTTGACCCTTTTGGTTAGCCCAATTGCAGCGGATCGCTCGAGATCCAAGCCATTCCCCGTCCATGGAGCTCAAAGCCTTCTCGGCATCCTGGCGCTCGCGGAATGCGACGAAGCCGTAGCCTCTGGAACGACCAGTCTTCATGTCCCACATGACCCGAGCCTCGGAGACGGAACCGAAAGCAGAGAATGCTTGGAGGAGAACTTCATCATTGACTTCATTGGAAAGATCACCGACAAAGATATGAAAGTGATTCGATGTATCTTCCTTGTTGGATGTGTTGGATTGATATGCCCAGTTGACCCGGATTTCCTAGAAGAATCAGCTTCCCGATCAGCACCATCGTCGACTATACACTTACCGCCTGGTGGACACGCCTTCCGTTAAGGGTCTGCATGGCGCGCTCGGCTGCTCCAGGATCATCGTATTCAACAAAGCCGTAGTTAAATCCCTTCGACTGAAACTAGCACTGCAATTAGCGAGCCGAAATTTTCACCAGTGAATAAATTTAGGAGAGGAAGCTGAAAAGTTTTGTGAAATCCCATTGATAGAGAAATAACGCAGCCTTAGGCCCCAGAATCTCAAGGATTTGACACAAATAAAGGATTGATACTGACGGCACCTACATTCTTGTCAGGAATGATTTTGACATTTTGGACATGACCCGTGGTCTCGAAGATCTGGCGCAACACATCTTCTGTGACTCTCGGGTCCAGTCCTCCCACGTACAAAGCTCGCTTGTTGGGCTCAGGGGCCGCACGACGAACGAAGCCGCCTGCGCTATCTGGGGACATGACACCTCCATTCTCTCCCATCGGCGACGTAATCGCCGTGGGGATCGGATTGGTGTTCTGTGGGATGATCACGGGTGGAAGGGGTGGAGGCGGCATATGCGCCGGGTTTGATTGTCCATTATGTCCATTCTCGTAGCCTGGTGCACCGGCAGTGGGTTGCGGGGGAGGTGGGAGCTGAGCGCTCGAGGGAGGGGGTCCGTTGTCAGCCATTGTATAGTAGGAAAATTTCGGGGACGGTTGAAATGTGGTTCGAGGCTGCGAAAAGAAGAGGTGCGAGTTGCGATATTAATGCTACAAAAGCTGCCGACCGAAAGAGCAAGATGTGCGAAGAGAGGTCGGAAAAGATCTCGATGAGCAGACAAGAACAACGTAAGTAGAGCGTTGATGAGATGTTGCGCTGGATCTTGCGATCTTGTGTGACTCGACTGATAAGAAGCGCGCTCCCCAGACTCGAAAATTCGACAGACGTGCGAAAGGAATCGATAAAAGAGCAGTGCCGACAAGCGAGAGAAATTTCTTGTACGGCAGATGCGATCGACGACTGAGAGAGGAGGATGCGACAGAGATCTGTGGCAAAGAGACGACGAGGCAGAGCAGAGGAGGAGATTGGAGGAGAGCTCTGCGACAATTCGAAGAGAGTGGAAGAAATAAGGCGATGAGACGGCGACGAGATGTGATGACCTTGACTTGATTGAAGAGAAGAAATGAACCGACAGAAAGGACGACAGGAAGAGAGAGGAGAAAAACCGCTCCGAATTCCAGACGCCCGAGTGATGGTTGAGAAACGCGATGGGAGATTGTTGGAGGTTGAAGGAGGAGATTCGTCGAAGCTCGCGCGAAGTTCTGAGTCCAAGAACAGAGGCCGCTTCGCTAGCGAGTTGCGAGGATGGGGATGGTTGCCGCACGTTAGATTGTGGGGCGGCTCTAGGAGAGGCAGCTGAACGGAACACCAGCGAGTTTGATGGGAGAGGATCGACAAGGACAACCGCAACGTCGCCGCATGTCGTGTGCATGTATTTATAGAGACCGATATCTCACATCTCTTAGTATTAACATGAGAGTCTACGATAAAATCTCAGAAGTGCATCGTTCTACAGCTATTCACAATCACCAGCAAGAACCATGTCACTTTCCGACCCTCTTCCACCACCTCTGAACCATCGGAGATGATGTACTTTGCAGCGTCAAGCAAACGGAGCAGCAACCACCCTCCCCAAACGGGCGTCAACCCACGGGGCCTCTTCCCGTCAAGGGGAGAAGAGAATCACCAACGGTGCGTGGCTTGCCGCAAGAGTGCTTTCTGATGCAGCGTCCAAATTACTATATGCATGTGCT
Organism: Tricladium varicosporioides; assembly: GCA_021365295.1. Lineage (NCBI taxonomy): Eukaryota > Fungi > Ascomycota > Leotiomycetes > Helotiales > Tricladiaceae > Tricladium > Tricladium varicosporioides. The sequence continues at coordinate 288,030 of JAJTIW010000013.1, read as the reverse complement.
GGACGAAAGCTCAAAGCTCATGGGATGAACTGAAGGAAGGACAAGCGACGATGCAGCTTCACCCACCTCCACGCAGCTTCACAGGACAGGCTTGGGATGCACAACAGAATTGCTTTAGTCTGATCTGCCAATGGTGACTTTCCTAATTGAATGATGAGGTTGAAGCTCTCCAGTATAGTTCATCTCTAGTCTGGACCGGATAAATGCAATTTTTCTTTTGCTGCCAGCGATGCGACCTCTTCCCGCTCGGCCTGCGGCAGTCCGTCTGGAGAAGCCTGTCAGATACAAGGATGCGAGACATCCTAAAAGTATATAAAATTTAATTTTTATCTCATCTTGAACTGTCATTTCGTTATTTCTTTTTCTTTCCTTGTCAACCATTCTTTCTTTTTCTTCCCCAATGTCTCTCGCTCATTCTGGGGGAACCTTCTAACATTCGGAGGCGTTTTCTAAGGTTGAGCTTATTTCAACCTTCGGAAACCGATCGAATTACTGCAGAAAAGGTGTAAATGGAGGCTAAAGTTGCCGTAAGTGGCTCGGGCGAAATCTGAGACCACATCTGGATTGGAAATGACAACATCCGAAGTCCGTCTGACGATCGTGCTTGCATTAAGAATTCAAAGTCCTCGTCCGGCCATTAGTAATTTGTCGGCGAGTGAGCTGCTGTAGAGCTTGATGAGGCTAATGCTGTGCCTTTTCTAAGCAATAATCTAATTCGACAATGAGTAGAGTTTAAGAGGTCTTGAAGCATGTCGCAAGGATGATCCTCATCCATGGAGAATATATGTTTCTGTTTGAGAAATTATTTTCCGAAAGTCAATTGGTCGTTAAATTCCTTGATTGGGAAGGTTTCATGGCATGAGTCGAGGCAGCAGTAGGAAATTGGAGAAGTATCTTTCTAAGGAAGAAAGTATTTATTCTCTATGGCAATCTTCAGCCTGAGCTTTCATCATATTGATCGAGTTCCTCTATTACACCTTTCCTTATTTAATGCCAATATTTCGGCGCCTTCCCTTTAACGATTAACCATGCCTTCTCTAATGCTTCCACTACCTCTTCTGGTAGCCTACCCTTCTCCAAATCCTCAAGGTTTCCCTCGAGATGCTTCACGCTACTCGCACCAACAATAATCGCATCTCCTGGTCCATAGTCAGCACGAATTCTTTTCTTAGTGTTACTTCTCGAGGAAGATTTCTTGACGACTTGGTAGTAAATGAACGAAATACGCACCCATCTCGTTCCTCATAAAAGAATGCCACTCCATCCATCTTAATGCGCACTCCGCCACCGTCAATCCATGCTTCTCGGCCACGCCTGTAATCATCTCCAACGCATCGAAATATTCATCATTCCAATACCTTCCCCGATGCAGCTGCCCCTGCCCAATCTTCGGATCAAATCTACTCCCGGGCTCAAAATTCTCCTGATCCCTCTTATACCGCCCAGTCAAAAACCCACCTGCAAGAGGTTGGAATGCGTATAATGAAATGCCATAATACCTCAAGCAAGGAAAGAGCTCTGCTTCGATTGTGCGTTGAAGAGCATGGTAGACTCCCTGGTATGCTGTGGGCATGATCCAGTTGTTCTTCTTGCAGATCTCGCAGATTTGAGCGACTTCCCAAGACATATAGTTGCTCACTCCAAAGCGTTTAAACCTTCCCTCTTGGTGCAATTTATTGACTTCTCTTAGTGTCTCCTCAAAGGGCGTCTTTCGGTCGGGACCATGGAGGTAAAACATATCTATTTTATCAGTCTTCAATGCTTTCATGCTTGCTTCGAATCCCGCTCGAACATCTTCGGCTTTGTGTGTCCATTGCTCGCCACCCTTTGCAAGGGCAAACCCAGCGGTTGGATAGAGCTTTGTGTCCATCACGATGCCTCTCTTTTGCCATGATAGATCTGCTAGTATTTCTTCCGTGGTTCCGTTTCCGTAAATTCGCGCCGTGTCAATTTCGTTATGGCCGTGTGCTTGAAACACATCTACGATCTTACCGGCATCCTCAATAGTGTACACCCGGGATCCCAGTGTTCCTGTTCATGTTAGATTGTCATTGATTATCTTGAAGGAATTGACCTACCTTCTTTGCCAAACGTCATTGCACCGAAGACAACCTTCAGCTCAGTTTTCGGTGAAGTGGCCATTTTGGTAGCTATAGAAAACTATCTCTCGAATATTGGACTTGAATTGAAATTGTAATGAGCTGATTTCTACATTGTAAGACATTCGTAGAACTTTATATCATGCCGAACTTCAGAGACACATGCGGAGGAAGACTACGAGACGGAGTTACGAGGTCAAAATCCGTGGAAACCCAACCCCGACATGCAGCCGAGTCGTTGCCCCTCGCTCGTACTTGCAACATACCTCCTATGACGTTGCGAAAACTTGTCAATCTTGTGAATGAGTATCTCAATACCCCCCTGGGAGAATATCGGTACTTAAGCGAATTCCCCTGGAGCTAATGCAACCATCAGCGACTTGCATGTCTGGGTACGCCAAGATGCACGTTAAATCCGGCAAAGGCCGACCGGCATCCATCAACATAAAGTTAAAACCAACTACCCTATCCGTTTCCACATCTATATATGCCTGCATCAGCAGCCTGCATAGACGGCACATCAAACAATTCGAATCGGCCACTAGCAGAATTTCCTCGTCTTTTTGTGTGTGAGACAAAAATCTAGATCTATGGCGAATGTAGCAGTAATCGCTTTGCCTCTGCAGCACCAGCTACAAATCCTCGTTACCGAGGAGATAACTAGTCCATCGGAAAGAAGAAGAATACAAAATCGGGAAAACCAGAGAAAAATGAGTAGGTTATAAAAGTCTTCAGACCATCATCATCAGCTGATAAGTTGTAGGACGTCGGAAAGCACTCATGAAGAAGGCGTCGCTCCTGGATTCGGTAGACAAAGTATCCCCGTCTAGAAAATCAAGTACTGGTAGCGAAGATCTTGAAATCGTGGGGAAAGAACCGGCACTGCATCAGCTCTTCCGCTCTGCAGCTAGCTCATCCATCCTAGCACGTTCTGAACTCGGATCCGCAGCCAATCTATGCCACCTGTCTGAACGGGAGGCACAGCAGGCTATCGCCGAGTTCGAAAGATGGGTCATGACCAGTGCAAAAGGCGAGCCGAGAGTAGACCACCTCTTGGTACTGGTGAAGTTTAATGTCTTCCGAGCCTTGGTCGCCAACTCAGATGTACTGGGGTTTTCGACTCAGGACGGCATGGACGATGACGCTCTTTCACCATTCGGCAGTCCCCTTGATGCCGAGAACGTTCTACGCAGGCACCACATTAATAAACTTCCTGTAGCATTGCAGCCCACGAGGCTTCAGCAAGAAATCCCGCATCATCCTTGGATAGACCTCCTTCCCGTTCCGGAGATGCGAGATAGTCTCCTCCGAGCCGGAGACAGCTTTGATGATATGGAACTATGCGGTGATCTTGTAGGATTCTTTAGTTCATCAACAGGACGAACTGGCATGGTAATCTGGGGCGAGCCATGGGACATTGCTGGCTGGGAAGTTACAGAAGATTTTCTTAAACATTGGGGATGGGCCATCAGAGGTTGCCAAAGCATCATTCAGTCGACAAATTATTGGCGAGCTAAGCGTGGAGAGAAGCCATTGCGTTTCAATCCGATGTAGGTCCGGTGGAGTTGCTCGACTTGACTATCGTGAGGGGTATAAGTACTTGATCTCTCGCAGGTCCACCATCTGCATTACAGCCAAACCTCATTTCGTTGACCACCTACTTCACCTAGCAACTCACATTCCACATACTTTCGACACTCGCCACCGTAGTCAATATGACTATCAACAAATATGAGGCCGTCCACAAATCACCTAACGGTCCAGGGGATGCTCGCCCTACTGCCTTGAATATCATCCATGATGAAGCTCTGGAAGGAAAGCTCGTCGGCAAAATAATACTCATCACAGGATGCTCCTCTGGCATTGGTATCGAAACCGCCCGTGTGCTTCACACCACAGGAGCAACGCTCTACCTCACCGCACGCTCGCTATCGAAAGCTAAGTCAGCTCTAGGAGATCTTACTACTTCTCCCCAGGTTCATCTGCTCGAATTAGACCTAAATTCTCTTGAAAGTGTTCGTGCCTGTGCTACCGAATTCCTGTCGAAAGAAAAGAAATTGGATGTGTTTATCGCGAATGCAGGTATCATGGCTACCCGAGAAGGAAAGACGCAAGACGGATTCGAGACGCAATTAGGTGTCAATCACCTCGCCCATTTCTTATTTTTCAACCTCTTGAAGCCAGCCCTATTGGCAGCGGCCCCTTCCCGTGCAGTGTTCTTGTCCTCAATTGGGCACCGAAGCGCGGAGGTCAATTTTGACGACATCAACTTTTCGAAAGAGGGAAGCTACAACCCCTGGGTGGCTTATGGTCAAAGCAAGACCTGCAACTTGTGGACAGCGAACGAGATAGAGAGGAGGTATGGAAACAAGGGCTTGCATTCATGGAGTGTACAGCCTGGAGGAGTACCGGCATCAGGACTACTGCAGCATACTCCGGCAGAGACTCAGGCTGCATTAAGCGAGGATGAGGTGTTGAAGAAGGTGTTCAAAAATATTGAGCAAGGTGCTGCAACCTCGGTCTGGGGTGCTGTGGCTAAGGCATTGGAGGGCAAAGGTGGAAAATATCTTGAGGACTGCCAAATTGCAAAGCCTTGGAAAGAGGAGGATGGCCAGTGGGCTCCTGGATATGCATCATTCGCATATGATAAAGAGAAGGAGAAGAAGTTGTGGGCCATGTCATTAGAATTAGTTGGTATGAAAGAGGATGCTTGAGGTGCTTTTGAGTGCCAATATTCTATCACTAAACTGATCATAGCATTATGTTTAAATAGTTATTGACTTTGCAATATCAAATTGAAGAAGGGAAGCCATGGAAAAAAACAACAATGTATAAAACAGGTCCAACATGCTCCTCCGCTGCTTCAAACTTTCCAGTTGAGGGAGTTATCGAAGAAATACAATGGGATACTTTAGTTTTCGACGTGCTAGATTGACGAGGGATAAAAGGGGAGACTTCAGAAAACCCATCATAATACGTGTCTAACACACATCTGGTATTTGAGAGCCGATACAACTGACGAGACCCCACCTTTTGCAGGCAACGAATTTGAATTTTGGATCTTGCCCACAGTCATCGAGTTGTCGTTCACTGCTGACTACTTTTTCAGGCCTATACACCTAAATCTACATTAGGAATGTAGGTATCTTGATATGTTTAGAACTATAGTCATCTTCATCCAGCATATTGTCTTGCGGCAAAATATATGCGCAAAATCTCTCGTTTAGTTAACTTACTATAATGAAGTCTTACGATAGTAAGACAAGGGCGAACATAATTTGAGAGACGGGTCTCCTAGAGTTGGCTCACCTAGAGTGTGAAGTTGTTTTACTATGCATAAGAAAAGTCATAAAGTTATGCGTTTATCGCATCTGTCACTGAGACGGGCTATTTTAGGTTACGTGGGGTGTGGCGTTAGCGTGCGCACAGCCTTCAGTGCAACCTCACTCCGTCATGTCTACTGAAATGAATATCGGAAACTGAAATCCAATTGTGCAGATCAAAGAAATTTACGCATTGCAACCTTCGCAAACATCGCTAGCAGCTTCCATAGTAAGTTGACCTAAGGTCTCAAGCTGCAGTACTATCAAGCGTCCTATAAAGCTTTCCTTCATCATGGCACAACCACAGGCGCAAGCTGCACGCCCAAAGCCTTCAACTCCTTTAGACGTGTTACAAGGCATGCTAAGTGGCATAGTATGCATATTTAGTCCCCATCTCTGGGCTCCAGCTAATATTTCTCAAGCTTATCGAGACCGGGAGAGCATTGAAAGCGTCAAACAAAGATGGCGGAAGAGCACTTGCGAGCTCAAATGCGCGACTACAGGCTACGATACCAACCACGGCTGAAAACTTCCAACAAGCTTTAGATGAGTTGGAATCGGACATTGTGAGTGTATCGCTTCGGTGTTGAGGTAAATGCTGAAAATACCTAGCTTCGCGCAAAGGCTGTGCTACTACGAGACCTCAATGAGCTCAGAGACAAACGAATTGCACTCGAAAATCCCGCACCCATAATTGAAGAGCCTATACCGAGTAAAGAAACGGCTCTGGAATTGAACTCCTCACTTAGTCAATCAACGATTGAAGAAACCCAACTCATGCTACAGCCAGATCCATACGGGTCGATTAAGGTAGAAAAGCTATCACGAAGTCCGGAAAGGCCTCAACCACAAAGCCTTCCACAGCAGCCTGATCCCCCTAAAGAAACCATTGCAACAGAGCCGGAAGTAAAGGTGCAACAACCATCACCACCAGCATCGTCAGCCAACACAACTCAGGAATCGAAGCCAATTGGTCTAGGAATAAATACGACTACAACCACTGATCCGAATACATCTGCCCCAGATACAGCTGGGCCGGTAGATTCTGCTATCGACTCCTTGTTCGACATCCCAGAAAGCGGTACCAACGACGACGATTTGAACTTTGATGATATGGACTTCGCTTTCAATTCTACTGCAGATACCGGTGACCAGTCCCAGACGCAAAATAACGACTTTGACCTCTCAACTTTTGGAAATGATTCGCAGAACTTCACTATGCCGACGCTCGATACTTCTACGGATGCCGCTACGAATTTGGCTACGAATGCAAACGCGAACGCTAACGACAAGCCGAACCTAGCTGACAACAAGGATCTAGATGATATTTTTGGAGATCTTAGTGGTGGTGCCGGCGGAGACGTCATGGACCTAGACTTGAACATGGACGGGATGGATAACATGGTTGGAGCTGAAGAGAGCGTATTTGATGACATATTTTTCGACACGGATAACAATATGGGAGGCAGTGGAGAAGGCGATATGGAGCATGGGAACTTTGATAATAATTTCTTTGGTATTGATGATTGAGCAATGACCGATGAAAGTCGAATTATTGCAAAGAAAATAATTGAGCTGTATGGGAGATATGATGGATTCAAGCTATAAGAGTTGGAAAGACACTTTGGTTGAACATATTAATTACTCCCTTGTACTATCTTATGTTTTTCTGTACAATACCAGGTCCCAATACTACCAATAAACCTACTCCAAGAGGTGACCTTTTACTTTAATTCATTCACATCTTTATAGGTGTCAACGAGTCCTACCGTCCCGGAGTTAGAAGCTTGCCTAGGCTGTCGTATTATGTCACCATCTAGATGAACAACTGATACGAACGAAGGTATACTAGGTAAGGGAGGAGAGAAAATGAAGTAAACTGAAATATATATATAATAATACTCGGCATTCTTTTGCGGGTGTATGGGACTCCTGCCTCATATGACCGGTTTCTATTACAAAGACCCCCTTCCCAAAGGCCGATTTATACGCGCCCGCATCTCTAGAACTAGTCGAGGATTAGGCCATGGGCGAGAAAGACAAAGTTTGTTCACTGCTCAGGCGTTCATGCAGTAAACACCGTAAGCGATGAAGTTCATTTGGCGAGGCTCTTACACGTATCTACTTCACAGACATCCAGATTCCTTGAAATTTGAGGGATTGGACATTTACAAAGACATCCCCCGAAGAGCCTTTACGGCCATTTATAACATTTCAATCTTTAGGTAGCTTTATTGTTTATTGTTGTTCATAATGTCATTCGCCATTGATAGCCCGAAAACTTCGCTCTCCAGAGCGCGCAGCTCGGTAAGTACGAAATGGCATCCGTTATTATTCTGGAAAAGAACGCTGGCTCTATATTCTCAGGCAGTGACGGTGCTCGAATCTGCATATGTTGTCCTTTCATTAGCTGCCAACGGCGCAAATGTTATTGTAGAATGCACCGCAACATCTGGGACTTGTTTTATTCCTAGTAACCGTCCATGAAACCCGGACACATTCTCCTTACGACTTTGGCTCAAAAATTTGCCAGCTGGCATCTATGGTACTCTCCTCCTTTCGTAATCATTGGAACCACCCGCTTATATGGGTAACAGTAGCTCTACTAGTGGGTTTCCTGAAGAGATGGAATTTACCATCTTCGAAGGTGCTCTTGGGATTGCTAAACGGACTGCAAAAAAATTGGGATATTTCCTTAAGCTCACAGAAGATTCCACTTCCGAGACAGTTTTGAGACTATAGATAGTTGGCTTGGGTATTAGTCAATGCTTTCATTGGAGGGTATATGAACAGCCTTCCGCGCTCTACCATTAATGCTCCTATCTGGATATATCTTGCCATGCGAAACTTCTAGCCCTCGAGTACTTACTCTCATCAAAGCGCTAAAGATCGTAGACGCAGGTTATTCTACGATAGCTCGGATTGTAGCCACTGCAGTTTATGAATTTACAAATTTAGTGGTATCAAGACTATGTTAACGTTATTCCGAAGGATGCAGAAGAGGTGAATGCAACGCTCTAAGATTTGGTTGCAATAGCAGTAGGAAGCCCCCACCTGCTGACAAGTGCTCTAGGAGAAGCGCAGAACCAATATATCCCATGTCTCTCGGCACCAAATGAAAGAGAAGGTTCACTTTCAAATCTCACTCACTCAGCACTCACAGGGAGCCTGAGCCTACCAAGCCCTAATCTGCGCTATAAGTATCCTTTGGGGAGGATCAAGTACTGGGACTCGAGGCTCTACTACAGTGGTCGATTCGACAGCGGGTATAGTTGCTCTGTAGTGTACCGTCATTCTCAATTTGATACGGGACCTACATGAATTTGTTCAAAAAGGCATGGGAAAAGTGTTTATGCGGCGGGATGTAGCGTCGTCTATAACTATGTTCTATCGTGGTGATTCTGCTAATCTTGATATGCAGGGAAAGGAGGGCTTACTTCGGGAGAGTGATGTAGCTATTGTATGCGACCACTGAAACTGTAGGGTTTCAAAATATAGTTGTGCGGTTATCTGTTACCTCTGGAAATACATCAGTTATAATGCATACTTCTACTTTCAGTTTTTACTACTTGGTTTCGCCGTTTGCTTCTTCCACCTAATTCAATTTACGATCAAGACACTTTTCGATGGAATTTCTCTGTCTTTTAACTTCATATTCACTACGGTTTCATGCTAGTCCACAAAGATTCGCTTTAACTAAGAGATGACTGTACTGTTAAAATATTCACTTAATCAACGTCAGGCGGCAAATGATGCACTTGACGCATTTGATTCAACATCTCCTGGAGATCCTAGACGCCATCCTTTCACAGACACTGCTTTCCAATCTCCATCTCCTGGCTCCTCCAACTACCTCTAGGCCGTTCATACTTCTTGATTCTCCGCGCCATGCAAATTATTGAGCTGCAGAAATGGGTACAGCTTCTATTACAGAAGTAGAGACTCCCCAACGAGTTTCTACATCAGTAATGAAGATTAGAGGTAACTCTCTTCCCTTCTCCCTTGTCTATTCACTGTCTTTAATATACAAATAGAGCATCCCAAAAATTCCCAGCAAACATCATATCGCGTCGCAAGGCCTCCTCTAGAACACAATCATCCACGACCAAACCTCCCACACACCCTCTCTAAATCTCCGCCTACTCCCCCTAAAGATCAAATATCAACACAACCCTTCTGCTGCGCCTCCGCTATCCCAATCACAGTAAAACACCTCCTCACGATTGTCCCTCCTCGACCTATACGCCAACTACACCAGGACCCAGTCTCGCTTGCGTCCCTGCTTGTTAACTTCTTCGCTTTTGCGGAGAGTTGCAAGGAGTATATAAAGCTAGGAGAGGAGGAGAAAAAAGAATTGAGCCCTTTTATAGAGTTCTGTGTGATTTTACAAGTTACAGTCGTCCTAGGGGCCTCCACACCGTCAGGTCTTCTCGTTTCACCCTCCTCCTGTCCTTCCACCTCCCCAAGCCACCTTACCACTGGCTTGCCCCTAAGACAGTCTTCACTTTCCCCTAGATCACCACAAGTTTCTTCGCTATTCACGCCTAATTCACCTCCCCATGCCTCACAAACGCGACATTACTGGGTTCCCGTACAAGGGAGCGTAGGCAAATGGAGACAGATCAGCAAACACGAAGCCGAAGATTGTATCCGCCCTCTTGGGAGTGGGATTATGGTTGGTGATGGAGAGGATTGGAAGGGATTGGGGGAGAAAGAGGAGTTGTGGTGCCCAAGCCATAGAATTTGGTGGGGTGTTGAAGGGTGGGTTAGAGAGAGTTAGGTAGAGAGGTGATGTAGCGAAGGGAAGTTAAGCGAGGAGGTTATATGGCTAGTGATAAAGGGGCGAAAGGAGCAGGAAGCGCCACAGTGACTTGGAAATTAAGAAAACCGTAATAAATTCTTTCATCTGAAGTTGCGTTCTAGGCTTGTGTAAATAACTATGGATGGTTTTAATCCGAGGAATATAGGTGGATATGGCTTTAGCAGTGCCACAGTGACTTGAATATTTGTACGCTAGATTTAATCGCTATCGTCTGAAAAATAATCATGATTCTGCAGGAACAGTATAAGGAACGACCAACAGTTAGGGACTTGGGATGAGATATGACTTAGAAGTGCGACAACGGCTTGAATATCAGAGGCTTATTCCTCGTACCTTCTACATTTTTTGTCCTGTCTTCTATTTTCTATGTTTAAAAGCCTTTGAAGCCTTTGAGTTCCGTATCTCATTGTGACTCCTTCAGAAAAAGTGACTCTCGTAGGAAAGGAGTTCTGAATCAGCCATTTCTCAAGGTACTATAACTATACTACCCCCAACTTACATAACGTAGATCCTCATCCTACCAACCAAATGCCCTAGCAACAAGAAATTTATATTTAAAAAAAAAACAGGTACCTCCATACGCTTGGTGTATTTCGGGTGATCTTCTGAATTTTTATATTCTAACTATTGAGTTTACAGTAGTTATGAATCCTAATATCACGGTTTGGGTCCAATGCAAAATTTCCATCTTCCACCCACGAACCCTGAATCACTCTGCTCCCCCATGAATACTCATAAGCTGACTCTATGATTCACCCGGATTATTCGCTAACAAACTATAAGTTCTTTGTCGCAGTAAACGACCTAGTGCCCTCGCTTAGTTATATCTTTGAACCATGCTCTCCCCCATAGCCTCCCCTGTCCTCACGCAAATTTCAATTTCAAAGTTGTAGCGACCTAGTATCTAAGTGAGATGTTCTTTAGTTAAATCAGGCCTAATTCTAGGGCACTAAAGGCAAGTAAAAAGAAATATCACAATTAATAAATAAGATGGGAGATAGAGGGAAAGAGGAAGAGATATCGATGTCAACATCAAGTATCACATCAGGAGATAGTATCAAGGAAGAAAATGGCAGAGTATTCTGTTGCGCAAACCAAGCAATACCCTACCTCCGACCTCCCACCTCAAAACCGTCCGCCTCAACCTCACAGGGAGGCTATCCAACCTCCAACTCAACTACATTCGCGCTCTTTATCTCAGCTCTACGCTCCCTCCACAGGAGCGGTGACCCAGGGTTGATGATAACACCGATCTTCCCAACTCAGGCCCTCCATCAATTTATCATTCTCCAACATCAATATTCATCACCAGAGCAGGACACAACAGCAAAGTGTCTGATACAGATCCAAACAGTACACCCAACATCAGCATTCTATGGCATAGGAAAAGAATATAGATTTCACTACTTTTTGCCGGTTTCAGAAGGAAATATAAGCACATATCATCAAAGGTTTCCTGAGGAGGCCTTTATTTCAATCTCCGAGCAAAGGGCGCAGCTGTTTATCAATGCTTCTGGTAATCCATGGGTGCTCGAAGAGAAGCCCTCAAGCGATACTGAAGAAGTTAGTTGGGTTTGTGGGGGCTGTGAGTGGAGCTATTGGGTTCGTGTTCTTGACGTGTCGCCGCTAACAGAGGGTTTGGCTAGAGGTCCACAGGGTGACACGGTGGTTTATTCAAGCGAGCATGGACAGTTGGATGGCTCTTGTGCGCTGGGAAGAATTGGGGAATTAGCTGAGGAGTTGAAAGAGGTGAGTATGGTCTTCCAAAATGCACAATTTGAAAGACAATGCTAAACTGGAAAGGAAAATATCCCAGCTGATATGGTTGAGGGGTTCGACCATGACGAGTATGTAGAAGTCGGTAAGGAAATAGAAAGGGACCTTGATAGAGACACGGGGAAGCGATTAGAGAGCATGATGCTACTTGATACACACGAGGCAAAGGAAGGGAAGCTGGGTTGCGTTGTCGGGAAGGGGCAAAGAGAAATACTGTGATGATGTGATAAGAAATAGACACCAAGAGAGCGAACTACTCTGAGTAATTCGGAGCAGAATAAGGGCTTTTGAGTACTACGATGGGTATCTGAGATGCCACTGTAACAAAATTTAATGCTTCGTATGCCTTGTCATATACACCCCTCAAATTATCGCTTAATTTGTGAGGCGAAAATTATCCTAAACGTGTGGTGATGCACGAAGTGAGGAACAAAAGCTATGCATTTGCTAGGTCTACGAGGGGAACCCACATAAGGTAGGTGTCGCTGACTGACTAGTGTGTGGGTTCCGGCTGGAATCCAAGGAAGGCTGTCCCTGGACAAAAAGCGAAAGAGCACTGTCGTATCACCTCTGATCGCCTAGATGAGAAAAGGACAAGAGGGGTTTATAGTGACACGAGAATAGAAACTAATTATATAGACTTGTGATCACAGATTTTTGGGCTGTAATAGATAGAGATTGGTCTCCACCGTACATTAGATTCTCATACAGAATAATTCAAAAGGCATCTGAGCCATTTTGGATTAGTCTAGTGATTTTTGAGGTAGCTGCCGTTAGTAACTATATGTGGTTGTTATTAAGCGTGTGCAACATCTTGGTTGAAAATATGTCTTGAAGTCTCTCGATTTAAGTTCTCAGGAGAACTTTGCTTGCGAACATTCCAGTTCCAACCAATCAACAATTCAGAAGATATATTAAGCTTCCCTTCAACTACTAATCTCAATCTTGGGAAGCATCTGCAACAGCAGGATCTCTTTACACCCTTAATTTGGAACCAAAACCTACGCCCCGCACAATTAACAGCGAGGGGTGGCTCGCGAGTCTACCTACACAATGCACTATATGGTTCTATCTGTTGTCCAAACTAACAATTATTGATCTCAAAAACCTGCCTGTCAGTATCATCAGTTGCAAAATGCTCATAGCCAGACGTTTTTCAAGTTGGATACCAATTTTAGCGCTTATGGGATTGTGTCTAGCGTCGCTAAGGCATATTCTTCATAGGTAGTTTATATGCACTCATGAGCTGAGGATGTGAATATCCCCTTTGGACATACTTGATGGAAGATTGGTGATTCAGTGGTTTGCTTTTTGTTACTGAAGAGGTTTAAATCGGTCATGTTAGTAGATGGAGGAAGTAGATCCTGATGCGAAGTCGAGATTTGAAGGCTTTTGTGATTAGAAGAGGAAAGCAAGCTAGTTTGAAGAATTTATACGTAGTTCATTAAAGAACATGAACTGGGAGCAACACACTGAATTTATGGCTCGAGCCCCTTGAGTTTTTGAGAACACTGTTAATGTCAAAATTGGTCACATCGTGGAACTTTGATACAACTAAAAATTGAGAGCATTTTGTGCCAACAATGAGAATCACAATTTTGAGAAGTAGGAACTACTGGCAGCACTAAGACGTTAGGACATGATGAAGCTGGAAGACCTTAGTTTTGCTGGCATGCATCAGTTATTAAAGTGTATTGGATCATGACCGTAAGCGGCTGGATAGTTTGAGCATAGTGGGTAGTGATACTCACAGTTTAAGAGTTTGCAATAGATAGAGAAAATCTAGTGTGGCCTGTGAATCGTAACTTAGTGATGAATGCGATCAATAGGATTTACCTATGGGGCCCCTAAGATACTGGCCCTAGAGCACAGTCTTCGAAACACTTCGGTAATTATGTAAAATCACTTTGTCGAGAAGGATGAGAGGATAAAGTATAGATGGCATTGTGTTTACAGTGCCAATAGCAATGGTTGGGATACTGGTGATGTATGTGTGACAAAACAACAATTGAATGTCTCTGAGCTGTCAACATGACTGAATAAACTAGAAACGTGATCGCGTTTATGGAGGGAGTTGACTTCACGATAAATGGAGGACCCATTCACTGAAAGTCTCTCAATTCTCAATAGAGAGATGAAAACCCTTAGTTTAAATATCCAAGATTGAAAACATATTCGGTGGGAACATATTAGGCCAACCGACTCCTATTTAACGCAAGGTTTAGCCTTTTACCAGGGGGGGGGTTTAAGGAAATCATATCACCGAACAAATAATACTGTAAATATTTAGGAGAGAAAACATCTGACTAGATAATAATTACAAGTAGATAGCATGTGGTTTATCGAGTTGGTGATACTAGAGCCGTTTGAGGGTGGTAAGTTGTCAGAACAGTCACTAGGCTGAGCGCAGTATTTGTGAGTGATTCACGGTTTGCTTAAACCCTAATAGAACATGAAGTAAAATCAATGTGTTCAGTTTTGGACTTCGTGAATGCCAATTCAGCGATCCCCCGGTCGAGAAACAATTTGCTGAAGCCGTTGCTTCAAACTTGTACCTTCACATAGCACTTCCTTGAACACCGGCACCATATACCAACTACCAAACAAATCCTAGCTCTCATACAAGCACTCGCTATCATACCACAAATTTCAATTACACAAGCACGCCACACAATATAAAGATACAATAGTACTTGTTAATGAACTAGCATTAACCAACAATTGCACAATGCCATTCCCAGATACCGTCTTCTGTTGTCCTTCCGCAATTCCTATCAGGACCTCTCGAGACACTAAGCCTTACCACGACCCAAACAGAGAACTCCATGATACAATCTTCGGCTCATTCTTGACATACGCGATTAAAAAACAACGAGCAGCAGATCTCCTCGCTCTCATTCTACGCATTGAACCAGAATTAAACGTGCCACCGCCATCAACCGCTTCACTGTCTTCGCCACCTCGCACAACAGCCCCAATCTTGACTGCTGAAGCGCTGGCGAACAATCCATTGACGCCTCATACACCGTACGTGATTCACTTGACATCTCGCCGTGACTATGGCCCAGTCTATTCGCACCGGTACTTTGCATGCCCACTGAGCCTCAAGGGTGACTGGATTGAGATCTCACATGTTCAATGGTTTGCGGAGGGGGAACCATTCAGGATGAAGGCTGAGAAATGGGATCTCAAATGCTTGGAGCACTCAGCTTTCTTCCGCATGACTTTGCGACCAAATTTGGCGTTGAGATACAGCCGCCAGGTGATTATTAATGATATTGTATCACAAGCAAGCTCTTCTCCAGAAGGAATGGTTGTTGGCGAGGGCACTGAGCATCCTTGCCCAGCGCACGGGAGCTCAGCGTCCAGTGGCGCTTGACAGGCATTGAGGTGAGGGCAAAAGATTTGATGTGGTGGGTTGTCAGGATTGGGACCGTTGAATTTAACGTAGCTTTCGAGGAGGAATACATGGACCATCGGATTGGAGGTTGTTGAGCATTGCGTTGGGTTTAAGAGATAAAGAGTATTGGCCAGTGGGACCACCCTTACTTGATGCAATTACTCTTCGCGTTTATATTTTGCGTCTGATTGTGCATGTAAAGAATAAAGCGATGCTGTGTTTTGATAGTGGCCTTGAGCTGGGTGGAAGAACAATCATCCGAAAACTAAATTGATCACGTGATATCACATCAATCTGTTGACATTCGCGTGGTTCTAGGTCGCGACTTCCCGACGCGATTGTATCTCTGCAGACTGCCATTGAGACCGCCGAGTTTTGTTTTGCAGGTTAAATACCCTCAGTTGTTAAACACAGCATCTTCCGATTGTATGCCGGCTGGTTTAATCCGCTTTCCAGTTCTCTCTCTGGCCACTCGAGGAGTATCTGCGAGTTGCTGCAAAGGCCCCCTCCTTTTACCGACGACATTCTCCAATGCATATCCACGAGTCCAATATTCTTCGATAGCAGACGCGATGTTGAACCGAGCCGTAAAACAACATCAACCTCCCCCTCCTAAAAACTCACTGGCGAAACAACTGTTTCCCTCTAGCAGTCCCGCGCAGCAAGACAGGAATATTCAAGAGTCAATTAAAAAATCTCAGCGCTCTTCGCAGACAATTGGTGGATTTACAGGCTATACGAATTCTGCGAAACCGTCCTTGGACTTCTCGAAACCCACACAACCTTTACGAGCCCGCTCACCAAATGTCAAGCAAGTCGTAAGGCAAAACCCCCATGAGTCTCAGAGAACGAGTTCCGGTCCCCGTCTTAGTTCTGTCCTAAATAAGCCAGATGCTTTTCGAAGCACTCCTGACAGTGGATACCACTCTGTAGAGCCTCCTGGTCATCCAAAACAGGTTTCAACTGCCCCTCAATCTTCTGTTCACTTTGACGAAAATGACTTCGACGACGATGACGATATCGATTTTGATATGGATTTTGAGTTGCCTACAGCCCCGTCAATGGCTGCCCCCCCAAAACCGACAATACAGAAGGAACCGGATTCATCTTGTGCTCTTCCAAAACTTCCACAAACTACCCCCAACCATCAATCATCATATCATCCCTCAAGCGGGGCGATCACATGGTCGCAATCTTCTCCTTCACACCGGGCCACTCCACCAGGCGTTAAGAGACAACGGGAGCAAGCTACTCAACAGGAAATGATTGATAGCATAGAGGAAGATGAGGACTTGAACTCTCGGCCGTCCAAAAGACGGACTTTACCTTGGTTGCAGCAGAGGGCGGAGAAGGATGAGGTATCTGCAAAGATTGATGAAGAAGAAGAAGAACAGGCAGCTATTTTAGGTGGATCCCCTCCTGCCAAAACATGTATTTGCTGCAAGAAGGCCGGGCACGAGTCATCAGCATGCCCCCAATCTGGAAAATATACCTATACTCCAAGGGAGAAAAAGATGCCATGGAACAACACTGGTAGTGCTGTAAGAGAAGAGAAAAAGAAATTTAAGGACAAGCAGAAGGCAGCTAGGAAGATCGATGAAGCAGCTGAGGCTATGGAGAATCATAATCGTGCGAAGGTTCTTGCTATGGCTCCCATCACTCTAAGCGAGGAGCAAAGGAGAGTTCTCGATTTGGTCATCAATCAGAACAAGAGTGTATTCTTTACTGGTTCAGCCGGGACTGGCAAGTCAGTTTTGATGAGGGCTATAATAGCTGAGTTGCGTAAGAAGTTCGTCAGAGAACCGGAACGAGTGGCCGTGACAGCTTCAACAGGTCTTGCTGCTTGTAACATTGGTGGTGTGACCCTACACAGCTTCGGTGGTATCGGGCTAGGGAAAGAGGACGTTCCGACGCTCGTTAAAAAGGTTAGGAGGAATGCGAAAGCCAAATCCCGATGGATCAAAACCAAGATCTTGATTATTGATGAAATTTCCATGGTTGACGGCGATCTTTTTGACAAGCTTGAAGGAATTGCCAGGGCTATGCGAAATAATGGGCGGCCATTTGGTGGTATTCAGCTGGTTATTACCGGTGATTTCTTCCAGTTACCCCCAGTTCCAGAGTATGATAATAAAGCCCGAGGTGTTAAGTTTGCATTTGATGCTGGCACATGGTCAACCGCTATTCACCACACTATTGGATTGACAGAAGTGTTCCGTCAAAAAGATCCTGGTAATACTGTCATATGTGCTTCTATAATCCATTTACTAATAACAATTTAGTCTTCGCCAATATGTTGAATGAAATGCGTCTTGGAAAGATAACAGACGATACAGTAAGAGCGTTTAAGAGGTTGAATCGAAAGCTAAATTTCGAAGATGCTTTGGAGGCAACTGAGTTGTACGTTGATATGCACCTTTGAATGATATATTTGTTGATAATCTCTCAGATTCCCCACCAGAAATGAAGTCGAGAACTCAAATGCTTCTCGTATGCGAAATTTGGTTGGAAAGTGCTACCGATACGATGCGATCGATTCTGGGCTTATCGTGGATATGAGTATACGTGATAAGTTACTCTCTAATATGATGGCCCCAAAATCTCTTGAACTGAAGAAGGGTGCACAAGTAATGTTAATTAAGAATATGGATGATGGACTAGTCAATGGTTCGCTTGGAAAGGTTATTGCGTTCATGAGCGAAACCACATTCGAAATTTTCAGCAAGAATCCAGAATTACTCGATGAGAGCATTGAAGCTCTCCCGGACACATCCGGTACGCAAAAGTCCAGTGTTACTGCTCTCTTTGCAAGTAGCAAGGACTCAAAGCCGAACAGCGGCAAAGAGTTTCCTTTAGTACGGTTCGCTGTGGCTGATGGAACAAGTCGAGATTTGTTGATAATGCCAGAGGAGTGGAAGATAGAGCTTCCAAATGGTGAAGTCCAGGCTCAACGATCGCAATTGCCACTGATCCTAGCTTGGGCCTTATCGATCCACAAAGCTCAAGGCCAAACCCTAGAACGGGTCAAGATTGATCTAAAGCGCATCTTTGAAAAGGGACAAGCATATGTCGCACTTAGTCGAGCTGTCAGCCAGGCAGGGTTGGAAGTTCATAATTTTGATAAGTCGAAGGTCATGGCACACCCACGTGTTGGCCAATTTTACAATAGCCTGTATAGTGTCAACAGGGCTTTGGAACACCCAAAAGTTGCGAAGGTTGAGCAAAAGGCTAAACAGATTGCTAAGCCTGAGAAGAGTAATCGGACCTACGAATACGATGATGATGAAGAAGCTATGATTGCGGCGTACGGATAATCAACTATTGCTACTTGCATTGGTGGAGTATTTCACGAGCATTTACATGGAGTTGGCAAAGATAGATTGCTCTTATTGAACTGCATTTCTAGAGAATGATGCTGAGAAGAACGCTGGACAGGACGAGAGTCCTGTGACAAGAATACCGTCGGTACGAAATTTCGGTTCAAACCAGGATTCACAAGAAATGTTGCTGCGCCGCGAGGCCACACATATTCGCGAGGACTGGATTTATAGGCCTTTTTGGTTGCAGAAGAGGTTGATTTTAACCAAGTCAAAATCTCCTTTGGCTTACCTCAGGCTTGGGATTACATATTTGTAGGAAGACATGCCTCAGGTCAACAAACATATGAAAACAATCACGAATAGATTACCTTTTAAATGAAACTAGGTGTTGATACTTGGGTGCATTGAAACTTTCACACTGTGTAAGATCGTCGCTGGCCTATATTTGATGCTTCAGTGACGTTATAAGGTCTGTGAGACTGTAGCACCCACCGCCGATGAAAGAGAATATGTTGGTGTGAAACGCTACTAGCTGGTAAGAACAATAAATCGTTCGATTTTTTTTAAGGTAATTAATGTTCTTCTAATACGTTACTTCTAGTGCTATGAACTTATTTTTTGTGGTGATAATCTGTTTCTATCGATAAGGCGGGAGCACTTGATTCTGTAAGCATCATCAAAAAATATTTCCTCTCAACTGCAGCTTCCTCCTGAACGACCTCAGCACAACAACTCCCTCCCAACCCACCTTGCGCCCACGACACCAAGCCAAAACAACCGAACACACTCCTAACCTTCACATATTCCCCAAGCGCCCTTCCCTACACATTCGATTGCATGATCTTGAAGTCCATCTAAACTGGTGGGATAAACGACACAGGGCCCGCCATGTCGAACCAATTCATCGGGCTCACTATGCTGGTGACCCTGAGCTCACCACCAGGGGCGCAATTGAGAGGAGTAGTCAATAGCATTGAACCTGGCAAAAGCCTGACTTTACGAAATGGTACGAGGTCCCCTAACCAGCCAAAGCCCCTCTAACTGCTCCCTTTGTTAGTTACATGCCCCGCCAATGGGAAATACGTCCCCGAATACACAATTAACGCTGCAGAAATCGTCGAGCTCGTTGAAGCTGGAAATGAGAATGCTCCTCCTCCTGCTGCTATACCGATTCCTGCACCTGTACAGCCAGCCGTGCGCAAGGCGCCGACATTTGAGGATCCTGCGATTCTAAGTATGGGTAAACGGCCAGTGCCTGTTAGTAGATCTACGATACCAAACCAATGGGCTGGGGTTTCGAGTGGGATGGAAAGGACAAGTTCATCTCGCACAGCTATACATCACGAAGAACAACGTCAGAGTGAAATCATACCTGCGGCTACTCTGGTCGATCCTATGAATAGTGTCAGTTTGGCAGAGGTATCAGCAGACAACCTTACTGGGCCTGAAGCACAGATTCTGGAGGAGCTGGCAGCGGAGGCTGAGATCTCGGAGGTACCTACTGCTAGTAAGCAGAGTCGGAGAACAAGGAGACGGA
Organism: Tricladium varicosporioides; assembly: GCA_021365295.1. NCBI lineage: Eukaryota > Fungi > Ascomycota > Leotiomycetes > Helotiales > Tricladiaceae > Tricladium > Tricladium varicosporioides. The sequence goes on along the minus strand of JAJTIW010000013.1, from coordinate 267,753 downwards.
AGGAAAGGGGCAGGAGGGAGGATCAGAAAGATGTGGATGTTATGCCGAGTAAGGAGACGACTAGGTCGAAGGGCTGGAGACAAACGCCTTTACTAGAGCCGAACCCTTCTTTTCAACCATTTTCGACACTGAAGCGGAAGAAGATGAGAGGGAATGGGAATGGGAGGATGGAGGAGAATGGCTGGCAGACTGAGGATGCTACGGATGTTCAGGATATGGGGGATTTTGACTTCGCGGGCAGTCTAGCAAAATTTGACAAGCATACGGTGTTCAATCAGATTCAAGCAGAGGATAGTGTCGCAGATGAGGATCGATTGGTTGCTCATAACAGAGTTCCTAAGTCAAAACCTGGGACGGCTGGAGGAAAAAATCTTCATTATACAGAAAATGTCCTAGAGGTTCCGAATGGTACTATACGAAAACAAACAGATCCCTGGAAGAGCGAAGCTGGGGACAGTGATATGGAAGAAAGAGCAAGTCAAAAAGGCAGTGGAAGTGGCAGGTTGTCCCGAAGAGCAGAAAGTAAATTGAGTATGAACCGCCGACCAGTATCTAGGAAAGGCAGCGCGGGCATGAGTGCCGCGCCTCGAGCTCTTTCTGTGAGTTTTTCTCGAACTAGGCCCTCAAGGCTTGGACTGATAAATGAAAAGCAGGCACCGGCACCAGCGAAACCATCCTTCTTCCTAGTTCCATCTGATCGTCGTTGCGAGCCAATATCGGCACTTCAGATGCTAAACCTTGAGAATATTGCCGACAACGAACTTGGACTTTCCGAAGATATGATGACTGAAAATGCAGGTCGAGGCATTGCGGAAATCGCCTTGTCTGCCCTGAATACCAGTGGAGGACTAACACAAGGCAAAAGCACTGCAGTTTCAACCATTGTTGTCTTCGCAGGAAACAACAAGTCTGGTCTTCGTGCCATTGCAGCTGGTCGTCATCTCCGTAACCATGGCCTCAACGTAATCGTCTGCGTCCTCGGTCTTGAGCGCGAATCTGAACTCTTAGTTGGCATGCGCCGCCAAATAAAAGTCTTCCGTGGTTTTGGCGGCAAGGTCGCAACAAAAGTTGAACTTCTTGAATACATTAAGAATCTCGCTGGTCCTCTCGACCTTATCATTGACGGCCTCCTTGGCCTCACTATTTCCTTCGAGGAACTTAGAACAGGTGACCAAGCTACAGCTTACGAACTCATCGAGTGGGCAAACCGCAGTAAGGCCCCTGTCCTCGCTATCGACATCCCGACTGGAATCGATCCTACCTCTGGCAAGGTTTCCATTATTGATGGTCGTAAGCTCTACATCCTTGCTAAATTCGTCGTTGCGATGGGCGCGCCTAAAAAAGGATTACTGGAAGCTATGGTGCTGGGTGAGGGCGTCGTTGACGATGAGGGTCTAGGAATTAGGGGAAGAAAGGGAAAAGGGGAGGAGTGGCGGCTTTTTGTGGCAGATATTGGCTTGGCGGCTGGGGTGTGGAAGAAGGCTGGGACAAGGGTTAGAAGGGGAGTGGAGTTTGACGGGAGTTGGGTTGTTGGGATGAGGTTTCAGGGTGCTCTTGAATAGGTCTTTCCCTCTGCTCTCCCTCTCCTTTTTACCTCACGTCTTGCATTCCCTTCGACTACTTACAGTGTAAAGGGAGATAAAAGTGTATTCAGTACATGCTCTAGCGCTGGCTCTGCTTTCGTTTCCTTCCTATCTACTGTTCTTTAGCATGGCGTTCATGGATATCAGCTTCTTGCCTATAGTCGGCAGTAGCATTGCTTGCTTGCGGATTAAGAAAACATACGGCAGGGAGGGTAAGGCTGGCTAAGGTGGATGAAATTGTATGGGTTTTAGATTTAGCATGGATTAAGCATGCTGATGAGTAGTCAGAGATACAGAAATGCAATACAATAGTAAATACATACAGGGGATGACAAAGTAATGGTGATAGCAAGTTGAGTATATATGGTGAGTGTGATTTGAAGGCTGGAGTTCGGATTAGGGAGGTTTTTTTTTTTTAGAAGGGCATGTGACTGCTTTTTGTGAGGAGAGAAAAAAGAGCTGGATTTAAATAGGCCAGCTGGGCCTCAGGATTGATGCCCACTTTGTCGTGAAATACTCAAGACTCCCTTTCACCTGATCTACACATCGATATTGAGGTGTTTCCTCAATTAACTGTTCACTGAACTCCAACCTTTTCCTTCCTCACGCTGGATCAATTTCTCAGGAATCCGGGGTAACGTGAAATAACGCACTCGAGACACTTAATAGCTTGTTAGCATATACAGGTATATACGTATATGTATATATATATATATATACATATTTTCTTTCCAAAAATAAAACACACCAAAAAATATTAGAACGGGGAATGGACCCTCTTACTGTATGGGTTGTACAGTCTAGATACCTTTCCTGTGACATCTGTGAAGTCACAGATCGCGCGACAAATGTTTGCTAGCCCTGTGAGGGGGAGTGTTGTGAGGGAGATAATCATTGCTGTTTCTCCAGAGATGGACCCTACTGTTGATACTACTTGGATTCAGACTGTTTATTTATAATATATATATGGGACTACTACTTGGGAGGCTTGATTCTGACGTCATTGTGGGTGGGGGTTGGGAAGTTTTAAAGAGGGGGTCAGTCGGAAGTATGTAGGTATATTGAGCCTGCTATTATTCTTATCTAGGTTGTCACTTAATTATTGCCCATTTTAACGTCGTGTTGAAAGTTTACCTACTGAACTTCGAAGGCGAGACGAAATGAAAAACCTGTATTTTCCTCTACACCACTCCTTCTTTCGGCAGTCTCCGTTTTATAGTACATGTACCACATTCTACTAATCACAAATATGCCTAAATTTCTACTCCTTCTAAGTCGAGGTAGAGAAGCTAGAAAGTTCAGGGTAATCGGTGCTTGTTTCAAATTCTGAGGTGCCTACCGCATGACGGCGATCCTCTCGAGTGAGTTTCACTACTGATTAGAAAATATGAGGTCATGAGAATATAAAAGATATCCTAAGGGTCCTTTTGAAGAATTGAAAGCGTTACTTTTCCCATGTTGGTTTCGAGTTGCCTTATGTGGAACTGTGTACAAGTGATATGGAGCATATGAATATTGACTACTTGTACACTTCAATATGTTGAGAACACTCCAGAATCATGGCCAGAATGAGGTGTGTGAGCGTAATCAAAGACGAAGCTAATCTTCCCAGTCCGTGAAGTCCTCTTTCTTTTGTTTTCCCCCTTCTCATTTTTTAGTTTTCCTCAAGTGACAGACAAGTCTTTTCGTCTTTGGCACTGCTTCCTAGAACTAGTGGCTCAAATCACAAATATGTCGTATTTTACAAGATTCTATTATAAAGATTTTATCTATATTTTGGCTTAGCCTTCAAGATCGCTGGGTACTCTCACTGTAAATGATTATGTCCCCCTCCCCCGTCTGATCGTTTGTGACAAGTAGCTTTATTGAAAGAAAGAAAATGAAAACTATGGATTTGGTGGGTAAAATATTGAACTTAGAAAAGAGTACTTTAAGTTCTCCTATAATTCTGGGGAGAGGTAAGTGATCTCCGTGCAGGCACCATCGATGGATATCGTGATAGCGTGTGGGGTAATGTAGAAATGAGACTGAAAGGGATATTATTTGATAAGGTTTGATGTGGTTTCCTAGGGGTCTCACAGTGGAACGCAGGGACTTAAGAAGAGGCAGAAGCAGATCATTTTGCTGATCAGCTATCCAGCCGAGCCGTGGTGGGAGAGGTCCGTGTGATGAGCACGACCACACAAATACCACCACACCAAAATACGGCATATTTGTTCCTCTCTCACGAGTCAGATTGTTCTAGGTAAAATCATACTATGACTTTGCGAGGCGAGAAATAACGGTTGAGATGATATAGAGTTGGAGACGCATACAAACCAGAGTTTGTTTCCGCTGTAGCAACGTTTGTCATTATTGATTGTACCTGCCTTGTACCTGCATCGTACCTGCTTCTATCCTCTCATTCGAACTGTACTCCTTTCCTTTTCCCTAATAATTAATCATTCGTACTGCCCTACTCATTTTCCAAGCTAGCTGATACACTCTACCGGAAGTGACAATCTTTACAGTAGCTCAAAGGCAGCCGTTCATATCAGATTGGGAGAATCTCGGGTGTTCTCCATCGCTTCGGTCCGGCGCGGATGTTCAATGGTTCGATAGTTAAACATTACTCAAGTTGACAAACGGACTGAAAAGTAGCGTTAGTTCATGATATATGAAACACGACCAAAGAGGTTCGGTAACTGGCTGAGTTGGCGTTCCATCATCTCTGCAAGGCATCGTCCTCGTGGCATGCCTGTCTTGCTAGGACATTGCGGAGAAAGTGATCGTAAACTTAGGGATCATCAACTTCTTTTCTTTATTCCATTCTACCGTTACTACCTTGTCAGTATGTTGGGTTCTAGGCCTTGTTTCCATCTTCCTTAGTAACTATGCCATGACTTAATTCCTGGATAAAATGTAGACATCGCTAGTACAGTCAACGGTTATTTATGCCATTCGCAAGTACCGATATGCAGAATGCAATGGCCTGGCGTCTGTCAGATGGTCTTATGGCCATGAGCCTTAAGGATCTTGACTGCCAAATGTCCTTGGCGAGGTCTGATCCCCAGCCCCTATTTTACCCTTCTTGTCGTGAGTCCGAGCGTAGCTTTGGAAGATCGAGTCAAGTACCCTCCCCCTAGTCTTTTAGAGCTTAACCTTAACGGTTGCCACACCATTGAAACCAGCCACTTCAGCTACTAATGGTGCACAATCTCTGCATTAGCCATAACGGTACTCCACTCCAGTCCTCAAAATCCATTTGTTTCCACAAATCCTTTCTATAGTCCTTTTGGCAGCCGTTCGTGCCATTTCAACATGAATTTCGCTCCCGACCTCCTCCCATAAGCCTATCGAATATGTGCTGGCCTTCATTCTTCGTCCGATCGATCCCGTCACACATGAACTGGATTCTGGAAAGCAACAAAATCTAAGCAACTATGGCTTCGATAATCAAGTATATCTTTCTCTTTGTGACTTGTTTCACCGTTGCAACCGCACAATCTGTCGCTCAGGTCTTTGGAAGTTTGCCTGCGTGCGCTGTGGGTCTTACTGATTATCTCCTGCTTGATCGATACCCTGGCTAACACTTCACAGCTAAATTGTACATTGCCCATTCTGTTACAGTCGAATTGCAGTGTTGCTTCTCTTCCGGATCTTGCTTCCTGCCTGTGTCCTAACTTTCAAGCTCAGCGGAATATTTCATCATGTGTACAGCGTAGTTGCAATCACACCCAGCAAGTCGGCATGTGTTACTTTCACCCATCATCGGGATATATCTAACATAAGTAGTTGTGGTCGAGGTCAATAAGATTCTATGTGAGGGCTACGCCATCCCGTCTCGTAGTGAGGAATTTGAGATCATCCTCACTGTCCTGATCGCGATTTCCGCACCCTTTATTATTTTGAGAATCCTTTCTCGCATCTTGGTGACCAGGAAGCTTTGGTGGGATGACTGGACCCTCGCTGTAGCAAGTGTAAGCCGCATTACCTAAAGTAATCATAAGCTATCAAATTGACAAAACCTAGGTTGTGTTGCTTGTTACCTTGGCTATTGAAATTCCAAGTAAGCCAACAGATACCAATCAAAGAGTCCATGCTGATTGTTTTAAGTGGCGCGGAAGGGATATGGGAAGCACATTTGGAATCTCGACCCACCTAATATTCCTATTCTTCAGAAGGTCAGTTGCCCAAACTCTGGGTTTTCAATAGGAGATGCTCACTGGCTCTCTCTTTAGCTCTTTTACATCACCCAGATCTTTTACATATGTGTGCAAGTTCTCACCAAGGTCTCCCTCTTAGTATGCTTTCTCCGGATCTTCCCACAACGCTGGTTCCAGATGACTACTAAGGTGTCAATCATCGCCATTCTCATACATGGTGTAATTTTCATCTTCGTCATTGCATTCCAGTGTGTACCTGTGCAGTCGATCTGGAATCCTACAATTCCGGCAAAGTGTCTCAACCAATCAGCCATCATATTTTCGGGTTCTGCATTCAGCATCTTCGAGGATTTTTTAATCCTGATAATTCCTATTCCTTGTATCAAAGATCTGAAATTGAAGGTTGGAAAGCGAATTATCGTTGGAGTCATGTTCAGCATTGGGTCTTTGTAAGGATTCCTCCGCAGATCGAGTCATGAAATGCTAATGGTACGCAGTGCATGCATCACCAGCATGATTCGACTCAAACATTTAATCGGATTTGGGGATTTTACTGACTCATCTTGTAAGTAACTGATCTTCATGTTGTCTCTCTTTGCTAATTGAAATAGGGGACAATATGGATACGTCTATCTGGAGTTCCATCGAAATTGCGACGGCTGTCATCTGCGCGTGTCTGCCCGCTCTGCGGCCCATCTTGATGCTCATTTTACCAAAGATATTTGGCAAAAGTACTGGAGGTGGCACACCGGATATGAAGTCACCAGCTGGAAGCGCCAGTCTGGATCCCGGAAAAGCGCGGAATGTGGATTCGGAGAAGGGAAATGTTGCAATAAGTTCTCAGGGACCGAGCGGGGAAGAGAATAGTGAAAATGAGGGGTCGGAGAGAGGAGGAAGGTTGTCGGAGAGCTCTGATCAGATAGAACTGGTTGGTCTTAAGGCACAAGCTGTATATACACGTTGTGAAAAACCACTGCCGCAATTACCGAAGTAAGATAGGATAGCTCGTGGAAAATGTAAATAAGTTAAGAATGTGGCGAAAATAAATTGCTTCGCTACGACACTACCTTCGAAAAGAAAGCTTCGGATGTAAAAGTAATGATTCTAGACCTCGCACTCCATAGAATACTGCGGAAGTGGGATTGATGAGGTGAATGGTTCAGCCAGGACAATGGGTTGGCATGCTGTGATTATAGAATATTCTTCCAAAACTATACATAGAGATTATGTACCTTGAAAGAACTGTCATCTGTACAGCTCTTGTTTGTCACCTATCTACGTAACACATTGTTGTACTTGTAGTAGCTGGGTTAGTGGAGACACTGGAGTGGAATTCAGTGGTGTGGATGTACTTTAATTCATCGTGTCCCTCTGGACTTCCATAAAATGAAACGGCGAGACTCATATACCCTGAAATCATTCTCTGATCCTAGTTCCTACCTAGGTATGTAGCGATAACCTTTTCATTCTCGCTTAGCCCCGTTTGAATTTTGACTTCAAACCTCAAGTGAAGAATTCAGTCTTTTCTCCCGTACTCACAAAATATATGAGACTTCTGTCCAATGAGACTCCGAGACATGCACATTACGAATGACAGGTAGGTTTTTGGTATTGTATCTTGCTAAGCGAATTGTTGGCAATGTTGTGGCAACTTGATCAGAATCAACCCATCTTTCTTTGTGCTTGCTATTCCAATTACTCGGCATTAAAATCAACACGAAATTTTACCTGAAATTCCGTTACTAGTAAGGCCTTGATCTTCTTTGTTCCTAGCCAAATCTGCACATCTACTCTCCAATCTCCTCCAAAGAGTTCACTTTTTATCCATAAATTTTTATTCTCTTAGGAGTTAAAATCACTCTAAACTTCTCTCAAAGGTTCCATTTATATTCTTATCTAGTCCCTCCCTCATATTGGTACTTTCTTCGCATCCCACCCCTAAATGTCAGGTTTAAAATACCACTTCTTCCTTGCCACGCCCATCATGCTGGGAGCGAACATAGCATGAATGCAAGTCTGAAAACTCTTATCCTCAGTCTAAAAAGCCGTATCCGACACATAATCATTACATAGGAAGCCCACCACACCCGTGACCCACCTTGACAACTCTCGGCAAAACAATGTGCTCAATTCCGAGAAAGCTTTCCTCTCCACAGTAAGATCGACCAGGGACTGCCATCACCTTTTCGAAATAGTTTTCAATTAACCATCCTTTCTTTTGGCCCTGCAATAGTCTAATGTGAACTCCATTTTTTGATCATCTCCAAACACAACAAGCCAGCAAGAAAACTTGGATGTAAAATTCCCCAGTGGAGACTTGAGGGATGAGGTTCACAAGCTCTCTCAATAATAAGGATTTCAGCTTGATTTAGAGAGGACTGCGATAGTCTCGTTGATGAGGATTAGAACTTGTAAGTCTATCTTTCCATAGTTTCTATTCAGTAAGATTAACCTATTGTGTTGAAGGGCATTCCTCTTCGCAGGATTTTGTCTAACTAAAAATCAAGATTGGACCAGAATCCAGCCCCTCCGACATTAAGGACCAAAACAGGCTAATATATTACAATTGTGGTTGTATATACGCTTCTTGAGAATCAAATCCTTTCAGTAATCTACAGAGTGTTTCTCTACTCTCTAAGTGAACCCTGCGCTGGTGATGATTCAAAGCTAGTTAGGCTTCGCTATGAATACCTAAAAGAGGACTTCTGACCCGAGACGTTTGCTCAGGCACGGCATATTTGAATTGCAGGGTTTGACAATTCAGGTCTACTTTAGTATCAACAAGAGAGTAGTTTCATAGTATTGAGAGAAAGGGAGGAATAAGATTTTGTAGGAAGAAAGCCTTAGAGTTGTATAGCACACGCCTTGGAAAACTGGCTTCTGTCAAATAGGATAGCTCAAAAGGAGGGTCATTACGTCCACAGTGAGAAGTAAAATACCCGTTAGTGGAGGTGAAAGAAGCAGCAGGTGCCTAAATTGAAGCGGAATATTTCGGAGTGATTAGCTATTTTAGGACGAGATAAAATTGATATTAATGATATCTTTGCAATGACCTTCAAAACTCACAATGCTCCAGGCCAAAAACGCTCTCGATTATCCTCTTTCTTGACCCACTCAACATCATGTGCAAGGATGACTTCCACCTGATCATTAGTCAATCTTTCCAGTCCTGCAATTATCTCGATAGTTTTTTCAGTTGCAGCCCGGTCAAAGTGGATGCAGCATACATCTCCGTGATCATTTGTCCATGTGCCGATTTCAAGCTCTTTCCTCAGCAATCGGCGATCATGGCAAGCATCACCTGCGAGGTACACCCATTTTGATGGACCTATCCTTGCTAAGAGGTTAATATGTCCTTGGAGATGGCCTGGAGAATCAACAATGTACAGACTTCCATCCGAAAAGACATCGATTGCGTTTGGGAGGGGACCGAGCTGCTGCCATGTCGCACTTGATAGAACTTGCTTTCCCTCATGCATTGCTTTCGTCTCTCCACTTGGAATACCTGGCTGTGGAAGTTCCGTTGTTCGTTCCGGTGGAAGCAAGTCAGACTCATAAAAAGAATGACTTCCCATCTTTGAAGGATCGGCACCGCTCCTCAACAGCTCTAGTGATCCATTGCCAACCACGAAAGCACTCTCGGCAAAATCTCCTGGCGTCCCAATATGATCCCAATGAACATGAGACAAGATTACAAAATCGATATCATCTGGTGACAATCCCCCTATCCGGAGACTCTCTGCAACATCTGGGGATGTGGTAAGTGGCTGTCGGGTCTTGAGGTGCGCTTGGAGACCTGATGGATATTTTGACAAGTCACGGCGAAGTCCGAGGTCGAATACAACTCGTGTGTGCTTCTGAGTCTTGGTTGAGGTGTGTTGAATAAGAAAAGAGAGGGAGGGGACGGTATTTCTATTTCCTTCCGTGGAGGGCTGAACGAATAGATGCTCTGGAAGGGTGAGATACCCAGCTGATAAGGCATGAACGGTGACATAGCTCTGGTCAGGTTTGTCTTTTGGGAAGGTATTGGGCGACATCTTCAGTTTTTACCGTAAAGTTAATTCTAAAAGATGATCAATCTAGAACGGCTGGAATATTTAGAAGATGTGATGAGGATATTCAACATTTACATCAGAGACAGGTCTGTAACTTTCACCGTGATAAATAACGTGTACTAAAGACCGTGTATGTCATGGACCACCCTTGGCCTATGTGGGGAAGTACCTATGTATATTGAGGGGTAGATCTAGGACCCCGCATTTTCGTGAACATGGTGAAGACTCAATTTGATTGACGAATTGGGGTCGACATGATAGATAGCAATTGTTAAGTGTTATTCGACGAAGTTCGACTTATCTACAATGTCTTGAAAGCAAAAGATAAAAAGCAGCCTGTGTGAAGTTAAGTGTTGTGAAAAGAGTTAAAAGCGCTAGTCTAAAGTTGGCTAGCTTTAACCTATGCCTACATACTAAACTGCATCAAAAGTGTTTTAGACTCTCTTGTTCATTCAATATCAGCAACAAACTTGTACACGCTCCTACAATCCTTTCCAATACACCTCTTGTCCTGACTTGCCGCCTCATATGTTCCCACGAGACCTTCAGAAAGTGGCAAGTTCGTACCAGTCTGTTTTCCTAAGCCGACCGCCATTCTCAAAACACCAACGCAGAGACTAATATCAAATCCTCCTTCAAAATCTCTATTTGCACTTGAATTGGGACTAATTCCCTTGACCGGGTTTTGGTCAATACTATTGTACGATCTGCCTGTGCTGGCGTTGATCACACCCGCAAGAGTTTTCGGGTCCAAACCACATCGAATACCGAGATTCATGGCCTCAGCTGTACCCAGCATGCATATACCGGAGAGATAATTGTTGATCTGCTTCGTCATCAACCCCGCTCCTGGACCTCCACAGTTAAAGAAAGTTGCGCCCATAGTCATGACAATTGGCTTGATCCGGTCGAGGAGATCATCAGGTCCACCAGCCATGAATGTCAAAGTCGCGGCTTTGGCACCCGTTGGACCTCCAGACACTGGCACGCCCGCAAATCTTCCAAGACCACTTGAGTCAACGGCCTTCTCTACTTCAAGTGATGTTGGAACATCGATCGTGCTGCAGTCAATGAATAGTCGCTCTCGGCCGGCTTTCTCAGCAGAAAGGAGACCTGTTGTCTCATTGCAGAACACCTCTTTGACATGCTTTCCTAGTGGTAGCATTGTAATGATGATATCCTATCTACTATCAGTATTTTTCTGATATCGCACACTTCGACTTACACATTGTTCTGTGATATCTTTTGGACTTGCTGCTACCTTTACCCTTCCTTCTGATTCTGTAATAAACTTGTCCAAAGTGTCTTTGACGATTTCGCAGACGGTTAACGTGGAGCCGGCTGGTAATTTGGATAGCAGATTCTGTCCCATTGGAAACCCCATATTTCCCAAACCTTCCCATTTGGATTAGTAGTATTCCTCAGAATAGAAAGGCGACCTACCAATAAAGCCATATGCCGCTGCTGGCATTTTCGTGTCGCCATTTTGCGAAGCCATTTCTTCGCTAGCTATCATTACATTCTTTAGCTAAAGTTCAAGGTCTTTCATCAACAGCTTTACACATTGCTCCAACTACAACGTACAAGTGCCATTTTACGGTGGGGTATTCTTGTTCTCCCGTGTAACCCGAATTGTGGGGCTTTCCAGAATATTGTACCCCGCACTACACTGGTATGCTTCCTTTGCTGCAGATCAGGACCACTCTTGTGGGGTACTAGATACATCGAGTCGGAGTGATGTGTCCGAGGTTATGAGGTTTCAGTGACAATGAGCATTAGATTTCCAGTCCTCTTAACCTGGCACGCAAAGTAACTTGCACGTTTATGCTTAGCCCTAACATTGAGAAAAGACCCCGACTTCAATACCACAATGTCTGACCTTTCCTCAGCCCATACAAAATTGTTTGAAGAGGGAATCAAAGCTCGTCGTAATGTAGTTGGCGATGCCTATGTCGACAAAGCTCTGGAAGGAGGCTCTAGCAATTTTGCAAAACCCATGCAAGAGTAAGCATATCACTTCTAAATATCTACTTTTTCAAAATATTCCTTTGCTAAAATGCTTAACTACAGACTCGTAACAGAGTTTTGTTGGGGCTCGGTCTGGACCCGACCTGGTCTTTCCCTGAAGCAACGTTCCCTCATCAACATCGGCATGCTCTGCGCTTTGAATCGCGGACCCGAACTTGGAAATCACGTCCGAGGCGCAATTCGAAATGGTTTGACACCGCTAGAAGTGAGAGAGGCGATTCTGCAGGTTAGTGTATACTGTGGGATGCCGGCTGGGTTGGAAGGCTTCAAAATCGCGGAGAGGATAATAAATGATATGGTCGAGAAAGGGGAGTATAAGCCCGAGAAAGAGGGTGAACTGTGTTGAGATCTTTAGGAGCACAAATTGAATACTATATCTATTTATTTGGGCTGCAATTTTGTCTTCTAGAACTTTTTGTTTTCATCATGACGGGCCGTCGTCCGGTTTGACCTCGAGTCTATGGAGCTTGGTATAGCCCCCAACTTTGAGTGCTTCTTCCGTACGAGTCGGTAACTATCGGATACAATTAAGATATATTGTTACTGACTCTACTAATGGGACCATATTTTTGTTTTCTTAGTAGGTTTGGTTGTTTTCTTTGAATTCCTGAGTTGGTATCTATAGATGAAAGCTAGGGTTACAAGTCTCACAGGCTGTGTAGCGTAAGTCGATGTAAAATGCGAGGCATATAATAATCTTTGTGAGACCAATGCACCAGTTGGTCCTAGATGGCTAGCACACTAGAAATTTTAGAGATAGCTGAGTTTGGCCCTTCATTATTTGACCACACCGTTTCATGCCTTGTCTTGGGCCACCACCAAGTTTCAACTTATCACGTGGTAACTAAACCTCTTGCATATGTCGAGGATACATTCCGCATATAGTATGCCTTGCATGCTAGAAACATATCGTGAAATTCGAAAATTGCCGTGTAAGTTTGTATTAAAGAGGGGTCAGGGAATTTCATTGTCTGATGAGACGTGCAGAACTAAACCTCGAATGCTCGAAAGTGCCCTCAGTTGAATCTGTATGAGATTCCACGTGCTTACCAACATCTTTCCCTCTATGAATTACGGAGAAGCCTTCATGACCCTCTTAACGCGTCCTCCCAGATCTCAAGCTCTTCACTGGATACCCCTCCACTATCTCCCGAGTATTTGATTGTTCATCCTGATTCTCTATTTCGTTACCGACAGCCGCCTTCACCTTGGCCGTCTTCTTTCTCATCGGATATCTCCTCCCCTTGCCTGCCTCCCTCTGCAGCTTCGCACACCCCTCGATACCACACTCACACTCAACGCCCCTCTCTACAAGTCGCTTGTTTCGTCCCAGATGTTCCGCTGGTTCGAGTTCCCTGAATTTATTCTTGCACACTCTCAGACATGAACCAAAGTAGCAGTGTTGTAGGAATGTCATGGTAAGGTTTGGGATTCCCTTGGGATTATTATGTGTCCTTGGTGTGTGAAGAATTGCGCGAAGTGGAAGGTGTTGAAGTTGGGCTTGGTAGCTGATGGGGATTTGGTTTTGGTGGGATTTAGCAAAGCTGGCGTCGGGATTGGAGTTTGGAGGGATGATACATGGGATCCGTCTAACGATAGTGGTGAGAAAGACGAGATTGACGAATAGCATGTTCAAACGAGGGGTTGGAGCTATTGGAATTACGGGGCTTGAATTCTATCGATAAGGTGTTAGGTCGCGTATTGGCTTGTTTGGAAAACTTACACAGTCAATTGCGCTCTCAGCACTTACCTCTCCGTCATTGACATCCACAGGCATATCGACTTCATTGTCAACCAAATCATCTTTCACTAATATGTCGCTCTCATTATGTTTCTTAGATATCTTGACTGCGAAACACTCAGGTTCAGATTCTGTATCTCTGCTACTACTGAAGGAGCCAATTTGCTCCTGGATCCTGTTAGCTATAGTAGTTAATTTCAGAGGAAGTGGGACCTTACATTGCCAGCCATATTGCAAGATTCTGAGGCTTCTTTCCGTCACTCAATACCGCAGCAATTGAGAGAGGGAGAAGGAGATTTGGACAAGTGTGTACTGGATTCTTTTATTGAGCCGCAGAAAATTATTTGTCGAATACAACCATAGAACTCGTAGAGAAGTGAAGAAGTGCGAACCTACGAAGCGCAGGGAGAAACAGGAAATTTTGGAATTTAATGGTCAATGATTGGAAGATTCTTGCAGAATGGATATAAATTGAATATGTTGGGATCAGGAAAGTCAGTAATCGCTAGAAATTGGAAGTCTGAGAAGGTGAGAGTGAATGTTGAACTAAATAAGATAATGTTCAAGATCGGCGTATCCCCAGCGCCTTTTTGTACACTGTTTTGGCCTTCATATAAGTATTTTCTTAACACTAGGATTATTGCTTTGGTAGAAAATGCCTGTGGATCCATGGCTAGGAAGATTTCGCCTCCATCGCTTGCAAGAGTCTTGTGCACAATATGACAGCCTCAAGTAAAATTAGGGATAAACGGTTTTTAAAAAAGTCATTACAAGGCTCTTAAACTTTTATTTCAGAACTGTCCGTTCTTTTGAAGTCAAGAATAAGGGCCAGAAAGAATATAGGCTAGTCGAAGCTACGGCTCACAGTATTATATCTCGCTAGGTCTATATCTCTTCTCTCGGACAGGAGGATTTGAACCTTCATTCTCAACCACCTGATCATACCCATCATCCCCTCTCTAGCCACCGGAAATGGAGGAAGCTTACCCATCAATGTTATTGGTGCATTGGCCATGCCGATACTGTTAAGTGAGATGGTCTTCTCGACTATAACGAGAGTTGATTTTGCCGTCAATGCCAAGCCAAATCTGATATAAAATTATATAATTTGCCCTGCGCAACTGACCTCCCTCTAACATTTTTAAACGGTTTTGCTAGTTGGGAATTCCATTCCTTGCCGCCTTGCACCGCCACAAAGCTCATGCTCCACTTTCATCCACTTATTTCTACGATCTGACTCTTGGACCCTATATTTGATACATAGATACGCGTTGATTAAAATGAAGATGAAAGTGAATGCAGAAAAGTGATTAAATCTTGTGACATTTTAATATCTTCCCCGGAATAAAAGTTCCCTCCAGGATAAAGACCCAAAACCATAATAGGGTAACCTGAACACTGGCCTTGGCCCCTGAATCTGTAGTAGAATAATAAAACCGGAATTCTTTTTAAGTTGGAAATTTCCACTACAGGTATCGAAACCTGGAACGAACAGGTAGGCTCAGTGAGGAGGTGACTAAGTATAGGAACCTCAGAACACCCTATCCTGTAGAACTGTGTTTAATAACCACGGTCTATTGTAGAAATCGACAGCATGTCTTGCACATTAAGAGGCCCCTGCGATGATCCTGTCTATTCGAACTATGGGTATAACGAACGTGAAGGAGTAAGTGGTGGGTACTGCGACAGCCTGCAACTGTAGGGCTGGGGACCCAGGGGATTGAGATTACTAGAGTTATACAAGTTTGGACAAATGGTGTCGTATTCGAGAAACTGAAGGGTATGCATGGCAACTCGTGGGCATGAAACACATGGCAAAAGGCGATTAGATATAGTTCGCTCCTGGCATGATGCCTCTAGTGAATCAGTGACGTTCCACTTGAAACATGAGACCAAAATTCCCCATAAATAGTCGTTCCCGTGTATCCCATCATTCCACACATTCGTTGGTATAAACATCATGAACTTATTCTGTCTGATTGATCGTTGTGGTACTCCCATGGCCAAACTCAGCGATATAATTGATATGTTGCGGAATTATTCCTAGAGATAATGGCGGCGGATGCCGTGAATGACATATAAGCTAGGGTATCTAAAACAGAGAAGGAGAAAAATCTATGTATTTATGCGCCACATAGAGCAGTCCAGTCCAACTGCATTCTTTTCAGCCCCTGGGGAGTCTGCGCTTGTAAGATTTGAACCTTTTATGGGCTTGTAGAAGACGTGCGGTCTTGACTCTCGTTCTCGCTATGGTGTGAGGCAGACTATTGTCAATCATCCCAGCTGTATACATCTTGGCAGTATTCAAAGGACTATGAATGACTTGAACCATATGTTTGAGACATTCTAGAATCTGCGAAAGGTTGTTGTTCCCTTGTGCTAGAAATATGGAGTAGGGGCAGGATGTTGGTAGTGGAGAGGAACATTGCGACAGGGAACTCGAAAATGGTCCTGAGTCGTGTCTTTGATGACCCCTCCAACCCCTCCCCCCTTTCCCTCCCAAAAGCATCAATCATACAAACTTCTACATATAGTACCTAATCAATTGACGATAAATTTTGCTGTTGCAATTCATAAACACTGTAATAAATTTGTAGAATTTAGTCATTAGTTTCAGGTTTTTAGTAGCCTTACAATTACATTTCCGTGCCAACAGCTTCATGTCATGCAGTCAATACACTCCGATCTCACTCTTGTTCTAATTCTTTTTCTTTTCAACAGCAGCTGGTTGTCTTCTAGCCAATGCCTCCTCTCTCCAAGCCCACATTACCATCATGGCAGCTCCAGGGCCAGCGACAACAGTGGTCGCGCCAAAAATCCCAGCAATCTTCAACCACCCGGCCTGAATCTTTCCAGCCTTCTTCAAATCCATGAAGCTTAGCATTGTCCACATGGCGCCAGCTCCGAATGTCGTTAATTGATCATACCTCAAGAATTTGGCAGCACCCTCGATTAAGGTAGCTGGTGCAGATGGACTGCTAATACCCTTGAAGAAGACGTCCTTGAGCGGGAAAGGGGAGGCAATGCGCACATACAGGTTAGCACAGGCGGCGACGGCGGCGGCGATACCATAAGCTCTTCGAAGATATGGCATATCTGCCTCCGGGTTCGATATGCGGTCCTCATTTGTCGTATCCTTGACGACGAATCCAAGTACTCTTTGAACAATGGAGGTATACACTGGAAATGCTTGCCAAAAGAGGCCATTGACCCATTGGCGTGTTGCGAGACCAGGCGCAGCTAGCATTGCTATCGATGGGAGAAGGTAGGTGAGAGCGATGGTTGGAATAATGGTCTTCACGGGCCCCATCTGTGTCATCCGATTATCGGCGGCCTGGTAATTCTCTAATGGAGACTGAACATAATGAAGGAAGAAGTAAATGGGCGCAATAAAGCCAAGTCCCTTGGCTTGGTATGCAATACCAAATAATGTTGGTCTGTCATCGGTCAGTTGATGCCACTCGGCCCTCTCAGGCATGAAACTTACAAAAGATGTGCAGCAGTCGTGAAATTTCCTCTTCGAATTCCTTCAACCAACATGATAACTTGGAATGGGATTAAATCCGCACCGAACGCAAGTGCCTGGAGCCTGCCCAGCGGATCGAAGTTTCCGAGGGTGGGCGTGAAGAAACCAACAAGAACTGAAAGGCCCTTGTCCAGTCCAGCCACACCAAAATATCGTCTATGCAGCGATACGATTTCTCCAGCGGCCAGTTCAAGGCTACCGGTCTTCATACCTCCAAGAAGTTGTGGAACAATTTGCTGGACGGCAGCTCCAATTGTCTTTTGAGCTCCATATACAACCATCAGAACGGGCAGGGCATAGAGAGCACGGAGCCATTTCTTCTCCTTCTTTCCTACACCAGACTCTGGATCCCAAGGCATAGTTGCTGTGAGTGATCTTGATGGTGCTGGTAGTGATTCCAAAAGTTCTGCTCCAACCATAGTATCGCAAGTTATGTCACTCAAGAAATCACCAAGAGCTGGAATGGCATATAAGGCCATAAACTTGTGTGGCACAGTCCGAAATGCCTCTAGCCGAGTCTAGGAAAAAGGTCAGCTCAACCGAAGTTACCGAGCGGGTATTGTTGATTTACCAGGTCATTGGCCGAATCACAAATAATATTGGCACGGAGATGGCGTTTTTCATAATACGCACGCAAGAACTTGCGTATAGCTTCTATTGAAGGGGGTTGGCCTGTCTTCGTTGATTGTGACAATGCAGTCAAACTATTAGCTAATGCAGCTGCACTTTCAATTGCAGCGTTTCCGCCAGCGCCAAGATTTGGGGTCATCTAGCACATGTCAGCTTTTTGTTACGTCCGTACCAGCTCGAGCTTACTTTATGGATAGAATCTCCGAGGCAAACAACTCTCTCAGAAGTCCAATTCTCATTCTGAGATTCCTCAATACATGTCATGTTCACGAAAGTCCGCTGTTCAAAGACCTCGCCAAATTTTATGGTGTCTGTCATATGGATATCCGTGAACGCTTTCGCTGCCTCGATTGCATCCTCTGTCGAATATCTCGGAATATCTTTTCCAACATATCTCTTGTCTAGTTTTGAAAACAGGAACCAGTACAACATACCTCCTTTACCTACGAATGATAAGGTCGAGTGATCCTTGTCATACGAGCGATGCGAATCTCCAGGAACCACATGGCCTTTGACAGGATTGCCGATACCAAATATGCAATTATATTCCGCTGAGACGCTGTTGCGATCCTTTTCAGTAGTTCCTGGATGAATACTTTCGATTTGGTCTAACATGAGTTTCTTGACTGTGCTGTGGATGCCATCGGCTCCAACAACGATATCACCAGCGTATGATGATCCATCCTTGCAATAGACGGTTGCACCATTACTATCTTGTTGAATGGCAGTCACCCTTTTGGAGGTGAGGACTTTCGACTTGTCCTTCACATGATCAGAGAGAACTTTTAATAGATCACGGCGTTGAAGAAATGCCAAGGGATATCCCATTCTGTCACCAGGTCAGCTTGAACTCACTAATCTCAAATCATAACGAACCGGTTTCCTGTGAGAATAGGTGCGTTGCTATTGATGACTATTTTCCCGTCGCCAGTCCATGTCAAGGCGTTGGCTAACGGCTCGATGTAGTTCATAATATCATCGAAAATGTCCAATTGATCCAGAATTCGTGCTCCATTTGGAAGTAGGACGATAGAAGCGCCGACTTGTGGTGCGATATCATCCCGTGCTTCAAGAACAACATAGTCGATACCATTCGCATGAAGGGCATGCGCGAGCGTCAATCCAGCAACAGAACCTCCAACAATAATTACTTTCAGAGGACGATTCATTCTTGCCGAGCCATTTGCGTGCCCATTTGCGTGCCCATTTGCGTGCACATTTGCAGTACCATTTGCAGTGCCATTCGTGCCTGTGGAGTGGGACATCTCGAATCCTTCTTTCTAAGGGGTGAGTTTAGACCGTTTCTAGTTGACTGGTATCAGGAGCCTGCACTGAAAATTGACGATGACGAGTTTGAACGGTTCAAACACTTTCAAAAAACGTGGCAGTTGGGTTCTGTTGCAGGTGTCCCGAAGTTTTTCAACAGAATACGGTTCGAGACTACGACTTTTAAAGATACAATCCGGGTTGTATGCGGAGCCCGGGAGAGAATCAGTCTTGTTGTAAGGTTCCCCATTGCCTCTCTCAGCGCAGTGATTACCATATCAGGACATCAAGGAGGATTCGCCCCATAATTCCTCTGTTTTGCAAATTGTTATCTGCCCATTTTACTTGCTCCCTTACCTCTCCTTTAAGTCAAATCCATGATGCTCAACGTTCATGGCATCTGGTAACGATCGGCGACATAAATTTGGGGACAGAGTCGCAAAGTTCAGACATCTAAAGCCTGCTAGGTCTACCCACTTTCTTCCCACACCACGTAACAGCCATGTAAACTTCACACAGTGGAGATAGCAGCCGACCAACCAACCCTTAGGAAAGACATTATCTCTATG
The DNA here is from genome assembly GCA_021365295.1 of Tricladium varicosporioides. Taxonomy (NCBI): domain Eukaryota; kingdom Fungi; phylum Ascomycota; class Leotiomycetes; order Helotiales; family Tricladiaceae; genus Tricladium; species Tricladium varicosporioides. Next base: position 248,210 of record JAJTIW010000013.1, on the reverse strand, counting down.
GTCTAAAGGCTCCCCTGCTCTTCTCCCTGAAAACTACCGGCCCGAACCTCGAAGATAAAAATGGGCAAAGCCCATACCGCAGGGGAACCGTTGTGACCCCCAGGAACCTTGTCGGAATTGCGAATTCTTCACCAACACGGAACAGCATCAGAACAGTGCACCACGAAAACCGGGATACCACAATTAATACTCCTTGTCATCTCAGATCTAGTAATGATCTTCTTTCCGAAATCTGTTATGTCGTGACTCGTGGTCTAACCCTTCCGCCCGGCTCACGACAAATGTGGCCCTACAGCAAGTTCACCGTTGCACTTACCGGACCCCATCTCCAACGACATTTTGGAGAGGGATTTCCATATCGCCATCCTCTCCTGATCATTCATCAGGCCACTAATTGGCATTTTCGTGTTAGTGCATGTTATGCGACAAATCTTCAACCTTTTGATGTTGTTTCCTTTATGAGATGCCGACCTACCACTCTATGAATAAAAGAGATTGGCACTTCGCAAATAGTTAGTCAAACATCTAAAAGCGCCTTTTAAAGCGCCTCTAAATCCTCCTCAAAGCTGAGAAGCGATTGCTGCGGCATAGAACCGGGTAACCTCAACCGCCCCTACTCTTCATAGGAGTACACTCCCAGATCCCCGGCCCTGGCTTTCTTGCTAAGGCTGTGGGGAAGAAAGTGTGCTGATACTACTAGTTGGGATGACCCTGCTACCCGCTGCTAGTTGAACTCTGTTCCTGTCACTCAATTTGAAGCCCTTGGTCTTCCCCTGGTCTTAGCCTTTTTGGGGGCCATGAATCCAAAATGAAAAAGATCTTCAATCTTTCCCTAATCTGCGCTTCAAGTTGCCATTGCAATTGGATCAGCTGATGTCAAGTGAAGATTTGAAAGAGTCATTATCACCCTTTTATTAGAACGCTATTACTCTTTCTCGTAAAGGTCTATTGAGAGAATATGAGCAACCCCAAATCATTTCTTGTCTTGCCACCAAGTAAAGACCTTCAAGGGCTGACCTCATGGACAGCCCAGAATTTTATCCACGTGCCGGTCAGGTCCAGACGGATCTCCGAACCCTATGCTAGCCCAATTCCATGACTCTTCTCTTCCACTAGTCCTTAGTTTTGTTACATACAGCAAGGAAGGACGCTGTACCAGGGCTGTCAAATTCCCTCGCGTAACGGTCAACTTCGAGTGGATCTCGTGGTAGCTGGGGGTTCGTCCACAGCAAGTGGAGAAACAACAGTATTCTAAGTTTCGAATTTCATCCTTCTTTCTTTGCTCAGAGAAGGGAGTGTCGATCGCAGACTTACACGAACCAGGGCTCTGGAGAAGAACGTTGGAGAACGGCCAACCCCTGGAGGCAAGAGACCCAAGATCGTAATGGAAAACCATAATATACTTTCAATACTCCCATTCTAGACAAGGTGTCTCGATTGAGTACCGGTATCTTCTTATTTTTTCTCTTGAGAGCGGCTGAGCAATGAGACCGTCGTTGGTGGCAACTTTTGTTGTCAGTTTGTTTTCAGCACTATGTCAAGCACAAACCGATAGCCATATTTGGGGACGTGCAACGACGGACTCTCCTCCAGATTGTTCGGTATGTACTAGTTCTTGCCCTAAGGGCCCCTAAACTCATCTATATCGATATCGAATCTTGTTACTTACTCTCCTTATAGGTTGATTGTCTGACAACACTCGTCCCCTCCTACTGTGGCACCCTTACAAACACAACTTGCATTTGCACCTCCGTTCCACTCTCTACTGCCCTCTCAGCCTGTGCTTACTCTGCCTGCAACGTCACCGAAACCTTTAGATTCGCAAAATACGCCAAAGATTCCTGCGGCGTCGTATCCGACAAATCCAAAGTCAACGAGCAGCTTCAGCTGTATTACGTTCTTCCAGCGCTTGCAACGTGTTTTGTAGCGGCGAGAGTGTTTGCAAGATGGAAGTTAGAGGTCGGATTAGGCCCCGATGATTGGGTTATGCTTGCTGCCCTAGCGGCGTACTTGACGGATGTTGCGGCGGGATTGGGGATTGCATTGAATGGGTTTGGGCAGCACACTTATTATTTGACTACTAAGCAGGTTTCGCATGCTCTTGAGGTATGCTTTTAATTTTGACAGACGGAAATGGATTTGACTAACTTACATAGTTTTTCTACGTCGCGGAACTCTTCTACATCGTCTCAATCACACTCACAAAGTGTTCCCTGCTCCTCTTTTTCAACCGCATTTTCCCTAGCAAGAAGCACAGGACCATAATTTACTCTATGATGGGATTTGTGGTTGTTTCGAACTTCGCGCTTCTTATGGCTCTTATGTTTCAATGTGTGAGTGTTCTCTTCTTTCCTTAACTCCTTGTAATTTTGATGCTAAAGGGAGTTGCAGGTTCCGTTTCATGGAGTTTGGACGAATTGGATGTATAAGGTTCCGCCTGTGAAGTGTATCAATACTTTTGCGGCCATTTATGTTGCTGCTGCACTTTCTATTTTCCAGTAAGTTTCTTTTAAATTTGCTTCTGTAAGCCTATTGTGGATATTTTAAGTTAGCTTTCGAAGCTCATTCATATCTTTGTCTCTGGAACGACCGTTGGAACTGACCAGTGAAAAGTGATCTTGCAATTCTCTGCTTCCCAATTCCAATATTGTGGAGCTTGAATTTGGCGTGGCAGAAAAAAGCAAACTTGCTTGTCATGTTTAGTGTGGGAAGTTTCGTCATTATTTGCAGTCTTTTGAGACTGCCGAGTTTAATGAAAATGGGCGGGAGTTCAGATCCTAGCTGTAAGTTTTTCACCTTTCTTTTATGATCTCTCTACTTCATGAGTAGGTAATATTGCATCCAACAAGGTAACTTTGGAGTGTTTCTCAAAATGTATAGCATATTCTCCTAAGCTGAAACTTCGTGAGAAAGAAAGAAGGGCTAGATGACGCCAACTTGCAGATAGGGAAGCATATTCAGGGCACTTCGTTGCTTGCAACAATTGTTTTTTGAGATATGCACGAATTGCGGGACAAAGACTATAATTAGACTTTCTTTTGGTTTTGTGAGATGTGACCTACGAATGATGTGCTAATACTTTTCTCAGACGATCAAGCACCAGTAGCAGTCTGGACCGATCTCGAAATTGCTGTCGGCATTATTTGCGGTTGTCTTCCAGCTTGTCGTTCTTTGATCGGATGGATCTTCCCATCCCTCAAGATGACGCTTGGCAACTCATCTGGTCGCGAAACACCAGCATAGTATGTCCTTTTTGCCTTTACCACCCCCTTTCGAATGGTCTGGGATATAGCTCTCGAGCAATCTTTCGAGCAACTCTTTCAAATCAATACTGACCATAACCCAGCATGCCCAACCATCCCTCTATTTCCCACAACCATAACTTCTCCCGCAAACGAACCGATACCTCTGGCGGCTCCCGCTCCTTCATCGAGCTCTCCGAGCGTGGCTCCTCCAATGACGACCTAGAACGCGGAAAGAAATCCGACCGCATGTCGACCGGAAGCGAAACCCCCATCACGGAAAAACTACATCCGGGCGTGGGAAAAGGATATGGAATGAAGACAGTGGTTGATGGACACGAGAACCTAGAGTTTGCAAGAAATGGAAGTAGATGTGATAAAGAGAGGGGGAAAGGGATTATGATGACGAGAACGGTGGAGATGACAAGGCAGTCGACAGCGACTGCTAATAGGGAGGGGAGGACTGTGTATCAATTATAGGTGGAGTGATCGAGGTTGGTGTTGGTGTTCGGTGTGTGATGTAATGGTATGTATATATGGAAGCAGCGAGGTACAAAAGGGAATAATTGTTCGAGTAATACAAGATCACGTGGAAATACAAAACATCACCGCACTATGGCTTTTTTCTTCAAGGCAGTAATCTCGCATGGGGGCGGAGCCATTCACGAACTAACGCAGGGACCCATTGAGCTTATTCTGACAGCCAAAACTATTCGCGAACAATACTTCGTATCACGTCAAAAGTCGCTCATCAAATCTCGTAGGTCCTTCCTACGAAGTGCTTTCCAAATTCAGAATTCCTGACTAATGTGCGACTTCCATCCAGATCTAAAAATAAAGCACAACATTGCTTCTTATCGCAATCAGACATGAAAATTAATACCAACTTGGCAGGGAGCTTGGCTACACTTGGCTGGCAAAAGCGGAAAAACTCCTCGAGAATCAACAATTTGAGCACCATATTGATGAAAAGTCTGCAGAAAAAGAAGCAAGCGGATTACGGATATGTTCGTCTTTTCATCTGTCCGAATTACAACTATCCTGCTGCGCCACAAACAACATCTCGTATCGTCCATATCAGAACTGCAACACTTTGAGTGAATACACACACTTTCCGTATCGAGAATTTTACCGGGAGCCGTTTGCCACTGTGCCCCTCGTAAGGGATTAATCATCTGCAGCCTGAACGCCTCTGACTGGCTCACAGCGGCTGATTCCAGAACCTGGGTACATTTTGGAGTGTTTGATAGGCTCGGTAGGTTATCTCCGCCAGCTCATCTGGTGATCAGAGACAGGGAGTAATTCCTGTACGAAGGTGGCTGCGGGTGTGACGGGGGGAGGGAGAGATATTGTCTTTATTTCATGGTGGGTTCCTCCACAACCTCCGTGTTTTGTAGGTTTTGGCCCACATCTCTAAGTTCGAGCGATATGATAGTGGAGGTGTTGCGATTGAGAGAGGAAGATACTCACTATCGTTAAGTTGTACCGCAAAGAGCACCGAGTTGGCTCGCCTTACACTCGTTTTCGACCCGGCTTCGCTGCCAGCTTACCTTGACATAATACGATATCGCGATGGGTTCATTCATTCGGAGAGGTGTTGCGATAGGCTTGTTGTTTGCGCAGAGCATCTGTGCAATTGATCTCGATGTCGAAAATCGAGGTGGGTCTTCCTCGAATAATTCCCCGCATACCCGGACTTTATACTGATAGCCCCATTTTGTAGATTCCGTCGTCAAGGCCGCTGGCGTGATGGCAAAGGATATGGTTAGTTACTATCATGGTGCTGAGCCAGGAAGAATCCCAGGGTTGCTCGATTATCCGTTGTATTGGTGGGAGGCAGGAGCGATGTTTGGTGCCTTGATTGAGTACTGGCATTATACCGGAGATACACAATACAACGCTATCACGACCCAGGCCATGTCATTTCAGATTGGAGAGGATAAGGACTATGCACCACGGAACCAATCTGCATCGCTGGGAAACGATGATCAAGCGTTCTGGGCTATTGCTGCAATGGCTGCTGCGGAATATAATTTCCCACCTTCAACACAACCAGGCGTTCCATCATGGTTGGCATTGGTTCAGGCAGTATTCAACGAACAGGTTGGAAGATGGAATACCCAGTGGTGTAATGGAGGACTTCAGTGGCAGGTCATTCCTCAGAATAGGGGATACCCGTTGAAGAATACAATTTCCAACGGGTGTCTTTTTCAAATCGCTGCTCGACTAGCAAGATATACGAACGACCCAATGTATGCTGCATGGGCCGTCAAGATTTGGGATTGGCTGTATCGAATTGGTCTCATCAACGACGCTTTCCAGGTTTATGACAATTCGGAGGCTATACAGAATAATTGTTCGAGGCTTGATCATAACCAGTGGACGTACAATGCAGGTGTTATGCTTCTCGGAGCAGCCACGATGTACAACTATGTAAGTGGAGTTCTTCGTTCAGTGTTGGGAAACGCACTAATCAGCTCTCAAGACGAATGGAGATCCAATCTGGGAAAATCGAACTAGAGGACTTCTAGATTCCCTTCCCCCCCTTTTCTTTCCCAATGGAGTTATGAGAGAAGGCTGTGAAGATGCTCCAAACGTTTGCAATGATGACCAGAAATCTTTCAAGGCCTACCTATCCCGATGGATGGCAATCACAACAAAAATGGCCCCCTTTACCTACAATACGGTCTATGGACTCCTCAAATCGTCTTCGAAAGCTGCGGCAGCACAATGTAATGGCGGCAGCACACACACAAAATGTGGAATCAAGTGGACGCAGAATGGTACCTGGGATGGGACCGACGGGGTTGGTCAACAAATGTGCGCATTGGAAGTTACGCTCGGATTGCTCATCAAAGAAACTCCTCCACCTCTGACGAATTCGACCGGAGGGACGAGTATTTCGAACCCAACGGCTGGAAAGAATAGCACTCTCGGAAAGCTAGCACCAACTTCACTTATCACTACAGGCGACAGAGTTGGAGCGTGGTTCTTGACGGTTGTTATTGTTATCTTCGCGGCCTGGAGTACATGGTTCTTGTGGTCGGAGGCCTGGGAATACAGGGACCCTACACCACGCCTGCGCGAGAAGAGTAGAATGGCAGCTTCGGTGGTAGATCTCAGTGCGGGAGGAAAGGGAAAATCTGTTGCTCCTGAGTCGATGATGGCTTCAGGTGCGCTGCCGACGATTACTGAAGATGCGAAGGCGAGATTACCGAGGTGGCTAGGAGGGAACAGAGTTACATAAGAGGTCTAGGAAGACTCGGGTGGTGAGCAAACATTAGGGATCAGTATTCGGAAGGGCATTTTAAGGAGCTGGAGTTTTGGGATGTTGCATTAGGTATGGTCAATGGGATTCAGGGAATGGTCCCATAATTATCTCCCTGCAATGGATTATATCTTGTCATCTACTCCTCAAAAAGGGAGTGATACAGATAATGCCATAACTAACAGCAGAAAATACGGCAAAGGCCTTTTTAATTCTTTGGTCGATGAGCTCAGGGCTCTGCGGATGTAGATAAGAACGCTGGCTGCAAGAATAGACATTAAATATTATACGAATGATGAACAATTAACAAAAGGATTATTTGTTACGACTATTCCAAAGTTTTCATTTAAATTGCATTTCTTGTTTTATTTTGGAAGCTGCGATTCCCTCGTTGCTAATTCTGGATTGTGGGAGTTCCACGACAGAGTAGCACCTTCCTCCTAGTGCCCTTCTTCCCTCATATGCACATGCATCGATTCTTCTTGTGTATTTGATCAATTCAACCTCAAAACATCGTTTCCGCACACCTATAGTCTCACAGTTATATCTCACTCAATATCTCTCCCACACATCTGCACACCCACACCAGATTGTCTTGCTTGTTTATCGATATCCCAGCTCTACTAACCACCATCGGTTCTCCAGCAGCTGAGCATACTTGACGGCTTTTTGTTTAAAAGTTCTTTCAATTGTGAGTATAAAATGTCTTCCTACCTTCGGGTTTTAGAAGACTGACGGAGCATGTGTTACGCAGGTTCGAAACTGTCATCGAGCCGGCCGCCATTCAGAAACCACGGCATTGTAACATAAAGAATTGAAAAAGAGCGCTACCCTACCAGCAGAAGTCGTGAATATGGACAAGAAGATGAATCGTGGCGGAAAGAAAGGTGGTGGCTCTCCGGTGACCCAGGTGGATCAGGCAATCCAACTCATCGATGAGGAGAAGGATCGGAATGATATCCAAGAAGATGTGAGTCCAGCCCTTCAACTTTGAGCATCCCGGAATCAATACAAATTTATATAACATCTTTGTCTCGGGACTTCTGTTATTTTCATACACAGGATATTGCATACGCAAGAGCTAAAATGTAAACTTACTAATACTGTTGACATTCAGTGGGATGCATTGAAGCCAACTTGCCCTGGTGAACCATCCAGCAACATAATCATCGCTGCCTTCCGCGCCATGATCAAAGACAAAATCGCAACCCACGAATACCACCCCGGTATTGACAAACCTGCCCTCGCCTCTTTCCCTATGCCTCAATTTGCTATGGACGAAGAACAAGCCAACTGCGTTGTCGAAGACATGAAAGCCTTCTGGCCCAAAGTTGAAAACATCACTCCACAACGAGTCATGTTGTTGAAAAACGGCATGATTGCTGCTGGGATTAAGCCTTCGTATAGAATTTTGGAAGCGTTTATTGCAGAGGGTTGTAGGAGGTTGTCAATTATTCCAAAAGTGACACCGGATACAGCTATGGCTGTTGCGAAGGGGGCTTTTGAACGGTGTGAGAAGGAGTACCCGACGGGGAAGGCAACAAGACCTGTTCATGAGTTACCAAAGAACATGTTGGCTAGCTTGAGGAAGCCGGATTGGAATGCGGTTGTTAAGGAGGCTACGGCTAATGAGAAGCTGAAAACTGAACAAAAGTGAGGAGTCTTTCTCAGAACACTCCCAAGATTGCCGTTTGCACTGAACTATTGTCTCGAAGAATTGCTTTGAAAGATTACAAGGTGTTCTAGGCGTTAAAGAAACTTGTTTTACAAGACAGATTCAGATTGGGTAGTAATTCGAATACAGCATATTAGTGAGATAAGAATGGAGTTCTCACTTTCTCCTCTTGCGGATTCCCGTTGGACTCCTGATTTTTCATGATTATTCTGGAATTCCTTAGATTCGTTTATTTGCCGACTGGTAATTCGTATTCGCTCATCCATCAATTGCTGTCACCTTGTGGCGGTATCGTGCTGAAACTCCTCAACAATCGCATACTGCTTGAACCCTCAGACTCAGTACCACCTCACCAGCCAATAACAACCACCCCTTTACCTTCAAACTCTTGAAGATTTCTACGCGATGCACCGGCAACACTTACCATTCAAGTTCCCCCCCTTCTTTTTGGCATTTCGCTTCTCCGCCTCTGCTCCACTCACGCCCCGGGCCGACTATCAAACCGGCAATCGTACCGTGCCGCAGTATACGTAGACTAGTTGGAGATTTGATACTTATAACAGTAGGTGATATTTAAGCAGTTAAGCGCGATGTAAAGCACAACAGGCTGACATCTAGACTTGTTGCGATAGGTTGTCGGGGTTGAGAACGGGGATGGGAAAGGAGGTGATAGCATTAGGGATATGTAGAGTGGCTGTGGAGTGAGGGTGAAGTTACACAAAAGCGTAGGGGGGGATGAGTATCGTCACGCACGCGGTGCACCACTCAAACATTGTCATAGCATTTGGATTCGAAGGTTGTCGCTGCTGCATCGCTGGAGGCGGTGAACTGCAGATTGCATGGCTGTGAGAGGTACGTACTTGCGAATGGGCTGTCGGCTGAGGTGCGCACGATTCGGAATTCAAATCCTGTCATAGCATTTCCCATATACTCTGGTGGCAGTGGGCTTTGGAAGGGTTACACCAGAAGTAGGAGGTACTTGGCTGTTGCAGGTGGGAGCGGATGAGGGCGGATGGTGAGGGCGGGTAATTGTTGGCGCGGACAATGGGTGTCTGTGGTGTGTCTGAGAGCAGGGAGTTTTGGGGGCGGGGCGATAAGGGTGTTGAAGTCGAGGATTAGGAATGGGTGGGAGGGGATTGGGGGATTGTTTTGTTTACATGATTTGGCGCAGCGTCGGGAGGCGAACTGACAGCTTGGAGAAATAAAATCGCAATTCGAAGGCGAAGCGAAGTAGCTCTCATAATTTTGAAGTCCGGAGTAAGTACCTCAATTGCAAGTACCTCAATATATGAGTAAGATCCGAAGTTGAACCATGCATGTGTGAAGAATTTGAAGATGTGTATGAGTTGAAGATATTTTGGATTATTTTATTCTACAGTCATTAATCATTAAACTAAACTAAGCCCCTACCATCATCTTGAGAAACGAAAATAATCCATTCTCCACATCTTACACATATCTTTTGGACCTGGCACCAGCCATCCAACCCCTTTTCATCAATCATAACATCTTCCTTCCCCAACCCACCCCCATCCCCATCAGACCCAAGGGTCATAAGTAAGCCAAATCCACAAAGAAATCATTTCTGAAGTTCCTCCCTAAAACTGTCTCTGGTTTTATGCTCGTGCTGAGAACTCCGCTGAAATTGGCTCTGGGTCTTTCTTGCGGTACTCTAGAGCTTCCAGGCCCACCGTTACTATACTCTGCAAAGGTGACATTCCCCGTATTCGGGTAATCCTTCTGCCAGACTCCCCACCCCTCTGGCTTAACAACCTTATCCAGGAATGTATTCTGGAACACCACTCTCGCAAATGAGCGCCACGGGCGACCGAGTAACGTCGAGCCAGCAGGAATAGAAGAGTTTATCCCTTGGACAGTTGAATTGTTGATTACGAACCAGGAAGGATTAGTGAAGTTATCGCGGCCGGAAGCCGTGATATAGCCCGATGCTTTGGTGCGGATGTCTACTTGGTCGAACCACGCCATGGCGTATTGGCCATAGATAAAATCTACGGCGCCAACAATGAGGCATTGCGCGTAGAGTTGACTGCCACGGTTGGCGAGGATCGTGTCTTGGAAGCCGAGGAATTGCATCCCATAGTAGCCTTGGTTTCCAACATGGGCGGAGACGGCGAGAGATTGACCGTTTGTGGCGGCGCGGCCGAAGGTGTTGGCGAGGTTGAGATTGTAGACTTTGGTATTGGAGTTCCAGTTTCGTAGTGTTGCGGTGAGATCATCGGCTGTGGTGTTGATTAAGGCGAGAGACTGCGTTATCGTTACAGTGTTATTATCATAAGAGCGTGCATCGGCGGTATACCCCTGTATCGTGAGGTTTCCGAGAATGGGTGGGATGAAGACTTGTTCGCGATAAATTCCAGGGTAGATAAAGATGTTTTGAGCCTTAGTGGTTTTTCGGTCTAGAGCGTCGACGGCGCTTTGAAAGGTGAGATGGCTTATGGGTATCGAAGCCCTGCCACTGTTGTCGACAACGATAGCCCCATCAGGTGGTGTAGTCCTGATATACGAAGTATCTAACGACGTGCGACCGGCTGCTCGTGGAAGAATTCTTGAATGTCTGGTCTGTGTCGTAGATGAGCGGCCTGAAATTGATACTGTCGAGTCCCGCTCAGCCTCAATACTTGAGATCACCCGCCCCAGCAGGAGTGCAAAGAGAGTCGATATCCGTGTTAATTTCATTGTGTATGTGCAGCAAACATCAAGTTCGAGAAGGAGGGAAAAACGAAATTGTCCGATGCAGCCGACTATATATTATGAGATGGACGCTTCGCATGATGGTCTTTGCTGAAAGGCTTAAGCCCGCATAACACCCAAACTGCTATCTGACAGCGCTTGAGAAGATCTTCGGGGATTTTGCAGATGGCTTACACGAATCTGGGGTAACGAGCTGTGCCGTATGAACTCTGCTACACACCCGGCAAAATGGACGTGTGTCAATACGAGAAAGGGATATGAGACCGCGACACTTGTTTTTGGTCAGCAGCGCGAGGAATTATCGACAAGGGAACATTAAAGCGCAACTTTACTTCGGTTACACTAAACTTAAAAGCTCAACAAAATGCAAAGAAGAGCCTCTATTCTGCTATGCGACTAGCAATCGCAGCTCTAGACAGCTCTGGGAGATGACAGACCATTGTCAAAACACCATATGACATTGCATCCTTGAAACCGGGTGACATAATCCAAGTGTGACCTCGCTATGTGGTTGAAGGTCTTAGATATTCGTTCAACTTCGGATGAGACATCTCGAGTCTGAGGTGTCGATTCGCACCCTCAGGTTCATCCAATGCAGGTCATGGCACGTCAATGCACCATTTTCATGGAAGGCATGGCTCCCGAGAAGGATCCTCAGTACTTGCTGATCATTTGTATTGTGAGATTTCAGCTTGTAGATAGTCGAGAACCGTTGTACAGGTCGCCTGGTAGCTGGGTTTTCGCGATAATTTCTATCTACTTGCGACAGATGTTAAGGGGCTGTAAAATCCTTCCTGTTTCGAGAAACCAACTGGCGGTTGTAAGGATGATGAAGCTGAAGTTTGCATTTGATTTCCCATGTGGATTTCCAATTGAATTGCGCGGTTACGCCATCCTCAAGCTCATGTTTGATGTCGTGGAAGAAGTGAAGAATACGGAGGTAGAGAGAAAGATAAGGGGGCCGGAAGAAAGTTAGCCGATCCCGAGCCCCACATTTCAAACACGTCTCGCTTTGGCCACCGTGAACAATATCAACAACCTCATATACGATTATTCCACACGTAGAGTGCCAATACAATTCAATGGCATTTCTAAACCATAAGCTCCGGTAATTGCAGTCCTAACTGTCAAGTCAGTCCAGGTCACGAGACCCATGGCCCTTTCACCATTGCCTAGAATCATCAATGGTCGACCAAGAGTCAAACCGCTTTTCGTATACAATCCTCTATCTCTGTTCCATTCATTAGCAGATCGAACAGCCGCGTTAGTCTAGTATTTTTAATCTACAAAAAGACTGTAGCCTATGTCGACATGGCCAGGCTTCGAAGCTTTTCGGTCAAGATCTCGCATCGCAAGTGGTTGTTTATAACCAAACATACTAAGTAGTATTTAGGTCTCTTTTATGGAAAGTTATATACAGGTCCTCCTGCGAAAGGTATCCCTTTCGGGTCTATCAGTCATCCACCCCGATGAATGTCTCGGGCTAAGTCGTTCATGTATTTGACCTTATTGGCGTGTGCATTTCAGATTTCAAATTTAGTTGTAGCTACTCTATTAACATGGTTATTCACTTAGACACATCAGATCTTTATACGCCTCATCAGGCCGAAAGTCATTGTTCGACACGATATTTTACCACTCATCGATCACATATTAGATTCTTGTAAAACACAAAGGTTGGCACTCTTGAGGAAATACGGCGAAACAGCATGTCTTCCCGACATGTCGTGTTATTAATAATAGCTCAGCTAAAATTCGGGCTACTTAGTATCAGTAGCACGAACCGCGCTGTCCAACAAACTGATATAACAATTGAGAAGGTTATTGACGAACTACATGAACGCTATACCGAAGGTAGGTTATCCGGATTGGTATTCCAGATCGAGAGTGGTGTCACAAATTTGACGAATTCAATACCAGAGACATTGGAAGGCCCTTAGAGTAAGCTGAGAATAAATGGCGTCGTTTGGGGTATGGAAAATAAGCTCTCCTTCACTTGTCGTTCTTCTCCGGGCAAGTTCCTTCTCCACCAGCATCTCTTTTCTTTTGAATCGCAAGTCCATCTTGTTTAAGGTTCCGGCCTCTCGATCTCATCTCCCCCCTGAAGAGTATAGCCATCACTCTCTCTTTCCGTTGTTGATCTGGCAGTCGTCAAATTTTATCATCACGTTTCTGGCATCAGGACCCGACAGATGCTTTTTTGAGAAGCTTTCCCACTCTTGCACAGAACTCTTTATATAACTTCTTATCGTTATCATGGGTGAAAATATTTCCCTACCCTTAAGGTAATCAGGCCCGAGGTACTCAAGTTTGAGTTATTCCGTGCAAACGCACTAGGCCATGAGGACTCTCTAGTGTATTAATATTACTAGGCCCTGATCTATGTGGGTAACGAGGTTTCTATTCACAACTAAAAATATGTGCTCTTCATTCTCACCCCAATCCAATACGAAAAGCTTTTCAGCAAGGTACAAAATTACTCACTTTCTCTAGTGAGGAGTGCTTGTGTTTTGATATTACGCCGAACTTCATTATCAGGACTGTTAACATTCAGAATGATCTTCTGCTCCCTCGTCACAACTCGCGCGATCTCGGTCAAAATGCGACAAAATCCATCTCCTCCCTACTATTGCGCTGCGAACCCATCCTTGATGTAGGAGGTGTTCACCAACGTGGTGATCATTATTCTGCATACTAGGGATTGCCTTTATTACTCCTTAATTGCGAAATCCCTGATCGAATGCACGCCACGTTGAATCCGTGATCGCAATGCACCGCTTCTGTTATATATTTGATTCGCACCAACCAGGAAGGGCACATTCTATCGATGGTTATCGTTGTTGAGAGGGAGCTACCAGAATTATGGCTTCAAGGTTTGCTTGGGCTGAATGCGATCCTTCATTTTTAGAATTTGCTTGTAATTGCGAGGCGTTGGAAGTTGTAGGTAGGCCCACCAAGCTTCTCATCTCTTTCTGTGATTCCCTAATATTGTTTGTTGTTTTGTTCTCCCTCTAAAACTTCCCATTGTTGACTCGATAATGAGAATGTTCATACTATAGATTATCAATAGTTCTTTACCAATCCTTAACGTAACATGAGAAACTTAGAAGGGGCATATCTTGTGATATGGAGCAGTACCTCGGAAACTATTTCTCCGGCTTTAAAACTCAGACCACTTCTTTACGGCTGCATGACGATAACCTGTCAGCCACTAACGAAGGAACACTAGAAGATCCTCCGCCCATTGAAGAAAAACCTGCCGTTGATCCTGTTGATAGGCCTATCTATAGGCCTATCAACAAAGTTGTCTCAGAAGATCACTTACCGAATGGGCAAATTGACATAGATCAGATCCAAATATCGCGGAGTGTCCGATTGCCAGAGATTCTATGAAAAAGGAAGTAAAGGTCATGATTCGTGGTTATAAGTTTGATCTCGAATCTATTTTCCCAGTACGTAATCCTACCTCCTGGACTTCCTGCCATCTGATAAAACCTGTCCTAGATTCGAGGATATATGTTGACAACGTTGTTGTTTTGCAAAGTGGTTACATTAGGACCAGAACAAAAATGCAAGCTCCCTCTTTGGGTTTTCGTGCGCACACTACCATGCAATTCAAAATGCAGCTTATACGTCAGGAATGTTGCGCTCATTTTGGTAACCCAAATGGCGAGTGTGGATCGCGTGGGTTGTGACACAAGACGAACATGGTACTGACTATCTCGGAGTTGTTAGAATTATAATTATTTAACTAAACCCTATTGATATTGCGAATATAGTCCAAACATCCGCAGGCAAGTATGTCTCACGCAATATGAGCAATACTTAGTAAGTAACTTAGGAGAGAAACTTATGCTGGGAGAGAGTCTCGAGCTCTCTTTCACACACTCTCTTTGGTATGACTAATACTAATATTATTGCCACTGCATTACTTCCTTGTTACCTGTAAATAGAGGTCATTACTCAACTTCTCAAATGGTTATAGGAATCGAGTAAATACCTCAAAACCCCTTAGCACAGTCCTCTTTTCGACAGCATGGCGCCTATAGACCTAGTCGCAACGACACAGTCCTAACTGCTATCACCATCTCTGGGATACCAGCCCGATTACTGCGCAACGCTTCAACAACCTCACCGATACTTGATCGCCTTACACGAGACAACATCTACAATTTCCAAACGCAGCTGCAAAGCGTACCAGGAATCAGCATCTGCGCACAGTGGGGGACGTCGCTGATCTTTTGGCGAGTGTTGCATATCCAACATTCTTTGTGCATTATGGGATATGGACAGGATGTGGATGGCTTGGTGGCACTTGGATCCAACGGATCGAACATGTGTACATGGCCAGGCAAGAATGTATTTAAATCCACCGTAGAGCAGAGCCGGGTTGCCGGCGTTGAGCGAAAGACGATTCGGAGCTGGCGAGTGTGGTAGAGGGTGATTTTTATTATATTTATACCTGAGGCAACCTGGGAGGCGATGAAAGGCTTCTGATGTTTCGAGGCCCAATGGGAATAGAGATAGTTAAAGCCAGGCATTGGGATAAAAACTTCTGGTCTGTGTCTAAACTCTGCTACCCAAACGTAGTTATCTCTATCTCGCTCTCGACCCTCTCACTCTCGACCCTCTCTCCTCGACTCTCAGGGTCGGCTTCTTGCTTTCTGCTTATATTCGAGCTCTGCATGAAGAAGTTGATGTCTGGTATACTCATGGGATCGCTTTCTGATGAACAGCCAGATTTCTGAAGGATAATCTTGAGGAGTGGTTTCAGACAAGGGATCGAACTCGCAAGAACGCCGATATTCAACTCGGCGGCCGTCCAGATGGTTAATCCCGCACTGTCATAGAGGAAGTCGCCGCTGCGGCCGTACGAGGGGAGGATCGTGAGTTTGACGATTCCTGCGGCACAGGCGCTGACAAGTTGTTAGTGATATTTAGTATGTTTGGATAAGAATATTGCACAAGAGACCTAGGCTCATAACGCCTAAGAGAACCATCTTCACGCGCTTGTTGAGACGCAAATTCCATAGAATCGGCCACGGCAAAAATGCAAAGCATAGATCTGTCGCCACGTTGAGCGCTACAGGATATTAGAATTAGCAGTATTCATAAGGTGGCGACAAAAAGCCTCTACTAACGCTTAACGCCTTGGGTCTTTTACTTACAGCTATTGACATAGCACATCTTTCGTAATACTAATGGGTCCCAACACTTTGCGGTCGGACGAAGACTCAAATCCCACACTGCTGCAAGTGGCTTGCATTGTACGAAAAGCGTAATAACGAAGAATGTAGTAATAACTAGAAGAAAGGTGTTGACTCCGATTAGAGAGCGGCGATACCAGTCATTTGGGGCAATGCGCAAAAGGAAGAAGCCAATTGAGACCTTCACGAACGTCACTCCTGACAGCATAATAGGTTGTATGACAAAGTTGAGCTTCAAGCCGGTAGTAATATTTGACGGGGGGGATATATAAATCGCATGCCTGCCAGCACCATATATAGTGACATCGGGGATAGTCACGACGAACGCGGCGAGAGAACAGGTCTGCGAAGTGTTAGTACTGTCGAGTTTGATGCATGAAGAGAGATTCCGATCTACCGTGGCGGCAATAATGAAGTAGTCATCGAAGCCGACAGCATGAATCATTCTGGTACGGACATAGAGCCGCATCACCGCTACAATGCACGCCAGAATTGTCGTCGTCGCTACCGCCCCTAAGATTTGTGGACCTTTGTTAACGTCTAAGAGGACGGACCCAGTTGGGGGGCGAATGTCTGTCGACATTGGTATAGGTCAAACACTGAAGAGCACCTCAATAATGGTTAAATCACGTTGAAGTATTCCAAAGGTTGGTATTTATGAGCATTGATTAATATGATTGAATAGAAATTCTTTAAAACTCTAGATATCAGGAAGCTCTTGGATATAAGAGAGGGTGTCTCAGGGGTGCTATGGCGTTCGCCATACAATCATTGCTAAGATGAATCGAGAAAGGGATCTTCCGTCCTTGCACTGTGGTGACACAGGAATTTGTGACTGGGAGCGTGTGGAGAACGCCGTTTCCAATCCCGCGTGCCAAAGATCATCATGGGTGGTGCCAAGCTGAACTGTTAAAATGCGGCAAGAGCGTCAAAGTCAAAAGCTAAGTTGTTTTTTATATATATTTAGGTCCCGTTACGAGCAAGCACCGGGAGATACCCGAGTCACGTGTCGACGAAATATGATAGAATTGGTCGAATACATATGCGCAACACCAAGCACTATGCAGGAGAAGGACCTCCTTTACGTTAAGTTTGTAATCTTCCAAATACATATCCTACTAAAGTTTTATTTACAGTAGTCCGATCTCGTCAGCCAGAGCCTATCGGTTCATCGGCTCCGCCTCTGTCTCTGTGAACCACCGGGAATGTCCCAGATGCCGAGTAAAAGTAATGCCATTTGACTCAGAGAGACGGCACGTATGGGAAAGGCCGAGGTGGGAAAAAGCCACCCTCCCCCGGTATTGCATTGCCCGTATCAGAGGAAGAAGTTGAGCCCTACAATTAAAGTTTTCCATTTGAAGGAGATAGGTTTTGAAGTGCTGTCTGTGGTGAAACCAAACAAGCCACTGACCTTGACTTTGGGTCCGGCTCTCACCATCCCCAGCTTCCCCGGACCGCCATAATCTTGTAGGCATTGCTGCGGTAGGAGGACTGCGCGGCATCACCATGATTTCTTTTGGTGGTGGCGGTTACGAGAGTGCTTGATCGAGATCTTCCTTAGCCTCTAGGACCCTTGATAGATGACACTTATCTGGCAATATGAACCCTAAGGCCAGCTTGATGTCTCGTCCTCGTCAACGAGTAAAAGTGAGCGAAACCTCAAGACCTTGAACCATAACCCTGAATTTTGACTACGTCAAGTAGTATGGTCACGAATCTGCAACTACCGGCGGGTGGGGATACTAGCAATGTCGTCCTAGAACTCCTAGGCATACCACCCGTTGCGCGATAACACTGACCGCCTACGGACCCCGGATGTACACTCGAATTAGTCTATGCTCAATCCGATAGCCGCAGACTACATACGCCTAATAGCTCTTGTAAGTGTATCTAAGGGATGTTTTGGATAAGCCATACTAATGTTCATTCACAGCTATGCGAATTTTTCGCTTTCACTAGCCGGATGATGGCGATACACCTTGGCTGGGGACGTTACGATTATTATCTTCCACTGCCTAGCCAAATCAACATCTTGAAACATCTCTCCCACTAAGGCTTTTCTCTTTTTGCGCATCTTCCCTAGCGAGAATATCTATAAGGAACATACTGCTTCGCTTTGAATTATCAAGGTGTAGAAGGTGATAATTTTGGGCTTGATCTTAACCCAGCTTGTCATGGTAACTGGGTCCGATATCTTTCAGCCTTTCCAGTGCCGCCCAATATGTGATATTTGGGAACCCATATCTGGCGCAGTCTGCTGGACGCTCGGGCCGTCGCAAAGCTTTGCTTATATATAGTCAGTTTGTTTTGCGATAGGACTGGTAGAGGCCTGAAGCTCTCGTAAGTGTAACTGGCGTCTCTGGGATCCTTCGTTCAAGCATATGCAAGATAAAACAAACCTCCATTTCGCTTGATAATAAAAGGTCTAAACGGCTCCGACTATTTGCGTTAAGTGTTGTGGGGGCAGAGGGATGCGCCGGTAAATGCGCCCATGGATGTGCTGGTGGTGGCAAACCGTACGAGGCTGAATCGTTCCCCTACTTGAATCCCAACAGAGTTCATAATCCTCGTATTGCGAGGATAAAAATCAAAGTTACTGCATATAAACTTCATGGTTGCAATAAACCAATTGGGTACCTCTGCCCGTCTATTTTACCATTAATGCTATGTTGAGGTATTGAAGCATCAATAGGTGTGTTGCATCGCTAATTGTCATTAAATACGCTCACCCAAGTCGTGCCACGGCGAGGGACAGAAGATGGCGACTTTTGGATTCTCTGTGGGCGACTTCATCACTTGTCTAAATCTGATCCGCGAAGTCTACAAAGCACTGAGCGACTCTAGAGGTTCTTCTTCCGAATATCAGTCCTTATTCCATACCTTAGTCTCGCTCAATCAAACGCTCGCATCCTCTGAACTGATATATATGAAATGGGACACCCAAGCGGCGGATTCGGCATACAAGAGGCATGCAACTGCAATGATCAACGGAATAGTCTTTGAACGACAGAAATGCAAGCAATTGATGGAAACCTTTCTCAAGTCCTCCCAGCCTTACACTGACGCTTTCGTCAAGGAGCGTGGAAGGGCCGTGATCCGGAACTGGCGCAAAGTTACCTGGCTATTTCAGAAAGAGGATGTCAATAAATTCGAAAAGCAGCTTCAGAGGCATTTACAGGCACTTCGTATATATACAGATGCCCTTTTTCAGTATGAGTGTTCTGTGTTGTCTTGCTCGGATGCTTATATATACCTCTAGAAATCAAACTACTGCTAACGCGGAGACAATCGGATCGAAGGTTGGGAGTATACTTTCAGATGTCACCGACTTGCGAACAGACATATCCTTAGTGGTCCAAACTTTACAATCTTGGGGTTCCCCCGGAGCAGGAAGTCTAGGGTACCCTTGGGAAGCTTCCGTAAGCCTCGCAGAGAATGTGCTACTACTTGACGCAAACGGCAGAAGCGTACTTCTACCAATGTTGTTCTTGGGCTCGCCTATGGTTAGCTACTTCGATGCTCCTATCCTCTGTTTTCTTTACTCTGACTAGACATGTGATAGATTCTTCATGATCTCTTGAATATTATGTATCGAGGGATACCGGGCCATAGAAAAATTATACGGCGAGAATATAACATTACTGATGAAGAGGCGGATGGAGCCTTAATCGACGAATCTAATTGGAATAGTATTATTCGATCAGGAATGCGGATATCTCTTAATGTTGTCCTTCAGGCCTCAGCATCATGGAATGTTCATCATTGTCCAAGGTGTAGTGAGCCTGCGTTTGGGAGCTCTCTGCAAGGGAAGAGGCGTCGTTGGTACTCTAGAGTTCCTAATTCAAAACAGTCCAAACTTTCACTAACAAATTCAACAGCCAAAAATGCCAACTTACTTTCCGCGTCTTTGACCGAGAGAGAATAGTTGAACAACATGAGTTAGCGCTTTCCCAGTCTCTCGACGCCATAGACATAGACATAGATATGAGCCCAATGACCAGTCTAATGCATCCACAGAAAGCAACACCAAAATCTAAATCTAAGATGAAGCAGGAAATTCAAGAAGATTATTACTTCCAAAGAGTACATTACCAGCGCGATATCAAGCGGGTTAGAACCAAGAAGTCCATTAAATTCAGTGACGAAGACGAACCTCGAAAACTTGAAGTCGATGAACTGCCTCCACTTCACCGAGCGGCAGCAAGAGGAATACTCTCTGAGATTACAAAAATTTTAGATGCTGGTGAGGATATCAATACCGTATTGCCGTTTGAGGCCATACGAAAAGATTGTTACGGCGGTACTTGGTCCTTCAAAGAATGCTCACCACTACATATAGCATCCTGGTTTGGTAAAATGAAAGCAATTGACTTATTACTAGACCGTGGGGCAAACATTATTATCCAAAGCGCTAATAAGGCAGAGGTTCTTGAGTATGCAATTGGTGGCGAGAACCCTGGTATAGCTATAATGCTTCTTAGGCGTGGCGCAGATCCTAAAGCAATAGACATGGAACAAAATACACTACTCCACGCGGCGGCTTGGTGTGGATATCCATGGCTAATTTATCTGCTTCATCTACATATCGCAGATTTAGCTACTCAAAACTCCCATGGTGTTACTCCGCTTCATAATGCTTGCTGGAATGGTCATGCGGCAGTAGTTCAGGCCTTACTCGAGAGAGACGTTGATATCACAGTTCAAGACTCTAATGGCAATACTCCTCTTCATGACGCCTGCTGGAATGGTCATGCGGCAGTAGTTCAGCTCTTACTCGAGAAAGACGTTGATATTACAGTTCAAGACTCCAATGGCAATACTCCTCTTCATGATGCCTGCTGGAATGGCCATGCGGCAGTAGTTCAGCTCTTACTCGAGAAAGACGTCGATATCACAGCTCAAGACTCCAGTGGTGGTACTCCTCTTCATGATGCCTGCTGGAAAGGTCATGCGGCAGTAGTTCAACTCTTACTCGAGAAAGACGTCGATATCGCAGTTCAAGACTCTAGTGGTGGCACTCCTCTTCATGATGCCTGCTTGAATGGTCATGCGGCAGTAGTTCAGCTCTTACTCGAGAAAGACGTCAATATCACAGCTCAAGACTCTAATGGCAATACTCCTCTCCATGATGCCTGTTTTGCTGGCCACACTGCGGTAGTTCGGCTATTACTCGAGAGAGACGTCGATATCACAACTCGAGACTCCAGTGGTGGTACTCCTCTTCATAAAGCCTGCTCGAATGGCCATGCGACAGTAGTTCAACTCTTACTCGAGAAAGATGTCGATATCACAGCTCAAAACTCCGATGGCAATACTCCTCTTCATAATGCCTGCTGGAATGGTCATGCGGCAATAGTTCAGGCCTTACTTGAGAAAGACGTCAATATCATAACTCAAGACTCCCATGGTGTTACTCCGCTTCATAATGCTTGCTGGAATGGTCATGCGGCAGTAGTTCAGCTCTTACTCGAGAAAGATGTTGATATTACAGTTAAAGACTCCGATGGCAATACTCCTCTCCATGATGCCTGCTTGAATGGCCACACTGTGGTAGTTCGGCTATTACTCGAGAAAGACGTCGATATCACAACTCGAGACTCCAGTGGTGGTACTCCTCTTCATAAAGCCTGCTCGAATGGCCATGCGGCAGTAGTTCAACTCTTACTCGAGAAAGATGTTGATATTACAGTTCAAGACTCCGATGGCAATACTCCTCTTCATGATGCTTGCTGGAATGGCCACACTGTGGTAGTTCGGCTATTACTCGAGAGAGACGTCGATATCACAGCTCGAGACTCCAGTGGTGGTACTCCTCTTCACAAAGCCTGCTCGAATGGCCACGCGGCAGTAGTTCAACTCTTACTCGAGAAAGATGTTGATATTACAGTTCAAGACTCCGATGGCAATACACCTCTTCATAATGCCTGCTTGAATGGCCACACTGCGGTAGTTCGGGCCCTGTCTGAGAAAAGTGCCCAGTCCATTATCTAAGATAGCGAAGGACCTCATCTATTACATCAATCCCTAATGAATGACCATGAAGCAGTGGCAATGGAACTTGTTGGGAATAGGAGCACTCATAAATACTGACGCAATAATAGAGTTACTACTCTCCGGTTTATAACTTGGATACTCTTGAAAAAGCTCTGGTACTCCCAACCCGGGTACAACGCCTTACCTATTGTAGTTTAGCGTATAATGGCTACCATCTCTCAACACCACTCATTATTATCAATTAATCAGTTATTCCAATATATTCAGTACTGGCACAAGGTCCAATTGCATCAATTGCATCAATTATACGAGAACCCTCGGATCCGACAAGAATCTAATAGTTGATACAGTCAGGTGCACTACAAGGTTTTAGCTTCGTAGGGATATCGGGTAATTTTAGTAAGGATGTTAGCTTGGTGAGGATCTCTGTAGCAAGATAATCCTAGTCAAGGTACAACAAGGAATTAACAAGGAAACTTCCCTACCATATCGCCAAGCCTTGAACTAGCTGGGAATGTGAACACATCAGTTCTGTATTTTCTTTGCTCTGGAGCAAAGCTCCAGAGGCCGCAACTGTTGACAAAGGTCGACCTACTCATGGAAATATGGTGCCTGTACGAGTTTTCCCCTCTATTCACAACCTCACCTCCATTTCTTAAAACACTTGTAAAGTAGTTATCTAAAACAGAAAATCTATGACATATCTAAATGGTAATGGCCGTATTATAAAAACCTGAACAAAAATGATATAAATCCAATATTCTTCAATTTCTGATGAAAAATTCCGATGAAAAAAATTCATTCCAGAGTACCCGAACTCCCTTCGGCGTTCACAATAAAATTTCCAGTTATCCCTTTATCAATCCATTGGTTGTTCAATTTCACTAGGGACAGCCTTCCCTGGATTCCACCTGGAACCCACACACTAGTTAGTCAGTGATACCTACCTCATGTAGGTTCCACTCGTAGACCTAGCAAATACAGAGCTTTTGTCCCTCACTTCATGCATCACCACAATATAGCTGGGTATTGCTACCACTGCTAAAATTGAGAAGATATCAATTGTGACTAATAAAACAGGCTCAGGTTTTCTCACACAGGATGGATTGGTGCGTGATAGATAGCGACTCCTCCATACCAAATATCCCACAGGTCAACACTATTTCAGCGCCGTGGTGTTCACTCTCATAGACTGTCGATTCGATAACGGACGGTTATTTGCCACCTTGATCCACATTATATTTTCGTGAGTGACCTACTTCTTCTGTCACCTGATCAGTATAGAAAAAATATACTGTTGGAATCCCAGGTAATTGGGGTCAAAAGAGTGTGTTCCACTCAAGGAGAAGACGAGTACTAATTTACAGGTGGGCTCACAGAGCCTATAATATGGGTGTAGCACTAGGCTGAAGCATACCCATGAAACAGGTCCCAGACCTAGTTGCATCATATAAATCCATACCCTCACAACTCAGCTCACCCATTTCCTAGCGGGCTGCGGTGATATAAACGTCATTTTTCAGCCACACGTTCGCTCTTACACCTGTCTCTGAGATTGAGGACAAAGCCATGCATTCATAATAGCCTTTCGTTCTAGTTAGTACCCTTCTGTATTTTTTTGGTATACCATTAGTGTAGTTGCAATCGTACAGCCTATTATTAGCTGAATTCACGTCGGTATTTGAAGTCCTTCCATCTTAGGAAGGAGAGGAAAAGTACTGTAAAGACTTGAATTAGTAATATAATAAGTTGGGAAATAGCAATTCAATGTGCTTTTAAGCTACGACGTATGACCGCTCAATCCGACTTATCATAAATGCTGATCTCAATCACTCAGAATGTCATACTGTCTTTCGATTTCGCTCGAGAAACGTTCGCATACAAGCATAGAGGTATTTCTTGCATTTTTTCTAGGATCTGGGTTCGACAGCTGCGATACGGGAGGACAATTAAACCCATCAATAGAAACTTAAGAGATAGTAAGGGTGTGAATAAGAGCTAGAGAGGTTTTAAAGCATCGTTGGTGGGGGTTGTAGTTGTGTGGAGCAAAAATGATAGAGGTCAGGGGGGTTGTGTGCATGGAGAAGACAGATCGGAGAATATTTACTCTGGTGTAAGAGAGTTATTTCTCTTACCTTTGTCCAATTACAGAAGAACCTGAAAATTCCGGATTCCAGCTCAATTTATTGATAAGTTGTTTGGTATTTAAATCGCACCCACAGAGTTTGCATTTCACAAAAGTGATGCAAGGCGTTATAGGTGATTTAGCTGGGCCTTCTCACTAGCACAGCTCCGCATAAAATCATGTTTGCCGACTAAAAACCACCACCTAAAATCCTCACATAGAGAACAAAATGCGTGAATAATGTGTAAATTTCAGATCTCCATTGCATCATCTTCATATACCAGGAGAGATCTTTTTGCTCTGTCGATTCATCGGACTGTGACTGACTAAAAGGAACCATTGGCTACCACACAACGTTTTCACCCGACAGGAACAACCACTGAGCGCTCTGAAATTTACTAATAAGGGTAAGAGAAGTCGGACAGTAAAATGATGCTCAGCAAACTCAAAATGGAGGTGTCAAGCGTGACAGGTACTTCAATGCCTTTCCTGCCTCAAGAAATTATCCACACTACCCATCTGATGAACTCAAAATTTTATCTAAATCTTCATATCGACGCTTCTCAATTCTCCTCCCTACGAACGGGTCCCTCGACCCTCTTATTAAACTGATGAACCAACTTCTCATCCCCAGCCTTCCTGTTCTTCTCCTTCCAAAGATACCTTGCCATCTGCTTATATACCAAAGCTGTTGCACTATGAAAATTAATACTATGATCACTATCCGTAAACCACTGTACATTCATCTTCCCCGGCCCGACCCCCGCCCTCGTCAGCGTATCAACCAATACAGCCGAATGCTGAAAATGCACATTATCGTCTCCCGTTCCATGCTGTAATATAAACCCTCCCCGAATATTCTTAAAACCCGTAGCGTTGTGTACTGAAGTTTCGTAGTAGGCGGCCGAGCCATTGAGAGAGGGGTTGGAAGGGGAGGTGAGATTCTTCATATAGCGCTCGGTGTACATGCTATCATAAAATCTCCAGTCGGAAACAGGAGCAGTGATAACAGCGAATGAGAACGCATCACTTGCGGTTTCAACGACTTTACTAGCCAAATACCCACCATAACTCCACCCCATTATCGCGATATGCTCCGGATCTACATAAGGCCATTTTGCCACTTCCCGAGCAGCGTACACTTGATCGATCGCTTCCAATCTCCCAAGCTGACCGGAAACTGGATCCCGGAACTTGCGGCCTTTGAAGCCGGTTCCACGATTGTCGACTGAGAGGATGATGTATTCGAGTTCAGGATCTGAAGCGAGGTAGGCACGGAAATCGACTTGGCGGAAGGTTTTGCCAGTTTGTTGAGAATTGGGACCACCATAGTTGTCAAATACGATGGGGTATTTTTTAGAGGGATCAAAGTTTGGCGGGAGTCGCTGCATGATGTTGAAGGAGTAGCCATCTGGGTGTTGAATCGTAGACCAGGTGACATTTGGGAGGGTATAAGCTGAGAGGGCGGCTGCGAGCTTGGAGTTGTCGTTGACAGTCTTAATGGAGTTGATGCTGCTGTTTGTTGAGTAGAGCTTTTGGTATGGGAGATTGGGACCATTGTATGACAGAATGTAGTAATTTCCCTTGGCGGAGAAACTGGCCGTCCAGTATCCTGGGAGTGTATCATCTACTAGGGCCTTTTTGTTAGTGCCATCGAAAGAGATAGAGTAAACGTGTCGTTCAGTCGAGTCATGTTCAGTTGACTGGTAATATACAGTCTTGCTTGTTGCATCAATGTTGAGAATTCCAGTAACTTCCCAGGTGCCATTGGTGATAGCTATTGGAGTTGAACCGTTTACAGAATGTAGATAAATATGTTGCCAGCCTGATTCGTCTGACAGATCTAGATATGTGCCATTCCCAACATACTGAATGGCAAGGTTGTTTTCGATCCAACCTGGACTTGCATTTCGTTCACGAACTACATTAGCCGACAAGGTGGATGTGTCAACAACTAAGAGTTTCTCTTGGTCTTGGACGCGATTGAAAGTCCGGAAAATTAGATTTGAATGGTCATCAGTCACCCATGCAACTTCTCCAATGATCAAATCATTTGCAGCAAAAGAATTGTAATTGACCTTTCTAGGTCCAGCTGCAAGATCTGACAGAGATAAAAGGTGAAGAGTTGCAGTTGGATTTGTCTCCCCGACCTTAGGATATCTTAAATCAAGGAATTTTGGATATGGTGGTGCAACTGTTTTACTCGCCATATAGTATGGGATACTATATGTTGGAACCTGATGGGCTACTGTTAGTACTTCTTCGAAGCTAAAAAATATAGTAAACACTTACACCTGTCTCGTCAAACCTCAAGAAAGCAATATATTCTCCATCAGGTGAAAACCAAAGGGTTTTGTAATCGCCATAAATTTCTTCCTCGTAAACCCAGTCTGGAACAGCATTGAAGACATCAGGACCTCCATCTTTAGTGATTTGTGTTGTAGTGCCATTTTGCCAGATGAAGAGGTTATTTCCGCGGACATAAGCAATGGTGTTTCCAACAGGAGACCAGCCAGCAAACTGGATATCTACTTTCAATCAGCTTCTCTATAAGCTTCTCCGCTCCGGGAGGATTCTCTCACCACCTGCTTGATTAGCAGCTAAAGGAACTGTCGTTTTTGCTGCAGTGTTAAAAACATAGTAATCAGCAAAGAACGAATGCCGATATTGTTTCGTATGATTTGCTGTGAAGAGCACATGTTCACCATTTGGTTGTATCGAATAATCGTACGGGTTCTGAGCAGCTTTGTCGACGTCGCTTGCTTTCACGAAAATAGAGCTGTTTCCCGTCACGATATTAGCGATGAGGAGGTCTCCAGTTGCAGTATCAGTGTCAACGTAAGATCCGTCTGATCCTTGAGATGTCCATTGCAACGTCGTTCTCTTCACAGCGAAATTCCCGGAAAACGCATCAGCGAAGGATACGACCTTTTTGGTATCGGCTCTGCTATTCAATGGTGCTGGAATTGATGCCACAAGAGAAAACAGCGTAAATGCCGTGCTTGCGATCTTATTCATTCATCAGTGAGGTTCTCAATGGTGGGGTAACTTGGGAGGTTGATACCTGAAGACCCCGCATTTTTGACAACTTCCAAACCATAACTCTCAGGTCCAAGTTGACTGCTCTCGCAACCTTTAAATAGGAACCCTTCAAGGATATAAGTGTACCTTGTCGCGCACGACTTATTCAATCGTTGACGGCAAAACCATCGTGATTTTGTGCCAAGTTCCTTGTCTCTTACTACATTTGAGAGGCACCTTCCTTGTTCGTGGTTTGACCGGAAGATCGCGAATAGCCAAGATACCCAATAATTTGATGATCCTTGGCTGCAGCCAATCCGGGAACCAAGATTGTTAAAGAGGACTTCTACGAGAGTCTGTGCCTGATTGATGTATGGGTAAAGTCTCGTTATCAATTAATGCATAGAATAAATACAGTGATTAAGGGGATATCAATCTCTATGAATTAGTTAAGAATAACTATTCGTCATCTAATGTTCGCTTTATATTATTCTAGGCTTTTTGAACACACTCTAGTTATATGCAATCACATGATGGAGAAAAAGGCGGATCTCTTGCACTCCTTTAAAAGCTACTTGACGATAAAACAAAGAGTAAACAAGAAATGAATAGAATGAGTAGAAACGCTAGTCAAAGGGGCAAGAAATACCTTGATTTGTAAATCACCGTAGCACATCTTAAATTGTTCATTCATGTCATAGGTGCCTCTAGCGTTCGCTGTTTTTTGGTTTACAGTAAGACTACATTATACCGCAAGATATTATGTTAGGAATTGTAAAAATATTTTTCCTAGTTGAATTATAGAGTTCCAAAAAAACCGGGGGGGGGGGGGGGGGAGGAGAGTTTAGCAAGTGGAGAAAGTTGTAAGGTAAATACGATGCCGAAAAAGGAAAAATAATTCTGGGTGTCTTTACCACCGTACACTGCACTTTGAGTTTAACCTACACATAAATATGTAAAACGTACATCAGCTCTCTTTTGTTGTACAAGAACCACCCTAGAACCCGGTGCTACCCATAAAGGGTTTGCAATCCCTTTGAAGCAACAACAATCATCCAGTGGCATTTCTCGTCACCCTCATCATCCAAACGCCATACTTCCTCAACAATTTCTAAAACTCGTGAAACTTGCTGAAGACTAACATATTCGTTGTGCTGACGAAGACCAGTTCTGACAAGCTCACGCCACGTCTCTTTCGAGTATTTTGATTCATTCAAGGGTATTTGGGGATGCTCAAAGCCTGGGGCGTTGATGTTTTTTGGTGCCCTAGGATCCACTAACCATGTAGCAGCAATCAAAACTGGTATCCCCTGCAGTACTCGGGTGCTGGAAGTTGTTGGTATTTGCTCAAGTATTTTCAAGATGTGAAAAGCGAGTTTTCTGAGCCAATTATAATGCGATACGCTGAATTCCAACAGTGGTTCCGATTTGGGATCTTCAAAACCCTGTGTTGAGAACTCCTGTAAAAATGCCTCTTCAAGGGACCGGGGTGTCTGTGTTTGTGCCTGAAGTAATTTAGGAAATGCCGCGTATAGTTGTAAAAGTCCGGTACAACGGTATGCTTCTCCAACACTGAGAATCTCATCAATGCTGGTCTTGGGATCTTGTGGGTCTTCAAAATTAGTTTGACGGTGCGAATTAACATTTAAGAGTTCAGATTCGACGGCTAGGCTCTTTTCTTGGAGGAAGTCCTTAAGCTCTTCTCTGTTATCTTCGGTCATCTCGCTGAAGTGAAGGCGACACAGCGCTCCAACCTTGCCAATTGATATACATAATTGCATAGAAAACCCGGTCAGTGGGTGGGGAAACACTCTGCGAAGGTGCTCAGGGACATTTGTATCGTCGATGATATCGTGGCTCATATCCAAAGCTTGGACAATGTATTGGAGTGACTCCAGGTAGTGGAAAGAGCTCTTGGGGTCGCCTGCTGCAAAAGCTGCGTTCATCAACCAGTAGACATATGCACCGAGGATAAATGTTTGTTGATATTTGAGACGAGTAGTTTGTGATGCCAACCAGAGAGTGAGAAGTACTTGACTCCCCATCACATGGCTCAGGCCAACATCGTTGACATCATACCATGCAGAAGTCAAGCCAGCAATTATACAGCTGAGCATCAATTCGTCTGACACAATTGGGACATTCAGACTCCCAATCTCATTTCTCACTGCTGAGAAAGCTTCTGATTGTAAACTCAGCGCTTTGAGTCGCATTTTAGGATATTGCCTACTGAGTTGTGCTGCGGATGAAGCTTGCAGGAATAAACGGACGGGCCTCGAATGGTCCATCATTGCGGGAGGAACGATGCGGAAAGGATTGATCTCCGAATCAAAACATCCCGCAATCCTGCATACCCTCGTAAAGTAGTGGTGGATGAGTGCTGATGATTCATCGGTGGGCGATTGAGGTATGCTAGGAAGCTGGAAATATTGAAAACTGCCAGCAGCCCCGCACTTAAGGTCCTCACTATCTCCTCCTAGTATTTTCACATCTCTAGAATGACTTTTGCGGCGAATGGAAAGGAATTCTGATTTCGGCTTTTCCGGAATATCGACCCACTTCAGCGGTTTTTGATATCCAGGGCATTGCAATTTCTGTCGTAAGCATTGTTGACATGATGGCATCCCAATATCACATTTCACCTAGATCAGACATAGAGATTCAGCCTTAATCTCAGAACGAGTTGTCCAGAATGACGTACCTTGCGACGTTTACACTGCAGGCACCCAGCACGAGACTTAATTCGGCGGGCCTCAGGCATTTTTCAAGGCATTTGCTAACGCGGAACAGGACACTACAACAAAGACAGGGGTAATTTGATTGAGGGAGAGAAACTAGGGATTTATGAGAGGACTACCGAGGGTCTGTTTGTGTATCTGTGAAGAAGTGTCGTGGTTGAAGAAAGAAGACTCTTGCGTTAGATCCCCGCAGTTCTCGCTTCGTTTCGTCGCACTATTTATCCAAAAGCGGTTAGACTGAGTTTGACTTGGTCACCAAAGCTCCTAGTAGAGTGACCTGGGATACAGGTATCCTGTAAATCATAGTTTTGAAGTCATTCACGATAGATTGATACTACTTCTCCCTACTTGAATCGAGCTCTTTACTAAACTAAGACCAGTTACAATCGCAAGAACTAAGGGTAAGGTTCTTTCAGGCATCGTTTTTAGCGAAGCCCCTTATTTCGCAGCACAGGAATCTAACCAAGCTTTACGACGCGAGATGCGCAATCATGACCATGTTGCTCCGATCCGGATTAGGGATAAAAGAGCGACTGCATACCTTCCTCACTCAAGGGGCGTTTCACCGAAACGACAAGCTGGACTTCATATAAAGACCTCTTTCCACAGCACTCCCCCATTTCTCTACTCAGATGCTTGATCTCTTTCCAAGCTTTGATCCAGATTTCTACGAATTCGAAGACAGCAATATGACACCGAAAGATCCAAAGCTTAGGGCTCCCGAGGACGAAGTGGATTTCATCAGGACTCCGCCACCAGCACCTAAGATCTTTGAGGTTCCAGAGGATTGCGGAGTCAAGCCCTTCTCTGTAAGCTTCGCCATTTCCCCCGCAACAACTCATTCTTGCTGTATGATCTAACCTTAATCTGCTCCATCAGTCTCCCTCAATCAACACTGGCATTCTTCCAGCTGATGGTCCCGGTTCAGAAGGCTTCTCCAATCTCGCTCTCATCACCCTCTTAATCGGTGTTCCAAGTTCAGTATCATTGACGCTGAAGACAAGCTGGATCATAACAGCTTTCATCTTCCTCATAACAACTTTCCCCCTCTTAGCCTCCTTCTGGTACCTTTCCTCAGTATACACACCACGAAAGAATACCAAAGTTAAACTTCCCGGTCGCACAATTGAATCATATTTAACATTCAAACGACCTTCGGACAAGGTATGATCATGCCTCCTCTTTCCTTCCTCTTGATTTCCATCCACCCGCTAACTGACTATGCCAATAGGCAAAATACCACGGCCAAACAAAAATCCCCATCGATAAATTCCAGGAATTGTATTTTGATGGACACGTAGAGTTCAATGGTGATTGTCTCGAAATCCTCGAATATCGCCACGACTGGGCAAATTTCCACTTCACCATCCGCCTTTTCAAATATTTCCTCCTATCCTTCATCCCAGAAGTAATCATGCATACTCGTTCTCAAGGCATGTACCATTCCAAAATATATTTGGCTCAAGAAGTGGAGAGCTAACAGAAACTTATGGGTAGATGAAGAGCAAGTCCGCGACCACTACGACCGTGGCAATGACTTCTACTCCTGGTTTTTAGGACCACGAATGGTGTATACTAGTGGTATGATAAGTGATGTTAACAAGGAAGAGACACTTGAGCAGTTACAAGACAACAAACTCTCTATCGTTTGTAAGAAGCTTGATTTACAGCAAGGAGAGAGCTTGTTGGATATCGGCTGTGGGTGGGGAACACTTGCTCGATACGCCAGCACTCATTAGTACGCCCGCGGTTCTTCCTCCCCTTTTATCCTTCGATTTGACATTTTTCTCCTTTTCGCTCCTCTCCCTCAGGTAAGGAATAACTGCTTATGAAAATTCACAGTGGAGCACATGTAACAGGCATAACCCTCGGCCGCAACCAGACAAAATGGGGAAATCAAGGTCTCCTTTCCGACGGTATTCCCTCCTCTCAATCTTCCATCCTCTGCCTCGATTACCGCGATATTCCTCAAGCAACTTACCAAAAGATATCCTGTCTCGAAATGGCCGAACACGTCGGAATCCGCCATTTCTCATCCTTTATGTCAAAAGTCTATTCCCTCCTCTCGGACGACGGAGTTTTGGTGTTGCAATTAAGTGGTCTGAGGAAGAGCTGGCAATATGAAGATCTTATTTGGGGTTTATTCATGAATAAATACGTCTTCCCCGGCGCCGACGCCTCGACACCACTTGGATTTTATATCGATCGTTGTGAGAGTGCCGGTTTTGAAGTAAAGTCTATCGATACAATTGGGGTTCATTACTCCGCTACGATGTGGAGGTGGTACCGTAACTGGGTCGGTAATCGCTCGAAGGTTGAAGAAAAATATGGGATAAGGTGGTTTAGAATTTGGGAGTATTTTCTAGCAAGCGGCACAATATCAAGCCGTCAGGGCACAGCTACTTGCTACCAGATGACGCTTGTCAAGAACTTAAACTCCACGCAAAGAACCATCGGAATCCCGACACAATTTGCTATTTCTGGGGCTCTAGGTACTAGTGAGAAGAAATGAGGGGCTTGGTTGATGACAACCAGTGAGGATTTGTGTGAGGTTAGAGGAGTCAGGGTGGATGTGTTGGAACTGTAGATGAGATGAGAAAGAGAAGTGAGAGGTGAGAGGTGATAGGAGTGGGGGTTGAGGTGGATGAGAATTATGAGATGCTTTGGTTTGATTTGAATGTAGATAGAAGTTAGACGAAATCAGATGAATGATGAACTTCAACAATTCAGAACAGTAAGAACATTAAACACCTGCTACTACCCCCTGTCACTGATGAAGCATCTTGTGGTTTCATTTGAAATGTGCTGTATTTTATGCATACAGCTAGGAGCTATGTTTTGGCACAGCTAACTATAAGAGACATGAAAATAACTTGAAACAGACAAGCCTTTGATGGTGTGCATTTCCATCTTGGCCCACATTTTAAACAAGAACTATGCATTACATATTTCGAAATATATGACTCGAAATGAAATCGGAAAGGTATATGCAGACGTAAATGCCCAGACGCTAGATAAAGGATAATACAGAGAACGTGAGAAATCCTCCGTCTCATCAATTTTGCTATGCCAAACACCATGCCCAATTCTCATTATATATCCAAACCCGTATCCCAATATTATCCCATTATGGCTTTTCGTTATTTTCTGGCGGTGCTGGTGCTTGGGGTTGATGATATGGGTTTGCTTCAAACATCGTCATTTCCCTTAGTTGTGCATTGCTTAATCCGGCATCACGCAGTTGTGAAGCACTGAGTCCTCTTTCCCTTTGCCTTTTCTCTCGGACTTGTGCAATACCAAAACCTCCAACATCCGCGGGCGAGTGATATTGAGCAACATGATGCTGACTTTCCCCTGCTTCTGGTATGTGGCCAAGACCAGGCGGTATCGGGCTGGTCCACTCCGCTTTCTTGGTAGGTCCGCCAGTAAGGACCACAGGATCACTCCTCCGCCTACTCACCATACGGCCCATGCCAAGTCCATATAATGCACGCTGTAGACTCGACTTCCTTCCTTCCTCCGGTCCAGCATCAAGTTCAGCAGGCTCGCTGGAGACGTTACTGACGGCACTCTGGTCGCTAGCATTACTCCAGTTCCTGCCGTGCTGACTGGGACGACGGGTTGGAAAAGAACCCTGCGACACCCGGTTCGATTGAATTGGGAGATCAAAATAACCTCTGTCGGGATTTTGTGAGCTAGGAGGGGTAGAATCCACTGAAGGATTCCTGTAGCCACCCGATGGAGTCTGTGAATAATTGGAATCGGAAGTCGGTATGGTATTGTACCCACGGGGATAATGGGTATGTGGAGGTGAACGCGGGGAAAAGGGACTGGTGAAGCTTGGCGGGGAGTTGGCCTCAACCTCATGTGCGGAACTGTAACGTCCTGACTGGTAAGAGGGCCTGCGAATACTACTTGAAACTTCCGAGCCTGTTATCATTAATGGATCGACTGACATTGCATCAACGTCTGGTACATCCACAGGTCGAGGCCTTGGTCGTGACCGACCAGAAGGGCCACTTGAAGAAGATCGCGAATTTGCAGCAGTAACTTTTGCGACCGTCTTTAAGCGTCGAAGGATGCAAAATGCTACAGCGAGAACAATAGCAAGAAATGCTACAGCGCCTCCGATAATACCCCCAATCATAGGGGTGGAAAGGCCATTGTTGGTGGATGGAGTTCCCGTGGCCTCTGTTTTCGCGATGGGAACGGCGGAGGAAGAAAGCTTTGGAATCAACTGATTTGAAGTTGCTGTAGCTGTTGGTACTGGCGGTGAGGTGACAGACACAATTGTACTTGTAATTGTTTGTCGATTTGAGTTTGCATCCGTAGTGGTATAAGTTTCGAACAGTGTAAAAGTTGTGGCCGAAGTACTATAACAGGTCTCAAGTGCGCATCCCATTCCACTTTTACAACACCCACCACCGAAGGATGCTGGGCAGAGGTAAAAGTTCACGCTGCATGATTGAGTACTTGTAAATCCTGCGGAAGCACTGCAGCCTGCCGGACCGCATACATATCCTGCGGGACAACATCCGCCTGCACTCGTGTTAGCTGTAGTAAGATTCTAAAAGTTCAAGAAATACAAACCTCCGTCAGATATTCCACATGCGATGTATCCAGCTTTGCCGCATGCAGATGCCGAAGAAGCGCTCGTTGGCAAACAGCTGGCTGAACCGCAGACCCGATCAGTTGGACAACAACCACCGTTCAGTGACTTCGGACAAAGGTTATAGTTGATCGGACATTGTGTCGCATCCCGCTTTTGTCCCTGAATTTGTTCATGTATTTTGTCCCAGTGACTTGATCCCAATTTCCGTCTATATAATGTAGGTGGCTCTGTAATCTTTGGATGTGGTATGGTAATTACGACTTCGCTCGTGATGGTTGCAATCAATACTTCCTGCTCAACATTTTCCACCCTGGTGCTTTCCTGTGTCTTTGGTGTTGTAATTGGTATCGATTCGCTCGTAATCGCCGACAGGATAACCTTCTGTATTTCGACGTGGGCCTCTGAAACCTCTTCATTCACCGGCGAGCTTTCTCGGCTTTCTGGATCGAATGTATTGTCTATCCCCGTCGCCCAGGATCCTCCTATACAACCGGCTGCGAGGGCCGCGACACAGAGTTGACAGGCTCGCCTTGAGTGCATTTCGGTCGGCTGGGGTTGCTTTGTCTGGCCTCTCGTCGAGCAGTGGTAGCTATCAAGCTCTCTTTGCGACAACCCCAAAAACTACCGACTCACGGCTTGGCAGATCGCGAATAAGAATTCCATGAATGTCCCGACTTCGACTCGAAATGATCGTGAATGATCGTGGTCAAGAGATGGTGGAAAAGTTCGGACGGGCAGGTCTTACAATGGGGCTGTCCCAGCTACCAGTGAGTTGCGGCGTAGGCGTAGATAAGCGGAGCGGGGCTGAAAAGGAACTTCACGATGATTCCACGTGTGGCTGACTGTGTTTGATAGTGGACGTAAAATAAATCGCTTGATAATCCTGTGAAACAGTGCGCGATATCAAAAATTCTGGGTGTTCAGAAACCCGCAAACGACGATGAAAATGTGAGAAGGATGGTGGTTGTCAACAGATCGACAAGAAAGATACCTGATGAATGCCTGTAGCCGGGAGTTGATCTCCCCGCTGTACAGGTTGAGAGCAGCAGCAACAGAGGTTGGGGCAGCAGCATCGCAATATCCAGGATCATCCACTCGGTATCCTCAGCCTCTTGCTGATGCCATTTTTGGGCGCAAACTCCTTGCTCTGCTAGGGCGACGACGACTAGCATCGCCGATTGGACGTTGACAACCTGGGTTGAGAGTCGGTCAGCCTGTACGACCCTGTGTCAGGCCAATTGGGGGCGGATTGAAGCTATTGCCGGTGGGGAGCTGCTGGTCATGCCACGCTCAGTCCTGGCCCCACGCACACACTCTGTACAATTCTGCGTCGTTGTCCGGGGAGTTGAAAGGACAGACCGAGGACTGTGGCTGTGGAACAGTCCTCAGGTGCTGAGGTTAGCGCTGCCGCAGAGAGCGTTGTGCATGTCGTCACAGAAAGTGTGGTGGGCAGAGGTTCGCATTGGCAGAACCTACGCCAGGCCTGCGCGTCCCTGCAGACTCTCGCAGTGTAATTCGTCCGACGTCCTTGAAGGATTGAGGCATCTCAAATCACCAACCCAACTATGCGGTGATTCGTGTGTTGGCGGGCCAAGATGCTAAAGGCAGATTTCGTGTTAGGAAGGCGATCGCGAATCGACCGGGAGGATTTTTGGCACCGTGGAATGGCTGTCCGGTGATATAAGAGGGCCGCAATTCTTTGCCAACGCCATCGAAGGGAGTGGCAGCGGGAAACTGTTGTGGAAGGACGGAACAAGAGGCTCAAGGATTTAGAAATCGTTGTACCGAGTGCACGTGATAAGACCTCTCCTCTCGTCTTGTCGGATGTAACATACGGTGGCTAGTGGCTATTAAGGTACTATACAGAAGCAATTTATTGAGTGGGAAACGTTTTTCTTTTCCTCCACGCGAGAGGCTAAAATGACGAGTATTCTGAGAAGTACCAACCGGCACGTGATATCCAACAGTTGGAGTGTCATCTGCAGGGTTGGATATCGAGTTGGTCCTTCCTCCTTGCTTCGCCTTCTTTCTCGTCATGCCTTCAGTAGAAAAGCGGAAAATATACATCGTCATCACACCCCCAAAGGTCTACCTTACAGTCTCGACTGGAGCTCTTTCTCAGGCATTCTGCAACCACCTATATTACTGTAGATCACTGCAGGTCACTTCAGGATCACTTGGATTTATGTAATAACCTCCTCTTCAAACTTGCAGCTATAACTGAAATCTCTTTCACGTTAATGGTCTATACCCAGCATCATAGGAGCCATTCATACACAGTTCACGCTCTATGCTCATCTGCCAATAGAGATTCAAGACGTGGAGGTATGATCTTCAGCCTTCAGAAGCTATGCCCCGTACTTCTTATATCAACTATCACCTTGACAAAGGCTACTTTTCGTACCCCTGCACTTTACCACCTGGGCGTCACGTCTGTCGTCTCTCCCGTGAGGTTTCTCTCAAAATGTAAATCCTCAGGTACCTCAATCAACGCATCCTATCTACTTCAATCTTATATTGATTTTCTCCCTCGCCAGTGGCCTGAGGACTAGGTATTAGAGACCTCATTCCGTGAGAGTGATCGACTTGCTCTGCGATTGGTTGATCTAGCAATGAATATGTCCGAAATACAATCTTATTTTCCCACATAAGCTGTACGTGGAACGTAGATTTGCCATTGGTTGGAGCATCTCCGGGTCGCCCATCAGAGGGCTTCAGAATCCCAAGCCCTTCGAGGATATATTTGTGGTCAAAAGTACTTCTGAAAAGTATGTGCAGACTGTTTCGGGGTCATCTTGCGCCACGTTTGTTGGTAACTGCTGAAATCTGGTCAATGCCTGAAAGATACTTCGTGAAGGGAAATGAAAGCATAAAATGTCTTTCCAACTAGCTCAGAACATTGTTGGCCGCATCACAGTCCATTTATATCGTAATGGGGCTGACATAGTCACCTGTCTGGACTGCATCGAGGACTACTTATATCTCTGCTAGATCGATCAGAGCAAAAAAAAAACATTCTTCATACTGTGACCCACTATATCAATATATATAATTGCCACTGACTGAAGGAAAAGTACCTGGGAGTTGTAGTCTAGTTGGTCCAAACTGACATTGCACATAAAGTGTGGGAACACGAGTAGTGAGTGTCAAAAGTATAGTGCCGAAGCTTAAGATCTTCACTATAAAAGTTAGTGCTAGTGGCGCGTATGACTTCAAATAAGAGCTGCGCTACACTTATAGGTGGGGTAGGCCTGAACTTCGTCGTTGCAACAAAAGGCTCAGGGAATAACTATATAACGATGGATCTAGAGGGGTTAGGATGTGGAGCGAAAGGGGAAAATTAAAGATTTCTTAGGTGGAAAAGTCTCTCAACACATCAGAAAACCCTTCAATATATACTAAGACTCTAATATCTTCCCAAACAATTAAGTACATGCTAATCTACTTTCTGGACAACCACTAAGAGACGAAGCCTCAGAGGTTCATGTCATCCATCATTGTTTAGGTACCCGCCTTAATCCTTTTTAAATGGCTCTTTGGAAACATACTGTGTCGCTAATATTATACTAGCGCTTGAAACTAGAAGATGTGTACATAGAACATGACAGACGTCGTCTCGAGAAATTAGCTCAGCTAGCCATGTCTTGTGATATTAGGATTCTCGACACATGATTTTGGCCGTGGTACCAAGACCACTCCAACATTATTTATTAAAAATGCATGAGTTCAAGGTCGATCATCTAGGCGTTGCTCACATACACTACGCCATTTTAGATTTCGATTCTTGAGTCTTCCGCATTTAAAAATAACTTCAATCCCATGTCAATCATGTCAAGTATTCACCTCCAAATACCCTCGGCACAAAACCAAGGTGTGGTCTTTCAAGCTATCCAAGTCGAAAACCACCCATAATTTACAGTAGTGGTCGGGGTGCTTCCCTTTCCTTCAACATCACCATCACACCTACTATCCTCTATTTCCACTCATCTACTACTGCTGTAACTCATAGTTTATGGTCCCGATCTCGCTATTCATCCTGGTGTGTTTTGCCTTTTTCGTAAAATTTGACGGGTATATGCTATTAAAGCAGAGAACTACTGCTGCCATGGGAATTGCATCGAAAACATACAAATACCACTCGCTGCTTTGGATGGCGCCTGCAAATCCTTGACCAAATTCTACTACTCTCACTATCGACCGAACCATTATCAAGAAGGATGTGCCGTATAATACATAAAGGAACTTCTCCCAAGGGATCGAAGAGTTGTGGGATAGTGTCGTGGGCATGGCGCGCATTCTACTGTGGAATACAAGTGCAACAACAACGAAGAAGCCAAACCACACAATTTGGAGCAGCAGCCCGGCAATAACAATATGAGAGCCAAGCTCTCTCGAACTATTTGTGCCTTTGGAGGACATCCTTCCACCGCCTGAATACTCCGTTAGAAAAATTCTTATTAAAGGCGAGATTGAATAGACAGTTAGAGGGATTCTTATACGCACCAACAGCTTGGATGAAGAATGTGACTACATCCCCCACCACGAAAATCTTCGTTAACCATTTTTTCTTAATGATGCTATATGATTCGCCATCGATGCTAACAATTATATGTCCCAAAATCATGTAGATACTCGCTGCGAGAAGGGCTGGGGCCACCAAAAGAAGAAGGGTTTGGAGTATGAAAGGAAGTATAGTCCAGTTTGGTGATTGGTGAGCTGAGATCGCACGAGCAGCATATCCCACGACTTCGACTAAGAATATAAAATATTAGCAGGTGCCCAGGAGAAGATTAGAGGAGAGACCACAAAGAAAAGAAAAGTATAAAAGAAATCTCCTTACGAATTGCACCAACGATCATGGGAATAAAGTACCATGTCCTGTGCTTTGCCATGAGGTATAGATGCCATACCGTTGATATTGCGAACACAGCTGCAAAGACAATAGCAGCAGCAAAGGAAGGGTTGTAGTGATAAAGCGCAAATGTTGCAGACATCTTGGCAATTGTATTTGCCTGTCTCGAAAGTTGATTTAGAAAATGACGAGGCCTGGTCTTGGTGGGAAAACAAGCAGGAAGGAACTAGAAAGAGCCAGCACCGGATAAAAGAATCAGGAATGAGTGTAGTTGAAAATCGATAGCAGCACTAGAAGGCAAGAAAGGCTGAGAAGAGTATATATATGTGTGTGTGTGTGAACTTCTATTTAATACCTCCCTGGCCAATGCCGCATGCCTTACGAGGACAATGAGTGACAAACCTGGCAATATACTGCTGCACAGTCAAAGACTAAACCCGAGATTTTCGGACTGTGACATGACTGGCTATAGAAACACTTCGCAGATTTCGGTGTCATGGTAGCGATATCTGTTGCAGGGAGAAATCAGTGTCCCCAGATCAAGAGCTTATTGGATTCTTATTTACTATTCCCCATTGAGTCAACCAAGGTGGATCCAGGGATAACACCACCCAAGACCCGACTCACTCAAGCATCGTCACCGAATAGCAATTCTTGAAAGCACCTGATACTGCCTAAGTTGGGAGTGTTGGCGAAATCTCGGTGCGGTATTATAAATATAGCGATGTAAGTTTATTGAGGTGCGAGGCTTTACCTTGTAAAATGAGCCGCCATTGTGGAGTCTGTTCGCAATGCAGACGGAGGTAAACAGATAAGGTCAGGGTAGCAATACGAAAATTTCGGATAACTTTATCATTGGCTCGCTTATGCATGCTTTACCTTGGTGCTTGACATGCATATGCTCCCAGTGTCGCAGGCTTCAAGTTTTCAAATCTCATTTCTCTTTCGTATCCTTCGGATTGGCTTTCTATTTGTTGTAGTATTGATCTGTCCTGTTCTCCTGATTTGGTGCACATCCTGTAGCCTTGGTTTCCTAGACCAGTGATGCCTCCACGCAAATCCCACCTGTTAGTGAAGGCTCCACCCCTTGCTATGCCTTTTGCCTTATATAGGAGGTTGCTGACTTCTAAACTTCTAGCAAGTCGAGAAATGTAGGTAAAATCGCAAAATAGCAACTTGTACTCTCAATCCAGAAGGAGTGTTTGCAGGTAATTCTGCGGGCTCTTGAATTTCTAATATAGATCTGAAAGTCCAACCTTCCCTAAAACGTTTTTACTCGGCGACTAACTAGTCCTGAACAGTTTCTAATTAGACCAATTACTGACTTCTCGTTATTTTAGGGCTGCAAAGAGTGTAAACGGAGAAAGATAAAAGTGAGTCCATGGCGAGGTGTGTAGTACGAGAAGCGGTCTGCAGCATTGAAGTCATCCGTTTTTGTTCGTCCTCACAGTTCTTCCACTAACTTACACTTTGTATCTCACCCCCCCTCGTATGAAGAGAGATATAGTTAAGAATGGTTGAGCTTCATACATTCTACATTGATTTATGCCCTTTCTTTTTTAAAGCGACTAAGGTACTAACTCTGACCTAGTGCGATGAGGCCCCTATTATTTGTGGCGCATGTCGTAAAAGTCGCATTACATGCTCATTCACAGAATCTCAAGCTCCTCAGACTGCTTCAGAAGAAGGCTTAGCAAATCAGAAGGTTATCATCACCTCGAATAGTCTTTTAGACCTCGAGCTTCTCCACCATTTCACTATCAAAACCTCCGCTTCATTTAGCACTTCTGAGCTTCTGCATCAGTTTTATCGAGAAACTCTTGTGCAGTACTCCTTTACTTATGGTTGGATGTTACACACTATCCTTACCATGTCGGCCTTTCATTTAGCACTTCAGAAAGAATCGGAATTAAATTGCTCTCCAGAGACAATTCAACGATATCGCACTGCTGCCTTTCTTCATTACGACCAGAGTGTGTCTTCCTTTCGTCAAGGATTCTCAAATGTCAACGAAGAGAATTGCCATCGCTACTATGTATTTGGGGTAAGAAATAAATTTCTCAAAGCGATTCACATACTCTGCAAAGGTGCAGCTGAGATCAACTTGTCGATTTTTGAACACTCAAAAAATCAAATATGTTACCATCTTTAAGATGCCATTCCATTACCTTTGTTTCTTTAATTCCGAAATGTTAATCCCGGGAAACCGAATTTTAGGCTCTCCTCGCCCTGGGCTCTTTTGCACGCCCACGAGATATTCCTCATGGTTCTGACGAGTCCACTCAATCACGAATAATAATGTCGGCATTTCTAGAAGCTGTGGACCTAGTTCGTGGTGAGTGAAGACAACACCTTCCTCTCTATGCTCCATGATTAGAAAAGAAAATGATAGCATGCGGAATTGATTCGATGAAAAGACAGCATTTACCCCCTATGCAAAATTACGTGATTACTAACCTTCTACTGAATTAGGTATGCATCGAATCTTGTCCACAGAAAATATGTATAGATGTATCAACTTAGGACCAATGGCTATTATGCTCAGAACACAAGTTCAAGAGAGTGCCCCCAGTTTGGATGAAGAGGCAAGCATGGAGATCCAACTTCTAATAGCCATGTTCCAAGAGAGATCCTCAGGGGAAAAGTCCTCTGTATGCCAAGAGGCAGCCACATTTTTACGGAGAACCTTTGTGCAATGCTCAGGAGAGCCTGAGATTTCCAAAGCCTTCTAT
The DNA here is from genome assembly GCA_021365295.1 of Tricladium varicosporioides. NCBI lineage: Eukaryota > Fungi > Ascomycota > Leotiomycetes > Helotiales > Tricladiaceae > Tricladium > Tricladium varicosporioides. The sequence continues at coordinate 206,032 of JAJTIW010000013.1, read as the reverse complement.
TGGCCGTCAAGTGTCAGTGCTGAATACATGTCACTGGTCAAGGCAAACGAACCCGAGGCTTTATTAGTTTTGGCTTACTGGTGTGTTTTATTGAATAAGATAAGCTGGTGCTGGATTATGAAAGGCTGGCCTGTGGATCTCCTTGAAGGTGCTATCACACCTGTGCTAGACGATACCTGGAAAACGTGGTTGAGATGGCCATTAGCGAAAATACGGACAGACAAAACCGTAGATTAGACAATAAAGGATTTGATTTGTATGGTGATGTTTTCCTTTGAAAGAGAAGATTAATATTGTAGGGAATTGCTAGAGGGTCAATTGCGATAAAGTCTTGCAACTAAAAGTGTGTAATGGACTAACCTTATTTTTGAAACACAGTTTTCGAATTTCTTATCATTTACATTAAGCTCTATTATTACTCCAGTATCCAGTTTCCGCAGATCCCCGCATTTCGTTTTCCGGGTGTGGCTTGGACCACACAGTACCCCGCATTTAGTGACCAAGCCCCTGGAACAGCAACCCCAAACATAAAGTCGCGTATCCTCGTCCCGACAATTTGGAAATAGTTGTGGAATTCATCTCTTATACATGTAAGAATCATCTCAAGGGTTACATGGCGCAGCGGGAGCGACCTTCACATGGGGCGGACTACCCACGCAAACGCACTGCGATAGCGGTAGGGATTCTCGAAGCATGGAAAAGGAATGGGATCCAATTGCTTACTTCAATATTTAGTGCGAGATATGTAGGGCGAGAAGGAGCAAATGTGATGCACGAAAACCTGCTTGCAGTAAATGCACGGAGTTGGAGGTAGAATGTGTATACCGGAAACCAAACCTCTGGGACAGGTCAGCTGCATGAATCTCTCCCATGAATTTTACTAACATCCCATATTTCAGGGAACCAGTAACAGCAGCAGCAACAGCAGCACTTGGGAAAGTTGACGACCGCCTCGATCAAATCCAAGAATCCATCGCAGCCCTTGTTGAACAAGTCGAGAATATCAGACGGCCCTCTACATCCGGACCACTGGAATATTCCTCTCCACTTGCTTTTTCGCCTCCGAATATATCGAGCCTTGATGCAATTCGTGGGACATTCCAAGGAAGAGCAGGTCCACCTTCCTATGGGAGTGTCTCTACCACCAGGGCTCTTGGCCACCGCTTACCGAATTTGATTTCCTTTGTAGCTCCTCCTTCACTTGGGCCGTTTTCCTACGACTACGCAGAGCAGTTCTTTACAGGTGAAGTTGAGCAAGGAAACACACTATTTGAATGCATTGAGCACTTTATATCAAATAGTATTTCAGCAGACTTCGCGCCGCAAACATGTTGGCGGCTGCAACGGGCTTTCGTGAGCGGATTTCTCAGATGGATGCCGATTTTCGATGACGAGACATGCCTTCAACATTTTCAGATTGCCTCAAATAACCAATTTTTGGATGGGAGCTCAAGTACTTGTATGACACTTTTTATGCTTGCGATTGGCTCGATGGCGATAGATGAACATCTTTACTCTGAGGACCCTTATCAACTACCTGGTTTTCCGTATCTTGCGCTAGGGTACAAGATTCTAACAGGAATGAGATCTCCTGTAGGCGACATTCAACAACTACAATGCAGGTGTCTATTCTCGTAAGTGTCCTTCTAAACTTCGGGTGTAATGTGCTGATAAAGGTAAAGTGTTTACCTATCTTTCGCGATGCGACCAGTTCAGTCTTGGCACGAAATAAACCACGTCACGAGAGACTGTATGCTCATGTTGAAAACGAATTGGAAGTCTCGAGACGCAGCAAACTCAGATCTGAAAAATCGTGCTTTTTGGGTTGCGTATGTTGTCGAAAAGTAATTCCAAACCCTCTCTCTACTTGATCACTACTGAAGAATTCTAGCGAACTAGAAGTCTGCCTGGAACTTCCTTCCAGCGGAATTAGAACATTTCAGGAGACGCTCCCCTTGCCTACTAGTCCTGTTGAAGAAGAAGGAATGTATTTCTTTCTGGCTCTTATCTCATTGCGAAAGTTACTTGCTGAAGTGATCGAAACAATTGGCTTCAAATGTATGAAATTCCCTCAAGCTACTTTCTACTTCAAAGCTAATGCAATATAGCTGGGCATGCCCTGTACGTCCCAATCGTAGCAGTCGAACTCCGCAATCAAATCCTAAGCTGGCACGAGCACCTTCCGATTGCTTTGCAATTTCCACTCGACGCCTCACCATTATTCGACCTCCGACGAGCCCACCTACGGGGCCAATTATTTTGCCTCCTCAGCGTCATCTATTGGCCGTTTGTCTTACGGCATATCGAAGACACCGCTAGCGCCGGCGATGGGCCAGCGGAAAACGCTGGTGAGAGAGTGGCAGTTCACGAACGAGCGAAAGAGTGTTTGGATTGGTGCGTGCTACATTTAAAAGCAAGTGAGGGGATAATGATGCAAAAGACACTTGTTTCCCATGCTGCTCTGAGAGCGTAAGTCCTTGGGTTCAATCTCAAATCTTTAACTGACCGGTTGGTAGATTCTATGCAATCTTCATGGTTCTCTTAATTAGCTATGCACCCGTATATCACCATCCACCGCCCGCGGACATCGTCATAGTAATCAAGAGATCTCTGGAGATTCTCAGTTTGTGGGATAGAGTCCCATTTATGAGAGAGCCAATTCATCGAGTGTGTTGTTTTGCCGCTGAAGCGGGGATTTTGCCACCACTAAAAACTCCATAAAGCTGAAGAAACTATCAAATGGATATTGCTAGACCTAATGTGGACAGATATACGCAGACCCTTCATATACCCTAAAAGTTCCCAGAATGAGGAAACGAAAAGGCAGTCGAATTTGAGGCTAGATCGAACAAAAGTAGCGATAGAGAGAGGAGGAACTCCTTGATGCTTTTGTCACCATGTCGCATTATTCCCTGTCTTAATCATTCTAAGTGATTTTTAAGAACTATGGGGCTTCCACCGTGAGTCAAGATGATCAAAGTCATTGGAAATCTTCTTACTCGATATGACAACAAAGTTCATCAACGGCAACTACAGAATATCAATTAAATTACCCTACGATCAAAAGATAGCCAAAGCATTAGGTGGACTTGCAACACCATCCGTAACATTTAACGGCGAGCTCGTCAAGAAGAAGCTCCACCGATTCTGCACCTCGCATTCCCTTGCTAAAGCCTCAAGATCCCACATCTCACCGATTGGCATTCCCATCATCGAAAGGAGATGGTCATGGAGTCCTGCCCCATTTTATTAGTGATTAGGCCCTCTCTACTCGACATCGCAAAGTGTATATATACGAAATAGTAGCACTTACGCCAATCATCACTAGCGGGCGGCCAAACCTCCCACCCAATACTATCCCCAGCGACAGCGGCAATCCCCTCATCCCAAAGCCACTCCACGACCTCCTGTCCTCCATCAACGCCAACCCACGCACTCCCATTAGTAATCCACCGTTCACGCTCTTCTTCTGAGTGCTCTTCGTACCACTTCGTCCAACCCGTCCTCACCAATACTATATCGCCTTTCCGAATTTGGACATTGCTCTCAGCGGCGATATTTAGGAGGGTGGATAGAGAAATGGGGTGCCGGGACATGGGGGAATATGAGATATTGTGCCGGGTAGAGAAGGAGACATAGTCGAGAAGGACGCCTCGGGTTACGATGCCACCGCGATTATTGATATCTGTCCGATTTACATCAACCTCTAGTCACCAAGCTCAAGGAAGGGGAGGCGAGAAGAAAAGAATCTCACGTTCCATGCCCAGCATTCCACTTTTCAGCACCTCCTCATGTCTCAGACCGTTATAATACAGCCCTGTCTTTGAATGTCCCCAATGCCTCAGACCATCCCATTGACTCCCTATCTCCCTGCTACATTAGCTTTCCCCTCTCCTCCGCACAAACACAAAGGAAGAGTTTAAGCTTACCGCACTGCGTGTTAAACCCCACCTCATCATCATAAGTGTAGAACCCTTTCCCTTCAGCCTCTTTCCACTCATATTTTGGGAGATCTTCCCCAGAGATTCTGGTGTTTGTGCGCCAGTCAACAAACGTATGCGCCAATTTCTTCCTCCCGAATCCAGGGCAGGAGAGGTTTTCGAGTCCCCAGTTTAGAGAGACGCTCTTGCCCGTTTTGATCTCCGAAGAGGCGGCGCGAGCAACATCTGGTGTTAGAAGATTTAAAGTCCCCAAGGAGTCCTTTTTTGCACTAGAGGTGGAGGTAGAGGGGGTGTCGAAGAGGCCCCATACTGTTCCCTGTCTGGTTTTGTTGAACAGAATGAGCTTTGGAAAGGGGGATTTTGAAGATTGGAAGGGAGACGTACGGCATTCCTGGAACTGGAGGCAGGTCTTTCCATTTGGGGAGGCTAGTGACATCGGGTGTTGGCATTTTCACTTGAGAGATGGGCGTCAGGTGATCTAGTAGAGGAGGGATGGAACTGAAGAAATCAGATTAGGACTGAGAGTGAGGGGTAAAAGAGGCTTTATGTAGAATTATACTAGTTCTGGGCCGAGTTTTACCGATACTTGGCTTGAGTGGCTGGGGTATGGGGAAGTGTCATTCTTATGCAAAGCCGCTTCAGTGATATCAAGTCTGAAATAGACAAGTTCTACAGATTTAAACGGGCACCACTTTCAACATGTATATATTGATTAGCCATCTAGTTATCCTGAAAGGAGTCTAGGTCTCATCTCTCTTAAACATTATGTCCTCTGCCCCTTCGTTTCTACATTACTATTTGACCATATAACACCTCACTCTCGCCTACCTCTTAACTCAACTCCTAGACACTTACCTAAGCTCACTTGCTCAATGGAATTTATTTCTCTCCGCCAAATCCGTATTTTCCATATAGACCTCAATCCTATTATCCATTTTCGGATTAATATCCTTGCAGCAGAGACAAGCAATGATACCCACCACACCAAAAGCAAGTGAAGTATATGCCGTAATCCTGTCCACCCAAGTCAGTCTTACACACTAACTCAATTATTAGAAGTACGGAGAACTCACTGGATACCATGCTCATAGGCGCCCTGTGTCGCCTTTCCTACTGCGGCTTGAACCTGCGGGGAATAGCTGGTCAGATTTGTGAGACTGCCCATGAGTTCTGTCACGTTTGAGATCGGTAGTCCTGCTCCAACAGCGGCTGTGGGGATTAATTTTCCACTCCATTTCCCAACGGTCCTGGTAAGCACAGCAGTGTAAATTGCTGTAGCCACCGCACCCCCTGCAAACCGTGCCGTTCCTCCAACTCCCCCAGACAATCCCAAATCCCTCTGCTCAACTCCCATCTGACTAATCGCAATCGCTAAATACATCGCTGCTCCGTAACCTGCTTGACTCAGGAAAACAAAGGCAATCATGAGACCTTTGTTTGAGGGACGACCGAGAGCTAGGAGAGAGCCGAAAAGAACCATGACCGTGGTGTAGCCGGTCAGTTGAAGGTTCCAGTGTTTGAGGGGGGTGCCGAAAGCCGAGAGGAAAATTACGCCAGTGAGAATGGCGAGACCTTGGACTGTGGAAAGGAGCGAGGCTTGTTTCCACTTGAAAGCAGTTAGTTGGTGATCACAGCAAGAGGGGAAACGAAGAGACTACTTACATCTGAGGGGTCTTCGAGATAAAACACATTAATCATGGTCGGCCAGAGAATAGAGCTAGAATAGTAAAACATATTCACAACGGCCAAAACAACACACGGTGCGGAGAAATCTCTACCATAGCTCGAAGTGAAGATTCTCGTTGGTGTCAAGGGATGTTTTAGGAAGCCTCGGCTAGAACCCAGATTTTCCCAGACAGCATAGAGGACGAGAACAATAGCCCCAGAAATGAGAGGGCCAATGACGTGGGCATCAGAGGCGGGATAGATAGTTGAGAAGATGATTCCCGCCAGGAGGGGCGCAGAGCCGCAGACAAAGAGGATCATTCCTAAAATATTAGTTGGGAAGTAGTGGCAAATAGAGGAAACACGTACCAACATAGTCCATCTCCTTGAAAACCTGCTTATAAGGCAACCCATTCGGATGTTTCGGTGGATAATAGAACCAATACAAGCCCGCAAAACTCGCCGCTTGCAAAATAGCCACAGGGTAGAAATTCCATTGCCAAGTCCCGCTCACGAATCCATATCGTGCCGTCACAGGGCCAGCTATCACGGCTACGAGCGTAGCCAAATCTGCGAATACAACACCGAGATGTCGCCATTTGTTTGGGAGGAGCTCGGAGAGGGCAAAGGCTGCCATTTGGCAGTTTGCGCCTCCGAAGCCAGCAATGGTCATCCCGGCTGTGATTTGAGCAGCGGATTTGGCGGTTGCGATTACAAGATGTCCAATGAAGCAGATTAGGTTTCCGCCGACAAGGAACCAGCGGCGGCCGAGAAGGTCGGTGTTGGCGCCTCTGTAGAGAAGTTAGTGTCATCTGCTGAAAGTATCTATAGAAAGCTAGTGATGAGGAGACTTACAAGATCGTGAAGGCCACAGTGATGGCGAGTGACCAAGCCGGAATAAACCAAATATATTCGTTGGGTGTGCCAAAGGAGGCGGCGACTTCAGACTGAATTGCAGCGAAGACAGGAACTGGCCAGAATGAGAGACCGTATCCCATTGATAAAATCTATTGAGATCAGTTTAGAATTCCCGTCAGTAGCATTTATTAACTCACAAATACGACAAGCCATGTCTTAGCGGTGACAACAGGTGCCAGGTCTTCCTCTGAAGGTGGTGTTGGAACCGAGTTCTCGACAGTCTCGATGTCAACCTTCTCATCTATTTCTGGAGACATTCTGATGAATTTAAATTGATGGTGTTTGTGGGATGGAAATATGGAAAAGGGGAATATCCGAATAGGAATGAAGCTTTCTTATGTCCCCAACAATGAAAGGCACGACTTCAAGGGTAAAGGGGCACGCATGCCACTGCCTTTATGGAAATCGACTCTATCCTCTCTTCCCCATGAAATCCACCCTATCCCAAGGGTACTTGCCAAGGTATCAACCCCAGATTTCCCCATATTCTGCTTATTGATCTGATAGCGGAAAGGAGTGAAGGTAAACCAGAGGGAAAGGAACCCGACCACACGCGGAAAACTGGGGACATGCATAAAGGCGGAGGCTGCTAGCTAAGCTAGACTCTAAATGCGGGGAAGTGGGCGGGAACCAGAGCCATGGCTTAGGAAATCCATTTCCGGGATCATGTGACGGAGGCATGAAGCCATGGTACTATACAATTTGGAAGGAATTAATGAAAACAATGGGATTATGGTTAGAATTGCATATTTTTAAGCACGGACTGAGAACGCTATTTGCATGTGATATAATTAAAGGTATGGTAATTTGTATTTGATGATTGGTGCGAGAGCTTGTCTGCAAAGCTAGGTTTTTAATTTTACTTCTATTATGCTAGCGCTCAAATGCTCCCATTCTTGGAATAGCCTTGGGTTTCCAATGGCTTCTAGAGCTTTATTCTATGCACTAAGAAGAAGCTATCTCTTCACCCTCACAGCCTTGACATTTAGGCCTGGTTTTTGCCAAGTCGAGAAAGCCTTCATGTGCTTCATGTCACCTTCAGGGTCCCAATCCATAGCACTATCTGCGTTGAAAAGATCGAAGTTCCAGATCGTGCGAGCTAGTACGAGCCGCATTTCAACATACGACAGACTGCATAATGTTAGCGTTTCGTGTTCAACGAGAAGGATTAACACTCGACTTACTCTTTTCCAATACAGCCTCTTGGTCCAAGCGAGAATGGACGATGTGCAAGCTTTTGGTCGTCATCATATCCAGTACCCTTGAGCCATCTCTCCGGGATGAAAGAGTCCGGGTCTTTGAAGTTCGTCGGGCTGTGGTGCGCACACCAAGAGCTGACTGAAACTGCTGTCTATTGAAACGGTCAGAAATGGTTGGCTTCACGTGTACCTTGAGCAACACTCACACCACCAGGGATGTGCATCCCGTCAACAGTATCGCCGCCTTCCTGTATAGTTCGTAGGAATCCAATTGGGGCAGGAGGGAATATTCGCAAGCCTTCTTCTATGCAGGCACTAAGATAGGGCAAGTCATTCACGACTGCCAACTTGATATCACTTTCCGAAGCAAATGTCTCGCGAATCTCCTTCTTGAGCTTCGCGTATACCTCTGGATGTCGAAGGAGATTATTGGTCAATGATGCAAGTGTGCTTGCGGTCGTTTCGCTACCTGCTACACTACAAAGCTGTAAGTTTGAAGATATAAAAAAATGAGCATTGTTGCAAACCTACATGAACAATGCTGCATTTACGATAACTTCATCTTGCGATAAGTCATAATGTTCACCCTGCTTCAGGATGTAGTACATAAAGTCCTTGCGCTCACTTTTGGTATCTTGGAGACGTCTTCGGGAACAGTTAACATAAACCCAATGTTCTCGCTTCAAAGCATGGTACATACCTCATAACCTTTTCCCGGCTGTAAGACAAATGATCTGCTCGCCTTTTGCGCAGTTCATTTGGAATGAATTTCATCATAAACATTTGAGTCGAAGAACCAGCGGTCGCAAATCTTCTAGTGGCTTGCTCAATGGCTCCTGCCTTGACAGCATCGAAAATCAGAGTGATCCAGAAATGAAAGTCCCCTCGCTCCAAGCAGCCAAATGATTCTCCAAAAGAAAGATCTCCAATTACGTCAAATGTGATGAAGTTGTACCATTTCACGATATCAAAAACCTCTCCTTTTTTCTCGAATTCGTGGAAACGATTCATGAGTTTATCCACGAATTCTTGCACAATACCTTCTTGCTCCCATAGTGCCTTTTTCGAAAACCCGTATGAGAGGGCCTTTCTTTGCCTTGCGTGGTTTGCATGATCTGCCATCGATATGGTGGAAACTCCTGGCATGGGGTCGACAGCCCCAACATGAATCGGGTCTTTATTGAGATCCTGACGCCCGTTCTTATGCCCATATATATCCTGCCACGCGGTGACTGAGTTAAATGCTAGCTCATTCGGACTGAGGCGGATGACCGGACCATATTTTTCGTGTATTTTTCTCGTCTCCATTGGAAGTCTTCCTTTGAGCACCCATATTATTGCGGGTATCTTTATGTACCAGTTAGTGTTTCTCTATCACATTCGTACAGGAAGACCTACATCTGAAATAGCATTAATCTTTGGTCCAGGAAACCTTGCTAAAGGATGAAAGTAAAGTCGATATACGACGACTGAGAAAGTATATAATGTGCCGAGAACAGAAAGCAGGCCAACAGCGAGAACAAGTCTGCCCTTAGGACTTTTGGCGTCTAGAAAATCTGGATGAAGATGATCCATTGTTGTTGCCGGCATTTTCGAGATTCTTACAAAATAGAGAGAGTATTACCAATTGCGAGGTTTGTATTCGCAAGAAAAGGGTCTGCTAAGCTCTTGTACTTAACGCGACGCAGGGGAATTTCTTGACTCGGAAGATGGGGGGGGAAACATCATGCTATCACTAGAAAGCTTTACCTACTTTGACCTATCCATTGCAGCAAGAGTCCCCACGACGCGGGGTATATTTGTGCGGTGGCTCTAGGAGACCGGATAGATACCCGGAGATCCCCTTCATTCTTTTGGAGTATGTGAACGCCCACTCTCCGCGGGGTGTCACCCCACCTCCACACTTGCCGTAGTAGCCGTTCTGCCGCAGGTCTCAGGATATATTCTTTGCCATCTGAATGGTGTTGACAGGAGGTAGTGCATGGAGGGGCATGTTTTGTGGCGGTGATGTTGACATGGATTACGTTGAGACTGGGTTAATAGAGAGAAGGTAAGCTTGAGCTCGGGCTATTTAGTGGTCTGAGCGCCCCGCCCTCTTCTCCTGAAACCACAGCTCTTTTATCATCCCTTCTCTTCCCCATTGTTATTCCATAGATGCGGGTGTGTTAGCTATGAGATCCTATACGCCCAACAGCTAAGAAAGGTGGGCTCAAAGTCCGCAAGCACCTTTTTATAAATCATGGCAAGCGGTGCTTGACTCGGATTCAGGGTCTGGTGAGCCTTCCAGACCAAAAACTTACTCGCAAATCGTTTTCCGCTCCCAGCGTTCCACTTAGTGAGGGGCAATAGTGCAACTCTCAATGGCCACCACAACCACGAAGCCGAATAGCCAAGAGAGCTGGATTTGCCCCACGGTTGGCAGGTTGTAGATAAAAGGACGTTGTAGGACTGTACATTGAAGGTTTATCTTTTCATTCCCCATTCTCTAACTTTCCTTCTGTGTTTCCTGTTAGAAATATACCCCAAGTGGTCCTACATAGCATTGACGACATTGCCTCTTTATTCAGATACCCTAACTACATTCCACCATGACTCCCTCACTCAGAAGACCTGTTAAGGTCGCGGGAGCCTCGGGAGGTTTCTCTGATCGTGTCCGTGCGATTTCCAGTCTTGCGGCAAACGAGGATGTTGATGTTATTGTTGGTGACTGGCTTTCCGAGATGACCATGACTATTCACGGAACCGGCAAAATTGCAAAGCAGGCAGAGCTTCAAGGCAAGGAATTGTCCTTTGAGGAGCAAGTGCAACATGCAATGTTTGCGGAGAATTTTATGGATTGCTTCGAGCCAGCTATCGACGACCTTGCACGAAGAAAGATCAAGCTTGCCGTGAACGCCGGAGCAAGTGATGCTGAGATCTTGGCAAAGTTGGTCGTAAAGAAGGTCCAGGAGAAGGGTCACAACCTGAAGGTCGCCTGGATTGAGGGTGACGATGCTACTGGTGCTGTCAAGGCTATGATGCAAAAGGGTGAAGGTTTCCGCAGTTTGATGCACAACAAGTCTGTTCAGGAATGGGGACTTGAACCTGTCTGCGCTCAATGCTACCTTGGTGGTCTCGGGATCGCCAAAGCGCTGACTGCAGGCGCTGATATTGTTATTTGTGGTCGTGTTTCTGATGCTTCTCCTATCATCGGAGCTGCTGCGTAAGTTACATGGTCTTCACAACCTGCTCAAGAGTTAACATTTAATAGATGGTGGCATCAATGGACCGCTGATCAATTTGATGAGCTTGCTGGCTCCTTGATCATCGGCCATCTTCTCGAGTGCGCGGCATATGTCAGCGGTGGCTACAGTTCAGATTTCAAAGATCTCATCAAGGAGGGAAAGCACATCAATCTTGGCTTCCCAATTGCTGCAATCGACCATATGGGACACGCTATTATGTACAAGGAGAAGAACACGGGTGGTGTGATGACAGTTAACTCAGTCACCTCCCAACTTCTCTATGAAATCCAAGGACCGCAATACTACAACTGTGATGTCACTGCACAAATCGAGAACATCAAGATCGAGCAGGTTGGAGAAGATCAAGTTAAGGTTTCGGGTGTCAAGGGTCTTCCTCCACCACCAACCACCAAGGTTGGGTAAGTCAACTCAAAATTATGGCCTGAGTTTTTTACAGCACTAACAACTCTCCAGTATTACCGGTTTCGCTGGTTGGCAAGCCGAGTACCACGTCTACCTTTGCGGTCTTGACATTGAGGAGAAATGCAAATGGATCGAGGAGCAAATCCGATACGAGCTTGGCGAGGAGTTGATCTCCAAATTTACTACCCTCAAGTTCATGCAAAATGGTTCCTCAGTCGTCGACGCCCGCAACCAAGACGTCGCCACAGTCGACTGCCGCATCTTTGCCCAAACGAAAGACCGCGACCTAGTCCGAATGCGCAACCCAGAAGGCTTCTTCCGTAAATCCATGGTCATGTTCCTCATGAGCTGTCCCGGTGCTTCCCTCGGCAACGACATGCGTCAAGCAGAAGGAAAACCATACTACGAATATCACCCTGCTCTCCTCCCTCAATCCGCTCTCAAACAGCGCGTGCATCTCTTGTTTGACGCCGAGCAACCCATAATCGACATGCCCCTCGCCCCTGAATTCCGCACATACGACCGCCAACAACCCACATACGAGACCTCCAACCCCGTGGATCTCTCCTCCTTTGGTCCTACCACCCGCCTCCCCCTTGGCCGTATCGTCCTCGGTCGCTCAGGAGACAAGTGTTCTGACTGCAATGTCGGTCTCTTCGTCCGCCACGACGATGAGTGGGATTGGCTGAGAAGTTTCTTGACTGTTGCGAAGATTAGAGAATTGCTTGGGCCGGAAGAGGACAAAGGGAAGCCAATTGATAGATTTGAGATGCCAAATATTCGCGCAGTACACTTTTTGTTGCATGATCATTTGGATAGAGGGTATGATGCTTGTAGTACTTATGATACTTTGGGGAAGAATTGCTGCGAGTATTTGAGGGCGAGGACTGTGGATATTCCTACCAAGTTTGTTGAGAGAGGCCTCGTGTAGACATTTTAACTCGACTTGAAGGGTAAATTAGTATATCTTGGTAAAATTTTGTATGTAGAATTTATTACCATTCACAGACTACTATCCAATTCCAACCATCAGACCATATCTGCAAACTCAATATTTTGAAATTCGACTGGCTAAATAAATACGTGCCTGTCTCTGTCGAACCTCGCTTCCAGCGGTATCCCCCTTCCCTAAAGAAACGTCCACAAAATACACGAGCCACATCCTTTGCATATTCGCTTCCTTTGGCACGCTCTCAACGAGTTTCGGCACATCGTCGAGATTTCTGGAAACGAGTTTGATACCTGGATTTCTTTTTGAGGAAACTTTGGGAGGCGTTGCTGGAAATCTTCCAGCTTGTAGCTAAATCAGAGAGTTGACATTTAAAAGGGGGTAAGAACAACGCATCAACTACCGCGCCGCCTTGTTTCCCCGTTACTCTTATCATGAGAATAGTTTGGACATCAAAGCTCTAAGCTTCCGATAGCTAACCGATCCACGGTGAAAAGGTGAGAATGAAAGGACTGTAAAGGTGTGGCTGGGTTGAGGAACTGGCAAACCAGGTGCGATCTCAAACCTCAAGTAGAAAATTATGGCTGAGACTGGGACCTTGGTTGCCTTAGCGGAATAAGACCTATTTATATTAAGGCGGTAATATATACGACGTTAAGACTGAATTTTTTGGAGTTTCAGAGGCAGAGATACTGCGCCAAAATTTGTCAGGTACCGAGACAGGCTGCAAGATTGACATAATCACCGGGGATGAAAGGGGCAACTGCAGGTTTTGCTGCAGGTTTCGGACTCCCCACCACATGTCCGTTTGGCTATATTATGAGGAGTTCCTGTATTACTTAATTATTGGGGATTTAGAGGCTCACTGAAATGAGAAAATAAGGCCGACGACATCTCAAGTCTTGTAATATGAGCTGATTTATCAGAGTGTTGAGGGTTTGTTGACCATTGAAAAGAGTGCTATTTCGGAGCTGTTTGGGGGTTCAGAGTATATGAAAATCGCCTTCGCTAACAGTTGAGAGTCTTCTGAGTTTGTTTTGAAGTCGGTTTCCAGAAAAATTGGAAGACTCCAACATGGCAGCTACGCAAGAAACATCGCCACGCCTGAAGAGAGCACAGGCTCTCCTCGATGCCTACGCTCAACTCTCACCGGATGCACTAGTGGCCAACTTCTCCTCAAACTTCACACATCAAATTCTCCCAGCGTCACTTATGATGCCTGGTCGCAATCGGGAAGAATTCGCTCGCCATGCATCAATGATCACTTCAGTGTTCACGAAATTTGCCATGGAGCCACAGCAGATATTCGAAGATCATGAGAAAAATGTAGTGGTGATTTATGCCAAAATGGTGGGAGAGTTAGCCGGTGACTTGGGAGAATGGGTCAATGAATGTTTTATGGTTCTGGAGATGACGGAAGAAAACGGTGAGGTCAAAATTGAGAGTATCAAGGAATTTGTGGATAGCGCGAGAGCAAAGGCATTACCTGAGAAGCTGAAGGTTTTGAAGGATGGAGGAAAGGGAGATTTCTTGAGAGATGTGGGCCCAGATACCAGCAGCCTCTCAGTTAGACCTGGGCCACACGTAACAATGCAATTGTGATATATCTGTAGGTATTCTGGGGACGGGTATATAGACTATTCTGAATGGCTTGAGATACGTTCCAAGGTATATCAAGGACTACACAAAATTTTTATTCCTTGAATTATCATGTAAATAATTGAATAATTGAATATTATTTAATTAAGTAATAGTGACTAAACTTTGAAGGAATGCAAGAGAGATCATAATATTGCTATAATATTAAAATTAATTATATATTATACTTTTATAATTATAATAAAATATTACTATAGAAGCAAGATACTGTTAAGATTATAAATTGTTTAGTGGGGTGGGCTCATATACCAGACACTTCCTAGACTGTATAGCTTATTATATACTATCTAGATTCTTAAATCACGCTCACTCCTAACTAACATTCTGTCAGTTCAGGATATGACTCCTTACCTATTGTAGTTTAGCATAGAACAGCTGGAGAGATTACCATCTCTCAACACCACTCCTTATTATCAATTAATCAGTTATTCCAATATATTCAGCGCTGGCACAAGGTTCAATTGCATCAATTGCATCAATTGTAGAAGAACCCTTTGATCCAACACATTCTTTCTATCTAATCTTCTTCGTCACCAAACTCATCAAACAGTACCTCAATTAAATTTACCCAGCTTTTCCTATTGCGTTTTCCCAAAAAGACTGGACTGCCTGGCGATTTAAGCTCCAGAAAGTGGGCATACTCCTTCCTGAATTGCTGTTCTATATCCTGATCATCTTGATCATCTTCAACGCTATCTATATCCATTGCCGGTCCATTAGTTTCCGTGTCCGAGTACTCAGCCGCCTTGGTGGAGGTTCAAGTAGAAGTGGTGCAAGCTCTTTGCCTTTTGAAGCCCACTTTTTGGATAGTGCTTGTTTTCGTTTAGTTGCTAATGTCTCTGTAGGAGTTATCAGTGGCATTTTAATGGGCTGAACTGAGGGTGCTGGAGGAGATTCTATTGGAAGTCTAGCTGGGCGGTACAGGGGTACTCTACTAGTATATATCTCTACTTGGCTCGATATAAAGATCTTATAAAGTGTCGATCGACTTCGAATACTTCTCCAAACATTGAAGAAAAGGTTTGAGATGACCCATATTACCTAACGACCGTCGTTTTCTTTGGATTTCCTATATAACCCTGTCTCTATATCTAATGCTTAATAAATTTAGAAACAACCCGAAAAGTTTACTGCTCACAATAATGTAAAGCCTGTTTGATTCCTATTTACCTACACTAACCTCTTTACCCGGATTTCAGCCCCGCTTTCGAAGCTTTCTTGTATCCTGGCTAAGTAAGCCGAACTCTTTGGGTTGTGACCGGTAGAAAATACTCCAAAGACTCATCTAGCCAATTACATTCGAAATCAAAAAGATTAAGATGGCCAATTCTCTCAGCATAATCCCCAAAAGAGTCAACTACCATTATAAAAGGACCACGAGACCGGACGTCTGTAACTTTTAAAGAGTGTCCGCCAAATACAATGCCAGTCCACGATATTGTGTTCAACTTGTTATAAAAGCCTGACCCAAACTCAACATCTTTAGTTAAAACCAAATAACTATAAGCTGTCAAAGATTCCCCGACTTCAAACCGAGCATAGAATCCTGCTTGACGATTTATAGCTGTGCCTAGCCGTTCTCTGTCCCCCCACATACCGTCAAGCCCCCCTGGTAAATACTGAAAGCGCAATTTAATGGTCCAACTTTCAATGTGGAGAAAGGGGGAAAGGTCCTGGAGCTCGTCTAAGGACATCACCACATGCCCCCATCGATATAAGGATGCATCGCCAAGCTCTATCCATATTTTCAGGTTCAGTTGTCCTTCTGGAAAGCCATAGAAGTATCTAAATCGATCATGAGTTGCCCTGCTGACCTTTCCCGACCAGCCTGCCCAAGACCAACTTGGGAATCCGTATCTTCGCTGTGATGGCTTGTCTAAAAACCAGCACAGGCCCGTGGCTAAGCCATTTTCTGGATTATCTGGTAATGGCACCATTCGAATGAGTTTCCCAAATGCAACGCCAATCTTCTGCGTGTTCATATATGGAGGTAGGCTTGGGACACCATAGTAATGGAATACTGGATGTCGGAGATGCTTATAGGCATTGAGAATCCCCAACATCGCATTGAGACTATCGGACTCATAGCTCAACCTCCTTCCGGTGAACTCGGAAATCCTGTCTAGAAGCTGCCAGGGATACTTGCCCAAGCCACCAGCAGAGAATGGTCCATCCCCATTGAATGCTTTCATTCTTTGTTTGTTTTTTACATGTAAGAGTCCAAGAGGTTTGATTATCGACTCGCAACAGTGCATACCATTGCATTGAAAGTAAACCTGGTGCCGAGTGAAAACCAAGCGTCTCCTTGATAGTATAGCTTCCTGATATGTCCAACCTCGTTTGCTCCATGAGCTCTCGTCGACGGCAAACTTGCCATCAGGTAAAGTTGACCTTAGCACAATACCATGCAACTTTGCTGAGGGTTGCGGTACACGATGTGATGTCCCCATGCCTGGTAGTCCATGCATTGGATTATCTCCAGCTGCGGCAATAATGGTAAACTCTGCGTTTGAATACACAATGTCCATTTGAGAGACCTGGATATGCTTTTCATGTTGGTCACATTGATTAATACAATACCTATCTATCCACAAGTATCGCAATCCAAGATTAACTGTAACTTTGATGGCATCCTCGATCGTGACTGGAATGGTACCGACAGGGAGATAGTCAAGAACTATCAGATCATCTGAAAGTGGGGCTAAGCCCCAAACATAGCTCAGAGCAGCATATTTCCATCCATTCAAAGCTGGAATAATGTTACGAGTACTACAATCTATAACCTTAAGTCCTCGAGCTATGTCCTTGTTTGGAGAATTGCAGAGCTTGTGGTGGGAGCGACAAAAGTGAAGCCAATCTACGATACGACTGAAGTCAATTGTATCGTATTTCACTTCACACACGCGGAAAGTCACATCTTCAGGCATGGATTTTAGCCCCAAGTCAGGGGCAATATAAACTTGTCGATGCCACGAGTTTTCAAGATCACCTTGCGAGGGTACGACTGCCAAGAAAACCGAATCTTTCACATTGCTGTGAATTCTATCCCTTTTGGGCTTAACATCTCTGCGGCCATCCCCGTAGACCACAAGTGAAGAGAATGCACGAAGTTCACTCATACGCTGTTCGGGTCCCGTTTCGCGATCAGGAGGACCTGGCGACAACTCCATGAACAAACGGCAGAGTGGGCACTGTGAAGATGCTGGAGTTTTGGCGACTGGGTCCAAAAGACAAATTAGTTTGCCTTTGGATCGTCGAATTTGAAGGGAGAAAGCAGCATCAAAGTCAATTGCCGCGCAGGTGGCACACAATGCTGGTCCACGAGACAGCGGCGTTTCTACGCTGGTACAATGTGTGATATCGTCCCCATTGATTTGTGCAGTATTTTTATTACGCATCTTCTCGTTTTCTATTCGAGAGGATGAGCTGAACCGAGGTGGTGCATCGACAATGATATTTTGGAACGCATGTGGAGTTTTGAGAGGGTTTGTTTTAGCTACCATCTCAAAGACGGCAAGCCAGATGATCATGTCGGACCATGTGTATCCATTTGATGTATTTTGGATGACCTGATAGATTAAAGAAGCGGTTGAATTGAAGTCCATTAGATCCGAATCTACGAGAGCATATATCATTGCGAGGTCGCCTGAGAGGGATCTCTTCGCAGTTCGTGAAGGAAGGGCACGAGCCGCAGGTTCAATGAGTAGAGCCTGAATAAGGTCGAGCACGAATGCTTTGGCAGCTGTATACTCCGTTAGCCAGGGAACAACCTCAAGGCGCGGAGACAACCTTCAACATTACACCTTGAGAACACAAGCCTCACATCATAGTCAGACACAGAATTGCCAAGTTCTGGGTATCTCGATTGTAATGATGACCGAAATGAATCTAGCCCGTTCTTGATCGGGTTCCTCTTGATCACGTCTAACTCGAAAGGCGAAGCCATTGAAGGTCGAAAGCCCAGGCTGAGAAGGATGATAAGACATTTCCGCAAGAAGTTGAAATAAAGGTGTACGATAAACGGCATAGAAACTTCTCGGTTCTACTTTCCAAAAATGATAAGGTTGTCTTAGAAAGTAATCCAATAGTCGCAGGGCAGGTTCGCTTCACGAGGGTGTGACATGCAACAGAGTCCGCCGAGCTGGACTCTAGTACGCTTCTCTGCATTACTGCGACCCCAGAATGTTTTTAATCCCTTCTCTACTTACTATCTTTTTGTCAAAGGCTTGATCGAGATTTATTTAGGGGTGCTGACGGGTGGCCGATACTTTAGTACTTAATTAATTATAGCAATCTGCTTTTCTCAAATGTGTTGGAATTAACGACTCCAGCCAATCGGATGACTAATGTCCTCAACACAACAAGGTCTTGAGGGCTTGTAGCAGAACTCAATTATGGTTAATCAAGTATATTGTCACTGTTAGTTGTCTGCTTGATCCTGTGTACTGTATAGAATATACTACCCGGTCTTCAGGCCACAAATGGAGGGTAACTAGTAAAACGTGCCTGAAATGCACGTGATATCACCAGCACATGTCTTGGGCCGCCAGACATCACTTCGAAAAAATTTCAATAGATGTATGCCACGTGCACGTTTTCAGGAGCTCAGGAATAGGAGCTGAGAGAGAAGTTTCGAGTACGGGATGGCAATAGCTGTAGTTGGGATTCTGGCATGGGCAACTGCAGGATTCATGTGAATGCTGATTCCTGTAAGGGTTTAGCATAGGAGCAGCCTGTGTCACACTGTATATTCTATCCTGGTGGGGTTATCATCACCCCACCCAAACTCAAGCTCTTTCTCTCCTTTCCTTAGCGATTAGTTTATCGAATGATAATACTATTATTCCACTGGTGAAAGGCCTATGTTATATTGAAGAATTCAGTGATACTCAATTGCCTAGGTAAACGTGGGTTTTAGCTGGTCGTGACAATCCCTTTGATACCGTGATAGTATTTTTTTTAGTTCTTTTTAGATATTCCCATTAGGCAAGCAGGCACTAAATTTGATTTCACTCTACTTCTGCAAAAATTTCGGAATCAGATGTTTTGTAAACCAAATTGTTGCAGTCTTTCAGATGCAGGAAAATATTAGATGACTGACGAAGTAATTGAATTGCGGAGATTTCGAGAGTTCCTGGGTGGTTTTGAGCAGCTGTGGTGATGCACGAAGTGAGGGAAATTTTTTTTTTATTTGCTAGGTCTACGGGCGGAACCCACATATGGTAGGTAACTAGTGTGTGGATTCCAGGTGGAATCCAAGGGGGGTTGTCCCTGGACAGCAGCTTTGGCATTATTTGATGCGAAATGAAATAAGGTCTACCTAATACCCGAATATGTACCTTCACAGTCTACACAATAAGGATAGGTAATTGTAAATCTCTAAGCTGTAGAAGGCTTCGAACTCTCAAAAATTTCCATTTCCTTCTCTTATCACTTTCTTTTCTCCCTCGATGCTTTCGCCTTTCCTGCACTCCTACCCAATTTTGGTTTTCCTTTGCTAATTTAGATAACATGAGGGGTGGGGGATTATACTGGGAACAATGGGTACACAGCCTTGACCAAGTTCTGCTTAGCCCACTTCTTCATCATCGCTTTAGTGCTAGCAACCATCATTCTCTCCCCGATGCCGGCACCTAGTCTAATGACTTGATGATTCAAGGGTTGTGTGTTCACAGCCAAGTGAGTAATGCCGATCAAGCTCATGAGCAGAGAAATCTGGTGATGAGTCTGCTAGGGAGTCGGCCAAGAGTGCGGAAGTAGTTATGAATTATTGTGTGATTCCTTCCCAATAATTTCGCTTAACTAGGGGTTCGCCTCGTGGTTGACTATGAGATCACTTACTGAGAGAATGAATGAAAATAAATCCTGCTGCCAATGACTACTTGTATGAGTGCGAGTAGCGTCATTGTTGCTTTGATGTTAGGTTATGATTTAGATAGGCCATGAAATAATCTTCCTTCAATCGCAAATCACTTTTTCCTTATACCGTCCAGGCTAGGGGGTTAAAATGTGGCTTTTTATGAAGAACTGGATGATGCATTGATGGAAAACAAATGTTTCTAACGATACAAGACACCTCGCTTGGTCTTCGTTGGAATGGGCTTCTTTAAGGAAAGTCGATAACAAAGGCCGAAAAGCTAAAAGTGTCTGGGGATCCTAGTAGCGTTACGTCCTCGGGAGTCCGAGCCTTGGGCTGCAGTCTAGCCAGGGCTGATCGAATCCTAGGAAAGTGTGGGGTCGATCCATAGAGCATCCTTAGTTCCCTATAATGCTTCCCGTGTGTTTCTCGTAAAACATACTAAAATGATTCAGCTTAAATATGCTTAAACTGTGGGCGGATCGGAAATTGAGTCCGACCTCCGATGTATGGTATTAAAAACTGGGTGGATAAGGGATCGTAAAGCAGGATTCTAAGTAGTTGTCTTGATTCACCTGAAATGTGGTGTGATGTCAGCCCCAAACGCGACCATCTTAAGACCAGAACACTAGTGCTTCAATTGCAAGTGAGAAAATAGCTCCACTCTTCGAAAAAGAAAAAGGTTATTCTATAGTCTACATGCTTACTAGTTTCTTTGTTTACAGTTTGTTTGATATACGGGCAGCAAAAGAAGGGTACGGTGAAGTACCCAGTGGCCAATAAGCACTCCACCCGCGACTCCTGGGATGAGCCCGCAATTCCAACAATAATATATTTACCTTCAAATCAAATGTTCCACATTACAATCAATTCTCACTTCGTCAACTGAGTTTCATTTCTATCGCGAACCCATTGACCGAAGAGCTTCTCAACAATGCCTTCGGCTCGCCAATTTCTCACATGCCAAGAGTGTCGCCCGTTCTTCGTCCTCTTTAGAAGCTGACACTCAGCCTTCAACTATTTCAGCACTCCCCTCGGCGGACCGTAGCTCAATACCATTTCCAAAGGGTGAGATTTGATAAGGAGCAGCACATTCGGCTTCTTGAGATCGATATAATTGGTTGACCACTTGAACCCATCCTCTTCTTCGTAGTGAGACCCAACGTCCGGTACTACAAGAAACAGGAAGATTATTCCAAGGTAGTCATCAACCCAAGCATTGACGTCGTTTGCATCATAAAGACAAAAAAGCTGTTGATGTTCGGGGACATTGTTGAGCGTTTTTTGTATGATGACTTGCTAGGCTCCAGATAACGTTCGGGATAGTACTTGTCAAGGTCTGGGTACTTCTTTAGGTCATGCATGAATACCCTAAAATATGAGGTGAGCAGGTTTGGTTTGGGACTTGTTATACTTAAGTGACCTTACCAATCAAGCGACAGGATCCGAGTCCCCTTCATGATAAATTACTCTTCATAGAAATCGTCAGCTTGACCTTGTGCGCAACATCAGTCGGTACATTGGGTTTCGGCGAAGTGTTTCTAGGATATGTGCTCTGAGGATCGGTAAATCTGACGAGTCATCGGGTGTTGGCATTTTGTGACCACGTTATTCATCGATTTCCTGCTACATCTTTGTATGCTCGTCCCGATGATGGATCATAGCAGGCAAGAAAGATTCCAGAGATTCAGCAATGGTGAAAATTCCGACGAGTGCCATTATACCAATAATGGAAAACGCTTGTGGTCTCCAGACAAATTTGTTGACTTTTCGTTTTTAAGCTATATTTCGTGAAACACGCTCGGGTTTTACTCAGGCCATTCTCGCTCGACTTTCCAATAGTAATTTCATTATATCTTCTGCTTTTCATCATATCAAATTACCCCCGCGCTCTTCTAGTGGCATTTCCACATTGGTAAATCCCATGATGTTAGCTGTTTGTCGCCTCGGTCAAGTAGGAGTGTGTCAATTGTTGTTGTCAAGACCAGTAAACTGTGTTGATAGATCAGTACGTTTGAAAGTCGACGATAAAGCCATCACTCACTATTCCTTCCCATAGGGTGGAGGTACTCCAATGAGCCATAAATGCTCTTGGGATCAAACAAAGATCTAAATTAAGGTTTCCAAGTATACCTTCCCCCTCCTAACCAAGAAATCTTGTGCTACTTCCTCATCTGAAATGGTAGTGTACTTTGCTCCTAGTATCGAAATGTAGTAGATTGGCCTGTATATGTCTGTCGGTTCTTTGAATTTCAACTACATATGCTCAATTGGCAAATCGTGAATACGACTGATAAATGGGAGTTGATATGACCCAGGCCGTTCCTTATTCTTCTCAACATAAGTCTTCTTTGGTTGGACAGCAAAGCAATGTACAAGCGTAAAAAGAGTTACCAGAGCGTGGCAAGTGCGAAGCATGCAATTACGTTTATGCATCCTGTCATTGAACCTTTCGAAAAGCGGGATAGACAAGGCTGAACGAATAGATGGGTGATCTCGAAGTGGCCTTTTCCAAAACAAAATCTCTGCGCTGGGAGTTCCGGATCGGTACCGAGGCACGTTCATGTCAGAAATTGAAATGGAATCTTCTTTCATAAGAAATCTCGACCGAGCTTAGCTCTTTTGACATGAATTACTTGCATTCAAGTGTATCGTTGCCCTTGACAGCCATGGTCTCGTTATGATCTGTGACCATTGTAAATGACCGAAATGAGATCATGGATCATATTTCCGCCTTAGGAAATATTTTAAGCTGATGAATCCTTTTTGACACCTCATCTGTTAGTGGTGTTAGAGCTGAGGCAGCGGGTGGGTGTGGGCCATGTGTATCAGAGGCCCTCGCTAGCAAACATGGATTGTACCTCTAGCGCTGCAGATACCCGTCGCCGTGCCACTAAATACATACCCAAGTGTCTCACTATCTACGTGAGGTTTAAGATGCGATTTTACCGTGTGGTTAGTATGACGAAGGATGCGAGATGTCGCAGACAATAATCACCGGTACTCCGATCAACTCGCGCGGGTAAACACAGGGGTTAAACTGATTTGGGGGTCCTGATGTATTGGATCCGATGCCTGTCATTTTCGCTTCCTTCAGAAGTCCGAGATATATCTCATCACTCGGCATACCTAAACTTTGAAGTTTCTTTCCATTGAATACTTGGAACTTCTGGCTTTATGACAACAAGAGATTTAGATTCCTTCTATTTCTTGCAGACTCACAATGGCACCAATTGCTGAAGCAGATCTAAACGACGGACCAACCACTCGAGAATATACACCTACTGGCATCGATGTTCTTGTTGTCGGGACTGGGCTTGCTGGTCTCACAGCAGCCCTCGAATGCCACCGAAAAGGAATGAACGTTCGAGTTTTGGAGAGAAATTCCACGACCAATACAGCTGGTAAGTCACTACCTATATCCTCACTAAGTACTTCAGTGAGCTCATCAACTTCTAGGTGATATGTTCTTCATGGGTCTCAGTTCAACTGGACTCTTCAAGCACTGGCCAGAAATGCAAAGAGAATTTAATACTATCAGCCTTCACGATGCCTACATTGAGACCAGAAAGCACAGTGGTGAAGTGATGGTCAAGCCGATGAGAGTTTCCGACCGACTTCACGCTCAAGGCCTAGATCCTTCAAGACCACCAGGAACTTTCCAAATGCGCCCTTTAATTTATAAGATGTTTGTGAAGCAAGTTGAGCGAGTTGGTATCCCGGTATATTTTAATCAGCATGTTGTTGATTATTTCGAAAATTCCGAAACTGGAAAGGGAGGCGTTATGACTAAAGAGGGAAAAACCTACGAGGCAGATCTCGTGATTGCTGCAGATGGAGTCGGTTCGAAGTCACAAAAGCTGGTTGGTGGACAGGTCCGTGCTGTTCAATCTGGCCGAGCAATGTGGCGAGCAGCCTTCCCGATCGAGAACCTTGATAAGAATCCAGAGGTGAAGCAGACTTTCTCGATGGTTGATGGAATTAATGGCAGGCATCCAGTAGTTCGAACATTTTTGGCGTAAGTGAACAACCTCACATTTGAAGAAGAGAATCTAACAAGTTATGTTTCAGACCAGGAGGTTATGCATTAACTTTTACTCGATCTGATCTCATGATTTGGATCATAAATCATGATGTGGGTTCATATATCACTTCCTCTCCATTTCATACTAACATCTTGAAAGGTAACTGGTACTGAAGAAGAATCCTGGAACCACACCATTGAGGTTCAAGAAGTGCTCGACAATCTCGATAACCCAAATATTCCACAGTGGGCTCCCATTTTTAAAGAGCTCATTAAATGTACTCCTCCTAAGACCATCATCAATTTCAACCTTCTGTGGAGAAATCCTCAACCTAGCTGGCTCTCACCAGGAGCACATGTAGTACAAATCGGTGATGCGGCCCACTCCTTCTTACCAGCCTCTGGAAACGGAGCAACTCAAGCGATTGAAGATGCCATTTCACTTGCAACGTGTCTCCAGAAAGGCGGGAAGGAGAAGATTTCGCAGTCCCTTCGGGCACACGTGAGATTCAGGTTCATTCGAACGGCCTGTGCTCAAAAGATGGGCTTCTCCAGCGCGGATCTCCTTCAAGAAACCGACTGGGACAAAGTAAAGATTGACCCCAAGAAGTCGGTTCCCAAGATGCCAAAGTGGGTTTGGAATCACGACCCAGAAGCCTACGCAGAGCAGTATTATGACGCGGCTGTTGAGAGTATGAAGAAAGGTATTAGATTTGACGAGGATGAAAGTGTTCCTCCGAACTTCCCGCCAGGATACAAGTATGAGCCATGGACAATTGAGCAGATCATTGAGGATAAAAAGGCAGGAAGAGAGACGAAGTTGGGATCTGGGAACTGGGATTAGATTTGGGTGCCATTTAGCGGGTTGGAGTTAGGGTTAGAGTGATTATCCTCACCACTGCCAAGATTAGAGGTCAGCTCACTCAAGTGAATTATGGCTGAATTTGAATTAGGTTAGGTCAATGCGTAACGTAGTCCTGTCCGGTTATCTATGTTTTATTTAACTTTATGTTATTATCTGTCGGCTTGAAACGTGCCAACATGAACCCAATCTTATCCAATGCAGCTGGACTAAAGCTAGATTATACATTTTTTTCTGTCTACCGATTTTAATTAGATATTAACACACAAAGATCTTTCTTACAGGTGGTATAATCAGTACAGGATGAGGTCTGACTTTAATTTTATTTGGATCCTCCTCTCAAAATGAGTTCATAACACGAATAAGAACTTCGCAGCTCCTGGAGGCCCCTCCACCACGGTTCCTGACCCAGCTGCTGCTACAATTTAACGCGCCTTAGTCTTCCCTAGCTCATTCTCCCTAGTCACCGTAAAATACCGCTAAAATACCGCTTCTACTACGGAGATTTCCTAAGTCTGACAGCGGAACAATACAATCCTCAGTGCACCAAACCTCAGCTCCAGCCATGATGAATTCGTCCCTGTCTCTAAATACCAAAAAGATTATACAGTGATGCCGAGAAAGAGGCTTGCTTTGATCTTCATGTACGCCCCAGGTCTAGGCTCGATCGTCATGTTAAAGCAAAGTTGTGGTACCGCTCGGGAAATATGACCCGATTAAGTATAACGATATGCATTAGATGCTAGAAAATAAAGCCTTGCGATTACGAAAGAAGAAATACTGGTAATAAAAAGTCGGCGAAACGGCGAGGGCTGATGCCGATGCTCAATACCGGTGAATGAAAGTAGTAAGAGGAAGAAATCTTAGGTAGCCATGCGACATCAGCCTGGTGGTTAGAGAAAGTCATTGGTTTCCACCGCGAGACGCTACATTTGGTAGTACTGTTAATCACATATCGTATGATATCTCTTTGTGAAGTCTAAGGCGACAGAACAGCATAGAATATGTCAGATTAAATATCCTAACAATTTCCCCGTTGTGAATAACAAGCTCTTCGCCAAAAGAAAGGGGGAGAAAATTACCACACGCATTTTTACCCTTTTATTCATTTCCCATAGAGTTCCAAAGCCTTACTCTACTTTCAACGCAGTTCACGTGCTGAAGCTCGAACCAAGCTCTACTTAATGAGAACAGTTTGCGCAGAAATCTTATGCTGTCTCGCTTTATTGGCGTGAGAATCTAGGTAGTGGGTATTTCGGTGTGTAATTTGCTAAATTATAGGGCTCGGTCGCAAGCTCCGTCCTCATGCTTACAGGCTTTTGTCACAAGCTCAGTGAGGACAACAGTTGAAGCGCGTTACTGTAGAATAAGAAAAGATGCAGAATTTCACAGGGTAAAACATAGTTATTCACGAAAGAGCATAAATCTTTGTTGATGCTCCTGATATTACAAAGTTAAACTTGATAACATTTCTGATTACTAATGATCTTAAATATCCGAATGTCACAGAATCGCCAGTTAATGTAGCGGTCGCGATTATTTGGTTCTAAAGCGGGTCTTTGGGGCTGAAATCACCTAGTTGGCCTGCCTCATGGTGATATTTGAAGCTCCAAAATGTCTTTTGTTGCTCTTTCGAGTTTGATATTCATGGCAACTAATACGTCTGTAGCAGATAGTTAGTTCTTGGGCTAGCTTAATCCCCTTGATTGCAATGACGCACATGTCCTTTCTTTCGAGGTGCCAGACCGCAATGTGCTTGCAGCTATCATCCAGGAGGGCAACAAAAGGGTCAACAGAACTCCCTCTGTAAAAGTTCTTGCTGATGAATGTGTCCGAATATGGTGTACGACCATGAGAATTAACATCGTGAGTCTAACTTGGTTGTTTGTATCCGATCTAGAATTTGAAATGTAGCGGTTAGTAGAGATCGAATTCTTACTGTGAAGCTCATAGAAAGGCATTCGACCCGCGTGATCCTGAAATTGGTCATTGTCGATGTTGTTTGATTGAGCACCATTCATTATAGCCATGATAAATCGTAGAGTTAAGTTTTTCTTACTGGTTTCACTGGTGCATTAACTTCAGCCCTACCCATTCATCTCCAAAGATCCCTTCATTCTTGTAGAGTATGAGAAGACGAAAGATGGGACACAGCTTATTGCTGAAGCTGAATGAGCCTTTTTGGTCTGTATCCCTATCTGGACTGTTTTTAGATAAGCTATCTTTAACGCTCAAACGTATGAAAGTATTTGCAGACATATAATAATTTTGAAAAAGAGTCAAGATTAGCTGAGTTTTTTATTAAGAATATTTTAACCTCAAGACTTACAATACTGTAAGAAGATAGGACCTTATAGTTAGGATAGGCGAGGGAGAGGATATCAAATATCTCCTGTCTTGGTTCTCGCTTTCGAATAAGCGAAATAGAAGTCACAAATGATTGAGCATATAAGTTGATCCTAAGACCTAAGCGCTAGTAAGGGAGGCACAATGTAGCGTGAGGGCAAGAGCTCAATGAAAAATGATTTACGACGGGAAGAATTGGTCGCTCAATTTTAGAGGGTCTCCAGTTTGGGGGTGTCTTCAACAAAACCATAGCCAACACCCTGAACCCTTGGCGTTCTAACGGGAAGAGCAGATTTTTTGTTGGCTCTCAATGGGATTTCGAGATAGGGCGTAGGCCTTAGTGGAAACCTGGGGGTTGCCTATCCACTTCATGTCCGGAAAATTTGAACATCTTCACCCTAAGTTGTTAGTTTGTGTTTTTCAGGCTCGCTATTTCCTGATTGTGTTCTTGATATCGCTATATTACGATGAGTTCCGACTCGAAATGCTGAGGCGTTGTAGAATGGCCGGTACCAAAGCTAAGGAGTGGGTGTTTGGCAAGAAGGATATGCGTCGTGCGTGAAGAAAGCTGCTCAGATTTAGACAATGCCGTTTATTCAGGGCAAATTCAACAGCTCTTTCATTTGCGATAAGGCGAAAACTAAGCACAGCGGTAACGCAAACTGTTATGCCTTAAGCCCACCTGCATTGTACCCTCGTTTTTAAATGCGGGGGCCCGAGATCGTGGTAGGTCTTTTAAATTGTATGCTTAGACGAGCTTACAATCCACACTCAGTTCATAGCAAGGTATTGGGTCTTATTTTTGTTCTTTCACGGCTAGATGCCAAGTGGCGGGGATGATCTTATTTCGTCTTTAGACCTGAGTTGAGAATGCCATCTGCATCCGCCACATATTGCTCAGTCATATGTGAACCTCCCAAAAATACAATAAATTGATTGGTTCCTAAGACATAGCAAGTACTTTTAATTGACGACTCTAGTGTAGTATCTTTCTTATATCTAACAATTTGATTTCTCCCATTTCCCCATAAGATTAACGTGTAGTTTCGAACACTAACCTGATATAACTTACAGTCACTTTCCTTTTCATACCTATGAACATCTTGCGACATGCATGTAGAGTGTGCCAGAGGCTTTAATATCGTTCATACTCCTTCTCCCACCTCTCCTTCCTGGGATGTTTGATGATGGTGCCAGGAGGGTGATCATCTCTCCCAAATCGACATCCAAAAGCTTGACAGACAGGTTCCTTCTCCTTTCCTCCATTACTAGTAGCCATAACAACACTTGGACAATGATGCCCATAAATGCAATATTCCAATTCGCAATTTTGTCCATTCAAACATGGATTTAGTCGTGTTAAATAAGCAATCGCCTTCAAGTCTTCATCTGTAGCTTTATAATCGTGCTCAAAACAGCACTCCTCTCCCTTGGCGCAAGGCCCGCGAAGGTAATGATTGTTACAAAGTTTATTGTTCGTTGTTCGTCTTTTAATTTTATCAAGTACAGTAGCGTTGACTTTTATGGGAGGGTCGAGCCCACGGGCTCCTGGATTCCACGCAAGCTTTGGTACTACCAGTACAGTAGGTCGCTTTCCAGTGGAAGCAGAGACCACACTCTTAACAGAGATAACAGGAGAGGTGGCTGGTGGAGGAGCTGTAATTGATGTAACTCCTGCCCACGTCGAAGGTGGTGTTGGGAAACGTGATGTGAGCTTCTCTGCACGGAATATTGTGTTGAAATTTAGTATCTGGAGACCTGTTTGAACGAGTTCCCGAACAGTTGGAGGTCCCTCGACAATGGTGATCCTACATCGATCATCTAGCGTGACAACTTCATCGAGGAACGAAGCATATCCAGCATCGTGGGAAATACCTAGCAGAATTTGCTTACAATTGTGGTTTCGTAGATGCCATCGCATGCACTCTGCAGGACCCGAGTTAGTACAACTCCTGGTCAGAATACCTATGCCGAACCTTTTATTTTTGCATCAGCCCTTTCCTTGCCATGGCCAACATCAATAAAATCAAACGAAGCTTTTCCTTGTGTAAACCCCAATGTAAATTCCCGAAAGTTATCAGGATTTTCGAGGCACCCATCCCTTTGCATCGCTTTCGACAGCCCGGAGACATTCGCGCAAACTTTGGCCATAATTTCGATCTCGTCTGTAAGCTCGCTGCAGTGGTCAAGGACGGCATTTCGAAGAGAGCTTGCTGCGGATTTTCCACCTTCAAGGCCTTGGCTGATCAAGTCTTCATTGAACTACCAATGGTTAGCAATTGCCACATATAGTTCCGAAGCACCTACTATCATGCCATCCCCGTCTATCAAAACTATAATATACGGATTGCGATTCTGCCTCCAATAAGTAAAATATTTCAGAAGAGTCAATCTCACCCTACCCGCATAGAGTCAAAATCCGCATTATTCTGGCACATCCTGTTGTTCACAGAATTCAACTGAAGTTGTAGCTCTCTCCTCGACTTCCTGGCATCCTCGAGGTCCAACTGTGCATCGTCTAGCTCCTTGACCAGCCGGGCATTCTCATGTCGCAATCCGCTTTCCATTCTTTCGCAGTAGATCAGTAGATCCTAGAGCTGTTACGAGTTGTTTCTGCAGGCGCTTGCAACTTTGGCCTACCTTTATCAGCTCATCGCTAGTGTCTCTCTGCATCTGCAGAGCTTGAAACCTTTGCACAAAGTCCATAATGGCCATTGCTGGCAGATTCGCTGCCATGGAGCAAACGAAAAATAATACAGAAACGAGCTGTTCCTGACCGTGGTGTGCTTTTCGGGGATCTGCCACGAAAGACGCGACTGTGGATCATAGACCATAGGCTCTAATATAAAATGTCCCTGTGAGATTTTATCAAGGAGGGAAACAATTGCTATTTGTTCTCACAATAAACCAGCAATTGGAATCGAGATCAGGCAAGGAAAAGAAAACAGGATGTGTTTCTCTTCTTTTCTCTGACTTTCCTTTTTTTGATGGACGGACAGCAGGCACTGTCCAGCTCGTGTCTCGGCTGCCAACCTACCATGGTAGCTGCTTCAATCAGAGTGCTGCATTTATCCTGCTGCCGCCCGTCTTGTTGAGCTGAAGCATGTAGGCGCAAACGGGGAGCTTCCTGAAGTCGCGCTTATTTGGGGGCTGTTCATGGATGTTCGAGTCGTACAGATATGTGAGGTTGTGGGAGATAGAAGCAGGCTGGGGAAGCTACAGGGAGGAGCTCCTGGAAAGCTACCAAACCCCACCCGAAGTAAATCCGATGACAGGCTTCACAAATCATGACAACCATCGACAGATTCTCCCATCTATCGTATCATTACTCCATCGTTATGCAGGATCCAATTCTATCCCTTCTATCCACTACGCTACTATGAGATAACTTATTGTTCATCAAGGGTTTTGGAAGCACACACATACGGAGGTAAGTAAGATCACGTCCCACTATCACAATATTTGATTATGCAGACTCAATTATTATGATCTTCGATGAAAAACATACTGCTTCTATGCTAACGTATGTTAATCTGTGCCCTCTGTCAGTACTCTGAACGATGTGGAGTTCAAAATGAATAAGCTCAGACTGTCTCATATTGACAAAATGCCATATGCTCAGCCTCACTCAACACTGGAATGCCAGCCCACTTTAAAAGAATGTTCATTCCCTGAACAAACTCTTCTCTCTCTTTCGCACTATCTGCCAATGGAACTAGAGCACTCTGGAACTCGTTTTGAATATGTCCACAGGTTTTCGTCGAAGCCATGAGGTTTCTCTGAAAGCCAGCAATCTGGGAATCCTTACCAAAAGCTTGCTCAACCTCTCCAGTCAAGATAGCTCGTGTATGCAACATGATCTTAATACCAACATTTCTAACAACTTTCGGAAACTCGCTGCGTGCTTTGGATGGACCATAAACAGCTGCATTGATGAAAGCATGGAGTGAAAGCAAGGTGTGGACACGCTCTTCGGGAGTGGTTGGTGGATCCTGAGCTGGTTCGACCAAGTAACGAATCCTCAGGAGGTCCTTCAAAGACTCGGCAGGCTTTCCCATAGCATTATGGGCTCGAATGAGGTGATGATGAAGGATTCTCATCGGCCAAGTGCCCCATCCAAAACCAGCAGCTCTCATGTCCGCAATCCCTTGCTCGACGCCTGCCAAGTTGCAATGCACATGCATCAAGTCGGTCCCAACCAACTTGATCATTCTTTCTAAAAGGTCTCCTGATGGCTGGATATTTCCTTTCTTGCACAGTTCACAAGCACAAGTAAACCGAAAGTTTGCACTCAGCCAATATTGTCGATCCTCAAAATCCGAAAATTCAGGCCGGAGTGATCGAGTGAGCTCTTCACCAGCAGCTATGTCACGCGCCGCTCTAATTCTCAATTCACCAGCTTCGTGAACAGCAAATGTATTTGGTGCACATGAGTGGCTCATCATAGCTGCGAAGGGCTCGAGGCATTTTCCAATACCCCAAGCTACCATCAAGGTTGGATTGGTATTCGCAGTTCTGAAAATCAAGGGTACAGAGATTGGAATTAAGTTGCTCTTCATCTTCCACTTCGTTAGTCAGGATTTTATACCTTATTCTTGTACCACTTACAGAGTTAAACAACTTTACTAGATCCTCTTCATGAATAACCGAATTCACCCAGGGCTTAACTAATCCAATCAACGTCCGAACGAATTCTTCTGCCCAGGATTCAGCGTACGGCATTGCGCGAATCTCTTCCAATACCGTATCCGTGACGTTGGTCGTAGCAATTGCAAGCAGTCGAACAAATTCTCGAGCCTCCGGTATATCACCATTTCCAAAAATACCTGCCTTTTTAAGCGTGCAGAGCGTCTCACATTCTGCCTTGTGGTGATCAACCCAAGCAGTTCTCTGGCAAGTCTATGTTGGAGTCAGCATGGAATATCGATAAGTGGGCTTTATGTCCCCTACCTTGCTACAGTAATACACAATGTTACATTTTTCACAACACATCATAGGAGGATTGATATCCGTAGCCCAGTCCAGAGAGCCATCTCTGTATCTAGACGACATGTTCACATGAGGGATCTTTGCCGTCATGCAGTTGTCGCAGCAGTCTGGCTGAGTATCATAACCTTTCAACATCTGCAACAATGTCAGCTTCCTGTCCTAAAAACGAGCAATAAAAGTTGTGTTAGTCTTACAAAGCTAATCACGTTCATCAATGGCTTCCGAACACAGAAAATCATATCGCCAGCCTTGATAGCCGTGGTAGTGTAAAGCCCTTTGCCATTTTCCTTTAACTCTGATTTTCGAACCTCGAGACCGACGGAGGCATCGATACGTGCTGGAATTTCCCGGGGTACAACGGTGTAGTTCACTGCAGGTGATTCGATCTGAAGACCCTCAATCGAGGATATGTCTTGCGAAGCCATGGTATTGATTCTGCCTTTAGTGGTGTTGACGCGTAATTGTTAACACTAATATGAATTTCGAAGTTGAGTTTTCGCAAAAAAGAAAGGGATGTAGAGGAGATCGGAATAAGCGAGAGTTTTCACATTCATCGATGGCGCCAGCTTCTCCCTGTATCATTCACTTCGGGCGGGGATATTCCATTATAGTTGTTTCAATAATGTTATTATAACACTTGAAAATTCACTCTTGAACTCCTTACAGTTAACTAGTGTAATCAAAGTTATTCTCTGCTCCTGGATTTTCAAAGGAAGTGGTAGTGAATATTTAAAGGTTGCTATCCCTTCACCTTTCTTTGCACCTGTCATTGCCTATGTTTTTACCACCGCCTTCCCTCCCTTCTCTTTCCTTAAACCCTTAGCAAAACCTAACAACCACATCCCTCCCCCTTAACTCCACCCTCTCTAACTCCTTTCACAATTCTTTTCACATATTTTTCCCAATCTCCCTTGCTCGTGATACTACCCATAACATTTTCCCACGCATCCCAAGTATTGACGGCTTGATCCCAAACTGCAACCTTCCCCATCAAACTGACACCCCCGTCAAAGTATCCCATCTTCATTCTCTCCTTCGCTTCCTTCCGTGCACCATCCAGATCACCTTCATATCTATCCACCGCCTTATCGAGTTCTTTTTCCACGATCGAGACGAGGTTGTTGAGTGTTGTTTTAAATTCACATTTTCTGATCTCCTGCTCTTTAGGTGGGTCGAGAGCCGTGGAGAGGATTTGCTGGGCGATATATTTATGACTTGACAATGGAATTTGGAGCTCTGGGTCATGGTCGAACACTACGACGGATGCCCAAAGGGAGTCAATTGAAAGGACGCCATCGACCTTCAATCCCTCCTCCAACGTAATACCGGAGTATAATGCTTTCCAAGTAACTCCACTTTTCCTCAGCCCCTCCTGGACTTCCCATCGCAACTTATAGGGCGGTAGCAACTCCCTTATCTTTTCGTTGCATGTATCCAGTCCATATTCCGAAGGGATAAATAATTTCAACTTCTCCAGCGTTGGCAAGACTTCTAGGATCGGAGAGCTTAGTCGGACATCTGGCCCAACCAGAACGCAGATTATCACTTCAGCATCATTCAAAATCATTTTGAGCGAATCCTTGCTGAAATTTGTTTGGATATGGGATATTTTTGTTGATTTACTGGATCCATTACCGTTAGCTCTACCATTAGTATGAGAATCGTTGTGGTTGTGGTTTTGGCTATTTTGGGTGTGAGAGTGAGCATGCGAATGTGAATGCTCGGCCAGAACAGGGAGCTTCACTCCCGTTTCCCATGTGAGTACTGAGATGTTAAGGTGTGGTTTATGAGATAGGTCATGAAGGAGATGAGCGAGGATTGGTGAGGTTGGCGTCTAGATGAGATCAATCACGTGCAAGCGGTATAGTATGAGAGTTTAGAAGTGGTAATGAGGGAGGACTTACGGCAATGATTGTGATATTTTGTATTGAGGATGTCATTTTGATTTGGATAAATTAGAATGAGATACGGGGGGAAAACTAATGGACTGGATTTGTTAAGTAGTAATTGGTCGGGTGAACGGAAGAGGGGTCGCTAGCGTTATAGAAACTAAACAAGACATCCCTTTCACCTTTATTTGTCAAAATCTATGGAATCTTCGAGTATGAAAAAGCTGAAAGCCTAGATCTGGGGTCATTGTACCTACCCAAAAGTCGCTCCATGCAAAAAAACTCGCAAGAAATAAAAAAAAAAACATTTGTAAAGCGACTGACGGTCACTACTTGTGGAACGAAAGTTGTACAAATGAACAAACCTAAAGAAGTTTGAACTGATATAGTACAATCATGCTATAGCCCCAAACTATGCATGTCTTTCCCTTGCGCCTTAAAAGCACCTAAAATCCTTTGGACACCTCCCATTCCTGGGCACGAGTCCATATGCCAAAATACATTCGAATATCATGCCCTCTCAATAACAGTCTCTTTCACTCACACTGCTGCGTACCCTCCTCTACTTCCTCCACCTTGTACGCTATTCACAACTCTTCGGGTCCAGTCTTTCACCAGATATGGAACATCTCGGATCGCATCTCCATGGGGAAGCAAGTCCCAACCGCGAGCCCCGTAACGGTTGTAGTTTAACCACGAGCCGAAGATGAGGTATGCTGCAGTAGAGAGAAAGGCACTACAAAAGCTAATTAGTGCTGAAACTTGTACAGTAATTGGTGTAGGAAGCAAGACATACATAATAACAAACCAGGTGAAAAACCCCCAATGCCCGCCTTGTGCATCCTTTTCGCTTTTAGAGCTCTCACAGGCCTCCTTTGTGAACCATCTCAATCGAAGAGTGTCTAGGTCCGTGGTTTCGTCGTATTTGATGAACTGAAGACTAGGCGTTTTGTCATCATCCGCTTCTGAGCCTTCTTTCTTGTCCTCTTCCCGCTTCTCATTTGAATCTTCATATTTATCTTCTGGGTCATAGAGATTTTCCAAGCCAGTCTTTTTCTTGTCGCAAATGAAGTCGACGATCGCCCTCTGCTTCTTCTTGTCGGGGCCTTTGAATCCGCCGTAGATTTCCAGACGAACTCCTTCCTTCTCCGCATCATCGGGTGAGCTAGACTCCCTCAACAGTGTCCATTTTGGATCCATATACCCACCCCCAGATCCTTTCAGTTCTCCGGCAACTGGCCACACTGTGACAAGATTATCCGAACTCGTCCCTTTTTCAGTCATCCGTTCTATCGCACATACTAGACTTGGCATTAGCAATTTTCAGGGGATGAGCCACGGCGACTACCCACCTCGCGTATCTTTCGGGCATGATGCGCTCGAGGGAGCATCTTTCGCTTTCTTGAGTGGTCGGCATACATCGATCGTGTAGGTCGTGTTCAACCAACTTGGCCCGTTGTCGACCCTGCTTATTACAGATCGTGGCCCTGCAAGAGGTCTAAGATCAAATTCTGCCTTATTTACCACAACCCGGGTGCAGTCGATACTAATAGCTGTGGATAGCAAAGGAAACAGAAGGGTTGCCAATAACGCCGTGTCTGCCGAAGACTGAGGTAACCGCATGATTTGGAGATGTGAGATAACGAAAGTAAGGACAAGGAAAGGATGGATCCTGTGAAAGACTAGCAAAGTATAATGTCAAAGTATTAGGTGGCAGAAAAGAATGAGCCGGGTTTGCCAGTGGCCGATGAAGCTCGCGATGTTGTTGTTGTGGTAGAGCAAATTGTTTCTCAGCAGCTTTGGGGATGACGATCGTGCTTCTTGGAATCCAGGCAGCTCAATGTTGAGCCTCGTCCTTAGTCATCAAATCCTGAACGGACTTACCACTTTCTAATAAACACCGAAGCCGCACCTAGGATGCCAAGACAGAGGAGCGGCTCTTTTGAGATCATCTGGGCAGACAATATTGTTTTATATTAGAGAAATAATTCGCCTTTCCCCTTACAAGTTTTTGCCCGCGAATGAGATTTGGATCTCGTGACAGCCGCCAAGTATGTCGAAAATGATTTTGCTTCCCCTGTCCGATTCCGCAACAACTAGCCGTTCGTAAATATCGAGGTTCCCCCCAACGCCACCAACAGTCTGTGGAACCACAGCTCGAGCGTATTTGCTTCCTCGTCAACGAAATTTTGTGGATGACTTACCCTCCGACAGCTCAGATGCAATTTTTTGTGTATTATCGATATCGATTTGCACCGAGGCACTGAATTGTGAAAGCGATTAGTTCTTGGTACCCTTGTCCACTAACGATAACAAGAAAGATGAAAACTCATAAGCATGTGGCTCTGTGGCTGTTGGTTTATACATCTGCATGCTGCTGTTAGATCCTGGGCAATCAAAGGCTCAAGATCGCAACCTTAGAAGAGGGGTAATTATGCAAGGAATGGAAAATGGCTTCCTTTGCAGGTTACACGGTGCTTTTGTGTCAATGAATTCTACCTATATATGTATTTAGGTAGGGGCGTATGTGCATTCTCGTTATTTTACAAATAGTTATGCTATGGAAGCACTACCCTCCTACTTGTCTTTTCATGCCATATCACTTCTCGAGAACCAACGAAAATTGGTTGAACTGCAAACATACTAGAACCGTCCCTACATTCATCATTCAAGACCTAGTGTCAAGACCTTTTACGATTACTTACTATCTAACCTAAGTTTTAGGCGGCAGAGGCTCCTTCATGCAAAGGTACCGAAGTAAACTTTAATATTTCTACCCCCAGCTACATTAATGTGTATCTCAGAACATTCAAACGCTCATCAGCACTTTCTTCAAGACATGTTTCATTATGTTCTAATTTCGGAGGCTAATTGACTTGGAAAGAATAATTGCACATTGCTAATTTGGCTTAACTAGGAAGTAAACAAGAACCTTTCGCCTCCCTCACCATTCCCTTGGTGTCCCGGCTTATAGCGAATTGGCAAACTGGCGTCATACCGGCACCTATTGGGTGAATAGTCGTCACATAGATCTGATTCAATTATGTTATAGGCTTTTTTTAAAAGTCCTTACATCACCTCCTCTTTCAACTATCCACACTGAACACCATCCCATTAGGAGGCAAAGATATACCGTAGAGGCCCGGCCCACGACGACACTTCCCTCTTTTACATTTATACCACCTGGTACCTTGATTAATCTATCATTATTTTGGCCCTTGTTAGATATTTTCCGCGAGTGGCGGACTGTTTTTATCTGCCATGATTGACAGCATGATTCTAGGCCACTATTGGCGTTTTCTTCCTGTGACTTCACTATTTGTAATTTGGTCTTTCATCTGTGTAAGTGGTTTTGGTCTTCAAATCTAGACTCCTAGTATATTAGGGTCGATATTCCTCCTGCCGCCATGCATGCAGTCTCTGTGAGCATATTAAAAAGGAGTAACACAACCCATTCCCAGCCGAAGACACAAACTAATTTTGAAATTGAACTAGATGTTTGTCTCACTTTTCACTTTGGTAATTTATCGCCTATACCTCCATCCACTTTCCCATATCCCTGGCCCTCGCATTTGGGCCCTGTCTATCATTCCACGATGTTATACCATCTTCCGTGGCCGTCTTCCATATCGGATCGCAGAAATTCACGACAAGTATGGCCCAGTTGTTCGCATTGCCCCAGCAGAGGTTTCCTTCATCAATAATGCCTGGAATGATATCTATGGAAAGCAACCTGGCCAGCCTCAACTTGGAAGAGATCCAAAGGAATGGTTTGTCCCCCCCGACAGTGACATTGGACTTGGTGTATTCCCTCTAGATGATGTTTCTCATACCCGCATTCGGTATGGTTTTGCTCCACTTCATTGAGCAGATATTGATACGTGTAGACGTAACTTCGCCGTAGCATTTTCTGATAAGGCACTTCGAGAACAGGCTCCTGTTTTAGTCAAGTATGTTGAAAAGCTGATCTATAGACTTCATGAGAAGTTTGACAAGCCCTTGAATATGGTTGATTGGTATAACTTCACCACCTTCGATACAACTGGAGATTTAACCTTCGGAGAGTCCTTTGGCTGTCTCGAGACTTCTACCCTTCATGTGCGTTTAACACACTCACGTCGATTAACCATGCTGACATTTATCCAGGACTGGGTCAAGATGATCTTCGGATTTGTTGCCGGATCTGCTTATCTAGGTGTCACGCAGCACTTTATCTTTATTACTCCGATTATAGTGGCATTGATCCCTAAGAGATTTACACAAGAGGGGGAAAAGCATTTACGAGCGACACAAGTAAGGCTTGATAAACGTTTGAAAATGGAGAAGACCCGCTCGGATTTGTAGGTTGAGTTCTTTATCATAATGGTTTCCGACCTAACTAATTCCTCAGCATGACTCCAACCCTCAACGTCATTGATAAACCTGATGGTATTACATACGGCGAGGTTCTCGAGAGTGCTCGATCAATCAGTTAGTTTATCCTTTTTAATGCTTCAATTCTTTCTCTCATGTTCGGGATTGATTTCAGGTAGATAGCTTATCAATTTCTAGTGACAGGAGGATCTGAAACAACTGCAACCTGTCTTTGTGCTTCTACATACTACCTCTGCAAAAATCCCACTGCTATGGCTGCAATCCAAGCCGAAATCCGCAACGCATTCCAATCTGCCAATGAGATTACTCCAGCCGCCGCTTCAAACCTCAAGTACACAAACGCTGTTCTGGAAGAAGCTATGCGCCTTCTGCCTCCTCTCCCTGGTGGACTTCGTCGCATTACTAGCCCGCACGGTAACATGATTGCTGGCACATTCATTCCTCCCCGGACATCTGTATCAGTCGACCTCTTTGCCGCCGGCCGCTCCCTCTCTAACTTTACCAAACCCCTTGAATTCCACCCCTCCCGCTGGCTTCCCTCTCCGCTTCGCCCTCCAGAATTCGACATGGATAACCGCAAAGTCATGCAAAATTTCTCCGTTGGTCCTCGTGCTTGCCCAGGTAAGAAGCTAGGTTATACTATGATGGCGCTTATCTTGGCACGGGTAATTTGGGAGTTTGATCTTGAGTTGATGGAGGATAGTTGGGAGTGGGGCGAGGATATGAAGGTTGTTGGGATGTATGTCAAGGGGGAGCTTAATATTAAGGTTACGCCTGCTAGGCGGTGAAAAGAGCGTAGGCCAGCTTGCGCTTTACTTGCATCTAGGTCCGATAATTGGTTTACTGATATTGTATGGCATATTAGGAGTTTCAGTAGCGTGTAGTGGGATAGGGTCGCCTGTGCTGTGTGGAGGTACGCTGTTTGTCTGTATTTTGATGGATTATGCGATTTTTATGAATACAATTGCTTTCAACTCATTCCTAAAAGTTTCATACTTAATTATACTACTCTATCCTGTCTACTATCCATTTTAATCTTCAATAGATTAGCCTGCCTTCTGTCTTGGGAGTCTTATAGATACTATCAACTGTAGGGCCGTATTGATTTCTCTTGGTGGTTTATATTAGCACTTGCCTCCCCTAAAGCTTCCCATCGATCAGCTAGTACATGTCCACCTTCAATACCTCACGACGTAGGTCATTGGAGCATCAATGAGCCATAAAATCAAATTAACATCTTTTGAGTATCTCGATGAATCCAACTAACCACCCAACAAGAACGCCGCCGGTGACCAGAACCCAGCAAAGTCAGCTTCCCCTTCACCATTCACTTCTCATCTCATGTCCGTCTCCCTCTCCCTCCCCACAAATCTAGCCACGCCCCGGAAACGCTAACTCTAATCGTCCACCCCACCTGAATACTGCCGTCTCCCTAAACTCCTTCAGCCCTGCCACAACATCTATGACCCTTGGTCCACGCACTCGAGCTGCTTCCTCCACAACGCGACGTCTACTAGCCTCCAAAGCAGCCACTGGGCCAACGACAGTCGGCTGTTCATCACCGAAGAACGAGAAATCTCCAGCGCTCTGGGAAAGAAATTCATCTGCATCTCTATCTCCAGAGACAGAAGAAAAACCACCGACAACAACGCCACGCTGCTCAGTAGTAACATCCACAAACTCTAACCGCAGGACACGCAGACCCGACAGCACCTCCGGCGCACGATGATGTGTCGCTCTTGCTCTTGCTGCCGCCAAAATCCTCTCTTGCTGTGCACAAAGCGCAACAAACTCCCTTAACCTGCACAAAACTGGCCCAAAACTTTTCGTCGGCACGCCTGTGAGCGTGAGCTTCCTCAATCGAAAGTTCTCAAGAGGAGAAAAAGCCGTCCAGTAATGGGCTTGGTCCCGAGCAAAGTCAGTTTCCATGGCGTGAAGATGTTGGAGGGAGACATGTTGCTGTGAGGCGGGGGAAGAGGGGAGAAAAGTTGGGGCGTATGTCACTACGCTATGATGGAGTCGAAGGATTTCGAGGCGGAGGGCGACGGAGGCGGAGAGAAAACGAGCGGTGTTTGGTTGGGAGAGGGGCGTATGGTATGGGAAGTTGTAGTATTGTGGAGGAACGGCACGGACTGAGCCTACATCAAGGACCTGGAGGCGATTTGTTCGCCGGAAGAGGGTTTGCACACCAAGGGAAGAAAGCTTGTTGCCAGAGATATATAGGTGTGTAAGACCTGTTTGGCGGATGAGAGGATCACTGTCGTCAAGGACGGGACGGTGATGTTGGAGGAGGTGACCGTTCGTTCTGAGGTAGGTGGTAAATTCTTTTTCGTCATCAGGACGGAGGGGAACCACAGCAGCACGGGAGTATATCTCATCTGTAGGGGGGTCTCGCATATACGGTGGGACAAAGTCAAAGAGACTCTCGTCCGGAGTTGGGAAAGAGGTGCTTGGCGCGGAAAGCGGGACCGAAATACATGTTTCCAACAACATGTCGATCGTTTGGTCGGTCAACAGGTTGTCTCTTACGTCGAGACTCCAGAGGTGGAAGAGTAGAGGTCGAGGGATGGCTCTATCTGTCAACGACATTCCTCGAAGTTTGAGAACCCGAAGGTTCGGCCACTCAATGGCAGAGTAAGCTCTAGTGAAGTCGGGGAAGTTGGGAGTGTAAGATATGTCGAGGTAAAATACGTTCAGGAAGGCCTCCACTGCTGGGACTGTAGTCGGATTCATACGTAGTCCGCTCAAGTTGAGAGTGAGTATTTGGATGGGGCGAGCTATATCACCATCCTGCCAGAAAGGCGCCGCCCCCTCCTGCAATTTCAAACCACTCACATTAATGAAGCGGAGGTTTGGAAACCGCTTGGTGTGAGCGAATACCCATGGAACTGTCATAACGTTCTCATAAATCTGGTAGTTCTGCTGGTGCTCAGCAATATATTGTAGTGCTACCATGGGCCGGAAGTCCAAAGTCGTGACAGCATCGAGAGTGTGAACTGCTCTTGTTGCCTCCACTTCAACCCATTTCTTCATGAACATGACCATTCTGCTGAATGGCCGGTTCATTGCTGCTATGATATGAATTGGATTCTCCCACAGAACTGGGTTCACTTCCTTATACCACTCTTTGCTTACTTGACAGCAAGTAGTCAGAGCGGAGACGGAAAGGGATGTGACCACTAACCTGATCACGCTTTGGCCAAAAATGGCTTCCTCGTACGATGGGAGAGGCATGGTGAGTGGTGACCGAACGAAAAATGTCGAAGAAAGAATTTTGTGTATGATAGAGGTATGCAAGTCGTAGAAATCAAATCCAACTAGTAGCAGGTAAACGATTGAGGACAATTGGATGTTAAAATATCGCTAAAGTAACAGCAAGAAAGCAAAGCAAGTATGCGCGTACGAAGGGAACTTTGCGAGGCTCTTTTGTATCGACCCGAGGATGAAAATGTGGTGGCCGAACTACAAAGTCTTGAGGTGGTGAAGATTCAATACAAGATAGTGCAATACTGCCTTTAGTGTTTCGCTGTAAACAGCTAGCTTCCGATATCGATAAGGAGACAGAATCTTTAATACCCCTCCACAATTTTCTTTGATATTAATGCTTTTCAAAATCCTTGCAACTACAAGAGCGCAGGCTTATTGAATGGCACAAGGAGTAACGACTATCGGGGGCGTTCAGTAGCAGAACAAATCTCGAAACAACACTAGGATGAACAATGGAGTTTTACTACCACTTCCAGGCTTTTGCTAAATGCTCGGAAGAAGAAAGGATCCTGTCGTGTTTTGAGGTCTAGGTAGGTGCTCAGCAAGCGTCGTTGGCGGTTGAATTAATACTAATGAATATATAGGACTAAGCATGTGTCTGGATGATGAATAGCTGCAGGGAAGTGTGCGAGATTTTCATCGATTTTCAAATAGTTCCAAGAATAGTAGTCCGAACGAGGCTCTGCCACAACTCCGTAACATCATTTGGATATAGACCCAGTGGAGATGAGTACAGAGAATCCCGATTCGATCACTAGGTTCACCAAACTTTCAAGGCCGTCCGTTCCCTTCCTTAACCTGGAGATTCCTGGGAGATAGCAGCTAGGAAGTAGAGGGCAACCACGACAATTCTCGACAAGTATTCTGATAATGAGGGATAGGTTTCTATCAAAATGTTAACTATCAGTTCTAAAGACATTTAAGAGAGACGTTATCCGCTGTTAACCCTAGGAACTAGTGATAAGGGACTTTCAGGAGAGTGTAGTACCGTATTCAAGACACCGGACACAGTAGCAAATAATGAAGAATGTGAGAGTGGAGTTGAGTATTTTAGCACATACCACTTCACCAGATCTACTAAACTTCCCGGTCCACAACGGCGGCTTCTATTTCCGCACTACCACAACCCAGTTCAGTCTACAAAGTTGAGAGTTTCCTCTGGAGTGCAGTTTGCGGTAGCAGTCAGATGGGCCGGGCCAGGATTCAGAATGTCTCTATGTTCCCTGAATAATGCGACATCACAAGCCAGGATAACTGACGCCAACAGAAGCCAGGATATTCAGCTATGTTTTCGAGGTATGTGCGGAGGAATTTCTATATCTTCATGCGCATGGAATATCTTCTAAACCTTTCCTAGTCTTGTGGACAAAAGTCGTGTCAGATGAGGCTTGAGAGGTCGTCATTTCACGAAACGTATATGACCAATCAGAAGACCATGGAGCCTGACGCCACTTCGCAAGAAATTCGGGACAGGCAGACAACAATGTTGTTCGGCATGGAAGATTTTACTCTAACATGCTAAAGTCGAAAGAAGGTTTATCACAACGGCACGATTATTTACTATTATCTGTTTGGGAAGATCC
This sequence comes from Tricladium varicosporioides, assembly GCA_021365295.1. Taxonomy (NCBI): domain Eukaryota; kingdom Fungi; phylum Ascomycota; class Leotiomycetes; order Helotiales; family Tricladiaceae; genus Tricladium; species Tricladium varicosporioides. The sequence goes on along the minus strand of JAJTIW010000013.1, from coordinate 162,863 downwards.
TCCGATGACCCAGCCTCTTAACGCCCTACCTGAAACCCATGTCTAGATAATTCAACATTCCGAACAATTGCATTTCTCCCGATGGCTCTTCGCATATGAGATCTGTTGCCCTACATAATCGACGATCGGTTTCTTGGCGGGTACATTTGGAAAGTGGCGGCTGAAGCATACGAAAGAATCGGTCGGGTAGGTTTGAGGCTTGACTTGCTGTCGCCTTGTTCTCAAACCCCGATTTTGTGATTGCTAATATGCCGTGCATGTGGCTTGAGAGTCCATATCTAGCTGCAGTATGACGCCTATAGTTGTCCAAAGAGGTAGCATTCAGCCTTACGGCTCAACGCAGGTCGCGTGCGGTAAGGGACAACGACTTTGCTAAACTGAATATCGCCGGGCTTCATCTAACCTTAACTGGGCAAAGAATTTGCCCACTCCAATTAGGCCCCTTTTTCTTAGGACCGTAGATTTTCAAGTGGTAGGTAGACTTTCTACAGATGGAAATTCTTTGAGGACTGATAGACCGCATACCTTTGTTCTATCTCTGCAACCTTATTGGAAGTGACTGTATTGTAGCTCAATTTAGACGTAATTACTTGTAGTATATTGAAAAATGTTTTACAGAGCATGTGGTATTTCTATGTGCGGTACTTGTGTCTGGGGCGTCTTGTCGAAAGTTTACGCGACAAATGAGCAATGTGTTTCGAATTGTAAGCCTTCCACAAAGACTATAAGGCTAACCTTGAAGAAAGTTGTTGATATATCGAGGATATACAACTCTTTCCACAGACCAATATCAATGTTTCAATTCCGACAATGACTTTTGTGGCGTCAAGTGGTAAACTGTTGGTTTTCACATCGAGCGGCATTACATTAGGACCCCTGCATACTATGTTAATATATATGTTTCTAGCCATGAGTTATGCGCTTCAATAGTCTTGGATGATGTGTTGAATTAATTAATGAGCATGTAAGTTTAGCCTATGACTTTTGAAACGTATGCACGCTCAAGCTGCTAGGGACAAATTTTATATACACACAAGCTACAGTAGAAATTGCTTCCAAAGCTAACAGGATGCTTTCTTGGATAATCTGGGCATTCTTGAAATTAATGCCGGCAACCTTGTGTAACGATATAGCTTTGGTTGTTTAATTATCGAAACAAATTGTCAGCAACAGAAGGTTCAATTAGAGTTTACGTTATGAGTAACTAGAGCGAGCGACTTGCTCGATGTAATATCGTGCGCTAGGATACATGCAACTCAAGCTGTAAGGATCATAAATGTGCTGATCTAAGTCCTCTTGGTGTTTTAGATATCTTAGTAGATCATTAAAAATATATGTTGAAGGCTTAAAGGCTGATAGACTTAGAACACCTCATGGTGAGAGCAATGATCTTTCAGATAATTACTTAACTATTAATCCGAAGATTAGCTCTTTCTTATAGATAATACTTAGACTAACAGCGCCAGGAGTTGCCACCCAGTGAGAACTAGATATGCATAATGGAGTAAGGATCTTGAAACTTGGCCTTCAAAGGAGCCATCCTTTGCTTTGTTGAAAGAGTTATGGTTAAAAAAAGATTTTAATTATGACAGTGCATGATATTTTCAAGTCGTAGTATCTGTGACAACAGTGGTGGTAGACAGGCTGTTGTTGAAAAGTAGTTCTAGGAGGAAGAGCAATTTTACTTTTAGAATCCTTAACTACAAGGAAGCATGCGCTATTCTCACGTTTTGATAAGTAAAAATAAGCAAGTGGGCTTTTTAATTTCATTTAGCATACCCCTATTTTTAAATCAATCGTAATCCTATAGGTTTGACCTAGGAGTTGAATGGACATCTAATTCTAAGCTGAATCAAGAGAAGCACTTTTCAACATTAAATGCTGTGTGATTCATGTGTTCCATATTATCCGTATTATCACTGTTATATTTTCCTGTCATCCCCTTAAGCACGCACGGGCGGTACAGAAAGACAGTGCAAGTTTCCATAGTAGATAACCTATCGGCTTGCAACCAAACGGGGTGTGTACGAACGTGGAAATGATTATCATAGGCATACCATTTTCAAGCGCATTTGTATGCTAAATATACATCAATTTTTATTGCCAATGCACTAAGTCAATCGCAGTATTAAAATCGAGGAATATTTGTGTTGGATACACCCCATTCCAAATTGTGAAATCCCCTCCCCATTATCCAAATACTCCCAGGTTTTTGATTATAAGCTGAACAGCGTGAGCCATCTCTTTTATACCACTAAACCGGTCTAATATATTTCCCAAAAAGAACATCCCGGTCGCGGCTGTCCCTTTCATATCTCCAAATGAGTGTTTCCCTTCAAATTCCGAGACGAAAACAAAGTAGATAGCAGCTGCACCTTGCTGAAATATTCTTGAACTCCCGTAGCACCCCAGAAATCGACCAAATCTCATTTTCAACCTCAGACACGAGACTACTGAAGAATACAAGAACCTAGAAATGAAGGTGGCGTGCAGTATGAATAATAGTTTTCGCAAAGTCTTGGTCGCTTTTTTACCAAGGTTAACCATAAAGCAACACATTCCGAAAAGAACATTGAAATTTAGCCACGCTTCATCTACATCTACCACATTCCATCACTACCAATGCCCATCAAATCCATCCTATATTACAGACAAGCAATGTACCTTCCAGTTGATGACTAAGAAAGATGACGGAAGAAAGACCCCAGAACTAATTCAATGAGAGCATTAAGTTGGCTTAACATTTGACGCCACGTGACAATATTGTCTTAGATTAACCTCAAACCTCTTCCCCCTTCTTCATTTTACTGCTGCGAATCTCTTTGTCCTTCATCACAATCCAGTCCACTGCAGCCTGACCTATATAATCGGTTCGTGACGTTTTCCTGGTGGGATCTGCGTGAATCTTAACGTGCTGTTTAAGATTATCACTTCGATTTACGAAGATCTTGTTACAGAACGGGCACTTGAACTTTTCACAGAAAGCTGGGGTGTGTATCCGTGCGTGACGCTTGAGATGCTCTGACCGTCTGAATTTTTTGCCACAGCCCGGATGGAGACATGACTTGGTCGCTGCTTCTGCATGCTGGATATTGTCTGGGAGCTGAGGATGTCGAGAGTCCCTCTTCATTTTTCGGTGCTGTGTGCGTAACTTGGGTTTCGACTCTAGTTCTAGGTCTTCTTTGATCAAGGTTTGGACACGCTGGAGTGCCTTCGTGGACTGGGTGGGCTCGAATATCGGTCGCCTAGAGGTGGCTGAGGTGGCCGAGCGGGATGGGGTTGATGAACATGAGCGAATGGTGCTACCTTGGTAGCATCTGAGGTTTCCGACGGGTGAGTTGCCGGGTATGAATTCATTCGTATAGTCGTCTGTGTATTGGAGGTCGATGTGTAATGAGTTGATCTGCCTTATTGGGGACTGGATCCCAAAAGGGTCAAACGTTGTCTGGGAAGGCATCACAAAGTCTACTGGTGTTGGAGACGATTCGCTGAAAGACCTGGGCGAACAGCCTGCAAAGTCCAGAGATGCTGTTAAATGGGGTAATGCATGGCATGATTGCATTGTGAGAGGGGAATAGATGAAGTTGTACCCTATCATGCTTTGATCTTGTAATAGCTGACTACCTCTGGTGAAGGATATTTGTGACTCCTGAAAGCCCATAGACATATCATGAGACATATCTGAGTAGAAATCTTCATTATTTATGCGCTTCTCTGGCGTATAGTATGATGAAAGCGATGGTGATGAAATGTATGAATCCTCTAGGTTAACTGGGAATTCAAGTGGTGTAGAAACCGGTGTTGCTATTCTGGCTTCCCACCTAGAGGGTGAGTCTGAGGATGAGGAGAGAGTCGATGCCAATGATGGGCAAGTATTTGGAGAAATGTCAGGTGTTGAGCTACATATCGCGTTTTGATTGATGGACATTTTTGCGACTAAGAGGGTAGGCAAGTGTAAATGTATCTATTTTCCTATGGTTAATATGAATTTCGGTTACCCTTGAGATAAGGGAGCTGGACTTGACGAACAGGATATAACTTGGTAAATTTATAGATTATTTGAAGCCCTGGAAAAGGTTGATGATGCTGCAGATCTTGAAGTGAGTGATGGCCAATACGCTTAATGATGCATTAAAGTGGGGAGATTCCCTGGCAATATATCGCAGAAGTAGCCTCAAGACAAGAACAAACTAGTGAAGTTGACCTGATCGACGATATCCTTAACAGCCTGAGTAAAAATGTTGAGACAAGACTTACCGGAGGGAAGCTTAGATATTGAGGAATGAGGGAGTGCTTGAGTCGCGTCGTGAGTCGCGTATCTGTTTGATAATCGAGCTTTGACAGAGGAATGTTGGTTGGGAATAGCGATGAAGGGGTCTATTTCTTCTCAAAATTGAGATCAGGGAGGTCCGCTTTCTATGCCGCTGTTAGTTCTGCCGCAGAAGTATCACCGAGTTGAAGTTTCCCACTCACGGCTCTGCCTGGTCGAGTGTACAAACACTACCCTCGAGTGCAAGGGGCCCTGAGACGATCCCGCAATTTAGGAAAAAATAAAATATCTATACGACAGGAGAATGGTATGGCCGAGCCTTGCAGAGATCTCGGTTCACCCTAGGACAGGGCGAGTGCAGCTCTTAACATGGAACCCCAATACCTCGTGTGTAAAAACAACTTAACCCCATTTCGACGAATGGCGGCTTCTCGAGTTGGCTCAGCCTCAGGATCCAAGTTACGGGGTCACACAAGAAGCACCCCACAGAGAACACATTATTGGGGACGTCCAGAAGTGATAGAACTAGTCTTTGGCGCCTGGTACTCAAAAAATGCGTATGTGGCTTTGCAGGCGTTTGTCCTGAAAAACATGTCATGGCTAAATCTTGTTACCTTGTATGACTTAGTGCGAGTATCCACGATTCAGAGGCCTTGTCATGTTGAGAAGGCTTCAGATGATAATAAAGCGAAATTTAACGAATTCACATGGATATGCCTGATAATTCCTGCAGTTAGCGGGGGATCGGGATAGCTCTGACTTTCGAACTTTCATGATGATTATAATTTCAGGGATTCTACATTATTTCTAGCTCTTTCGTGCAGTTCACGCCTTGAGTAAAGAATGGATCGAGGAATGCTCAACCCCGTATTATATAAACAAAAGAGAGCTGCGATGTCGACATCTGACTGTTCAGCGAGCCAGTGGAACGCTAAAAGCATTGAATATTTTAGAAATCCGAAAGTAGAAATATAAAAGAAGATTCCCAACTACCGGTGAAAAAACGGTAGTAGTCGAGAACCGACCTATCCTAGACATCGAATCGAATTTCCATATACCAACAAAAACAGTTCCTGCATAAAATACCCACATCTCAAGCCACAACTGTCTTTAAGATAGTCGACGATGGCGATCTTGATGATCTTAAATGAGTACCCTGAACTTATTTAGCATGATATTCTATGAGGAGGCCTTGAATAATTCTGGGGGAGAAACCTACTCCTATTTGCCGTTCATCCCTCCTGACACCATTCAATATGTTAACGTCCGGAAGTTCGCAGGAGAGGTCAGGTGGATTATTCAAGATAGCCACTGAAATCTCTCCTCGATAAAAGGAAGGCTGGCGTCTTTATGGGCATTAATACCTATACTTATCCAGGCGTCTCTACTAACAACCTAGAATTAGTACCCAACTCGTGTTAGACCGTTTTGACCTGTTCACCAAGATTCCGCCAAGCCACGACCTTTCGGCACTCACTCCTATGGTCTGTTACGGGCGAAGCGAGATCAGAACCGCCAAAGTCAAGGTCACGGGTTTATTTTGAATAGATGATTTCATGCAAGCTGGATGATTTGATGATTCAAGGGAAAGGCCGTAAACTGTAGCGGTTTCAACGCACTTCTCAGTTGTCTTTGTGCTCGTATCACATCTCAGGAATGAACATATCCAATAAGCGTGCAGTAAACTCCGCCATACGCCACCACCAACACTGCAATAGATCGTGCATCTAACCCACGTTGTTCTGAAGCCTTTCAATAAATGGAAAAGCCCTCTGTTCTACGCACCTGAATCCTTCGGTCGCACCGCTTTTACCGTTATCTACCTTTTGCAACTACTATACTTTAACTCAACAGCATTGTGTAAAAAGGCTTGAGAGCTTGCATAATTGTTTCGTGAATGCGCATTAAAACCCACTTCCTCTACCAGAATCTTGCAGACTTTTCAGGAGGTAAGTTATACTAGTCACGAATACCAGAAATACTAGAGACTAAATGGTGTTAGTTATAGTGATCATGAGTGCCCCGATCTGTCTGTAACGTGCCGAGTCCAGAAGATGCAAATATTATGGTTGTGATCGGGGGGTACTTCTCTTGGTACTGTCTCGGAACGGCTGATCCAGGGACTTGGGATGTTTCCAACCCTCTTCACACAGCATAATTGGTGCTTATAAAAACTTCGCCTAACTTAAGACTTTAGTAATAGGCCAGAACATTCTAGGATTAACACCTCTTTGTCTGGACTGGCTATTTCCCTAAGACTGGACGCACGGCTAAGCTCACTATCACCACGTCACCCCTCACTTGACGCGGGAGCCTCGCGGCCAGACCATTATCGGAACGCATCTGTGACTTGATTTCACGGGCCGTGCCTATCCATTTCCCTGCCACTCGGCTTACCTTCGGCTAGAATGCTCATGGGATCAAGTGTCCGGTATGTAAGATTTCCTCGGAGGTGCTTTGGAAATTGGTATCCTAAAATTATTTGCAGATTCTTGAAGATGTGTCCACGGGAAAATACAACGAATACTGTCAACTTGTTACTGTATAAACTTAAAGTGTTCTTTTACCTGCTTACATGTTAAGAATAGTCTTGGCGGGGTGCTATATTGGCTCTTGTTTTCATTCCCTTCCCCACAGGTATGTACCTATATCTTCCCTGATACCACAGCTCGTACGATGTTATTCCCCTGATATCTATTTCAGCAAATCTTCTCTGGCGTTTATTACGAGTTGCATGAAGCTGAAATTCAAAATTTCCCTTGGATTTCGAAATTTTCATTGGTTGAATGAGATTCAACCTGAGCTCCACACCGAAGGAGCAGGCATTGGCGGGGAAAGCAACCAATCTTCCCATATCCCAGATGCTCAATCTAGACCACCATAGAATTGGAAATGGACTCTTGCATCTCTGAATTCTGGTCAGCATGCCCCACCTTTGAGTTTTGGAATAGATCCCAACCACTCGGGGAAATATGGACCATAATTCCGTCGGACAACCCTCCTTTTCAACTCCTTAAGTATTCTTTGATGCCACCCGCCAAATCCATTCGACACTCGCTTCATACCACCTTTAGTGGCACAGAGAGTAAAAAAGCGCTTCTCTACCTCATCTGTCGTAGATAGACCACATCCTTAGTCCATCCGCACCAGTAGCGCGTCTAAACCGCGCTTCGTGCTACTCTGCGAAGATCCTCAATCATGTTAAACAGCTTTTAGTAATTAATTCGGCATCTGTATTCCCGAGCCTCCCCGAGCTCCGCTGCCCATACTCATGCCATGATATATCTTACCACATCTGAATATCATTGCATGCGAGCAATCAATATTTCAAAAAATTACATGTCAGAACATGTGTTAATGGCAAGTACCATTTGTACATGGTGGCAATCGGCAGTTTTGCCCACTTCAAGAAGAGGCGTTTTTGCTAGAGATATATGAAGTGATTCTGCCCAAAATCTAAGTACACCTTCTTAGAGCTTCTACATATCTCTTTATCTCCTAAAGTAGTAATTTTCAATCCTCAAATAATTTTCTTCTTATTTCTGAAAGCCAACCTCTTTCCAATCCATATACTATGTGCTTCGCGCTCTACATGCAATTTCATGAATGTCGCTGCAGAGAACATCCAACACTCAGACGCTGTTCAGATTATCCCCGCTGCCATAATCAACTGTGGCCAGATACTCGGCAACTACCTCCTCCCCCTTCTTCTGGGGGTCCAAATCCGCAGGAAGAGCCAAACGGGAGAGATTATTGTCCCAGGCATCAACCTCTACCACAGCAACCGCACCCCCCTGCTTAGATTCTGAAAATCTAACGAAGCTCGGTATCGGATCGAGGTATGATTGAGCGCATCTTTCTATTATCTGTTGCTAACAGGATGTGATGTATAGGGCAGTTCTCTATCACTATGCTGAAGTATATTGAAGCCACAGCTACCACTTAAATCCCATTCAAAATCCGTAAAATCGCCAAAGTTCACTTCTAGAAATACATGAAACTATGGAATTTTTTCTCTAAAATATGGCACCTCCCCTTATCGGACAGGACTATCGAATTAAACTACGCTGCATACGGCACATATTACCCACATGATTTTCTTCACGATGCTGCATCACTTTCCCGATCGTCAATGTCACGTCATTCAGGCACTAAGTCCAGAAAAGAAAAAAAAGTTGTTATGGTTCGCTTCTCTCCAATGACGTTTTGGTACAACGCACAAAACTTTTGTTCAGCTGGCATGGTTGAGTCGCTTAGCTGTGTGTGCTTGGTGACCTTTACGGCCTTCGTTATTTGAAAGTACCTTTTTGCGAATTACCAATGAAGGTGTTGAGTAGGCCTTTTGTTTTCAAGGAGGTGGCTTTGAGAGAGTGTTGACCGTGGTGGAGTTTTCCTTTTTGATATCGGTGGGAATATCGTCACTTGAGCATCTCTTCGGGTATTTGAACACTTCACTGTATTTCTTTCGTGGGTCACTAATTTTCCATATGATCATTTAAAATTATCGCATACCCACTTCAAATTCCCGACATGTGTAACATTTACATCCTCTCCATAGCCGCCCCCCACAATTACTCTTTACATCCTCTCCGAAGCACCCCACCTCACTGGTGTGCTCCACCCAACCAATGAGCATATACGAAACATATTCTAGAAACCCTGCCACGTGCTCCGTGATCGCACTAAACCCACCTACGCCACCAACCACTAAGTGAACCAGCTCTCCCGCCGCTTGTCTTGGTCAGTAGTCTAGTCTCCCACACCAAAAGCGTGTACTTCGTACTTGTACCAATCGCCATTTACACACCACTCAGTCTCGTATGTTCGTCTCCAAACTCGCTTTCCTCCCTCAAAATCCGGTGGTACTTGAGATCCACAAGACCCCGTCTGGACTTCCTCTAGTGCTCTTGGTAACCGCGGCAACCTCGCCTCAATTCAGGAATAGCCCTCAATCACTAGCTCTATACCTTCATGTCATATAGTATACTTCGTACCTATACCAATGGCAGATAACACATCTTTGGCTTACCTGTGACCTTCCACAATTCTTTCTTTCTTTTTCACCTCGCCCTCGAAATTTGGGTCTTGGAATTTGTCGTCGAATAGGGTCTTCTCTCGAGATTTAGGCAGAATACATTCTACTTCTCTGCGCTATTTTTGAAATCCAAAACTCTGCCGTGTCACTCATCCCCAAAGTCTGCAAGTGAAACCAAAGTAGGAGATACTTGCCGTACCGAACATATACACGATCTGCCAACCAAACCAACGCGGCTGTCAAAGTTGCTTCCGCGCTACTTTACCCCGTGGTGCGTGGGCTCTTCCCGCTGCGCCGTGCTCGCGCAGCCTGAAGTTGACTGTTGGGGAAGCTAACACCGTTCAGCTCTCACTCCCGTCCGTAACTTTGCATGCTACAAGCTAGTGTTATATTTTTTACAGGGTACACGTCCTTAGTGAGTTATTCTTCTCGCATTGGCTTACTCCGTCTTCGATTGACGGAGTATTATACTTTGGACAAGGTACTTGTCAGTACAACTACTTTTCCGCTGTGCAACAAACACGTGAACAATGGCTGGAATGTATTTCAAGCTACTTGTGGTACACCCTGAGCTACCACTTACAACCTTTAGTTATAGAGAGAAGATATATGATACAAGGTACATGGTAGTCCACTTGGTTTCCAACAACTGTTTTCGTCACGTGACTCATATTTAAAGATTATTTTGGTACTTTCTTACGACACTTTACCACAATTCGCACCCCTATATACCTCAAAGGCTCAACTTGTAGCAAAGACCTAATCATAAAAGCAGGTGATGAGAACGAAGAACATATTTGAGCTTATGGGAAAGCTATAGACATTCAATATCTTCCCCTTTGAGGTTGTAGCTTTCTTGCGGTCAGTTTCGAAACTTAGATGAATTCTGCGTCTTTCCTCAGTTTGAAGAGAATATCCTTGATTCAGTTCTATCACATACCCATATTTACATTTTAGTCATCACTCTACAATCCGCTGTTTCATACCCGCCGTTAACCCCCCTCAAATTAAGCGTAAACTCTAAGCTCTTTATGAGCCATACTTTAGAACAGTTCCATACATCACATGCTTCTCACAGAAAGTGGCTACCATGAGGTTTACTCCCGATCCCTAGGCATAATCGGATACCTCTGGGGATCTCAATCACCTTAACGGCAAAAGACAAACGGTGAAGCTACCCCTTCCTTCCACCAACGTCTGCCGTTTCCTCTTCAGTAACGTCATAGGCCCTATTTCGGGGGCTCAATAAACCTTGATGTGATAGGTAAACGCATCAAAGGCTTGGAATGTAGCCGCGCTTAGAGAGGAAAGAATTGCTCGTAGGTGAAACACGCCTTCTAGAACAGCTCCCGTCCCGCCCTCGGCTCTTTTCCTCCACGATATAGGGACCAAGATGCCGAGAGTTTCTTTTCCCCTATTTCGTTTTTTTTAAATATCTAGGCAAGGAAAGATAACAGACCGTAATATTAGAGAAGCTCGCAGGAACCGGTATCAAGCAGATAGTAAATATATCCTACATTACACGGCCCAGCCTTACGTTACCTAGTAGCCGGCTCTTAAAGTGCAGGCACTCAGCGGGATCACTACATTTGCTTGCATTTTGGGTCTGCAGTACACAGAGAACTTCTAGCGGTTTCGTGAGGTTGGTGTTTCACTGCAGCCGGACCGAAAGGAGGTTATTTCGAGGATGTCCGTATATTGGAGAAGGCAAAATCTAATTGGTTCGTGAGCGCCAATTTTGATACTAATTGCACCTGTAAGTATCAGCAGTCATCTATCTGCAGCTTCGGTTGGTCGTTCTTCTTCGGCCAACCGGCCAGTAAGTAGGTTACCGGTTTCTCGGGACCTAGATGCGCCATCTGACCGATATCTTGCCGTCTATCCCGTGTGTTTGGATCTAGGGTCTGAAAAGTGTTGGCAGTAGGCCCTGCACACTAGGAGTCCTGTCTGATCATCTGCCACTAGTACGTGAAGGTGGTAGGCTTTTCACCAACCAGCGGTACCATCAGATCAATCATGAAACGCCTAAAACTGCAACGAGAAAGCTTTAGGAGACATCCTTTGATGCTAGGAACTAGGAAGGAATATCCGAGTTCTAGTCTGAATTAATAGCCTATCTACCCGGCACTCAATCGGAACGCTGAAGGTGTAGTGATGTCTTCCCGCCCCCGAATGACATCCCTCAAAGGACCACACGGAATCCATCCACCTCCTAGTTCTCCCATCTTCAGTTCTCAACCCTTCCCCAACCCTTGTAAGTTAACACACTTTCCCGGTTTAAGATTCTGCAAGCTGCCATTTGGAGAGTTAATGCAATCGTTACCGCTCGACGTCCCAGTATGTTGTATCGAGGGCCAAGGATACGGGCAAGGACTAGGGGCTACCAAGTCCTTGGGTCTTACCGTGTGACAAGCATAGAAATTTTCGCACTAAGTGATCGGGCAAAGAGATGTTTAAGACAAAAATGAACCAATGGGTAATGAATTTCGGCATATTGCTCGGGGAGATCGCTACCAGTATGAGGCCCTGTGTATCATGGAATCTGGGGGGCGTTCGACGAGGGTTGCCGCTGGTCCTGCATTTGTATATCCATCATTAAATTGAGATTAAGTTTAAGATTAAGATCGATTGTTGCACGGCGTTTATCTCCCGAGTGCCATTGTGGGTCCTAAATTTCAAAAAACAGAGTTAGATTTTGCTTCGTCTAATGTCATGAGAATCTTTCAGTTCTGACCTGATTTGACACTCACTGTAGCCAAATCAACACCAACTCAAGGCATAAGCACGCTGTTGTACAGGTTCTATCATCCTGGGACTCCTGATTTCTCGTATATTCAACAAGGTAGCGTCACCATTCCTCTCGCTGACCTCGAGAACGCCTCATTCCGGATAACTTGGCTCCCGATTCCCTTCATTGCATTCCAAAGTACAAGCAGAGTTGCTTGAAAAGAAAAGAAGAGGCAAAAGAACTCACATATTCGATCCTTACAAGTGCCAAGCCTTCCGACACCAACACAGGTGGTCAGTGTATAAGACGTCCCATTTCCGATCCTAGTCGCCACGAGCTACACTTGCAGAACTCGCCGAAGTCTCTACGAATCTAGCGATGACATGTTGTGGTGGAGTGGCGTAGATGGTGTGCTCGATCTCTAATTCTCCTTCTCATGTACGTGTTACAAAATGTGTAATTAAATTCTAAGAACGTTTCGGCGAGCTACTTTATGCTCACGATATTTCAACATAGTGGCTCGGATAGAGGAGCAGGTCCCAACTTTCGTCATCATCCCATCTTTCCTACAATGTCTCAACCTCAATCTAGTCTAAGATTAGTACCTTTTTCCTGCAGAATCCCTGCAGGGTCCCTGCAGCTTCATGTTAATTCACGAAAACTGAAATATGAAAGTTTGTTTTCCGGTCCTCACCATACCTTGGCATGCAGTTGCGGGGAAGGTAGTGCAGAGGCGGCGCCACAATCGTCCAAACTCGTATTAAGCGTGTGGTTATGTTTAATGCAGCATACATGCCGAATTGAGGGATGATCCCTCTACAAATTCCATGTGGTGGCTAATCTAAAGTTGACTGGCGTGCGTTGATTTTGCATCTTGCATCTTAATATGCCGTGCCCAGGCATCGAGGCCAGTTACCAGGCTAGGAAGATACCAGGATTAAAAGCACGCGGAAAGAGATGGTAGCGTGGCATGCGGGAAGACAAAAAGATTGCAGGGCTGAGAGCGTGCTTAGTGAGATGTAGAGCCTTGGGCTTGGAGTGCTGTGAGCACCACAGTTCGGCGGTGGTGACTGGCGGCAGGCAGTTGTAAAGCAGGCTCAGCCCACAACTACCATAACGGCACTTCTTTCTTGGTTTTCCGAATTCAGCAAAGTCCTATTTGAGCTAGCGTTGTTGGTGGCTTTGAGTTGACCCTGTTGGTGGAATCTAGGCTGTGATCGGTCCCCCAAACGACTAGACAACCTAGGTGTGGGCTACGGAGTGGTTGCAGGAATCTGTACAACGATGGTTAAAGTCTCCACAGTGAGCAGATAGTTAGCTAGCTTTGTGTACTTGGAGTATGTTTGGAGGGTCGGTTGTTGGTGGCTTGTTAGATTTATGGAGAGTGCTGAATGGTGGGAAAATTCTCTATCCACTCAGTCGTCGCAATACTTTATTTTTTTCAACTCGCAAAATGGATAGCAGTGGCCCTCTTCTTCAAATCTGCATGCCTACACTGTTTTGGATAGAAGCACCATCAGGACTTGTGGACGTAGGACAGATGAAGAGGTAGAACCGGGCTCATAGGGGCATAGATATGAGATGTATCGTTGTTTACCTGTTGGTATATTTTATGTTGGGGTAGATGTCGGTTATCCAAGGTTTAAACATTGAATGCTGTAGAGGGGATGTATGTTTGATGCATTAGTTCTTGGCATTGAACATGCTAATGGTAGGTCTAGGTGGCCGTTATGGTGCGACCAAGAAGATTCTATAGCAACTCTAGCTTCAACCGTGATGGGGAATTGATGGCGGGGGCAAGGCTAGAAAAATGGAGTTTGCAAGGACAAGAAAGTTGTGATGGAGACACAATACCGTGAATACTTCTCCATAATCATAATCATAATCAGAAAGTGAAACTAAAGAACTGTGAAAGAACACAAGGGAATCGATACGCTGTTGTTCGAGAGCATGCACAAGCAATAAGACGGTGCGCAAAAGTGAGTCTTGACCTAGAAGTTGGACAACAAAAATTGGAGATGGAGAGCGAATACTGGCAGGGAAATTGGGATGTTGTAACTTCTGCGATCAATGATGCATTGAAAAGAGTGGAAGCATTCGATTCTCTCTATAAAGGCCTTACAAACTATTGATAGTTGTAGTCTGGTTGAGCGCTCCCAACGTACACAGAACCCTCCAGCAGTGTAATGTTTTGAAGATAGCCCGTAGTTCAGCCACAGTAGTTGAGGTGCCGTATGCCTCTCGTCCGTGGTAAGCTGTTACTGTGGAAATGGTCCTGACCTCGATTGAGGCAAAATGGTAATGTTAGGGGGTTGTGTTCCTGCAGCACGGGACGTGATTTTGCAACTGAACTTCTCGGCTAAGGGAGTCAGTAAAGGGTTTTAGTTGCCATGTAGTACAAAAGTTTCGATGGGTTAACGATTTCAAATCGTAAGTGATATGTTATCCCGCTCATCTCCTTCAATGGGCATATTATCATCGGGGAATGATTCTTGAATCTCTTGTTCCGTTGCCTCCATCCCCTCTGAGCTCATGAGCTTGTTATTTTTGTCCTCGGCTAGGAAGAAATATATTAGAATTATGGCCCATCATACCCACCAAAGGAACACTTACTCTTTGGTTCGACTAGTAGATTCTCCTGGACCTCGCAATCCTGTAATATGGAATCATCTCCTATTTCACTCCTCTTCCCAAGTATACAGCCTGTAAGTTTGCAGCCCTTGCCAACCACCACCCCATCCATCAGGAGACATCGTGTTAATTTAGCACCTTGCTTGATATGACAATTGGCCCCAATGACGCACTCCTTCACCGAGCACTTCTCTTCTACTGTTACATTTTCGGCTAGAAGGCAATCAGGTCGAGTGACTGTAGTCTTTGAAGCGATCCCCTCTGGGTAAGCAACCTTGCTGTGGTGGGCAAATGGTGATGAAGCATCTCGGCCAATGGTATCAATCCCTTCAAGTTTCGCCAATTGTAAAGAGATTGATAGTAGGATTGGTGCTGTGTCAACCCGACGGATTAATGGATTCGGGGCATTAGGCTTCGCTTTGGGCTGTATATAAGCTAGGATCGGGGGAATTGCTAACCCTGCTTTTGTATCTATGGGCGTTTCCGGTAAGGTTTTCCTAAGGTTGGAGGTCCACGTTGTACTCAGGTCGCTATAGTCTATACTGTCGTGCTGTGGATTATTTTCAAGCAGATTATCGTCAGCTTTGACGGGATTAGCAGCAGCAAAAATTTCTCTCAATCCCAGTTTATCCCCGAGACCATCTTGCCATCCAGCTTTCGACCACCACCCAATAACATCTTCCCCGATGCTATCCATATGCTCATTCTTGTTGATCATATCCATAACCCAAGCAGGGAATACATATATGTGAGCATCTCTATGAGAACTTAGCATTCGCAATCGAGGATGAGCTCGGATGAGGCTGTGACGAATAGGCAAGCTCTTCTTTTCTTCCGTGATATCATTCAAGGTATCCGTTGGAATTGAGTATACGAGCTTCGAGACATGTGACAACAATGAAGACTTTGACGGTGGTACCGGACCATCTTCAAGTGGCGATGTCGCAATGAAATCCGTTTCCTCTCCTTTAATAATAGTCTCCCCTTTCGTTTCATACCACACACCAAGACCTCCTCTCCGCCCTCCCTTCTCACCACCTTGGGCCATTTTAGGACCCGTAAACTCGTCGCCCCCACCGGTAGCGCCACCGAGTCCAGCTTCTTTGATCATCCATGCTTCGATTAAGGATTCTCCTCCAAGCTCACATACCAAGTCACATGGGAGGACAATGAAATCTCCTTTCACTACTGCTCGAACTTCTGGCAGTCTTAGTATCTCAGCAGTACCGGTATTTTGGTCAAGGTCCTTGGGTGCAAGCAAATCTGGCTTGGGAAGAGGCAGTCCGGTCAAATGTGGATTGGTGTTTAGTGCCACCGTAAGTGCTGGCGCGGATGAAGGTGGTGCGATCAGTGTGATATCTGTCGCGCTGTAAGTGGAAGAAAATATTAATTAAGGAGTAGGCTTTAGCACAGCTGAAATCTCAAGTGTCGATATGACTTTTCACTTGAAAAAGCTAAGAGCTATACCGTCATATACTTCTAGTGCCTTCCAAGCTTGGCCTTGACAAGCAGCCTAGGTAAAGGATGCAGAGCCTTCATATTTTGAAAACCCATCCAAAAAATATACTTACTTGTGACACCCATTCGGTAGCAAAAGTCGATAGGATACCACACCATAGGCCGGTTGGCAATTGGGATGAGAGCTTTCGGATTCTCATCTGGATTTGCTGTAAATGTAGGGAACGAGGAGCCTGGCCCACATAATATAATGGCTTGGAAGCCAGGAGCTGGCATCGAAAGTGCGTGAGGCATTGTGTCGTCGTAGAAGTGTGCTCACTTATCTGTGAGCCTTGCTGCTGAAATAATACTTGGGCTTGTTCACAACTAGGAGAGCTAGGCCCGGGTTTTTTAAGGAAAGAGGCTCACGGCTTATATGGTTGAAGCAATCAGAGTAAATTGTAC
Organism: Tricladium varicosporioides; assembly: GCA_021365295.1. Taxonomy (NCBI): domain Eukaryota; kingdom Fungi; phylum Ascomycota; class Leotiomycetes; order Helotiales; family Tricladiaceae; genus Tricladium; species Tricladium varicosporioides. Next base: position 146,297 of record JAJTIW010000013.1, on the reverse strand, counting down.
CAAGGCTGCGCTTCAAAAAGGCGGAATCAAAGTGTGTGAGCTTAGCGATGTGATAAATATAAATTTCAAGATATTGTTTGAAGCTAAAAAGAGTCATGGCTGCTGAGTCATCAACGCGGCTCAAAATATTAAATTGCCCAACGATCACGTGCATCTACCTCGGCTTGAAGGTCGCGGTGGAAACGGGTCATCAACAAGCTTGTGAGCTTCCCAGCCCCCTCAGCATTTCAGCATTCGTACCTCATGCGCCGTACTCGAAACCCATTGCGCATTCACACCACGAATATTTGGTCGGCAGGAGGGAGAGAAACATGAGAAAATCGCTCTAAATGTCATATTCATACGATCGCTACGAGCGCAACACGCGCAGAGGGGCTACAGGAGGCTCGCGTCGAGGTACTCTTACATACTGGCTCCCATTGGCTTTGACAGTAACGGTCGCGACCGTTGGAATTGCGGCTTGGATATGGAGTGAACGAAGCGACGATGAAGAGGAGGAGGGGAGACCGCCAGGTCCACCGCCAGATAATGTATATGATCAGCCAGGTTACGGGAGGAATCCAGATGGAACCATTCGCACAGGGCCTCCGTCGTACGCTGATGTACGCCCAGGTGAAGTTGCATATGGTACCGTTGCTCCACAGCCGGAGGAATCACAAAGCTATATGGCACGAATGTCGGGCGCATTAAGGAGGACACCCAGCCCCCAACAGGTCTTCGACGGTGTTAGTAGAACCGTGGTAGGAGGCGTTGCCGCTGCAGGCGCTGTAGTTGGGAGCGCATTATCTTCCATCAGAGAAGAAGACAAAAATGCATATAAAGATCATAATGCGTGGTCCGAAGAGGCGGAAGCACGAAAGAAAGGAATCACTTCCGCCCCAGGCCCAATTGAATTGCGATCAGAAGCAGGAGTTGTCTCTACACCAAGAACACCTGTCAGCAATGGAAAGCGAAAGACTGTTGCCATTGTCTTATCCGCCGAGGATCATTTGGATATGGAGGATGATGAAGATAGTTTCCATGAACATGCTGTATGAGAGCCCTCGACCTTGCCCCTGATTATCGCTAACTCAGACAGTCTATTTTGTCCCACCTCCCAAGAAACACTGATTTTTCAAAAACGCGATTATTTGTACTCATTTACTCGCCTACACTGAAAGAGCATCCTCTAGATGCCTCTGCTCCTAAACCAGGGTCCCTTAGTTCGTCATTTTCTAATATTGGCCACGACCAAGCACAATCACCACCTGCAGGTGAAGAGAAGATGCCGTAAGCTTAGCCGTCCGTACCTATGGCATTTAGCTAATTCTTGACAGGTCAACTGCTTCCGGTTCTCCAGCATTCAACGCTGTCTATTCACAAGCTCTGGGCCTAGTCGAGAAGGAGACCATGGTCCTCCCCTTTACTACCCCAACTGGACATGTGCATATCCTACGGCACTTGGGTCCAGAAGTCGTTTATCTACAAGAGTCTCTTGCTGGAGAAAATGGCGAAGTTATCACGCATCTTCAAAGTTGGCTTCGTCAAGATGTTGTCCTTGTTGTTGGAGCAGAAGGCGGACATGGAGGTCTTGCAGACAGTGAGTCTGAAGCAGAGCAGCCTGACAAAAAAGACCACTGGTGGGAAAAGGAAGACCGTGTTGGATTAGGACGAGGCGTTGTTGTCGTCGAGGGTCTCCGTGTAGGTGACGATTGGGCTCGGCGGGTCGAAAATAGGGATTGATTTGTTTGAAACAATGGCGTTGCAATTGAAGTTAACAGCTTACTCTGGCTTCTAGGTTCAAGGTGGGGGTTGAATTTGATTTCTTGGGATATGTAGCTCTCTAATGCACATGGTGTGCATCGGAGCTGCCTGAATACGAGCAATGTTCATGAAAGCTTATTACACATTTTTAACACTCAACAGTCCGTTGGTTCGCTTCTAATTCTTGCCTGTGTGGTAAGTCGAGTCGCAACGTGCTGCTGTCGCCCTAGATTAAACGCTCTTGCCACTTAGGTGCCTAGGTATCATTAAGTGTCATTCAATATAGCAATAAGACTTTTCAAACGCTACAACCCCTTTCCAGCTAATAATTGACCTCACACTACTAATAGTTAACTACGGATAACTATTTGGACACTAATTCGCATGTCGATCCCGACCCCGTGGCTCATCAGCAACCTCCAGACTAATCCCGGTCAAACACGAGTGGTTAAGTTCCTCGAATCCTTCCGTTTAATTCAAGATGCCTTACATATGTTGTGTCTGCCTCGTACGGGTTTTGAAACGACCGAGCGTGCGGAAGACTTCCTATTTCACGGTTTAAAATGTCATTAGACCAGCTGGCTGTGTTGTTTTACGAGATACTAGCAATGCTTTGTAGACGGCACTGCCACTTTGATCATCCAATCACTTTTCTACTCAGCCTAAATTACCCTACCAGAAATATTACTCCCGTTCCAGAAACTGCAAATGAGAGGCGCGAGTAAGCTGGATATATAACATTCTATTTGACCTTCTCTAAATCGATTGTTATTCTTCCATTCATCTAGTAAAATTACAACACATTGGCAGCACACATTCGCAACAAATTCAACCTCAAATTGAACTCCTCGAAACTATGTGGGAATGGCTCAGGGAATTTGGCTACAAAATTTCAGACTTTTTCAGATTCATCTGCTCCTCATGTAGCGGCATCAATTGTGTTTGCGCCTTCTAATTCACGCCATGGTCACGTGCACCTCAAATATATGGCCACAAGCTTAATTTCACCTGTTCAACATCTACCTAAGAAATTCGACCCCACCATCCTCTACCCCACCACAATCACAACCACAACACCCCTCCAAAACCACAAAATAGGTAGACAAAATGTCGCACGCACGAATAGAAGAAGTTAGCGACAGCGACCTAGACAGTGACCCCTCTGAAGGCGACATCTCAGACGTTGAATCCGAACTTGACTCCCAAGAAATCCTCCGTCGCCGCGACCCAGCTCCCAAAGGTCCTAAACCCTCTCAAGTGCAACCACCTCACGCAAATCCCTCCCTCATAAATCCTTCAAATATCCAAACATCAAGCGATGGGACGCAGTTCCAAACAACGCAGGATGAAGCCAAGTACAAGAATTTCGAATGCATATACCCCGTTTATTTTGATATAAAACGGAGTAGAAAAGAGGGTAGAATGGTAGGGAAGGAACTTGCGGTGGAGAATCCGTTAGCTAGAGAGATTGTAGCTGCTTGCGGGAGGTTGAGATTAGAGGCACTTTTTGAGCCAGCAAAAATACATCCGAAGGATTGGGCGAATCCGGGGAGGGTGAAGATTAAGTTAAAGGGGGGGAATAACCCTACGATCAAGAACAGTATGTTGTCCCAATTATTTTTGGTGAGAAAGGTGGATTTGGCTCATAGCTATGGACAGAACATCACCTCTACACCCTAATATCAGCCCACCTGAAATCCAACCCCACAACCCCCGAATCTGCCCAACGCGTCCGTATCCCTGGTGTTCCAACTCCTGACCCTTCGAAACCTTATCCTGAACCCGCAATACCCAAAGGCTGGAAAATGGGCACAATATTACCATATTACAGTTCTGCGATTACGGGTGGTGGTGTAAGTGAGAATTTCTTTAAGGATATGATGGCTGAGATGCAGGGTGCAGGAGGTATGCCAGGAGGAGGGATGCCGGATATGGCGGCTATGCAAGCTATGATGGGAGGTATGGGAGGTATGGGAGGTATGGGTGGTATGGGTGGTATGGGTGGTATGGGTAGCGCAGGACCGAGCGGAAGTGGAGGCACTGGTGGAGGGGGTAAGAAGGAGAAGAAAAAGATTAAGCGGTGAAGTGGTCATTTGTGACAAGTTATTGATCACTGAGAATCTTGGAAGATGTCGACCAAGGTGGCTGTCATCAAAACCACTATAACTTAATTTTCGGCTCTTCGTCATTAGAAGCTGCAGACAGGTAGTTATAGATGTGTGTTATATAAGTGCATGTTCTCAATATTGACATCCGTTCACGATTGTCTGCATTCTCCATTTTAATTCTTCGTCGACCCTCTCCACGATTATTCTAGGATTTTGCACCAAGCTATACGCTCTGGAACAGTGTTTCTATAGCCGGCTTGCTTCTTCCTTAAGGACACGGTATGTCCTTTCCTGAAACTGACTGATGAGTGCAACACTCGTATCAATGATGGGTCTCCAATGCTTACGTTTTGCGTCCTAATGCACCGCACGAGTTTAATAACATACAGAATTAATCTTTGGTGTAATTGAAATGCACCTCACTGCAATGTTACGGGTGTTGCACTCTTCACACAGGAACAAGCTGAAGTCTAATTGATGACTAGTTTCCAATTTATGCTTTACCTCGTGGATTGCAAAACACTAATCACACATTTTTGGAGATTCAAAGTCTCCGTTGTCAATATAGAGAAAGCCTACTCTAGCACATCACCTCCCAAAATTTTCAATCAAAAGTCAGACGACAATAAAAGGCTTGCCCGATCGAAACAAGCTGCCCCTCGATTCAAATTCATTCTTCTAACACAAATATCATTTATTACAGATAATCTACATCCAACATTGTTCATATTGGAGGCCAGGGCAGAGAGTTGGAATTTGGTCATAACTGGGGTAAAATCCGACTTTAGTCGGACGATCTAGGAGAAGATATGCTTGTGTCATAGAGTCTAATAGCGGCATACCGCTTCAGCGTGAGCCCCCACACTGACATACTATCACAACAGCTGTTTCTTGGCTACGGCGGTGTTTCTTCAATTTTTGTCTCTTGCTCTTTCTCGAGTTTTGATTCATTCTTGTAGAGTAACTCGCTACACCAGCTTGCTAATCATCTTGCCTCAGTCCTATGGGATCATTGGTATCATCATTGCTATTTTCTACACCTCTTGAAAAGTTGGAAGAGCATGAATCAATATTGAGTTATTGCCTCTCTATGATTCGCAGTAGCAAAATACTGGGCCGTGCAGGGTTAGTGGTTGGAGAAAACCAACATCCCCAATTCACTTAAGGCCAACACATATATAGTGCTGCCATGCAACAGGGATATGATCACCCAATATGATCACCCAATATGATCCCTCAAAAGTATGTGGCTTCGACTAAATCGGCAGGTAAAGGCCGGGAAAACATAATATTATCTGACTGACTCAAAGATCCAACACCTGCCAACAAACTACTAAGAAGACTCCTCGCAGTAATTCTTATAAAGGTTGACTAGGAATTACCGCTCCTTCTTCAAACTCAAGAATGGATTCTTCAAAAATTACAAACTTGGCTACGACAATCGCAGTGAACACTGCAACGGTCAATTCGTATCTGAGCTCCAATGGCCTTCCCCTGCCTTCCTTCGGCGTGGATGCCTCAAGCAAATCTCTCATTCCTCCAGAAGAAACAGAGATTGAAGCTGCGCGGGTAGCAGTCATTGATGCAACATTAGAGCTTAGAGATTTAATGATGGGTCCAAAAGAGCATCTAATGAGTTTCACCGTGAGTATCTTTGGTAGCTGATGTTATTAAAGGGTTTAGAGCTAATATTAGATTAACACAGCACGACTGGTTACTTAGCATGCAAGCCATTAGTCGATTCAAAATTGCCACGAGTTTTGGCATTCATGACGAAGCTACCTTCGACGAAATCGCAGAAAAGTGCAATATCAATGTGACTGATGTACGACGAATTCTTCGTCACGCAATGACGAAACGTATCTTTCAAGAGCAGAGAAAGGGTGTGGTAACACACACCGCTGCTTCTAGACTTTTAGCAGAAGATTCCCAGATGGCTGATTGGGTTGGAACAAGTACAGAAGAGCTTTGGCAAGCTGCTTCGCAAACGGTCAACGCTATGATAAAGTATCCGAATTCGCAAGAGCCGACGCAAACAGTATGCCTCTATCCCCCCCCCCCCCCCCCCCCCCCCTTGGTACCGGCTACTGATAACTCAAGGGTTTACTCTCGCAAATAACACCGAGCTCTCCGTCTTTCAGCTTCTATCCCAGAACCCTCATCGAGCACGTCGTTTTGGAAATGCGATGAAGGCTTGGACAGAAGACACAAGTTATAATTTGCAGTATCTTGTTGATGGATATCCTTGGGGAATGCTACAGAACGGCAAGATCGTCGACGTGAGTCTTCTAGTGCCTCAATATCCATCCCAAGCTGAATTTGTTAGGTCGGTGGATCTCATGGCTTTGCCTGCACTGCTTTGGCTGCCCGCTTTCCTAACTTGACCTTTGTTGTTCAGGACCTTCCAACTGTGGTTGCTGCAGGAGAAAAAGACATGTCACCTGAATTTGCTGATCGAATCGAGTTTATGGCCCACGATTTCCTGACAGATCAGCCGGTTAAAGATGCAGATATTTATTTTTTCCGTTGGATTTTCCATAATTGGTCCGACAAGTATTGTGTAAAAATCTTGAGGGGTCTGATACCAGCTCTGAAAACCGGTGCACGTGTTGTCGTGAATGATGGCGTCTTACCAGAACCTGGAATAATGTCGAATTGGCGTGAAGATAGACTCAGGTCGATGGATCTTACGATGCTAGAGTTGCAGAACTCTTGCGAGCGAGATTTAGACGACTGGGCAAAGCTGTTTAAAAATGCCGATCCCAGATTTGTTTTTCAAGGCGGAAAGCAACCTCAGGGTTCAATGCTTTGGATTCTGGAAGCAGTATGGGATGATGGAGGTAACCATCAAAGTCAGTAGATCAGCCATCAGAAATGATTAAGACTTTAGAGTTTCGAATCCTACCAGATAAGCACCAAAAACCTAACAGGAAGAGTTATATCTATAGATTCTAGCAACAGAACGTGGCATGCTTCTCCCATCAAGTTATACATAGCTACAAATAGCGCTTTAAAATATATTTCTTCTCGGCTATGTATCTGCTATCAATATTTATCGGGCCTTGGTAAGATCTTTCCTACCATGGTTTACTATTCAATTTAGTGAAGATATATAGTCCTAGACAGTGGGGTTGTCACCCTATTCGCTTTGCTCCTTGCGGCGGAAAAGAAAGGATTTTAAGACTTTTCATTCTTCTTAGGACCGCTAAGAATTTCTAGGCCAGCAAATAATATTACCATTATATGTAGGCGCTATGTAAATTCAGTGTGCACCACCGAAAGTATTGCTAGATAATGGTGTTGAATGTGGGCCGGGGGAGGGGGGGGCTTTTAAATTAGGATAACCAGATCATATTAAAGTCCCCTGTATACAGGTGGCATATTATTGGTTCACAAGGCTGCTACGTTGGAGATAAAACATAAACCCCTAATTCTATACATGTATCAATAGTCTCATCAGTTTATTAGACAGCTTTCTATTTGATCCAACACACCTGAGAGCAAGAGTAGCACTAGTGTAATAACGTGTGTTAATGACTTGTAATAGGAGGTGCAATTAGAGATAACAAAAAATACAGTCTCCTATGTAGTCGTGTGTGTTTAATAACAGCAAGTTATACAGTAGTGTCACGTAAAACCCGCGTTCTCACGTGGAAAAGCACGTGAGGTCTCTTCCACCTGCTGACAAGCCTGAGTTCCCAGGTCAAGAGTCCCGTACTATATATATATTTGCGACACCTCTCTACAAGCCTATTTTCTGACACACACCTGCAGATACATAACAGGACGAGTTGGGAAAAGTATGTCTACAATCTAGGGAAATTTATGAAACGATGAAGCGGATCGGAGCAAAAAGAGCGTTTCGTATCCACTTCTGATCCCGAGATTATTAAGTATTCAATAAAGTTGCTGAGGTATAACACAGTTCCAATAATCGAATTTTACTTGATTTTCTTTCCTCCTGCTACTTGGCCCTATGCTACCTTCCTAATGGTTAAAGCTTACGCTGTGCTTAATTTACCCGGTTAGTAGGCTTTCGAGGGCCCTCCAAACTCACCCAAATCAATACGAAGAGGGTGAACTTTTAGGCTTGGCTTATAAACCTACCTTTATCTCTCCATATTACGTAGCGGTCCGCTGGTGGGCCCTTTCGATCCAATAGATTAATCAGGATCTGCAATGACCTTCGAGGTAGCACAAGTGGCCAGATCATTTATCCTATTTTAACTATGAGAGTATTAAAACGCTCAATCTCCTTAAGTATACTTCATTCCTCATAGTTCTACTAGCAATCCACTTAATCAATAGTCTTTATGTATACTTCTCGACTTCTCTATATTGCCCTATCTATCTTATACTGCACTTCATAAAATTTCAATATTCCTAGTTGAACGCCCGCCTCATCAAATAACCACTCCACTATTAACATGCACGCTTCAAAGATCTTCGTCCCTCTCTTCTTTGCTCTTCCCCTCCTAGCTGCTCCTAACGCAGCCCCGACCTCTACAACACTCACTACCCTACAAGCAACACCCAGTGCTGTCCCTACTGGGTGCAGCCCCTACACTAGTTTCGAAGACTGCGTTGTAAACGCTTGTGAAGCTCCTGGTGTAGTTGATTCAGTGGTGTGGTAAGTCTCTTAATTCCGTCTCTCCTAGGCCTACTATTTCACAAAATAAATACTAACAATTCATCTTAGCACTCGGGGCTGTTGCATAATGTGCAAGGGCGTGAGGTGTTAGAAATACTGCAAAAAGACTGCACGGAAATGTATCTTTTTAAGGGATCTTCTAAGTTGTCAACATGTTGGGAAAAGCACATGAAAAGTTTATTTATTAGAGAGATTGGGCGTCGACTTGTAGATTTTCCCTCTTTCACTTGCTAGAAAATAACTCTTTTACCTTCTTCTCATTTTGAAGACGCCGGTGCCTCTCCAGTTGTCGAGACCTTTTGCATTGTACGCTCTCTACAAGCACCAACCCCCTCACCTAGAACTTAGCAAGCACCTAGCAGCATATATAGTCACGCTCTAGTTCACCTTAGTTAAAAACCCAAGCGTCTTTTCAATTAGTTAGGAAGTTGAGGTCGTCTCACCCTCTTAGCGTCGATTTCTCAACATTAGCACCTGATCTGTATGTAGGTAACACCGAAAGTAGAGACGGAATTTTAAAAGCAGTACTATTTGAAAAGTGAGACTTTGTGAGAATTAGAATTTTTGTAATACTCTTTTAGGTTATAATAATAAGCATAGAAGAAAAAATGCTAAGCTACCAAGTAGGCAATAGTTAGCAATTGAGGAGATTCATTAAGACCTGGCCACGTGTATACTCGCTTGGGTACTAGTAGTTAACAGAAACTAAATTTTAAGTTACATATGATTTGATAAGCGAGTTTCAAAGAGCTCTCTCCCTACTATATAGTTCTTGAACAACCCTTGACCAACTTTCTAATTTTAGCTACTGATAGCAATAGTAGTCAAGGGGTCAGAAAAGGTACCATTTTTCGCTTTATGTTTACTCACCATGAGCTTGCCTTTATTCACGTCAAAGCGGCCCTGCTCACTTTCTGAATTGAATTAGATTTCTTTATATAAAGACTCCTGTTGAATAATCCGCCGTTAGTTTCATACAAGCTTTCCTCTTTTCTTTGACGCTACTATAACAGTACAATTTCCGTCGCTGAAAAAAAGTTCATTCTTTCTCGGATTAAACTTAAGGTATTGTGCATTTGTAAGAATAGCAGCACAAAGCTGAATGACATCTTCCAGGCTAGCTTGCATGGGATGATCAGAGAATGAATCCGTCTTTTGGTCCATGACAATTCCGTAATACTGATCAAGAAAATATCAGTATTCCTTGATAATGAGGGCATTTCGGAGCGCTTTTCTAGGAAAATTTTGATAGGAGAGTTTGGTTGCATTCGGTGGTGTACCGAGTGCGAGCATGTAACAGTCCCACCCATCCATGCATTTTACATTTACATTTTATTTTTTTAAAAAAGTTTTTGCAATAAAGTTAGAGAAATTAAGAAAGCGAAGGAAACAGGATTTGAAAGAATCTGAATATGAGCAAAGGTTTAAATTTGTGATACCTTTGAAGAGATTTTGGTGTTCTCTCGTCGTATTTTTCGAATTCATAGGTGAAGTATGAGAAGAAAACCACCCTTCACAGCTCCACAGCAAATGAATTTACAAGGAAACTCTTGGATTACGAGACGAGTGAAGAGAATCCCTTTAAAAAATCCTTTAATGTAACTTATAATAAGACAGGGGTATTGCCGTAAGATATTTTATCCGTGAATAGTCCAGACCTGATGGTTTTGATTGTGCTCCACCCTCCGTCCTTATTACTACCACCCTCCATCCTTACAAGCAGCCTATTATCCAAGATTCCCAAGGTAATACATAATAGAGAGTTTCCATATTTTAGATTGCCCATTGAGTACCCCTCCACCATGGCGGGACGAATTTACACTCAGTCCATCACATGGCTCTACTTCAAAAATGTTCCTATCTCAGCCACACGAATCCAATTTAATAACCAAAGGCTAAATTGAGGCTCTCTGGCTGTTGATAGCACATAAATAAACAATATTATACATACCCAAGAATCCAAAGGACACCGCATCCCCAGTGGAGGGAGAAGAGAAACTTACTCATTGCGGCCCAACCCTCCACACGCGATCATTCCAGGATGTCCTGTTACTTGAATAACAAACTTCCTCCTATGGACCGTTCCCTGCTAAAACTGCCCCAGGCTGATCAAAACACATCTTCTTTCCCTTCCGAAACCCCTCTACACACCTCACCTATCTAGGTTTCACCTGTCCAAATCGAAGCGGATGCATGCCCAGATGTGCAGAGCGCGGCCCCATCCAACCCTTAAAAGAACAACATTAAACACAAACGCACATGTAAATTGCGAGTTTGTGATAATCAGCAGATGGCGAAAATGGCCTGGGGATAAAACAGAGGGAGAGGGAGAACTTTCATGTAACTGCCTCGGCCCAGCCGATCATGCCAGTGCGTTATCGCTGCAGATATGCCATCACAGTTGTGCTACGGGACGTGGAAGAGGGAGCTAGGACCGCGATTAATTTCGGGATCTGTGTTGTGCGCTGCGAAGGCTTAAAGGAGATTCTACGAAATGATTTAGGCACGGAGTGAGAAGCTCGGGTTACTGACAGCTCCTCACCCACGCAAAACGGTAAAACAAGACTTTTCTCTGCTCTTAAGATGCGAGGGGTTTATGCTTAGCTAGATATGGTATCTTCACAGCACACGAGGGCTCGTGGCAGGAGATAGGAGGTGTTGCGAGAAGGCTTAAGTATAACCTAAAGTCTGGATGAGTAACCGAGGCTAATGACGTATATCCTTCGTATTTTGATACTGGCAAGTTCGTTATTTGCTTATAAGGTTTATATCGACCTGTATTTTATGAACCTTATTTTCCATGTCTATTTACATTTTCAACCTTACCTATACCATCCCCTCTGTATACCCTGAAATGGAAAGTTTTGACAGGTTGACTAATTGTGACCTTCAGACAGAGATTCCTTCTCAAGCCGTTGGCATTACTCCTAAATTATTTTTCTCGCCTGGCCTATCTTACGGTTGGTAACTATTCATAAACCCCCAAAAGCTATCACTCCCAAAATCGCCCTCGAACATCCACGGTGCCTGGCTCGGTTGATTTGCGGTGCCGCCCATGTGCTCCCCCCCTCCCGGCCCAATCCGTCCAATATCCCACGTTCCCGTCTCATACCCGATCGTCACATTATCAGTCATGTTCATACCAGTGCCGAGGTCGTTGTATACGAGGTCGTGGAGTGGTTGGAGAGGCTGCATGGCGCTAAAGTTGAAGGAGGGTGGGACAGAGAAAGTCTCCCATGATTGGGCGTTTTGGGGCGTCGCGGAAGCGGAAGCGGGGTTGGAGTTCGGTGTTAGGCCTGCCGATTGTATCGGTGGCGGGGAGGTGAGGTTGGAGATTGTGGGGAGGGTGTATGTTGGTGCTACGGTGGTTGCGGTAGTTGGACTGGGGTTTTCGGTGGTAGACGCGCTGGAGATGGAAGCGTGTGTCGATGGGACCTGAGTTGGTGGGTTAGGCGGTGTGGGATAGTCTGATTGAACAGGAGCAGCTGCAACTGCTGGCTTTCCGTCTTCTTTTCGTGAAGCAAGTGCTCTCTTAAGCCGGACATGAATGGCTTTGAGAACACCTAAGGCCGCCTTTGCCATGTCGTTTCTTGTACTCATCATTGTGAAACGTTCCATCCCCCACTCGTAGTGTTGAAGTGTATCTTCTAAATCATCTTCATTCTCATATGGATGCAGAATATAGATTGCGGCAACCAGCACAATTGCATCGAAGGTATTAAGCACAAGCGCGAACATCTTGTAGTGGAGGGAACTTAGAAGGTTGAACAAGATTCGTTGGGCCCGGAGAACATCGAGACCTGCTTTCAGCGCAGCCGTCCTGCTCGCTGAGTTCGTGAATATATATGGTCGATGAAGTGCCATGATGGTAAAAGCAGCGCCGTTTTGAAAGACCGGCCGCGCCCTGGGGAGCCAATAACAATCGGGGTGTGTATCGAATGAGGTGTCTGGGTTATTTGAACGGAAGAAAGGCGGGGTATGTAAGGTGATCTGGTTGATGAGCCCATGCATCTTCTCAACCTTAGCAAAGTTGTTCTGATGTGGATCTTCCTTCTCGAGGTTGAAAATATCCCACAAAGGTGCACTGATCTCCGTGCTCCATAGAAGCATCGTCAAAGGTGTAGGAGGCTCAGACTCGCTTCGTGGTGTAGGAGCTTCCTCCCGTCGATTTCGGGGCACCGGCGCGTCAATGGGAAACGGGGGTTTGCCATCTCTGGTATCGATGGTTGTCGGCCGTCCGAGAACAATGGCCATATGGATATCCCATAGTGATAGAATCAACCACATTCTCCTCCGTAGTTGCTCAATCCAGAGACCTTCTAAGACAGCCTCCGGTCTTGAATCTTTCTTCCGTGGTTTAAAGAGAGTATCTCGGTGCAGCCCTATTTCCTGCGCGTCACGGATTGTTGAGGATAGAGAGTGCCATGCTTCGGTGACCATTCCTACATTCTTCAAGTATGCTGTTCTAAGGAAGCCTGCCTGAACGGTGATCAATGTCGTGTTACGTTTACCCAACAAACACAGGATCTGGCAACCCGACTCGCTATAATCCGCGGCAAGGTCATCGAATGACATTCCTTGAGCATATTTGAGAGAGTCTAGGCTGACGTCGTAGGCCAGAGGTTGGAACTGTAATGCTAATGCCAGAGATTGGAAAAGCAAGGCCGGGAAGAATTGCAAATCTTCTGGTAATTCCATGGGGCCTTTATTCAATGTCGAAAAGGACAAGTTGTACCAATCTTGCAAAAGATCTCTAAATATACCTTCATCTAATGGGTAGTATTGATAGTTGACTTCCCGAAAGTATGTCACCAGTAGCTTTTCGATATATTGTTTCGATGGCAATTGTCGGATCATGCTCTTGTACTTTTCCCGGAGCCCGCTCTGGTCCGGAAAATGGGACGGCATCTGCGACATGAGCGCCGCAGAAGCATCGGTATCGTGATTCTCGATCTTCTTGAAGATCCCAAGTGTTGTGTTATTGCTCCCACCTGTTTTTGCATACCCAAAAGCAGTGACCTGGGCCGCCGTTTCTGATTCACTTGGCTTTATGACGCTATATGCCCCTCCATTGACGGATACAACAGATGCAGCGCTCGAGCTTTCCTCAAGTAGCTGTTGTTTCCTGGCAGATTCGTTCTCATAATGGCATAATGACTGTTTGCCTCGCACAACACAATTGGAGCACGGAGACGCGCGATCGCACTAAAGGTATTGTTGGTAAGCGGCGGAGTTGATGAGATCAAGAAGAATTACCTTTTGCTTGCGCCGATGACATTCCGTGCAAGATATGACAATTCTCTTTCGTTTTCGCGGAGCTTTCAGAGGACTAGGAGGCCTTGGGGCGGCCTCCGTGGCATCCATAGCTGATGGAGGATCAATTGGGAGCTTCTAATGGGGACTTGGAGGTAGTAACTGCGGAGAGGGGGATGACTACATGCATTCCCAGTCCGAGATATCGATCTCTATTGTTGCGACCTCTTGGTTTATCCTTACATTGCCATGCAGACAGCACAATGCGAATGCGACCGTATAATGATAATTGTCGGGTATGTCGTTTCTGACAAACGCGGGGATCGGAGTAGTTGATTGCTGCTGATTGATGATGGGCCGGAGTTAAGGAAATAAGGTTACTTGCCTTCATTCTCAGGCGTCACGATCCCCCCCCGCCCCCCCCCCCCGGCCGGGCTCTAAGCTTCACTTAGATGCCAAGATGTCACCTAAAATGCAGATACAAGCAACTTCCAGAAGTCGTTGAGTCCTTCTCTCCTAGTCCAGCTCGGGTCAAGAGGATAACTGGAGAGGAACCGTCACTTAGTGGGGTTGATGTTGTAACCAACTCTAGGCCGGTAGTACCTAAGAATAGAATCGATATTGTCCCTGAGCCGCAAGAGACAACAGAGGATAGGCATTGTTTCAGTGGTAGCCAAGATCCAGATCATTCCAACCTCCACATAACTGTCGCGATAATTCCCCAAAGCCACACGAAAAGGATCGCGATCTCTAGCTGTAACCTCAAAACTCACTTTTGTCCACATCTTACACGCCAAGGAGATCAACAGGGCATTAACAAATTCGCCTTCTCTAATAAATTGGTGATCTTTGCGCATCTAGACTTTTCAAGTTCTAGACCTTCTAGAGTTGTACGCAAGTTTTCTCCTTTCTGAGGGCAAATGTAGGATCTCGGGTAGGTCGAGCCCTCGGAAGATCCTCCAACAGACTTATTCCCCGTCTAAAGCTCGTGGCGGATAGTCGCCACTATTGCATGTTTTCTATTGTTGTACAGCCCTAAATACTTCTACATTGGAAAAGCAACACAAACCTAACCCGCGGGGTTCTCTCCGGTCTTAGAAATTCCATTTTGTTTTTCAAGGTCGCGGCTCACTTTGAGAAAACCCCTGCCGATGACGAAGGTGGCGCTTTATACGGTTCCACCAACTCAAAACTCCATTTCATGTTGACAGGCAGGGCAGCGCTTCTCCGTTTGTTCTGCACTCCACGCGTGTGCCAGCCGATTTCTTGCATATCACTCGTTCAGCCGCATCTTGAAATCTCTGTGTCTGTGTGATATGGGCGCTTATTACCAGAACCTAGCTCTTAGTTTACGCTCTTTAACTATAGTTGTCCGCCTTCCACTCACTCAACTTAGGTGCTCCGTGGTCCACCCCTGGGCCGATAGAGATTAGGGACATAGAGATCAAGATCTGACACCCATCCCATCGATAGACGTTTCTCCATGAGCTGTCGCAGTACAACCCCTTTCAAAGCACGCACTCGATAGGAGCAGAAGGCCGCATGGCTCCTGTCGCATCGACAGTCTTGTCGCATAGCGATGGCATCTCTGATAGTGCTAGGGCAAGAGAATTATACAAGTCGGTTCTCCAGTGTTCACTTCCGATAACCCTAGATGTCTACCACTTCTGAAATTCTTCGTCCCACCAAAAGAAAGTTATTGATACATAAGCGACTTGCTGACGAGGATAACGGCAGATACTTCCAGCCTACTGCTCCTGTCAATACTGATGACTGCTTTCCCACAGTCGCAGACTCTACGATACCACAATCCGAAGAGGAGCCAAGCAGCCACAGAAACATTCCTGTATCATCAGACGTCACTTCATCAAAGATATCGTCTCCAGATACTGCCCTGACTGCTTTTTGTCAATTGGTAACATGGAGAACAGGTGCACAAAGAGCCATGATCGGGTCAGTCAGGCAGCTGTAACCGGATATCGCAGTTCTTACTAATATTTGGTAGGCTGATTGATGCAGAAACGCAATATTTTATTGCTGAGAGCACAAAGACCTTGGACTTAGTCGATGCTGCCAAGCATGCACCAGGAGATGATATTTGGATGGGATGCAGTAGTGTCTCAAAGGCTGGAAAGCTTTGTGAAAGGTAAGGTGGGACGAGCGGCGGCAAAAGTCACTATGGCTGACTTGGACAGAACTATTGCAGTCAGACCAACTAATTCGGGGGAGTATCCATGCTTCATTGTCAACGATCTGACTAAAGATGAGCGCTTCAACCAACTTCCGTTTGTTGTCGACCCTCCGAATCTCAAATTCTATTGCGGAGTGCCCCTAATTACCAAGAGAGGGATTCCCATTGGCAGTTTATTCATTGTCGATGATCAAGTCCGAGATGGCATGTCGAGAGACGACATCCACTTTATGGGCACCATGGCACAAACAATAATGAAGCATCTAGAGATGACGAGAGAGGTGGAACAACATCGCAGAGGTATGAAAATGAGTCGAGGACTGGCCTGTTTCGTGGAAGGCCGGGCAGAAATTGCAGAAGCAGAGATGGATGTTGAGGATACGGAGGGAACGAAGATTGCTGGGCAGTTCGAGACCGAATTAGATCTAGTGAGAACGAAATCGAAAAGTTCGCACCGGAATTCTGTAACATCGGTAGTTGGATCAGTAGTAAGTATAGGTTTGGAACGACGAGAGCGCGAGTCTTCCTCTGGGATTGGAAGAGCCGAACAAGCCGATACACCCTCACAGGATGGAGCACCTCGCCGGCCTGAACTTTCGTCTGAGTCCCAAGGTACATCTCATGCATCATTAGGTACCACAGCTAGTGGAACTGCCTGGTCACCTCGTTCCAATGAGAAATCTGAAGAGAGTCCGGCAAGCATGCAATCGGAAGAATCGTCCCAGAAACGTGTGTGTTCTCGCGCTGCCAACCTCATTCGGGAGACATTTGAGGTTGATGGGGGTTGTCTCTTTTACGATGCTCAAGTTAGCTTTGGTGAAGAGCCGCATAGGTCTTCAGATCACATCTACCTAATGACCGACGAGGATCAACCTGAAAGCCAAAATACCAGTGGGGACGAGCATCTGTCATCTGGAGAAACGACGGACTGGGTAGCGCAACCCCCTATACCCATTCCCATACATGCCGATCCCACCCTTCCTCCTAGTTCTCCAGGACTTCCTGGCGTCGCAACTTTTTCAAGAAGCTCAACTATGTCGAGAAGACAAGTACAGTTACTTGGGTTCTCGACCCCGGATGCATGTTCGATCCACGGTGATGCGCTGCCTGGAAATCAATCGTTCAAGCCTCTGGAAGAAAAGGCTCTACATACCCTCCTACGGCGATACCCGCGAGGGAAATTGTGGACGTTTGACTCGGATGGCGGGATCTCTTCATCATCGGAAGAGGATTCCCTCATGGCAGGCTCCAGGAATCGTCCGCTGGAGAAACAAGATGGGACCAGGCGCAAAGCTCGTAACGCCAAAACAAAGGCAGATGCTAAATTTCTCTCAAAACATTTCCCCGGAGTTCGGCAGCTATTATTTGTTCCTCTTTGGGATGCTGGTCGCTCTCGTTGGCTGAGTGGGTGTTTTGTTTGGTCAACAGAACTTACTCGGATTCTCTCCAAGCAGAGCGAGTTGTCCTTTCTCACAGCTTTCGGGAACTCTGTCATGGCAGAATGGTCACGAATAGATACGGAGATTGCTAATCAGAAAAAGGGAGACTTTATTGGGAGCATATCGCACGAGTTGCGGTCACCACTTCATGGTATCCTGGCAAGTGCTGAGTTCTTGAGTGATGAAGTTAAATCAACATTCGAAACGAGCATGGTAGAAACAATTGCTAGCTGCGGCAGAACGCTACTGGATACAATTGTAAGTTTCGTTAACCCTCTTGGACACCCTTTAGCTGATAGTAGAAGAATCACGTCCTCGATTTCTCCAAGATTAATCACTTTGAACGGACATGGCGAAAGGGCAAGCGTGGCACTAGGTCCTCTGGCGCCATGGCATTGAAGCAATCAGAATTACCCATGATCAATCTCTATGCCGATGTAGATATTGCAACTGTGTGCGAAGAAGTTGTAGAAGGTGTCTACGCAGGTCACTTATTTCAGAGCGGAACGGCTGCAAATTTCGACATGGTTCGGGACTCTCGAGAAAAGTTGTCTTCAGCATTGAAGTCGCCCTCTAATATATATCCAATTATCGGACAGAATATTGCCGCAAAGCCGGAAGTAACATTAATTTTTGATGTTGATACTCAAGATTACCACTTCACTACTCAGCCTGGTGCATTTCGAAGAGTTGTCATGAATCTACTTGGCAACGCGCTTAAGTATACGTCACACGGATATGTTCGAGTCACTTTGACTGCATCTGACATGGATGATTTTAATGACATGGAAACGGGGGAGGTTGTCCCTCGTTCCATGGTCGTTCTGACGGTCGCAGATACCGGGAAGGGAATCGCACCCGAATTTCTCCGCTCGAAACTCTTCACACCTTTTGCTCAGGAGAACTCCTTGTCAAGTGGAACAGGATTAGGCCTAGCTATTGTCAAAAGCATAGTCCATATTCTAGAAGGAGATATCACAATCGATAGTGAGGTCGGGCGTGGCACCCGTAAGCTCAGCGCTCCATGCTTATCATACAGCTGCTAATAAAATCTGTAGAGGTTCGCGTTAGCCTTCCACTCCTCAGAGGTGTCCTAAAAGGACCCGATTCGGTTTCTACAAATACACCAAAGTCAATTGTATCGGCCACGCGTGAACCTGAAGAGTCCCTAGTAAAGCTGCGGGCTCGTATTCTTGGCCAGAGGGTTTCTCTTCACGGGTTTCATCACCAGTCACCAGATCCAATTGCGCAAAAGGCTGCAAGATATACGAAGACATCCGTCACTAACTTCCTTATAAAGTGGTTCGGTATGCAAGTTGTACCTTTGGGGCAAAAGACTAGCCTCATAATATCCAATGATGCGAGTTCAGCAAACATTTCTAAGTTGATCAATGAAAACCTGATTCCCAGTCACACGAGTCCATCCATCATCGTTCTCTGTTCATATATGCCTCGCGCTGAGAGGGTATCTTTACCAACAAACAGTAAATTTAGCATCGGGTACGTTACCAAGCCAGTCGGTCCCATCAAGCTAGGAAAGGCGATCGCGCAATGCTTCGATGGCTCAGATCCTTCAACGCCTGGTTTACCTAGTTTGCTCGACAGCCAATCCATCACAGCAGATAGCAACGATTTGAGCAACGTGTTTGAAGAAATGACATTAAGTCCCAAAGGGGCGGAGATGCTCGATAACAGCCGAATGGCCGCAGATAGTGACAATGCTCGCAAAGCGATCGAAAGTCCTACACCAAATGCTCTAGCCGAAAAAGCAGACGAATTTCCATTTCCCGCTCCGTCCTCGGAACACAAAGCTGCTCTGCCAAAGGTTAAATCTCTTCCCAGCGATAAAGATAAACTAAAACTCTTCCGCCAAGTTGACGGGTTTCTCGCTTCAGCAGTGCTCACCAACAAGGAACCCCCGAGAGTTTCCCCTACAGAAGAAATCACACCCATTGCTCCCCAGCCGCCGGCACTAACAATGAAATATCCAAGCTTTCTACTTGTCGATGATAACGCAATCAATCTCACGCTTCTTCGCACCTCGATCAAGAAGCGGAAACACGAAGTGATCGATCAAGCTATGGATGGTCTCGCTGCTGTAAGGAAATTTCAGGAGCGGGAAGTTGGCTACGATGTCATTTTTATGGATATTTCGATGCCTCTTCTTGACGGGTTTGGTGCGACTAAGGAGATACGCACTATTGAAGAGTCGAGGAAGGCAAAGTTTATGGATAGTCAGAAAGATCAAGTTGATGGTGCGGTCCCAAGTTCAATCGGCAGCGTAGAAGAAACAATGGTTTCAAACGGGCTACGCAAACCGGCACTCGTGATTGCTATTACGGGGCTGGCAAGCAGTGATGATCAAGCTAGGGCAGCAAGTGTGGGGGTCGACCTTTTTTTGACGAAGCCGGTGAGTTTTAAGGATGTGAAGAAGATGTTGGATAATTGGGAGGCGAATCGTTTGAAGGATGGTGGAATGTGAACGGCGAGTAGGATGAGCAGAAAGTTGGATATAGAGCTGAGGATGAAACATGACTGTGCATATATGGCGTTTTGGAGTACAGGGTGGTGGGTGAAGGCATTGCATATACTTCCAATGCCAGGATGTTATGCGGGGCATTTGGCGGGTTTTGGTTTAAGGATATTATGGAACGGGTTACATAATGATACCAGGATCGATAAAGTTTCTAGGCCTTACTAGATAGCGGATAGACGATATGATATGATATGATACGATACGATACGATACGATATAGGAAAGCATGATCGGTAGAATATGGATTATGTGGGTTGAGATTCTTCGCAGTGGCACAAGTACCCAAGGTCTGGGTAACTTAGCATGGTAAAAATCGCCATGTTGTAAAAAAACAGTGAGAGTTTAACAACCTCCTCTAACAAAACAATCTAAATAAACAAGGTATTACAACCTCAAGGCTCCAACCCTTTTCTCGGTCGCCCCTCGCACTCCCACTCTCCAAGCACACTAGCTAAATATCTTCGCCTTTAGGACCCCCAGGGAACCCAACTTCTTATACATTTGATGAACTGGCTTCTTATTATTTAACTTTGCCTGTGTGTTCTCCCATATCTGGGTGAGTGATGGCCGGTCAGATGCCCCACCCATGTTCATCTGCAGATGCGTTAATGGCGAGCCGCGATGTGGGGAGGGTAAGATGGAGACAAAGATATTGGCACTGCGGATGTTATATGCTGCAGGAAATCCGTGTACCTTTCTCCCTTCACGGATGGCGAGTCAAACGAGGAAATCAAGCACGTACCATACTCGGCACGATGGCCCACTTCTCCAAGATCGTCCCGTCCTTCTTCAGCACGAGCACCGCCGGTTGAGCCATGCCGTGTGCGTAACCTTTCCTCTCTGTGATGGCGATGTTGATCCATCCCCGTGCTTGGAATTCTTTGGCAAGGAAGTTCTCCGTGTCGACGATTGCGGCGCCGGTGTAGCCGGAGGCTTGGCGCGTTGCATCGAGATACTCTGTGGCCTCGGAGGTTACTATGAGGGGGGTGCCATTTGCTGCTTTGATCGAGGGGGAGAGCTGGGTGAGGGTGGTGAGGTAGGTTTGGCAGACTGTATTAGCAGAGCTGGTTAGTGGGTCGGATGGTTGGCTATGGTGGGGGAGTGGGTGTATTTGGGGCTGGGAAGCTGGTGGAGAGGAATTGGGGGAGGGAGAGGGGGGGGGGGGGGGGTAAGGTGGATGTGTTTGTAGAAATAGACGCACAAGGGCACCAGTGGCCGCGGTAGAAGACGACGAACAGGACCTCGGATGAGGAGAGAAGGGTGTTAAATTGTTCGAGGACTGGAGGTTGAGAATCCATTTTGTTGGAGATCTTGGAGAACTAATTTTGTGAAAGAAGGAAGGACCTGGCGGGTGTAATTTAGGTATCTAGTAGAACTTGTGCTTGTAGAAGAGATAGGAGGAATGAGGGAATTCAAAACGCTTGATCGACCACTACTTAAGCAGAAATAAATGTATACTTATATGATGTTTCTCAAATCATTCCAAATTTCGAATGACTTCATCAAAGGTGGCACAGAGACAATTGAGATCATGGCCGGTTTCGATTCCACATCTTTTTCCGTAAATAAGTATTAGCGTTGATGATGGATGCATGATTTGGAAACACAAATCTCTCGGGATTAGCTAAGCCTCTACCGAACAAGGTGGTTTCTGACACCTATGGTCCGGGGTTTTGAATTATATGATCGCAAATGAAAAGAGGCGAAAAGTGGCATAAGCGTGGGTCGATGTAGAAATATGATGTATCATTGATGGTGTTTCGATGTTATTGATGAGTGAAGATTGACAAACGGAACAGCATTGGGCTTGGCAGACGTGAAGTAATATCCGAGAAGGGGGCCAGGAAGTGGGTTTATCCGAACCGAAGGTCAAACTCAATCAAACCTTCTAAACCCCCCTTCCCCACCCCCCAGATACATCTACATACTTTATTCAGTACCGTAGCACAAATTACACATTCCCTCGTACAATCGCCACGTTTAATAACGCGCATCAATCACCCGACAGCTACGCCACTACGGGTTTATCCCGGAGATCCGTGTTTATTCCTTAGAATAAATGTTAGCTGTTCATAATATTGTCCCAGTTGAATATACCACGATCTTTTTGACAGCTCTCTACCGTAATCCCATTACCATCTTTTGACTTCGTAGGCAATTGGTGCCACAAAATACTGGCTTCAATAATCACGCCCATGAGAGGCCCTGTTTGGAGGTTCTTTCTGCAAGGAACTATATGTAGTATAAGCTCCATCCTGTACTTAGACGACGATTGAATTTCTTCCCTTGGACTTGATCTAGCATTTAAACTTGTATCTGAACTTTACACAGAAAGAGGCTCGTTTAAACAACTAGCTAAACCAACCTGATAGCAGACGCATTTGCTATTCTCTAGAATGGTTCTTGTTCCTAGACTCACTCATAGCTGTCACTCGGGACATCTGATTAAAATTCCCGTCTCGATTTGAGTAAGCAGACAGGCATTTCGAAGAAGACATAAACATGTTGGTATCACGAAGGTTTAAACAGACAGCGGGGCATTTTCCGTTTTTAAGGTGCGAAGCAGTTTCGTCTACTATATTCCTACCTAGGATTCAGGGTTTTCTACGATTTCCATACAAAGAAGTTTGCACTTTACTATTTTGAGCTGCTAGAAACCAACATTTCACCTCATAATTCAGGTGTTGTTCGTACATAGAATACTAAAAGATTGTATGATACGTACAGGTCTCTAATCGACTAGCTGGCAAGCTCGAAGCTTGGTCGCGCATCTGAGGTGATACATCCACATTACCCAATAATTTTTATTACCCCTTCCATTTTATACAGGACTAACAGAGTAAATGCTATTCTACTTTTATCTAGCTTTACGTAAGGCTATTAGTCTGTACATTTGGACTGATGGTGAAGTAACAAATCACGTCTTCCAAAAGTAGACGAACTAATACACTCCTTCTAGGAGCCTTCTTTGAAAAGTTGACAGGGTTATAGTGGTAATGTGGTAGTAGCAAATATTTGTTTTGAAAGAAGCTTGAAGAGGCTTAGCTCTGGCTCTTATGTGACTCTAGATATAGTAATATCTTCCAAGGCATTGGATGCTTAAAGAGAATATCTCTTTTCATGTATTCTGATTCAATAGGTCTGGCCTTTTGAGTTATACTCCCTTATCACTAGCCAATTTCTGCTATGGTGTACGACATGGTAAATAATTGAGACATGTTATTACTTACCGAGATCCATCGAAGAATGGTTTTGAGCCGCGCTCGGAGCAGCATGCTGTTAGCCAAGCTGCCAGGGCATTTTATGGAAGCTCCAAATAAATTAGGGCATTGATCTTAGCAGCTTTAGAGAAAATATAAGCTCCTTTTTTTCTTCTTCTTTCTAGCCAGCACAGGTTATAACGAGAACCACCTTCCTGTCTCATTTGTTTAAGTCAATATTTATTTAGATTAGCACGTCTCAAACGTTCAATGACCTGCCCCCATCACCAAGAATATGCAGGCCGGGCTCTTCAACATCGTTGTTCTTCACTACTTATTGTAAGCCTCTTAGCTACTTCAGCTGGCGAATCAAACTCTTTAGTATGCCCCGAACTACTTACTTTAAACGATTCTCAACTTCAAACCCCCCAAATATATGCTGAGAAAGCAATAGAGCACATATTACCTTCAGTTTCACTTTAAACCTTTTGATTGATTAACTTCAATATTTGTAGCCTCTATGATTAAGGGAGATGAGACTCGAGTCATTAAGTCACGTGTTTTGTTGACCTTCAAGCCATCAGCCCCGCATGTTAAGTCTTGGCGAAGTGCTTAGCTGTGACGTCGCTTGCCAACTCCAAGGTTTTGTACCTAGCAAACACAATATGCGGGGAACAACCATCAATATGGAGGTAGGGAACAATTCTTTATACGTTTTTCATCAATTATATGTATCTCTTCTAAAGCCTCCCCCTCTCCATCAATGCTTGAAATAAGATTTCTCTTCACATTTTGCAAATACCAAGCTCATTTAATTTGCTTTACTACTGATCTTACAGCTTCCAAGGGTCGAGGAACATTTTTACGATGTCCCCTGGGCAGAGTTTTGAGGAAGAAGCTGCCCGAAGAGACTACAAAGCTCCATATTCGCACAACCATCCCATTCCTACGATTCAACGATATCGCGAACGTCGAGGTGAGCTGGACGAGCAATACAAACAGGCAGAAGATGCGCAACATACCGAGGAGGATGATTCACGGGTAAAAAGGGCGTACAATTCTGTCAAATCTATAATAAGGAATGAAGACAAGACGCATCAACTTGGCGATCCGTATCCTACCGCAAGTCGAAATACAGAGCAGGCAGAGCAGGATCCAAGAGATAATGACTTTGACATTCCGAATATACAATCTGCAGATATTCCGACAACTTCCGATGATAGGCAGAAAGATAGGAGCGACGATGGCAGTAAGAGGCTGGATCAATCGGCCAGGGAGAAAGCTGCTGGACTGGCTGATCCGAAGCAGAAGCGAAAGGAGATGAAGCATAACAAGAGAAATGATGGTGGACGCGAAGTTACAGACCCAATAACACATCTACCACTAGTAATTCGGGACTCGACAGATAAGGATCTACAGCGCGCGCCTGAGAATGAACTAGCTCCCGGTGCAAGAAAGACAGACACAGGGCTAAGTGGAA
Organism: Tricladium varicosporioides; assembly: GCA_021365295.1. NCBI lineage: Eukaryota > Fungi > Ascomycota > Leotiomycetes > Helotiales > Tricladiaceae > Tricladium > Tricladium varicosporioides. The sequence goes on along the minus strand of JAJTIW010000013.1, from coordinate 121,696 downwards.
CTTCAAAATCCTCTAGTGGTCTGGAGGCGGAACGGCAAGAGCTGCAAGCAAACTATGATGGGGTACAGAAGATGTTCCCTCCGCCCGCCTTCGAAGATGTGAGGATAGAATTGATGAGGACATTTCAATTCGCTTTGACTCTTGGGTTGAGCATTATAGTTGCCCTGTCGGCAGCGGTTATTCTGCTAGCTATGGCTTTATATTCTCGGTCGCAGGATATACCAAAGGACAGGAAATCATTCTCAGAGGCGAGCGGGGAGGGGCGCAATAAACACATATACTATATATTTCTCACTCTTACTGGCATTACAGCCGTGGTTGGGCTTGGAATTATTCTGCAACTTCAAGGTTGGCTTGGAAAGAAGATTGAGGCAATATGGGAAGATGAGGTCTGGGACGCAGCAAGAATTGAGGAAGAAAAATCGAATAAATCACAGAATCGTCTTCCGGAATCTGTAGCCTGGATGAATAGCATGCTGGCATCAGTGTGGCCTCTGATAAATCCGGATCTTTTTGCATCATTGGTGGATATGCTTGAGGATGTTATGCAGGCTAGTTTGCCTAAAGTCGTCCGAATGGTCAGTATCGACGATCTTGGCCAAGGTAGTGAATCTATTCGAGTTTTGGGAATACGATGGCTCCCTACTGGCGCCGCAGACAGATCGGTTGATGAAGAGGGAAATATCCAGAATACTACCAATGAAGAAGCCAACGATAGAGGGGTGCCTGGTCAGGGCGAAGAAGAAGAACTGAAAACCAAATCGAAAAAAGAAGAAGAGCTGGAGGCTTCGAGGGAGAAAGGAAAGGAGAAGAAGCAGAGGGAAGAGGAGGAACAAGCCATTCGTGAAGGGATGGAGGCCGAACAAGGGGATTTTGTCAATATGGAGCTGGCTTTTGCGTACCGGGCTCGATCCTCTGGGAAGTCCATCAAATCCAAAGCCAAGAATGCGCATCTATATCTCAAGTTTTATCTACCCGGAGGGATCTTTGTTCCTGTTTGGGTTGAGTTGAGAGGAATCATTGGAATAATGCGCGTCCGCCTTCAGTTGACCCCGGACCCTCCTTTCTTCAGTTTATGCACCTTAACCTTTCTCGGGCAGCCTAGAGCCGATATATCTTGCGTTCCATTATCTAAACACCTCCCTAATCTCATGGACGTCCCTCTCATCTCATCCTTCGTCCAATCATCAATCGACGCCGCACTTGCCGAATATGTCGCACCTAAGAGTTTGACTTTGGATCTAAAGGATATGCTTGTAGGAGATGACTTCAAGAAGGACACTGTTACACGAGGAGTTCTCATGGTCTTCATCAAGGAGGCAAAAAACTTCAAAGAAGGGGATGGTGGGATTGGTCCTATGAGGGGCTCAAGTGATTCGTATGTCACCTGTTCATGGGGAAAGTTCGGGAAAACACTTTCATCTACGAGGATCATCGAAAAAGACCAGTATCCAAAATGGCACGAATGGGCTTATTTACTCATCTCACCCGAGGAGCTCAATGCCGATGAAAAACTTCGTCTCCAACTCTGGGACTCAGATAAATATACGGCCGATGATGATCTAGGGAGAGTTGAAGTTGACCTGAAGGAGTTAATGCGCGATTCGAGAACGAAAAATAACATGTGTGATAGGGAGGACCGATTTAGGGGCCAAGATCCGGGGGAGAACATGCCTGGTACATTAACTTGGTCCGTCGGGTATTATGAGAAAACAAGGATCACAGAGGACCAACTTGTAAAGCAGAGCGAGGATAAGAGCATCAGAACAAAAGAAGACCTAAGGAAGCAGATATCGGAAGTAGCAGAAAGAAAGCTGCGCGAGGCTACGGCACACGACGAGTCCAAAGAAGTTCATCAACAGAAGGCACAAGATTACAAGGAACGAGAGAACGCGTTGATTTGCGCGTCTCCTCCAGACCAGGAATACCCGAGTGGTGTTTTGTCAATCCAGATACACAATATCACTGGTCTAGAAATCGAGTCATTACAGAAGAAGAATATGGAAAATAGTGATGAAAAAGAAGATAAAGCGGAGCAATCAAATGATCTTCCTAGTAGTTACTGCACTATCATTTTCAATCACAAGAAGATATACACAACGAGAACAAAGCCGAAGAATGCAAAACCTTTCTTCAATGCTGGAACAGAGATTTTTGTTCGTGACTGGCAGACTGCTGAAGTCATGATTAGCTGTCGCGATAATCGGGAGCGTGAAGATGATGCTCTGCTCGGTATCATCTACCTTCCGTTAGCGAAGTTGTTTGAGAGAAGGAGTCAAGTGATGGACATGTATCCCTTGGTGGGAGGCATTGGCTTTGGTCGTGTCAGGGTCTCATTGGTATTTCGCAGCATCGAGTTGAAACTACCTCCCAATCTACTTGGGTGGGACTATGGAACCCTTGAGTTGAGGTCTCCTGTCAAGCCCAAAAGAGATTTTCCTCGAGACTTACTTCATCATCGCATTAAACTGCGTTCAAATTTGGCAAAGGTAAGGATGTATCCACATGAGGACCTCTGGCGTCCTAGACAGGATAACGAATCTCTATTCCTCGCTTGCCGAAAGCGCTACGCCATGCCACTTATTATCGAGCTCCGCAAATCGAGTATTGGACCGGATTCAACTCCTGCATTCGCCGTCTTCTGGCTTCGAGAAATTCCTGACGAGGAAGAAAAGACTATCACAATGCAAGTATGGCAGGGTGGAAAAGAGAATCTGAAGTGTGCAACGACGTGCGCAGACTACAAAGGCCTAGAAGACAGAGAACAGCCACTTGGTGAGATTGAAGTTACTATGAAGTTCTGGAGGGGTCTTAGTGGCTACCACAAGCGATATGCTGAGAAAAGCAACAATGTGGATATGAAAAATGTAATGGAGGTACTTGATACCATTAACGATGAAATTCATGATTCAGACGATGATGACGAATACTTCGATTCCGACCCCGACTCTAGTATTGATGATTCTGATCATTCCAAGGTCAACGGCAATCACGACAAAAAGACATCTGAGAAACTCGCCACTCACACAAATCAGTCCGACTCTGACTGTGATGACAACAACTCCACTTCAGCAGGGAGCAAAAACCCTATTAGAAAAGTCAAATATCTCAAAGATCAAATCGTTCGAGGTCATAACGATTCAGATGATGGAGAAAGAGGTATACTGGGTATGGCGCGAGATTATAAGGATCATCATAAGCAGCTGCATCGTAAGCATCGCGGATTAATGCAGTGGAAGGCAGCGAGGACTAGTGGCTGGGCCTTGGGCAAAGTAAGACGGGGAAGGAGAAAGATGGTAGAGGTGTTTGAACACACGGAAAAGGATCGAGGTGTTGAAACGGAAGTGTAAAATTTGGAAGGTACGGTAACTTAAGACGAAAATTATATTTCAAAATGCATGGCAAGTGGGTATAAGAATTAATGGGAAATACCTCGTTTCCTTGTTGGATACTTGAAAATTACTTCTACATGAGTATTTACTTTAGATTGGGAGGCGAGGTGGGAATGTGGTGCTGGAGGGATTAATATTTTGAAAAGAGTACACACAAGCTACACCCTTCCAGAACACGACGCCTGCTTACTTCGGCCCTCTTAACGCCTCGTCAAACATCAACATCGCCACCGAAAACTAATGCCCGAACTTCAATACTCTCCCTCCCCTCCTCCCCCTCTCTTTCCTCGTCCACAAACGCGCTATGTGGCACCCGTCTAGCCCACCCCTCCTTCTCCACACTATCAAAACACTTAATAAGCAATACTTCTTCTGGTCTCAGCCCTTCACCATAATACCACTTCTGTCCTTCGGCATACTTCACTGAATATGTCTCGCCATCTCGATCCGGATATATCAATCCAATTGGAACTAACTCGCTATCTTTCACACTTCGTGCATCAGCGATTGCTAACGGGTCTTTCTTGATTGTTTTAATTGGCCGCCAGACATTGATAATTTGGTAACGGTGTTTCAACAACTCCTCCGCCTCTGCTGGCAAGTGGTGCTTGACGCGTTCGGGGCCCGCACGATAGGATTGGTCAATATGTACACGTTGAACAGGACCACGCAAGAGAGCGGTTTCACCTGTACCAGAGGGATTGGGACGGCGGATTGTGTGGTCAAAAATAAACACTCTATTCGCGCCAGTTCTGTTCCATCATTAGTATTACTCCTCTCATCTATCATCCCATAATACTTACGCCTTCTTTAAAATCTCCTCAATCTCCCCATAGTAAACCTCCTTAATCTTCTCCTCATCCTCGAACTTCTTTTCAGCACTCTCGTGCTTCACGATTTGAAAACCAGTTGTGTCGAGAGAGTAGGCATCTTCCGAGCCTCGGATATCGTGGATTGTTACGATATGTGGTTCTGAGGGACGGAAGTATGTTTCTGGGCGGCCGACATAGGCAGGTGCTGGGGGTGAGCCATCGGCGTTGGGGAGGAAGAAGTTTAGTGTTGCTTGGACGTTACGTGGAGATTTGTTTGATGGTGTCGTCGAGGTTTGAGGTGCAGGGATTGATTGAGAGTGGATGGAAGATTGGTGGTTGGAGAGAAAGGCACTTTGTGCGTTTTGTGTTGCTGCTGTAGCCATTCTAACTGATTTTGGATTATGATATTCAAAAGTTATGGGTTGAGAAGCGTCAAAACTGTGGTCACTTTTTCGAATAGGTATATTTTGGAGCTTATATGAAGCTCCTATCCATCTATCTAATCAATCCTTATGGTAACTGCATTTCAAATCAATGGTGCGACTTTCTGACAAAAGTACGTAGTATCTGTATCACGAAAATGATGTTGCGTATTGCGTCATGTTTCGTCCAAGATAGTGGAGGGGTAGTGCGGGGTAGTTGTCAGATGAGACGAGACATTATAAAGCAGAGGTTGATAATCAACTGAAAGTGTGAAGTGACTGTCTGAGGCAGTCGCATGAATGATATGTTGTACACTCGCAGATTTTGGGAGAGATGTAGGGTGTGGTAGATAAGTCTTGGCATGGCTGGCTTCGCAAGAGGGATAGATCTTGAGGTAACACTTCAATCTTCTATATTGTAACACATTGTAGATCAATTTCTGTTGCTAAAGGCTTATTACTAGATATAATGAAAGTATTTCTGTATAGAGTAATAATTATAAATACTGTGAGCACTTCCATAATTTGAAGTTTTGAAGCTCCTAATACCTCGATTCGTGTATGTCAAATGATATAAAATGTAAATAAATCTAAAAGAATTCCATCCACCTTGTTTAATTTCGTTTCAAAATTCTGCTACATTAATGCTTATTACTCCTTCTTGCGCCGCACCAATTTCGTGATAGAGGTCCCATCTTCCAATACTGTCACCTCTTCCTCGATATGGTAATCTCTCCATCTTGGTAGTAATATAAACCAGACATACCAATACAAAACAGCGAAAAAAATCCTATAACCCATCTTTAGTAAACGAGAACTTCACTGTGTGAGAGAAAAATACTTACAGCGCAATTCCAACGACCGCGTAAGTAGCATGCCAAAAACTCACATCTCCCCTTCCATTCTCTGGCTTCGAGAAAGGTGCTAAAATCAGGGCCACACAAACAAGTATTCTCAGCCAGACGGCCGGTAACCACGCTTTAAATGGCCTCTTTAGCTCTGGACGGCGTTTTCGAAGAAGCAATAGTCCAATTGCAGTGGCAAGAGCTGCAAACTGGCCAGGATAACCTTCTACATCAAGAATAAATGCATACACGTCGCCAAGTGGTGGTAGACTTATAACGAGAATTGATGGTATATAGTGAACGATTAATCCACCGAGCGGTGAGTTGAAAGGCCGTGAAGAAGAAAGGAGTGAAGAGTATGGAAGAAAGCCTTGGCGTGCAATCTCTTGGTTCACTCGCGCCTAGCAAAGCTTCAGTATCTTTGGGGGTTTCAATAACAGGAAAGAAGGGTGTGTCGCCGTAAACGTACCAGCGCAAAAGTGACAACCATAACATTCCCCACTGCTGAAATAGCAATTGCAAACGGCAACACGGTTCTCCCAAATCCTGTTCCAAATACTCGCTCAAAAAACAGTGCAGCGATCAGCTCACCGCTCTCCTTTATCTCCGAAATTGGTATAACCATGAAATAAGCAATATTGACAAGCAAGTACAATGAACAAGCAGTAAACAAAGCCACCGGACCAACAGTCTTCAAAGTACGGACAGGGTCCTTTACTTCGTTGAGCACGTTGTTAACATTTGACAAACCTGCATAAGAATAGAAGACTTTGAAAAGAGCAGTCGACACGACGCCCCAACTCCACACGGAATCTCGCCATAACTCTTCCCAGGTGAAAACCTCGAATCCTGGCGTTTCTCCTTGAGAAGTCTCCGGTCTGAAAAGAACAACATAGATCCCAGATGCAGCCATACACACAATCAAGAATACCTTAATCCAACCTAAGAAATTTTGGATTTTAATCCCAATACTGACAGAGACTCCATGCACTACAGTAATCACCGTCAAAAGCCCAACTGCCAAACCTTTCTGTGCCCACTCTTCTGCCTCCCACCCTATCCCAAAAAGTACATACCGTCCAAAAATAATACAATTGCTCGCTGTAAAGCCCAAAAGTACCGCCTGTGCTGCAACCAGGGTACTCGCCAAAAACCTTGGATGCTGATACGTAAACTCAAGATACACCTTATCGCCGCCTGATCGTGGCAGCATACATCCATACTCGAGGGAAATTGCTAAGGAACACGCTGCAAGAATTGCGCCGATGATCCAGAGGAGGAGAGAGAGCCCGATTGAACCAACGGAAGAAGTTATGCTTCCGGGTGTGGCAAAGATTCCGGAGCCGATCACACGAGAGATTATCAGGATGTAGGAGCCAGTCCATGTGAGGTTGCGACCGAGTGTAGATGTTTCTGGTAGGGTATCGTCTTCTATTGTGCGATAAGTTGGTGGTGGCGATGGCGATTGTTGTGCAGGGGTGAAAGTGTATTGGTTGTTTGTGGTGTTGATGCCAAGGAGCGGTTCTTGTTCAAGGTCGGACATATTGAAGCTACGGATCTAGATTTAAAAATTTGCAGAGTTTGTTCGACGACATTGATGAAAATCGGAAGATAGTAATAGATACTTAGAGTGCTCATAACGGCAAATACATTGTACACATGTTATGTTTCGCATTGCAGCGATTTGTAAGGTTAGTCTCGCACGCAATTTTGATAAGGATGGCGACCACCACCAACAATTAACTAGCCTGGAAATCCAGACAACTACCGAATTTGATGCATGAACATCAAGTGAGGGATAATCAAACACCATCTTATTTTAAAAGCGGCAGTCGATTGAATTCTATTGTGGGGTTAGAAGCCATAAATGATCATTATTCGGCAAGACACTATCTAACAAGTGTTTCATACTCCACGCGGCACTTGAGCATGAAAGGTTTATAGCTATGCCACTATATTCAAACATATATGAACAGCATTTCCGTGCAGATCAAAGACAAAGTGAGAGCAATGGTGTGGGGTGTGCGGGTGTGGGAAGCGATCCAACTAGCAGCGTGGATCATCACCTTGTGAAAGGTTATAAAACTTGGATAGCAAGTGTTAAATGAAGAGTTATTTCTAAAAGTAAATCAATATAAAAACATTCACTTCAGTTCAGATATCTAATGTAAATCGCTCAGCATAATTGTACAAGCAAGCGCTTTTGTCCAACAATACACAGACCACAATATGTTACTTGAAGATCGAAAGGGTATTGGATCAAAAGACAAGACACAAATAAAATCCATCCTAGATAACGTGGTGATTATCGTGTCGACCAAGAGGCCTAGCTCTCTTCGAGATGTTATGTGCCTCCTTCTGCTTGATCTTAGCAAGCCGTGCTCTATTTCAATGTTAGTAAATAGATCTTTTCTGAAATAGCATTTGAGATCAAGCACATACTCTTCAGCAGCTTCCCTCTCAATCCTTTTAACATGCTCCCTCGCCTCCTTTACTGCAGCTCTCGCATGAATCAGCGCCTTATCCGCATCCCTCTCCATCCTCTCAGCATTCTGCACCCGCTCCCTAGCTGCAACTATCGATGCGTCTTCCCCCCTTCTGTGTAGGAATCCGCTGCGTTGTGGGGATGTGCTGTGGTGTGTTGTATGGTGTGTCGTTGTAGTGGTGACAGGAGAGATGGAGCGACGACGGTTGAAGAGAGTGCTGCTGCGATGTACCGTGGTGGTTTTCTCTGGAGGAGCTGGCGCGACCTCAGTTTGCTTATGAGAGAAGAGACCCATTTTATTTGGTGTTTATGTTAGACTTTAGAGCTTGTTTGCTTGGAAAAGCCTAGGTCAAGTGAAAATGTATGAAGCTAAGTGTATTTTGAAGTGGAGAATAATTGAAAATGATTATCTTGATATCTTGTCCCAGGACCACTCTTTTAACCCCCTCAACCCCTCAAATATCCCGTGTTATTGTATTCCCGAGCAGGTTTTTAGGATCTACTTAGTGCGAATACGTGACGTCACTTGACATGGACGCGACCTCCCCCCTGAATGGTTGATGCAGGGGTCTTAAGCGAGCGAAAACAGTAAAGACCATCTGTTGTCAAATTTATTTCATGAAGGCGTGCAATTGGTAGGCGATAAACAATTTAATACTGATGAGTGGGGAAGTTTTGGTCCACCTTAGGTTGATTTCTATCAAGGTTTCGCTATGGTCCAAATGCCCACTAAGATGGTATCAAGTTTCGCCCTCTCAGTCTTGCTGGATACTATGGAACGGTTTCGTTGTGGACAGTTATGCTGAGCGAATTGCAATGTAAAACGAAGTATTTGATTATTCAAGACCTATTATGGGAAGGAAGTGTCTATCGAATTATTGGATTTTGCTTTCCTTCTATCGCTGATAGTACAAAGCATACTAGCTGAGGTGCTTCTTCTAGGATTTCGCATTTATTCGAATTCCAAAATCTGGGTCATAGTTTGTCCATATTTGACTCCTGATTTCGCCCTTGGTACAACAATTTGATTATACGATTGAATGGTGACTCTGGTGTGTAGATAGTGCAATGGCTGCCGAACTTACACGAGCCGATTGAGAAACGCTACGCATTTTCATATTAAGGATCTTAGGCTGTGTGAGAAATTATTTATGAGACATATGCTCCTACATTCTAACATTCGGGCCGAGGCCTTGCACTCAGGTCCGATGGTGGCTTAGGTGAAGCGATGGTTGGGGAAGATCATATCTTCCCATAACTGTAATTATATGAGCTGGTAGAGGAGGGCTCGGTTTTCCTATTATGTAGTCTTCGGCCGATTTGGAAGATTTCTACTAGTGCTTGGGGGATGCATGATCTAGATTATTAGTGCTTGGAACCAAGCATTTGGCCTTCAGGTTTGATAATGGTTTAATAGATGCCTCAATTTTGACTTTATCCACAACCCCATTCCTCAGTCTCTCTAGCTAAGCAGTTTCTCACATACCAGAGTATCAGCATAGTAACCCAACAGTTGTCTTTCTAGTTTCCAAAATCCCCTCTCACTCCTTTCAAATTTCAACATGCTCACTAGGTGATTATTGTTCTCCGCCTTAAATATCGTTAACCTCTCTTCCCCCACTATCGTGCCATTAGAATAAGCGCAAGGGTGAGGGGTACGTATAATGTGTAAATTACGCCATCTCTTGTATTGTGAAGAGGACGCTGACTGTGTAGCCAATTCACTATTTCTAGTATGGCAGAAAATGTTTGTTGTTCTTCCGATTCTCTCTGTCGAAGTAGTGATTACCAATTGAAGACTTTTGGGCGGCAGATGCATGTCCTAATTGGCGACGATATGCACCAAGCTGTGGGTGTTGATGCAGAGCTTTTAAAAGGATTCCAAACTTTACTCGGAGAAATGGTCTACAATTGCAGCTCGTCGCAAGAAGCTAGGATTTTGTCGCCTTTGACGCCTATAGCTTTGTCTATCTCTCTCTAGATCTCCTAATACTTCATTTCCCCCATTTTGGTGAATAGACATTCTTCCAAGTCCGTGAAGTCGTACCCCTCAAAATATTCGCAATTATACACAATTGACTATGGTGTAGTGGCTGTTATGCAGGAGGTCATTAACCCAGATGCAGAGTGTAAGTATTGTGTCTCAAAGATTGAAGTACCTATTTCTCGGATGTGGGGATGCTACTCTACATTTTCTTGGTAAGAGATCTCAAAATAGATGGGGATGATGGCAACAGTGGCGAGGAGTTGAAAATCATCGTCATCAGATAGCCTGAGCATGTCATTTGAGTGAGATAGGCCTCGCCTTGTTGCTATAAATAATGATTTTCAATCCTTTACGGATAGCTTTGGGATGAAGGCGGGGCTCTTTATGGTGATACGGAGTTGGAAAACGGATTGGTTGTAGAGATTGTGAGAGACACTAAGATTGGTACAGGGAGCGGGTTGTAGTGTTGAGCTGAACACTCATTCAGGAACAGTACGAGTATTGTGATTGCGGGAATTGTTGCATGATTACATTGATTTTTGCACAAGAATGAATAGCGGTGTTAGCCGTTTGGGGCTTACGGATGCGATCTTCCTGGTGGGCTGTTATTAGATTGTAGCGCATGTGGAAGTAATGGCAAATTTGTTTTATTGTAGCACAAGTATATACGGCGAAGCAAGATATCAACAACTAGCAGCGAAATATCAAATTGTAACAATCTAGCCTTATCCCTCTTTGTCACTCCACTATTCACACTTCCCCCACATCATTCCTGCTCCATAACCTACTCGTAAACATAACAGAACGGCCCATCAGTGACACTAACTAGGTCTTTAATCTGATAAACCTTAGCTGCAACATTCGAAATATCAACATTATCTGTCAACTTCGCCGTCCCACCCCCCATCATGCTCGTCCCCCCACTAATAACCTGCGTCCGATTCGACAAATCCTGACTCTGCCAAATCGTCCATAGTCTATCAATTCCCCCATGCAACAACCAAAACGCCGGATCACCAGGGCTAGTATAGAAATCTCCTCCAGGGTCAGAGCCGATTGTGAAATGCGCAGAGCCGTGGATGCCTTGGGAACCACCTACTGCCCCGCCGTTTTGTAGGGTATTTTGGAAGTTCCCGATGGTTTTTTGGCCAGTGATTAGCGTCACGAGGTTGGCAGTTGTACAGTATTTAATTAAGTTAGGGCCGAGATCGCGGCGTAGACAGCGGGGGTTATCGCTAAGGCCGTTGGAGGCTGGGTTTTTGGGTGGTGCCGGGTCGGCAATGGGAGAGACAGGTCTGTCAGGCGTTAGCATGGACCTCCAGTGATGAGACTACTGGTGCGGCTGGGGTTGCTGTCAAGGAGATACTGTAGGATTGAAGGCAGAAAGGATGGTGTCATACCCAAGGTGGACCGTCATACTGCGATTTGTTAGCCGAGTCCATCAGTGTAGATTTCGCGGTAGGCTCACTTTTTGAATGGTCCCGTCTTTACGCAACCCCCGCCGTTTTGCGCTGGGCCAACTGAAGTTGCCTTGTGAGCGACCTTCTCCCCGTTGCCTCCCATGCTTGAGTCTGATCCATCAAATATTGGTGACTTCTCTGGATCTTGCCATCTCCCATAATCCCAATACTACAAGAATTAGCCAGTAATGAAAGGTAACATCTCGAGTGCCTACTGGTTGAGTCCCGTTGTATCCACATTCGTTGATAAGTGCTTGTTCGTATGCCCAAGTGAAGTATCTATGCCATGATAGAAAGTTGCCCTAGTTTGAAAATCAACCACGTCTTTACTTGGTTCAAGGTAAACATACTGTTCCGTGAATTTGTAGTGTTTGCTGGATGTGTGTTAAGACGAAATCATCATATCTTGACTTGGCCCCAGGGAACTTTCCAGCCGGCATCTTGGATGGTGCATTGAGCAGACAAAGCACGGCCTTGATGTAACTCTTTCGTTGGTCAACGGTGAGATCGCCCCTGGATATTGTCAATAGGCGCTTCTCCTAGAAATTTGAAACACTTCGTACCATTCTTTACGGACTTTTAGTGTCGCTTTGGTGCATGTTGTTGACTTGGCGAGCTGGGCGTCGATTGCAGCCCGACCTTTAGTTTGGAGATCTCCAAGAGCGTCGCCTTGTACAACATCTGCGAATATAGTCAGGAAAGGAAGGACTAAACATAGGCTCTGGCGAAGAAACAGCATGATGGTGGTCTTGATGACAAGAACAAGAACCAAAATATACAAAACTACGCCACTTCGTAGGAGTCAAGTATCGAAAGCAGACGCAAGCCCCTTGAGATGTTAACCTTATACTGAGAAAAAGCACCATATTGTGCGGCTCGCCAAGTTCTTCACTTCCAATGATACCCGGACCAGAGGACCCGACAGTTGGAATCAGGCTTTATTCAGTAATAGATCTAGGATCGATCTCGATGGAAGGATGTGACCTTCCATATTCGCTTCTTGATCAAGTGACCGGCTGGCCATAGAAAACATGTTGCAAAAAACTATCGGGATGAGGTGCCGCAGCCCTAGAACGAGGACTACCGACAGGCTCGTTGGAAACAACGCACTTGATTAAATTCTGAGTATTGTACGAATCAAGGCAAAGTATATATAAACATCAATCTGTTTGGCTGCGGATATGAGGAAAATTGTGTGGGGTAATTGTGGGGTATGGGGTAGTATGCCTGTCCAATTTTACTTCTGATAGCCAAAATAGGATTTTTCTTAGCCGATAGTCCCAGGAATGCAACAGCGTCTGCAAGTCCGATTTCCATATTGCAAACACTTTGTGATAACAGTCGGCAGTTTGTGATCGCACAGATCTCGTCTGAACTGCGCGTCTATAGGCTTGCCAGACCTGGTTTTGGGACAGCCTTGGCACATGGCGGTAGACTGTTCGCACATGGCTCCGAGAGATCGTGCATTGCAGAGCATCTGGCATAACCCCGCAGATTGGTTCCTTGCTCATCTGGCAAGTGGTAGCACAGGCTTTTGTCGAATAAGAACAGCCTCGTGCTTTACCGTCTAAATGTCGACTCGTCAGCTGGCGGTCGTTCTTCCTTGCCCTTCTTCGGCCAATTCCTGGCGATATCGATTGCATCTCTCGGCGCCCAAAACTCAAGGAACAGGAACAAAAGATAATCGATGACTACGCAGAGGCAAAATAGCTTGCCGGCCCAAATGCCGCATCCGTAGTAACGTTTTAGTCGATCGATTAGAGCAAAGCTCTGAACTCCTGCTCTCCCTCTTGTCGCACTCCAGCTGGCTGCGTCTGCAGCCTCATACCCATAGAAGTCTGCTTCGCTCAACGCGCCAGTGATTCCATCATAAACTCTTTCGGTCCTCTCAGCGACGTCTGTCCATGAATACATCATCTTCACCTGGTCGTGGAACTTTTCAGTTCGTACTCTATTAGACCTAAGAGAGGCGATAGCTTTGCCCGTCGCCGCAACAAGGTCGTCTTCTTCCGGCTTCGCAAAAACAGTCATATGTGCGGGGAGAACTTCCGGGATGCCTCCGACCTGCGTGCAGACCACATAGAGACCACAACTGGCCGCCTCCACTATAACCGTTCCGAAAGCTTCTGTCAGACTGGGATGAAGATAAATGTGGCCGCGAACCATGACATCACGCACTTCTTCGTGTCTGACAGGCCCCAGCATTTCAACCCGATCCTGCAGTACATTCCTTTCCAGCATCTGTTCGAGATCTATCGCTTTCGGGCCCGAGCCAGCGATTATGAAGCGGACATTTGGATGAGCGGCGAGAATTCGTGGGATAGCAGCAACTAAAAGATCTGTTCCCTTATTGTAGAATAGCCGCGAAATTACAACGATTGTGATCGTGTCATGGGGACCAAGATGTTGGGGCATCGGCACAACCTGGTGACCGGAATCTCTACCAAGGTCTGCAGGATATGATGGATGGGAAAGAGGACGAAAGTTCTCGGCGACAACAGCGTTGGGAATCACGGATACCATAAGAGGATCGAGGGATGCACGAAGAACAGTATTTTCTTTGCTGTGGAAATCAGTAGAGATACTCAACATTGGATTGCAAAAGACCTACCATGTATGACTGACACAAATAACATGATCAACATCGCTCAATATAAATTTGAGAAGTTTATTGGTGAGGATGCTAGCTGCATCTGCAAAGCCGAATAGCGAATGGTCAGAGAAGACAGTTCTCAAACCCATTGTCCTTGCATGCAGGATGGCTTCGTGGCAGAGACTACTAAGGCTTCCATGGCCATGCACAATCTCAATTTGTTCTCGTATAACAATGTTGCGAAATATTGGGAAGAAGGAGAAGACAGTGGGAAAAGTTGATGCACGATATATGACGAGGAAAGGAACATGATAGACCTTGAGCCCATTCGTAAGGTATCGGACTCCGGTTCGTCCTTCATATGCATGAGTGATTATAATAACTTTGTGACCTCGATCGATGAGTTTGGTGGAGAGTTGGTAGATGTGACTTTCGACGCCGCCGGGTTGGGGGAAGAAGAAGTCGCTGACCATTGCAATGTTGTATGATCTTCTGTTGGCATGTGGCGGCGTCGCCTTGGGCCGTAAAGGCCCACGAAGAGATTCCATACTATCGCTGACGATTCATGCTTCTCGAGATGTTTCGATTCGTGAGATGGTGATTCATTTCGTGGTGTTGAAATGTCGTGGTTTCGCAGCAGAAAAGCTGTCGACGTTGCCATGTAAGGGGACGCGACCGTGATTGAAGCTCGTGTGGGGAAGCCTGCGGTTATGGTCGTCGCAGGCCACCGGAAACTTTTCTGCAGCTCAAATTCTCCAACTCACAACGCCATACCCTTTCCCCTAGCTTTGTGGATTTAGAATGTGCCACAACAAGCGCAATGGCTTCGCAGATATACTCTCGATACGTTCCTCCGGCTAAGAAACAAAAGATTGCAGTGACAGCGCAGAACCCAGCTCCTCCTGAGACTGCATCACCCCATGCAGCCCCACCTCAGCCATCAGCTCGGAATGATGCCTCCTTGTCGTATGCCAGATATATACCACCATCGAAGTTGAAGAAACAAACAGTTTCAACCTTTTCAGAGGTTGGTGTATCTATAGCGGACTCTAAATCGGACACCTCTTTAAACAAGAGAGGCTACGAAGAACTGGGGGAACATAAAGAAGTGGTTGAAGAGCGGAAGTCAAAGAAGCTCAAGAAAGTAAAAGAGAAAAGGAAAGATATCTCGAATGATAGTGGAATACGAGAAACAGTGAGGGAAGCAAAGGCGGTGTCAAAGTCAGTAGAGACGACGTTGCGCAAAGATAAAAGAGGGCAGAGAAGAGATATCACCAACCCCGCAGTACAGGATATCGATGAAGACAGTAGCAAAGAAGATGAGCGGCATAAGAAGCTGATGAAGAAGCGGGAGAAATCTTTAAAAAAGGCTGAAAAGTTAGAAAAGAAGGTCGCGAAGGAAAGGGAAGCGGTTGGTGAGGTTGAGGAACCTTTGGCCGAGTCCCCTCCTGAGATTCATGATCTCATACCTCTTCCACAACCCGAGCCCGTACCAGAACTTCCTACTCTGCCAATTTCATCATCACTTCCCCCATGGCTGGCTAAGCCTCTTCGAGTTACCCCTTCTACCACAGCACATTTTGCAGATCTTGGCATTAGTTCTGAGATTGTAGATCAGTTATCTTTAAAAGGTTTCAAAGAAGCTTTCGCAGTCCAGGCTGCCGTCTTGCCAATTCTCCTCCCGGGATCTTCTCAGAAACACGGCGATGTTGTTGTTTCGGCTGCTACGGGTTCTGGGAAAACGCTTGCATATGCCTTACCAATAGTGGAGGACATAAGTAAAAGTACAACCACAAAATTACGAGGATTGATTGTTATGCCCACTCGAGAACTTGTTAGCCAAGCCCGGGAAGTATTAGAAGTTTGTGCAGCAGCATTCTCTAGTGGTTCAAGAAAACGTGTAAAGATTGGAACGGCAGTTGGACACGAAACGTTTAAGGCAGAACAACAAGCACTTATGGATCAGGACCTGGTATACGACCCGGAACAGTACATGCGACAGATTGCACATGTGAATGCCAAATGGGAGAGCTCAAACTGGGGTAGTGATAGAGAGGACGAAGACCTTTGTGATGAGAAAATAATATCCTCACTGGAGAACCACGTATTGTCACCAACTCCGAAAATCGACATCCTAATCTGTACTCCCGGCAGACTGGTTGAACATCTTAAGTCGACCCCTGGATTTACTTTGGAGCATTTGCAGTGGCTTGTTATCGACGAGGCTGACAAGCTTTTGGATCAGAGCTTCCAACAGTGGTTAAGTCTGGTTATTGGAGGTTTGCCCTCGATATTACATCAAGGTCACCAAAGAAAACGTGTCCGCAAAATCGTATTAAGTGCTACCATGACTCGAGACATTGGGCAACTAAACGAATTGAAGCTATACAGGCCAATATTTGTTATGTTGGAGGGGTCTTCTAGCGAGGAAACCCCTACACTAGAAACTTCTCAAGCACACGCCCTCCCTTCGTTATTGATGGAAGCAGCATTGAAAGTCGATGATGAGAGTATTAAACCGCTCTATCTTATCGAACTTCTTCAGAGAGAGAATCTACTCCATAACTCAACGCAGAAATACTCCCATAATCTCGAGACCTCCGATTCTGACATATCGGATGATACTTCTTCGGAGTCCAGCTCAGATTCCAGCTCCACGAATGATTCTTCATCAGATTCAGGATCTTTTAGTGATAAGGACTCTAAAACTCGCCGCGTACCACATATCCCCAAGGCAATTCAAAACAAGGATGTTACATTGCCTGCTCCTCGTGGTGTTTTGATTTTCACCAAGTCAAACGAGACTGCAGTTCGTCTCGGCCGCTTAATCTCCATCATGCAGCCAAAATCGTCCAACTCCATTGCCACCCTCACATCAACTACTCGAAGCTCAACTCGCCAAGCGGCACTCAGGTCTTTTGAAGCCGGCAAGCTTTCTATTCTCATCGCCTCTGATCTTGTTTCTCGAGGTGTTGATCTTCCTAATCTAGCACAAGTCATAAATTACGATGTCCCCACGAGCGTTGCAAGCTATATCCACCGAGTAGGAAGAACGGCAAGGGCAGGAAAGACGGGGCATGCATGGACTCTTTTCACTGGCAGTGAGGCATGGTGGTTTTGGAATGAGATTGGTCGATCAGGCACGGTAACTCGATCAGCCTCTTCGAAGGTTTCTCGAGTCAGCATAAGTGCATCTCATTTTTCGGAGCAACAAAGAAGTTCATACCAGGCCGCGTTAGATAAACTTCAGACTGAGGCACGAAAATCGAAACCAGAACGGTCTGTCAAATAGATGATGAATACAACGAACTTACCTTAAACATTCTAGAAACTCTGGTCCCTCATTCGTTGTGATCTGTCCCTCTTCAATACTCAAGTATCTCTTTCAAGGGCTCAAATGTTGCCGAGGTCCACACTGCCTCGTAATGTTGATGGTAGGTGAGAATTTATTAAGGTCAGTTACATGCAGACCTTTCCCAGGTGGACATAAACACCTCCATACCTTCTCCGCGATTTGTAGTTCATGAATATTTTTTATTCTAAAGTGTATTGCTTAGCTGTAGGTCCTATTACCCTATAAGTCATCCTGTATGACGACCTTCATTCAAATTGCGAGAGTTATTGGTTTCCCCTCTTGACCCAATGGATGCTACTATGAAAAAAAGATCCCAGATTGATATATGACTCTCCTGAACCCTACTTGATAAACTGTTCACGATTACTTTACTCGCACCCCGATAACTCTTTCTCCAGTGAGGAGGTGGTCTCTCTAAGCAGTATTCACCCCCCAAACATTTCCATCCACCGAACTATGCTGTAATCGGCCTCTTTTTAGACATCTGATCTTGATTAAAGTCCGTTTTACGCTTCTTCGTTGACGTTGAATTGTGAACTCGCAATTCTACAGTTTGCAATGTGTCAAACTTTGGTATTTCAGGATTGCACAACAAGTATGAGGTATATGCATGACCAACACGACCCAGAATTATACCAATAGTAACCTGTATGCCACTACCAACTCTAATGGCAACGACCAAAAATCCATCATGTCTTGATGGGAAGAAATGGTAGGTGAAGGTGCAGGCTGCTAGTTAGACAGCTACACTGGAGAAGAGGTTGTTGAAGAAGTAAGGCTTGTTATTGATGAGCTCTTGAGAAAGTTTGGCATGGCGGAGGGTTGGGGTTGCAAGATCATAGCCATAAGACAGAGAGATATGAGAAGATCCCGGATAATTGATATATACGCGCTATCAGTGATGAATATTTTATTTCATTCTTCGCGTTGGATTTCAATGCTGCCGCCCTTGAGTACCCTCAGTTTCTCGCTGCGAGAGGTAGTACCGGCAAAATCGATAGCTTCACAGTATTAACCTTAAAATTTTTACAGGTGGTGCCTGCGATCCTCTAAGTTTGTGTAAAGGAACAACCTTGTTTGCTTTGCCTTTCAATTTGCTTACCCTGCTAAATCTCCCAAAAAGCCTAGTTTCTAGCATAACAAAGCCGCTCATGTAGTTAAATAATGTCATAGGCAAAGCCTTTTCTAGGATTAGCTGCTCACAATTGCAAGTAATTGATATTTACTAGTTTGCGAACTCTCCTAGGTCGAGGACTCGTACTAAAAGTTTAATCAGGTTTTCTTAAGACACAGGCCGGCAATTAGGCATGGTATTCAAATTCATTTTTTTAATTTGCTGTATTTGTCTTTCATGATTTCCACAAATGAAATTCTAAGTTGCTCAAGTCATTATCTTTATATTCTCTACTTCTCATTTCAAATGGAAATTCACACTCAAGCAACTCAAATACTTTCCTCATTGTCTTCCTTATGAGCTAACACCGCTCTTATACCTCTCGCTATATACCCCCTCAGGATACCAAATAAACACCCCACCCCCTTTTTTATCGTCATTAGGAATTCTATGACAAAATTCACCCAACTTTTCCCACCCCAGCTTCAAATACAATCTCTCGCCAGCAGGAGAAGCTATGAGACCCATGATAGTCTTCTCACGTTGAGCAATTGCCATACCACTCTGCATCAATCTGCGTCCTATGCCTAGATTTTGATACTTAGGATCAACAACTAAAGTAGCTACAAACCAACGTTTCTGGCGCTCTGGCCAAGCCGTCGCATCCCAATGAATCTTATTATCCTCCGCACTCCATTTCCCAAGCATTGCGAGAGCCTCGTTACTGAAAGCTTTAGCAGGGAAGAGCCAGTTTTGGATCTTCACAAAGTAGTGGAAGAACCAGCCTAGGATGAAAATGGAAAGTCTTTTTAATATTCCATGACTTTTCACCCATTCCCTAGCGCCCTCGTCCTCACCCAACCTCATCAGCTGGCTAAATCCTACCACCCTCTCAACCCCCTCCTCCGACTTCAAACAAGCGACGACTGAGTAAGATCGAGAAGAGAGAAGTCGGCGACGAATAGATTGTTTATGGCCTCGAATGATGTCTCCGGGGTATTGGCCCGCGAGAGGAGAGAGGAAGCGCTCGACTGGGGTGTTGGCATAGGCGAGAGCTGTTATACGAGCGAGATGGGAGGTATCTGTAAGCTGCATGGGGCGGATTATAATGGCGGGTTTTGGCACTGGAACTGGATTATTTTTGGGGATGTTGCGGTGGGTTGGTGGAGAGGCCATTTTTTATAGCTTAATTATGGGAAAGAGGAAATCCAGTTGATAAGTTTCAGATGTTGGTTAGAATATTGTTGAGTGATATTAGAGTTGAAGCATTTGCAACTGTAGTAAGGAAGATATACCTTTGAGGTATTGAATAATGTGATGTCGAAGTGACCAAGCTAGAGAAATAAGTGAGTCATCCATCAGGCAACACCGCTTGTGATGCATATTAAGTTATGGACCTCCCTAATTGATGAAGCACTCCGAATAAGCCTTTTTTTTTTTTTTTGGCTACCCTCCGAAAATAACCTTCGAACATGGACAGCAAGACATTTATTTGAGATTATTCATATATAGAAACTGTACAACCTTACTGTTAGGTGTGGAGTGGTTAGAAATTACGTGATGATGGTACTTCAACATGCAGGGCGGCGGCGTAACTCATCAGCTAATGAGGGCTCTTGGTTGAAATTAACTATTGAGATTTTGGTGTTCCAACAACTTCACTCCTCTTTTATCAATCCTGGAGGTCGCGCAATTTCAAGCTCGACCCAAGCATTTCGCATCACGTCGCTTTCCAAACACCTGATCATCTATTTGTCTCAACGCAACCTGAAGACAACGAACCTACGAAGATGTTTCGCCTTTCCCCGAGACTCCATAGGTATCAACTCATCGACTATCGCCTTGTATTAGTTTCGCATTGTCCACTTTTCTCATCTCAAGCTGGGCTTGGGTAGGTCTTAAATACAATCAGATCTACAGACCGAAGTCTTCAACCAAACTACGTCGCATATAATTTTACAGGATCGCCTTCATATCTACCGAAAATCAAGGCAATCGTAAGCATTCGTCGGAACCCGTCATCATTGACCTCGAATCCGGGTTTAGAGTTGACCTACTGCTCACTCGAAAGCTTACCTCGACTATGGTCCACTCATCAAGTAGGAATGAATAGTGGATAGTTTTCCCAACCCCCCCAACGAAGTAATTGCGATTTACTCAAAACTCTTACCTTTGACAAGTATTTGATATATTTACGGCCTGTTTGTTACAAGCTTCTTCAAAGACGTGGCCATTGACCTTCTTGTCCACAAGACCTATGCTATCATCCTGCAAGAGGCAGTTGAGGAATTTGTCATTTATTGCACTGAAAGGATTCCTCGGGGAGTAAAACGATATGGATTATTTTGCTCTGCAAAATCCGGTAGGCTTATATTATGCAATAATGATATGGAGTCTGATGCACATGAAAGTGAACTTTAACAGAGCATTACAATGACCTATTTTCTAGCCAGCGCACTTCACTAGACTGGTAGCAGAACTATATTTTAGTTTATCTCTTTCGATATTTCGGGCAAGTTTTCGGAATGTGCGAAATGAGAAATTAACAAGAGAATTGGTGGATAGTGATGTCTAAGCCTCACTGAGTGAAAGCTTTGGTCCAAAATCCTACTTAAATTTCTGGTATACCACGGGCTAGGCCCCTTAGTGTGGCAACCAATTTGAAATGGTGGCCTCGGAAAAGCAATTGAGGATTTACTCTGCAATACCTTTTCTAGCATATGCCTCAGCCTTAAGAGCAATATAATATCCTTGAATAAAGTAGTGGGGGAAGCTTATGTGCATGGGCTGTTGAATGGCGAGGCAATTGCGATGATACAAAATGAACAAGTCAAGGTCAAGACTATCAAAGCATGGCATCTCGCTGCAAAATGAAAATGTCCCAATAACTTCCACCTGTTTCTCACTAGTATAAAATACCGAAATCTAGAAAACAAAGGCTCTTCATAAATCTGTACATATATGAAGCGAGCAATTACTATCAATGAGAGCGTACACACTCTACCATGTTTGTAGAAAAAATAGATGTATTTCGTTTTTTTGATCATTCCCCATTTTTTGCAGCCATTCATACTAACCCGAGTTTTGTATAGAATTGTCACGACCAGCTAAAACATACGTTTACCTAGGCAATCGAATATCACTGAACTCACTAATGTACCGTAGGCCTTTCGCCAGTGAAGTATTCGTATTATTATTTGAAGACCTAATCGCTAAGGAAAGGAAAGAAAGTGCTTAAGTTTGGATGAGGTGATAATAACCCCGCCATTAGGATAGAAAATACAGCGTAACACAAACTGCTCCTCCGCCAAATCTTTACAGGAATATCTAAACATATTTCAAGAGTAACTCTAGATCCACTCCTTTGGCCATCAACTCCGTACACATTCCCACTCTCCTAGGGTAGGATACTTCGAAAAGTGTAACCGCTTTGAAGGACATCATAACATTTTTATCATCAATTTGTATACTTTACAAACATTTCTGTGTGGATTAACATGATTCATATCCCTTCACTCAGTACGAAATATCCCGGAATTGCTCCAATGTGGTAAATCACCTAGCCACTGCGATTTGTGACTAATGATGGGATAAGAGTTTCAAAGAAGTGATTTTTGACTTTCCCCTGGAATCGTATGCCCCTCACACCTCATAATTTATCGTATTCTTTGATCAAAGGGCTGGGAAGCCAATCTCCAACTCCCCAGGTATTAAAAATAGAGTGCAGAGAAATTTCAGCACTCTAACACTAGTAAACTAGAATAATGGCTTGTCTAAATAGCTAGTATTTCCTTAGCGATCGGCCAATCATATTAATAGGATAATGGTTTGTACGTGACTGTTGACAATCAACTGCAGCCCACCTCCCACTCTTGTCAATGACGATTGGCTACGTTCTCTGCCAATCACAAACACATGAAAGTTAGTTTCCTTGTCAATTAAATTACCAAAACTTTCTTGCTGTAAATAATTCTCTGGTTTCTCATTCACTTTTAGATTTCACTTCTACAATTTTCTCCCTGGATATTTCTGGTGCTAGAACAACACTCAACACCAATGAATTCAACACTAACAGGGCACAAGGTTCTCATTCTCCTTCAATATGAAGCAAATATACCGTTTATTGAGAAACTGCAAGCCTCCCATTCTGAGCTGGAAGTTGTCTGGCACAATATCGGCGATGAGAATGCCCAATTACCGCCGAATATCTGGGAGACAGTAACGGTCATATGCACGTATGACCAATCACTACCAACACTGGAGCAAGCCCCAAATATGCATCTTGTTCAGCTTGTTTCATCTGGTGCGAATCACTGCTATGGCTCAGCATTGTATGAATCACCAAAGGTGCATTTCTGCACTTCAAATGGCATTCATCCGTTAGTTCCTCATAGTCATAGGATTGCCTAGATGGCATCACTGATCATGAATAGACCACAAATAACAGAATGGGTCTTTGCAACCTACTTGAACTTCCAACACAATCTCTTCCAGTATATAAAAGCGCAAGAACAATGCGATTGGGACGACCGAGGAACACGTAATATTGGAGACTCTGTTGGCCTTCGTCTGTGAGCCCACCTTGAGTTATCCGATTCCCGCTTTCATCAACTGACATTTTCTCAGAGGAATACTTGGCTACGGAGCAATAGGTCGTCAATGCGCCCGAGTCGGAAAAGCCTTCGGCATGGACGTCTACGCATACACGATGCGCGAGCGTTCAACGCCTGAAGCACGACTAGACGATAGTTACCACATTTTAGGAACAGGAGATCCAGAGGGTCTTCTTCCTTCCAAGTGGTTCCATGGTACTACTAAAGACGCATTGAATGATTTCCTTGCACAGGATTTAGATCTTCTGGTGATTTGTTTACCACTGACAGCGCTCACCAAAGGAATGTTTGGGAAAGAGCAATTCGAGATACTCTCGAAGAAGAGAACGTTCCTATCAAATATTGGGCGAGGACCAATTGTCAACACACCCGAGTTGATCGAGGCACTGGAGAAGGGCCAAATTCGAGGTGCGGCCTTAGATGTTACGGATCCAGAGCCCTTACCAAAGGAGCATCCATTATGGAAGGCGCCGAACGTTTTCATCTCACCACATATCAGCTGGTATTCAAAACATCATAAAGAGAGATGCTTGGATGTACTTGCGCAGAATTTGAAGAGAATGAGTGAGGGTGGGAAGTTCATTAATGAGGTCGATAAGGTGCATGGATTTTGAGAGACGCCTGTGACTCATAGAAAGAGAACAAGTTCAATTAAACCTAATTCCCTTCTTGAATTCTGCCAAGCCTCAAATTCTCCTTTCATATTTTCGATTCTTCGAAAGCTTCGTGTAGGGCAGGGTACCACAGAATTGGCCACCATGAACCTGTGAGCTCTTGAGATGGCTTCGACATATCACAGCTTCAAAACTTTCTTAGAATACACTTCAATACATATAATATCTAGATATCACTAAAGAGCGGGGGGTTTGCTTTATATTTCGTTTGCCTAAACCAAGTGTTGAAATAATACTACTTCCATAACTCTTACAGCCGATGTTCTTTTTAGAAAAGCGCCTGGTGCCTCGAATTGGTCAACAAGTGGAGTCGAGATAGCTAACAGCAGTGAGCGATGATTTAGACAATAGAAGGCATCAATTTAACCGCACCCCAGATTTATCATCAATCTCTCAGAATTGTCTATTGCGGACCTGGGCCCGACCCATATTTCTTCCACCCGATGCGCCTCTCCCGCTAGCTGAGATATACCCGATGAGATGCTGCCGAATGTGGTATAAATTTATCATCCATAGCTCATCAGAAAAACGCTAAGCCCTTTACGACTCTTACGCCCGATGTGCCTCTCCCCTGAGCTAATGATATACCCGATCACGTGCCAGTTAGATGTATTCTATGCACTCATTGTCTTTCACTATTGTAGTGAAATTTGTCAACAGCAACTTATTAGTAATTTTAAAAAATTTTTTATATCTCTTATATGCGATGCGCCCCTCCACACCAAAATAACTCCAACAATATAGAGTTTGTGACAGTCTACAACCATAGTCGCTAAGGTAATACCTGTAAACACGTTTTCTGTCTCTATACTTCAGCTTTGTTATCGGCATCTCCCAAATCAGAGAAAATGTCTGCCTCGCCAAATCTCTCACCAGCACGGCGGTCTTTCGTCGATGACACGTTTACAGGATCAACCCCAACAAAACCCTTCAATGAGGTCTCGGCAAAGGAGGAGGACCAAATCGCACCGGAGTCCACTGATCCCCAACAAGAGGCTAGGGCTGTGACAGGATGGAAATGGGCATTTGTTTGTGTTGGGCTTTACTGTGCAATTTTCCTGTATGGCTTAGATAATACCGTCGCTGCGGATATCCAAAGTGCCGTCGTGGAAACCTATGGTGACGTCTCGCAGCTAGCTTGGCTGGGTACTGGATTCCCCTTGGGATCCGTTGCTACTATCTTGACTTTGTAAGTTATTAAGTATCACTGGTAAAGGTGAAAAGTTAACAACTTGCTTCAGTGGGAAAGCGTACGGGATGTTTAATGTCAAGTGGCTTCATGTCGGAAGTATTACAGTCTTTTCCATCGGAAGTGCTATCTGTGGTGCGGCTCCGAACATGAACGCTCTCATTATAGGACGAGTAACTGCTGGTGCCGGTGGGGCAGGATTATATCTTGGCATGTTAAATCTCATCACTATTAACACCTTAGAGCAAGAACGACCAGCGTATATGGGTGGTACCGGAGTTATTTGGGGAGCGGGGACTATTCTAGGGCCCGTCATTGGGGGTGCATTTGCCGATTCGAGTGCTACATGGAGATGGGTAGGCGATTTAATTCTGACTGTTATTTCTTATGATGTTAATGATCGTTCCTAGGCCTTTTACATCAACCTCGTTATTTTTGGAGTCTTGTCACCAGCACTACTTTTCATACCGAGCTTTCAGCCACGGCCTGGAACCTCAACTCTCACGAAACTGAAGCAACTAGACTGGGTTGGGATAACTTTGAATGCTAGTCTTTACGCATCATTTGTTCTTGCTCTTACATTTGGCGGTGTAACATGGGCGTGGAATGATGGGCGAACGGTTGGAACCTTAGTCGCTTGCGTTGTCATCCTAATCATTTTCATGGTCCAACAATACTTCACTATTTTCACCACTCCAGAGCGTCGATTATTCCCAATCGAGTTTATTGCATCTAAGACCATGGTTATCTTGCACATTTGCACGGCATGCTCATCAACTGCGATGTTTGTGGCTATTTACTATCTTCCTCTTATGTTTCAATTCTCGCGTGGTGACAACGGACTTGAATCCGCAGTGCGACTATTACCATTCATTGTCGTTCTCAGCGTTTTCATAATGGGCTCTGGTACTGCCTTATCGATTTTGGGATACTACATACTATTTTTCATGATCGGTGGAGCCTTTATGCTCATCGGCGCTGCTCTCATGTTCACTGTTAAGGCTGGGACTTCAACAGGAGCCATCTATGGCTTCACAGTTCTGATTGCCATTGGCGCTGGCCTTACTGCACAAATAGGTTATAGTGTGGGTTCTGCGAAGGTTCAGCCACAAAAAATGGCAGAAGCACTTGGATTCATCAACATTGCCCAGATTGGAGGTTTAGTTATCGCTCTTGCTGTCTCTGGTACTGTGTTCCAGAATATTGCTTTCAATGACCTAAGCAAAATTCTCTCTCCTCTGGGATTCTCTTCCTATGATATCCATGGTGCTGTGGCAGGAACTCAGAGCTCTCTATTTAGCGATTTGCCAAGCGATATTAAAGGCAATGCGATAGAGGTGATTGTCCAGTCTATCAATAAAATGTATGCTCTGGTAATTACAGGAGGTGCGCTGTGTCTTACAGCAGGGATGTTCTTGAAGAGGGAGAAGCTGTTTGTGAAGGCCGCTGTCTCTAGTTCTTAGGGACGCAGTCGAAGGTTAAGGTTAATAACGTTACACCCTGGAATGCCTTATTGTGGGAATACAGTTCTAGAAACATGCCAACTATGTCATCTCGTTCTTACAGCAAGTTCTCTCATCTACTTAATAGAATACCCTTCTCTACGAAAGCCATCACAGCTTGCCAGATGCTCGATTGGTTCGTCGCGGTCCTCAGGCCAAGATGTGTACCCTTTAAGGTATCTAGCATTCTGTAGGATATATGAATCTGGGATCAAGTCAGTGACTCCGAAGGTTCAGCTGCTCAAGGAATATAGGCCAGATACTGACTTGTGGTCCAAGAGACTTGATTCCTACAACACCTATATATATATATAGCACACTTCTCACTGTAGATAAAATGGAGCATCATCCCTGAAAATACCCAACAAATTGTAGATAATATACTAGGTTGAGCAGGAAGCTCCTACTTGAGGAAATTTCCAAGCTTACATAGAACCCTGGTGACCCAGTCTGTAAGGATCATTCCTCAATCGCCGTAGATCTTGTCATCATTCACATGACTACAGTACCACCTCAAGCTTAACTCTGGCTCAGAGAGTTCCGAGTTAGGACAATAACGTAGCCTACAGTAGCGTCGTAAAAAAGAGATATTTTAAAAAGAGAAAAGAAAGACTCCCTGCCCCATAAAGGGATAGAGACTAGTTCTATTTTCCAGCTTCACTTCCCTCACATAGTATCATTCCCTATTAATATTAACTATCCCATGAGAAATATAAAAGGAGTGATAAATTATTATTATTATTAGTTTTAAAGTTGGTGTCCAGGGATAGCCTTCCCTGGATTTCACCTGGAACTCACACACTGGTTAGTCAGCGACACCTACCTTATGTGGGTTCCACTCGTAGACCGAGCAAATACATAGCTTTTGTTCCTCACTTTGTGCATCGCCATAGTTGGTCCTTTTTATGGTAGGCTTTTACACTAAGAACATATATTGTAGAGTATATATGATAAATGAGGAAAGGGAAATATAAATTATCTTTTACAATATATATATATATATAACATACTTCACAAGCGAGTGGGCTACCCAAGCGAATAAGCCAATTTTCCTTGGCATTATATAAAATCATTAAATATCTCAACAATTAATTAATTAAACTATTCTAACTCTTCTGTATTTGAATTATCAGAGGTATCTATAACATTTGGGCAGGTTCGTACGTTATGACTAGGTTGTCCGCAACATTTACAGCATCGTTTTGACGGCTCGCTTTGCTTCGTACGACCTCTATCCTCTCGCAAATCAGCTTGCAATTGTATATTAGCCTCTCTTTGAGCCTCTGAGTCTTGGATATCTTTAACTCTAACTACTCCTCCTTCTTGAACACGTCGTTTTTTCGTACGACGACGTCGGCTAAGCAAATTATTTGCTGTACGAAGTGTAGTAATCTCTTCTCGTAATAACATCAATTTGTATATATAACTTATTGTACCTTTTATAGCTTGATTAATACCCTGCAAAATCATAGTTAGCAAACTATTTTAATATTATATAACCTAATCCTTAAAATATATTGATTAAGATTATAACTTAAGTATATTACTTGGAGTTTTTGGTTCTTAGATTATAGATAAAGTTAACAATAAAGTTAATATACAAAGTCGAACGTCAAGTTATAAGATTATATAATCAGGATTATATAAAATAAGTTCTATAGCTTGAAATCCTGCTCGAGTATTTGATATAGTTATTGTTATATAAAATATTATATAAAAGGCAGGAAAGAAATCCTCCTTTGAGATATAAGTAATATATATATATATTAACTTCTTAATCTTAGTTCTATATAACTGTTTTAATAGACTAAAATACCCAATATCAAGCAATTAAAGCTTATAAGATAAATATAATAATATATAAAAATAATAATATTTTATTCTTTGTAATATTTCTTAAACTTGTATAATTAATAACTTTTGTATTTATTAATAATCAAAAGACAATATTTACCCTTTGTATAACTTCTTGTATACTAATTAAAATATTTAATCTAATCTACCTCTTGTTTATTTATTGTCTAGCTATTTGATATAACTATAATTATCTAATCTACTAATATAAATATATTTTCGTACTAAGAAGAGAGATAAGTTTTCCTTATAATAATAATAAATAGTAATAATATATATTTATATAATTTAATATCCTAGATTATTATAATCTATTCTTTATTACCTTGCTATATTATACAAGGCCTACTATATTACTTAACTATTATAACAACTATTTCCGAGAATATCTAGCCTATTAAAAATCCTGTCTTATCAAAGTTATAAATATTCTCTTTATAGATTTTATATTTATTAATTATATTTTGTATAAGCTAAAACTATATATTATATATATTAGGATCTTTATATTTGACTCGTTAATAATCGATTTTATATATAAAATATATAGAAAGTTATAGTTATTGTTATACAAAGTTTAAAGTCTAGTTCTTTCTAATATATCCGCTATTATATACTATAAATAATCGATTTGCTATATCTTCAACAGTATTACACTAAGGAGGAAATACTCGCGAATCTAAATCAAGAATATATTGTACAATAGTTTCCTCTTCTAGTTTTGTAAGCTTTTGAGCTTTGTTGACGATATCAAGTCATGTAGGTGTGCCTTGGATTCGGCGACATAGGGTTGTACGAGGCACTTTATAAATTCGTGCAGTTTTACGAATGTTAGCTTTAGGGTTTTGTCGTACGAATTGAACAGCTAAAAGCATGTCAGATTCATTCCACGAACGAGTCATTTGTAGTTGTTTAATAATTAATATATTTAGTTGAAAAAAGTAATGCCAAGGAAAATTGGCCCATTCGCTTGGGTGGCCCACTCGCTTGTGAAGTACGTTATATTATTTATTAAAAGATATGTTAAAATAAACCTTTTATAAATGGGTGCACACATATGGGGCATGAGGAGCGTCTGTAAGAAAGCGCAGGTGCGAATGTATTATATCAATAACTAACGCCGTAGATCAACGACCAACAAACTAACCTACTCCCATCCTCGGTACTAACGGCACCTAATACATAGTGTAGCGGGAGCACGACCAGTACTCCATGACCCCACGAACCACGATTTCATAGCGAACAGTTTTGAAGTCCTCAAGAAGGGCCTCGAAGTGATTACAGAGAGTAAGATGGCAGAAGATAAGCCATCACCTCAAAAAGAACAAATACCAAGACCCTGTGGTACATTGAAGCCACGCCGCAAAAGGAAGAGGAAAATATTCTCATGCACAGAGTGCAGTCGGCGGAAGCAAAAGGTGCGAAAAGTACAAGAGCACCGCTGTTCTAGTACTAACTAGATGTAGTGCGATCGCTCATTTCCTTGCTCTAACTGTATCATTCGAAACAAGCAATTAGCATGCCACTATAAGAATGAATCTGTCACGGGGCAGCAATTGCTTGAGGAGGGAAAGGGAGAATCACTTGAGGCCATAAAACTCGAGTCAGAATCTATAGCTCAGGTCAGCGCATTCGGCTTCGCGAAACCCAATGGCAATAACAATACAACACTCGGGATCTTTGAAAAGATCTGGAGTCACAACACGGATCCACATTCCTTGATATCAAAGTTTACGACAATAGATATTAATGGGATACGAGAGAAATATAGGAGCTTAATTCGACAGTTGCCTTCCAAGATAATTATTGAAACCCTGGTTAAAACTTTCTTCCGAGAAGTTAATCATCAATATTACTCATTAGACGAAGGCATCTTCCGAGATCATCTCAAGGACTGGAATAATTTAACCTTTTCTACACTCAAGAATGCCCCGCTTGAGTTATCTGGAGATATGCAGTTCTTTCCTGCTCTGCTCTTTCAGTGCCTAGCTCTTGGCCTCCAGTTCCAACCGCAGGAGTACGACCCTAACCTAGAGTCTCTGAAATATGCTATCGGTATGTCATTAGATGATGTAGCAAGCGACTATAGCCAGTCTGGCTTTTCAATCATGGCTCTACTAGGAAAGCGGCATGTCACTTTGATTGCTGTTCAGGCAGGCTTTCTACGCACAGCTTTCCTCAAAAATTATGGGATGGTGCCCGAGAGTTGGCATTCTCTGTCGCAAACAATCAGAGATGCTCAGGAGATTGGTCTACAGAAGGGTATAAGAGAGTGGGGGAAGCCCAACGAGAAACCAGAGGACGTCTTGGAGAATCAGTGGCTTGACCAACTAAGGAGGAGAGTCTGGCTGATACTCTCGTGGTGGGATATTGATATGGCCATGCTCCTTGGGCGTCCAACTACAATCGATCGTCGGGATGAAAAACCCCCTTTTCCTATTGATGCCCCTATTCCCAGAAATCGCCGAGAAGTAGCGCCTGCCCCGCGTACCGAGTCAGACCCGCCAACCCCTTTATCTACTCTTCTCTGGACATCTGAGCTTTCTGCTCCGTTATGGGATATCTCCGTTTTAGAGAAAGAGGACCCCCACCAAAAGGATTTCGCAAAGGTTGAGAAAATGCATGGATTAATTAACCAAATCTCGTCATACTGCCCCCCATATTTCCGAGTACATAACCCAGATACCACATTCGATAACCACCCTGATTGCTACTGGATAGTAAACGCTCGTTCCAACCTCCAGAGCAATGCCGCATTCACGATAATGGCTCTCCATCGCCCATATATATTCACAAACCCCCCCAGCAGAACGTTAGCATTGAAAGCTGCCATTGAAGTTCTGGGTGCCCAACGAACTTTGTTCAATCTCCTTGTCTCAACACGGTACAAGATGTTCTGTCTCGTGCTACGCACATTTGATGCTGTTGTTCTTATAGCTGCGATATATATTCTTTATCCTTTTGAGAATAGAGACGACCTGGATGATTCTCTCCAACATTTTGAATGGGCAATGGAGCGTTTCCATATGATGGGAGATCGGAACACGATGGCTAAGGCTGCCCTGGGTGTCTTAAAAGCGATATACGTCCGATTAAAGAAAGCTCTACTCCCAGTACTGGAGCCAATGTCTGGTGGGGAGCCGCTTTCGACTGGTGTGAATACGGCCCCGAACTTTGATTTCTCGTCTATAGCTCCGCCACAACCAGTAAACGACTTACTCTACAACAATCTATCCACAATAGGTGAGTCAACGCGTGTGGAGCCGCAGTCAGCGAATATAGACGGAGGTGGATTATTCAATCCCAATATAATATGTGAGACAGAGATCTGGCAGTTTGATGGCGATTTTCGCAATGATAGCTTTTGGGGATTTATGAATGATTATAATTCATGATCTAAGAGATCTAAATATTTGTTTGGAAATTTGAATTGGGATGTTGTATCTGAGTGACGAGGCACGCTAGACTGTTTAATTTTTTATAGAAATGAAACGCTATTACAACAGTTGCGAGTGAATGCACTCTTTGGCAACTTTGTTTGAAAACTTTAGGCCTTTTTTCAAACAACACATCCATTCTACATATCCTAAGGTATCGCTTTTAGGTCCTGCTGCCACAAAACCCTCTATGCTGTATATAGGACTCTAGAACCTGTCTTCCTTTCGCGTATTTCTGAACTAAACCGTCTTACAAAGTGTTATAACTACTAGCCGGATAAATGTGGAAACACTAGTCAAGGCCACAGATAACGTCATTGGGTGCTGGGGTAGGTTCCTAGTCCTCTGGAACAGACAGGAGAGGGAATTTGCAATTATGTTGAGGCTTCCTGACACTGGGTAACTCACAGCGTAAATTGTCGTAGATAGTTCGAAGTAAGAACATGTCGTAGGTTTGCCCGATCCGCTGCCATTGACACTGATGCAGTTTTTATTGCAATTCCAATAACTTCAGAGTGGCCGGTTAGGGTTCTCGACTATCGCTGGACTGTATTTGTGGGGATACTTTCGGGAATATTATAACGTGTTTCTATTTCAAGGTCTAAACATTATATGTAATGATTTTTTCCAGTATCAGAAATTCTTTCCGGTATAGGGACTCTGAACACTTGCAAAGCCCTGTGGGCAAGCCTTGCCTAGAGCTGCGCTCCCAGATCTGATATAACAGACTTTTGCCTGCGCACAAGCATCACTAGTACAGTTTGGACTTCTTACACTGCTCTTGCCTTGGTACGTGTTGAACTGCTCCACAAGGCTCCTGTTTGTTTCCATGGCTTCAGTGACTTTATGCCAAAATGTTGCATTCAGAGGAGCAGAGTTTGGCCAACCAATTTGAGTTCCATATGCTTCCCTTGTTGAATATTCGAATTTGTAAGTTGGACCTGCGGAAACAAGAGACGAATATGCATTGACATCCGAGTAGAAGGTGTACGCATCATAGATCTCAAATGTTCCGGTGTCAACTTCGTACATTCTGAAGCCCGAGTTCAAATTTGTGATAGGAGCAATGCTTGGTCCAATCCAGCCAGGAGTCAAAGCTGTGCTGGAATTCTGGACGGTTCCATTGTTGGCATAGTAGATCATGACTTGATCTTCATGGGTGTGGCCCCAGAACGTATTGGCAATTACGTGAGGAGAGTACCGATCAATAATTTGGTAAAACAGATCAGTCGGCCCTAAAAGAGGGTTGGACCCATCCCATCCACTGAGCACATGGCCAATAATCCATACTCTCTCACCGGCATCCTCAGCAGCTTGAAGTTCATTGATCATAAAGCGAAGGCTACCAGAAACGTCGGGGTTGGTAATATTGATGAAGTTGAGGTAATTAGTCCGGTACCAAAAATCTGTATTTAGCGTGATAATCCGAAGCCCGTAATGGTTCTTCACGGAGTATGCGGCATAATGAGTTTCAGCTTTTGCCACGTCTGAGGCGCTCATCCAGTTATTATGTTGCCACAAGGCTGAAAGATGGTGATAATTCCAACTAAATTGTTGGCCAAGGGGTCCCGGAAGAGAGTGAGGAGCATCGATGTTCTCAGGGCTTGACTCGTGATTTCCCAGCACTGCAAATACAGGTCCTTTGAGATAAGATTTAAACATGCTGTAGATGCTAGTCTCGGTGTACTCCACATAATCCCTTGACATTTCATTCTCAGGATCGTGGGAGACAAGGTCACCCGTGTAAATAGTCCATGCGGCATCAGACGCCCCATTCCCGGTGCCCGTCAGTGACGCAATCGATTGTAGTGCAGCAAGACCCAGATAGTATGGAGTATCACACCTAGACAGCCTCATTAGCAAAAGGAGTATCTCACGATTTCTAATAACTTACTTGAAAGCGCCATATAGTGGTGCGGGAAACACAGCTTGCGATGTAGAGGCTGACTTTGAATATCTGCAACAGAGCCCGGAAGTACAATTTGCTTCTGACGCCACCTCATACCTAGGATCAAGATGAAAATCGGATAGATGAAGGACTTTAACACGCTTCCCGCTGGGTTTCGGCGTAGAATAGTTTGCTGGCTTGGGCTTCGGGAATAAATTTGTGGTATTCAGCGCCGTTAGTGTTGGAGCCGGACAAAATGTGCTGCTCAGAGAATTGCAGATGTATCGTCCATCAAGACCCGTGACATCTGCTAGAGCGAGGACCTGCGTCCAAATTGCACCAAAGTTCCCTGCTGCATAGCTGGTTACACATGACGTGTTTGATGCAAATCCGGTCGACTGACAAAGTGACACCAAAGCATCTGGAATGTACGAAGGTGTCATTTGAGCAACGAGCTTCCCGACGCTCAGTGCCGCAACACACTTTGAGCAATTGCTTGAGAGCCCACCATTATCCGAAATGATACTTTTGATTTCAGCAAGTGCAGCTTTTACCACTGCTTCAGAAGTTGCGTTTGTTAAGCTAGCAATGGCTTCAGGGTAGTAGACTGGGTCATTGCTGGCGCTTGGAATTGTTTTTGGATTTGTGAGATTGAGTGGGTATGTGATATTGAGGACTGGGTCGTAGATTGCTGGCTGGGGTTCTACAGTTGGAGCAGCTTTAACATAATAGCTCGAGAAAACTGAAGTTGGGAAGGCAGTCGGAACCACGAAGGAGGCCACTCCTGGCAAATCCTGCTGAATTGATAGGGCTGACAACGAAAGCAACAAGGCTGAACTTAATAATAATTTCGTCATCTTGACATCAATCAAGGATTTGATCACTGACCTCTAGAGTATCGTGATCAGTCAACAAAAGCCTCGGACTAGAGACATTTCCAAGACCTGGGAAATCGAAGATTATATGCTTGTTCATATCATTGTGAGCCTCCAGCAAAGCCTGGGGCAATCGACCCTAGAGTGGAAGGTAGCCCCGCTGGCCTTGGACATGCATCTGTAATACCTGCATTTCGGCATCCAACGTGCGCATTTGATTGGCAATCCGTGACGAATTTCAACATTGCGAACACAAACTCAATGAATAAAGATTAGTAGGGCTTACCATCTCCATGTCTATGGATATATATTGCAGGGAACTTGCACCTTCTTGGCATGAATTCCGATGTTATGGTTGATGCACTGAGGCGTGGTTGAAAGCTTCTCGAAGAGTGGAAGAAGAAAGATCGGGAGAAGTTATAGGGTTTCTTAGCGTATTTTCGGCACCACGTGCACTGAAGTAGGGTGTGATTGATGACACGAGCTCTGAGGCTTTACATTGCATTTGAACTCGAGATACACGACTGAAATTTCAATGATTCTTCCCTTCACTCTTTCCTGCTGCCTTCTTTCCTCTCCATCTTTCCCATACTAGAGCAGCAGCAGTCAACCCACCACAAACTCCCTCAAAGGCTGCAACATTGGCCCAAGGTCCACCATGCTTTAAAAAGATGGGAATAGCAATAACCCTCCCCAACACCGTCATCCACATCACAGGGACATCATTCCTGTACGCTGTAACACAGTAAAAAGCGCTAAACCTGATAAGTTACATATTTTATAGATGGTTAAGTGAAGATAGAGAAACCGCGCGTACCCAATAGTTATGCTTCCCAATCCAATAGCATGAATAGCAGGTATAGAGTCTACACCCAACGTTGCAGCATTTTTTGCAGCGACGGAGGGAACAAGGAGACTTATGGCGCCATTGAGAAGGCCAAAGATACCCTGGAGGGTGATTACTGAAGTCGAAAGTGAGCACATGGTGTTTGAAATTTATTCAAAGGAGCGTGATACAGAAAAATGGAAGAGCAAAGAGGAAGAGTGAATAATGTTGAAATTGCCGTTCGGAAACTTTTCGGGGAGGTGGGAAATGAAGTCAGCATGAGTAACTTAGTCACCACGAACCATTCCCACCAGCCAGTGAGTTTATTCCAACACCTAAAGTATTTAAAGGAGCTCTTGTATTTTTCCACCTCGTGTCTACAAATATGTATCGTCAAGTTTGCGTTTAACACATATATCACGTGCCCATCCCGCAAACTCCCTCCCATAAAATTCTTGATTCTCTTTCACTCATGTAAGGTTGAAAAATGGGTCTTAAAATGAGTCTTATCATGTCCATCATTGCCTACTGTTGACTTGGTATTAACTTCCAGTAATACAACCGCAAACTCGTTGGCCAAGATCACTCCCTGGATAGAGGCAAAGCCAGTTACAACTAGAATGATGGCCGAAATAGGAATATTTAATTAATTTTTCTAGTGGAGAGTAGAATTGAACAGATGGAGGAGGGATGGTTGACTTACAGACCCCGAAGTGTTGCTTTAAACTCATCTCAAGAAAAGAACACATGGCTACTGATTAACTGGGGCGGCCGGGACGATGTACTTTGTCAGCGGACTTTACTAGAACACTAGAACAATTTAAGGATTGACAGAATAGCTCCTGCAGAAATCATAATCTAGAGAAAAGTGTCACAAGGAGCACAACTTAAACAGAAGTGGCACCGCCGACATGGACGATTACTCGCACAGTCACAAACTTTGAGCCAATCACAACTCGATTATCTAGTCAACTAGTTGTTCAACGTCTGCATGCAACTCTTGGAGTGGTACAGGGGATCTCTATATGTAGAATAGAGAGGGAGGTCAGAGGGTTTCATGTTTGTCTTCAATCTACGGGATTTGGACTATTGGCCCTTCTACTGCATATACGTTGCCTACCGTAAGTGAGAACTTGAAAATGTATGATTCGAGAGGCTATGAAAGTTGACATGTAATTCACAGAAATGTTCACGTGACAAATCGACGGAATACCAAATGGTGGGAATGTATATCTTCATTACCGCTCGGACTTATCATTTTCAGTGTCCCAGTTCCTTCCCCGGGCTTAACTGCTGTAATAGCCGCCGAATCCTCTCGGATCGATTGGACAACCACCTTTCCAAGTATGTGGGCGCTGAAGCTTGCCTAGTCATGTGGTAGTCGACCGCCTTGAAAATGGATCTTCTTCTCTCTCGGAAACAAGTTCTTTAATGTAGAACCAAGCCCAACAAGGAATAGCAAAACCAGAAATGTTTCATTTGCTGAACCTCCTTCCCCCCTCCCCACCAAGAGGCAAGGGAAGAGCTCAAAGAATGAACGAGGTATGAAATACTGGATTTGGCGCTATATTGGTCATGGGATACTGTTCACCTCGCATGGAGATTAGAATTAAGAATTATTGGATTCAGGATTACTTACGGAGCATTTAAATATCAGCTGCGGTCTTTGATGAACAATAAAATGATACGAGCAATCTAGCTTGTATTATATGTTCCCTCTCCTGCCATCGAGTTGTAACAATAAACAGACATTGAGTTCGGCACTTGTCTGTCACAGCCATAACTTAGAAGCCCTAGTAAAATGTCCCTCGGTATGATGGGAATCGCACCCATGGTATCAACGATTGTGTATTGAAGCACTAATCTTGGTCGGAATGGCCGTTTCTAAGAGCTTGTTCGGTATTGTTTTCTACCGCAACTCTGATAATGTACTTGATACAATTGTTAACAGTGTACACTGCGAGTGGTTCTAGGGTATCTTGGTGTCTATCACCTCATCTAGCGTTCCCAAGCATGGTTATCTCAACTCCGGGTCTCCCATCCAGTCCGGCTCAACGAGCCATGTTCGCTCTGTAACCGCTGTTTTGACCGTTGATGTCTTTGTCCTAGATTCAATCGGATCACCGAGCGTACCAAGACCACTCTTCGCTCGTTCGTCTCGAGCATATACCTTTAATCCCCGTACATGTGTATCCTTTCCATTCTGGTGGTTCTCTACAATCTTGACTTGTACTAGGAAGGCCCGGAGAGTCTTGCCGTCCTCACCCCCTCCAACATGGTCCAGTGGGACACCTATCCAACCAACAGGCCTTTCAAACTCGAGAGATGAGAACGGTATCAGGTCGTGATAGCCGGTACCAGCAAGAAGAGTGATTCGGGTGGGAGTATATGACTCGTCTGCGTGGAAGTCGAGGAAAATTCGTATTGATCTAATGGAAACAAGTCGCGAAAAGTGGATATTGAGATGATGTGGTTGAGGGCCGTCCGATCTGCGCAAAGAAATTAGCTTCTGCAATAGCTTAGCACTTGCAATACTCACTGCCAGAACAAGTTCGTGTCATCGTCTCGCAAAGCTTCAACACCACAACCAGGCTTGCTAGTGCTGACAGTCCAGCTTGCCAGATTTCCAATCTCCTTCAGACCCAAAGCAGCAGAATCAAAGGGAGGATCGATCTCCATAGGAACTGCAATCGGACCATCGACTTGGTCAGCATTGTGAAGTGAATGTCTTGAAAGACGGCGTAGCAAATGAGCAGGGCGACGATGAGGTGGAGGAGGGCGAACTTCCGTAGGACGGCGAACCCATGGATGTGCATGAAGGGGAGGCATTGCACGCTGTTTGAATTGTTGAGATTGAAGAGAGAGATTGGTAATGAGCAGGTTCTAGTTGCTGAGAAGAACGCACCTTCCTCGATCCCGCCTTCATCATCATCGTCATCTGGTTCCTGCACATACTCTTCTCCACTGTCACCCTCTCCTCTCTCATCTTCGTCTTCAACATCAATATCATCATCTCCCATTTCTCCCTCATCTGCGCCTTCGTCGATCAGAGGGGCTACACGTGTTTGTTGTAAAGTCGGCGAGACAGTGTGGGCTGCATCATATGGGTTGCCATTCCGCGGTCTGCGAATGCGCCGAGGACTCGACTGCGACGGAAAGGATGTTGGGGTTGGCATTGCGGTGGTCTAAGAAAGAGATTTGGGAGGTTGGTTAACATGTAGCTATTCACGACTGCTCGTTAGAAGACGCGACAAGAAAGTCATGGCGGGGTATCACAGGTACCACACGGCTCGGCCGCAAATTCCCCAGGGCTTGGACCTTGGGCTTGGCGATACTGACTGACTTCATGATGATCATCCGCACCTGTCATTTCAACTCTTTTGACATACAACATTACAACTATAAACCTTTTTTTTTTAGTCCTTCATCACTGCCAACGCATTGAGGCGTTTTCTTAAGCAATTGGTATCAGCGTAATGCGGCTGTCCTTGTTCAAGATGAAGATTTCCAACCTTTCAAAACCCTCCAGATCATCAGCA
The DNA here is from genome assembly GCA_021365295.1 of Tricladium varicosporioides. Classification (NCBI taxonomy): domain Eukaryota; kingdom Fungi; phylum Ascomycota; class Leotiomycetes; order Helotiales; family Tricladiaceae; genus Tricladium; species Tricladium varicosporioides. The sequence continues at coordinate 82,834 of JAJTIW010000013.1, read as the reverse complement.
AAGGATCGTTCTTAGAATGACTTCATACAGGGGGTTTCGCAGTATGTTGACTTGTAGCTTCATAGCAGTTATACAACACTAGGTCTATTAGTCTGGCTCAGACCATCTTAAAAGTAGCCAAGGTAAGTGTCGAGCCATACCTCCCTCAGAGACACCTTTTCCAAGATGTGCTTGAGATTTGCAAAGATCCTCATAAATTTCTCATATTAAGCGAACTCATCATCAAGGACTGCCGGATCATCGGAGGGACAAAGAAATAAGCCTACATCAACTCCCGCAATATCCGTGAATCTCATCACTCGTACAGCTTTAGTCACCTCGGCAAAAAAAAAAAAAAACTCTCTGAGCTTGAGCCTTATGAGAGTACATACCTCTACTAGGTAGTGATCAGCAAGCCAATTCTTACGGCATGCTCCTCCGAAATACTAATGGTTGACGGACTGACAAACATGAAGAGGTACAAGAAGCCAGAAACTTTCCCCTACCTCAATGCCGAGCCTAGCCCGAATTTATACCTATGACAGACCTTTCCATGCATGCCGGAGTCGACGGAAATGACACCCCACAATACTAAAGGACACCCGTGACGTTTATGCTATTCTTGGGAATCATGCATATGAGCGAGTCTTATATCGTTCACGTCCCACGCTGTATGATATGTCACAATATTTTCATCATATAAAAGTAGCTCTCAAGCCTAGACCTTCATCGTCACACCTCAAAATCATAACTACGGGGCTGCACCACTTCGTTTACATTAACTACTTCATTCATTGGAAGAGCTACACATAGTATTGGCACCTTACAAAGTCTTACCTGTTTCCCGCGCGACCAGTTTCAGCCAAGGAAACGTCACTATGGTCTTGGATAAGTGAGTTCTCTTTTTATATTCTCAGAGTTCGACACGTGCTGCATATGTCACCCTTAATTTCTAGAGAGATCTCCTATGACGATTTCAGATTTTTCCAGGTAGCTTTGGAGGTTCTGTATGGTTTTCGAGCGATTGTTGCTCACAATGGGTGCACACTTAACTTGTGGAGGTTGGAGAACAACATCTCTCATGAGGATCTTCGCTTCATCTAAGATCTCTCCCTATCAAAGTTTGGATACCTGTTTTTATATGCCTTGTTCTTGCAATCAAATACATATCAACACTCCTTTTTCAATGAGTTCTTGTTCCTTGACGAGGTGTCCCTGTCCTCTACCCACAGGGCGTCCCCGACAACCAGCGCTCATTTACGAGCTTCCATCACCATCCTTCCTATCATACATCCTTTTCTCCACCCACCCTTTCACAGATACCCTCTGCGATTTTTACGGCGTTCGCCAAGATATCTGCACAGAAATTCGCAAATCATACAAAAAACATACACAGAAGCTAACGGCACCCTTCAATAGGTGGCGAGCGAGAAGACAAACAATCAAGGAGCTGAGGAGGAATAGTGAGAATCTTCAAAAAGAATACTTGAAAATGCGAGAACAGGATTTAAGGCAAGGAAAAGAGGAACTACCAAGTTACAATGCGATATTTTCTGATGCGGCGGGGAATAAATTCACGGTATATACAAGTGCGGAGCATTCAGATGAGAGGGGCACGGAACGGGCCACAGCATGAAAGACTTTGCAAATTTTGCAATAGTCTTAGGACAATAGCAATATCGACTGTGAAATTGCCAATCGTTTCTGCCCTCAATATATCAGCGGTTATCATCAATCCGCTTTGATAACCAGTGATGATGATGCTCAGAATAGGTGGTGGGAAAAGATTCATCGAACAGGAAGGAAATTTGATTTAAATTTGAATGATTATTGGAGTATCATAGTTTCCGGAGGCGTATAGGCTGTTGTGAGTATGGAGTATGTTACCTCGTGTGGTCAACGGCGTATTTGAGGACCACAGAAGGTCTTCTGGTTCAGAAACCCCGCTTTAAATGGGTGTACTTGTACTTCGACGCACCCATGGATGTTTGTTGAGACCAGATTTTCCCCCAGGCAATTTATGCCAAAGAATCTTATATTACGATCACTCATTCCATCCCTCGCGAATGCCGTTCTTTCTCCACCAAAATGTTTCCGAAGCGGATCAGCCATCCACTATGCGAGTGCACTCCTTTCTCACTCGGTCGCCTTTCATTTTCAATCCATAAATCCGTCGCTCTCTCGTCTCCCTTTCCCATATTCGCCATGGAATACCTCGTTTTAGCGCTTCTACATCTGGTATAACCCATTCATTACTCCCCTCACGCTCAAGAGTTTCACCCATCCTGCTTCAACCACTTCGACTCCACTCCTCCTGCGCAAGAAATTTTAATTCGGCCCTCCTCTCTTTTACCTCGATATTATCCACTCATTTTTGCATCCTGCAGGTTTGAACTGGCCTCCCAAAATCAGAGCGCTAGCCAGACATTTAAATGCCTGTCCAATTGACTACGATATTGCATGGCGTCAGTTGTTTTCCTTTTAGTTTGTAATACACTTTAATCCTACAGATTTCTGAGTTTTGATATTCATTCCTCATCCATTTTACACGGGAAAGAAGCCTATTCATGATGGCCATGTCGTAATGCGACGTTGCATCTGTCTTTCCAAGTACAATGCTATTTAAATAGCCGACTGAAATACCATTTTGACAAGCTTCCATCGTTTGGTTTATTAGCGGTAGTTCACATAGTCTTTGAAGTTAAGTATCTGAGAAGGCTTTGAATGGTTTCAATCTTGATCTGATTGTTGAGCTTCACGGTGCTGGCTGGCCCTGCCATCGCAGGAATGCATCTAATGCTCAAGTCTTTTGGGACTCAGCAATAAACGCAGACCGTGACTTCCCAGGTACTAACCTGCGACTTCGCATTGCTCTGTCAGGCTAGCTCTCACTCAGCCAACCGTTGTATTGTCCCTTTTATTCTAGTCATTATTTCCTACACTAAAAAAGCTAATCAGATTCTCTTTCTCTACTGACTAGTTCCATCCAGCGTCATGCCCTCAATTTAAGGTGAGTTATCATATATAGCTTTCCGCTTTTTTCCCCCCTTATTCATGAGCTTCTCATTATTATTTTTGGTATTGAGTGGTGGTTGAGCGAATGATGTTGCGGTGCACGATGTTTGAGCGTATAGAGAGGAGTATGCTGCTGGCGGCTCTGGGGATGCATTCAAGTCAAATTGACTATTTCCAGTCCATCTATTTGTAAGTAGGTTGGTAGATGAAGGTGAAGGCGTTGCCATCTGAGTTACTGGGAATCTATTCGTTTGGACATGTGAAGAATCATGCTGCTGGCAGTGGTGGGAATGCAATTGGGTCAATTGGTAATTTCCTAAACCGCCACCTGTGGTCAAACCGTTACATGGGTATGGGGAGGATAAAATATGATTGCTTTGAGAGTTATCGATGAAATTCTCGTTGCCTTCATCATCCTCCTGGCTATCATATATGCTTAAGTCGCTTATTCGCTTGTTTATATCATCGGTTTCGTTCGAACCAACTTCCTACCAGCCGAGTTCTTTAGCATCTTGTAAACCCTCCCCCTGAGGTTACAGATATACATACCGTTCGCTTTCCTGTTATCTTGCTCTTACTATCATATCTGCCTTGTCCTTCCTCTTTTAAAGAACTGTTTTTCTTCTTAGGTGAGATACTTTGTGATTTACTCTTCCTTGACACAGAGTCGGTGTAGTTGTCTTGAGAGGTATTAGGGCTGAAAAGAAAGGGTGCGCATTTCGTCTTCGACATCACTCTCTCCAAAGTACCTGGCACTCCTCGAGCGCATGCGTCGTATATTCGAGCTCGTTGGACGTCGGTGTAGAACCGGTGGATGATCTCTTCTGAATACTCTTGGCGATTTCTTCCTCGTCTATTAAGTTATCAACATTTAATTCTCCCTCCAGCAAGTCCAGAATCTGACATCTGCAACTCCATGAATACTTACACGTTGCTACTGGCGAACCATCTCGCAAGACCTACATTCGTCGCTCTCCTCAAATCTCCTCCAGTTATACCCCAGCCTCGCAAAAATGCTTCAACACCAAAATCATTCTCAAACAGATTGGTGACCTCAAACCATGTTTTGAACCACGCCTCCACATCCTTCGACTTTGCCTTGGGGCCTGGAATTGTCTCATAGAAATGGTCAAATGCAGGCTCGTACCCCGGATCGTTTTCGAAAATTGTACAAATGGGTAGGAGAAATCTTTGCGATTTTCCGCTCCACATTTCTCTAGGTGTATTCGCAGATATTTCACTTGGAAAGCAATCTACAGCGTTGTAGTTGGCAAGGATATTTTGAAGCTCTTCTACCTCTGAGATAGTACCCTCGGGATAGATAATGTCGTTCAAGGCGTACCAGAGATTTCTAGGGTTTGCCGCGACTGTATGCCCCATATATTGTACTGTTGATGAAGGATTTGATCGGGGACGAAATTTGCCCTCATTTATTTGGAATGGAGTTGCCGTCACTCGTAAAGTTGAGCTCTGGGGATTGCTGGGGCAATAAGAACGTAAAACCGAAGAGTTCGACATATCAGAGTCGTTCATCGCATTTTTCGACCACTCTACACTGTCACTGACGCTACTGCTAGGTTGTATAATCGAGCTATGCTCAAGTAATATGCCAAATCTTATGCGTCGAGATGGCGAGGCCCGTGAATAATTGGGCACCTGTTGATCATTGTTTTCGCTGTCAATCGGCATTTTTGCAGACTGGAGTATCTGCTGCGTCGTCCAAAAACAAGATATTTTCTATCGTGAGTTGTTTTTAAAAACCTATGCGGTGTTATTGAATACTGCAATGGTGCATTGAAGAGTTGGAAATGAAGATTTTATTTTGGTTCTGTTGATTTCTTTATAATTGTTAAGCGAGAAGGAAGGCGCGAAGTTGAAGACGAAGCTATTGTACGATTCCCTCAAGTTCCCCCCTTTCTCCCTGTCACTGAACCTCGGATCTCTGCATGCTACTCATAAACAGGCCAATGGGCTTTCCGTCTAGATCAAACCTGCCACCACCATGTAGGCTCACTTACAACACATTCCCTCAAACTACTAGCTTCAAGATCTCTGCGATCTTCCACCCATTATATAGAATGATACTTAATGCAAGCAACCGCCATATGATATTCTCCATCATCAATTAACCCAACTCTCACAGCGCCTCTGTTTTAATTTTGATCTCCTGAACTCCTCAACTTCTTGCTCAATTAACAGGAAGCTCAAATATTCTCGGCAGCTATTAGCGTTGAGAGGGATATAGTTCGAGTTTGAGGACAACAGAAATTTGATGGTATTCCTCCTCTGGTACACGGGAAATAAGTCGAAACACCACAAGATGAAGTTACCCCGCAATTATCGCAAAAAGGTAGAAAGAAATTACTGATAAGCCAGTCATGCAGGCCTTTAGAGTGGCTTCGTTACAGGAAAACGAACCTGTTTTGTTTCAGCCGCATGCATCCTTCAACTTAGGCGCCGATCAACGTGAAACTGTCGGCCGCATTGTTTTATATGCACCTGCAAATAGATTTGTTTTACAGTCAGGATCGTGCAGAAAAATGGACAAATTAAAGTTATTGACAATATGGTAGATCTCCAGAAAAGTTCAAAACATGTAGTTGCGTTGGCTAGGAGAAAAGGGCTATGCACTTACTTGTTGCTGGTATTAGCTATCAACACACCACACTAGGTTTTCCTGATTTTTATCAGAAATGAAAGTTGGATTTCTCAGGATGCAAAGGTAGCCGCTACAAGCTAAGAAACAGATTAGATTACTGAAATAGCCATATTGAACTGGAAATATTATATGTTAACCAATTGTGCATTTCTTCATCCGATAACTTAGTGGCAAAATGAAACCAAAGACTTAATCCATCTTATCCCTTTATAACCTTACTTTGCATAGTCCGTGCTTTCACTGACCTCCTTCCACTCATCGAGCAACATTCTAGTCTCCTCCAGCTTTCCCCGAATCCCAGCTTGACAGTCACTTCCCAATACCAATCTCACCGGAATGCTCTTCCCTTCCGCAACTCCTGTCTTGGTGAAAACGTCTACAATGACTTCTGCTCCTTTGCTCACATCACCAGGCTGATTATTATCGGTCTTATCCAAGATCCGTCGGATGTCTCCCACAGCACTCTCATCATACTCCTTCATCCGCATTTGACTAAACACTCTCGCACCTGGGTTTAAGAATCCGGATCGGAAATACCCTGGCTCAATTACCGACACATCAACGCCAAAATCTACAACTTCTAACCGGAGCGATTCTGCAATGGCAGAACATGCCCACTTAGTAGCGCAGTACAGCCCGGCGGCTGGCCCTCCACGCCAAGAGCCGACACTTCCAAAGAATGCGATGGACCCAGAGTGCTGGGCTCGCATATATGGGAGGACAGCACGACTGACGTTCAGAGCGCCAAACACGTTGGTGTTGAATTGGTCGAAGGTTTCTTGTGGGCTATGTTTACATTAGCGAAAATCTTGAATCCCAATGGAAGAAAACATGCCTCGCTTCTTCAATAGCAGCTTCAAGAATATACCCAGCTGCATTCATCAAGATATCGATCCGTCCATATTTCTCATGCGCTTCAGCAATAATCTTCTTCAAGGTGTTGATATCAGAGGTGACATCCAGGACGTATGTTTCAGCACCTGCTGCTTTCAAATCGGCGAGTTTTGCGAGACTTCGCCCTGTTGCAAGGACTCGATGGCCTCTTTTGAGGGCACTGAGGGCGATTTCTTTGCCGAAGCCGCTAGATGCTGCTGTGATGAGCCATACTGGGGAAGTGTTTGCAGTCATATTGGCTGGTGAACCCGCGCTTTTTAGGGGGAGGAGGGGGATATATTGCTGATTTAAAATTTTTCTCAAGCAATAAATTTGACGTGGGAATTATGGTATGAAAGTGAAGTGATCTGAAGAAAGATTTTAGTGCTTGAAAGCTTGAAGACAATCATCACTTCAATATCTATACTTCTACTTATACAAATTCCACGTTGACTAGTTCCCCACTAAAAGGCATGGCAAACTGTGGCAGGACTGATTATCTCATCGGACGTGCAGGCTTGGCCGGAATTAATGGCAGGCTCTTCGCCTTTAGCGAATAGGAGATGTGTTTATCGCCGATGAACGTCGATTTTAACGGTCGATAGAATTTACCCGGTCGTTCAATATTATTGCATGCATTGTAGCGCCTTACAGTCAACTGTTAACTGCGATCTGACAGATTTCAAGCATTAATTCCGCGGTGGAGAGTTGCCTGTGACACAAGCTGAGGGCTGGAGTAAATTGTTAGTTTTGGTCTCCGAATCGGATTTAAACTACCAACGACACCTTTTGGACACACCAAACCAGATCTCTAGATCCAACAAATATTTGTAACACTACAAGGAGATTAATACCCAGGTACTTATTTGTCCCTATATTTAGCATCTTTATCTTCAAGTTAAACCATTTTCAAAACCGGATAAATTTACATTCGAAGTCTGAAAGAATATCAAGCACTTTATTGTTCCATTACTATGAAATTTTCATCCTAAAGCTATCAATGTTTATTCTAGTTTTGTTTTCATCCACTCACTTTCTTTCATGCTCATCATATTGAATCTTCTCACTATTTTGGTCTTGCATTTGATTTTCATATCCGTATAGTGACCCCCTCCTCAGAGCTTCTCAACTTTTCTGGGTCACTTATCATTGCAATTTCGGGTCTTTGGTCGTTCCACCACTGCAAGTTGCACTGCATCATGAAGCTCACGCAATCTCTAGTATTAATGTCTTTGAAAAATGGTACACCGTGTGTCAACGGGCTTCTATCAAACCCAATCTCCCAGTCCAGTTTAAAGACCGTTGAGCACATACGAGAAAATGGATCCTGGAAATATCTGATCAATAGCTTAGGGGTTTAACGGGGTTTTCGTATTTAAATGGAGTGCCCACTATTTCACTAATGAAAATGCTGTACAACGAGAGTAAGACGACTAAGCGATTGAAAACCTAAGAATTAAAATATTATAGGATAGATATTAGAGCGGTGAGCCACAATTTTACCCAGCAGCATGTTTCCAATAAACATTTTTATGTGTTGAAATATGATAACTTAATTAGATCCACCAGAGCCCCCAGTTCCAATACTGGGCAAACTGGGGAGAGGTTTGGCTGATGTACCGTCAATCTCCACTGGCTCCCGAACCGGCTGTCCCATAAACGGCACTGATATTCTCCAGTTTGAAAGCCCAGCACGAATGGTGCGCAGCCTGTACAAGGAAACCTTCCTTGCTTCCCCATCTAGCTCTACCGGCTGCACTAGATCCCCTGATTCCCTTTGCTCAACGGCCACCCGAGTTTCGGGCTTTATAGATTTGGTAACTAATAATGGGGGAGAGAACCTCAACCATCGTGGAAGTTCAAGGGGCTGCCTGCACCAGCTATGAATGCTAAGCACATTACGCCAAGAGACTTTGCCTGATTTTTCGCCCACTTTAGCCATTTGTGGGTGTACAGGATTCAGAAAAGATCTCGAAATTCTTGACCAACTTGGTAGCTCGAAACGTATACTACGCAAGCTATTCAAAGAGAGATTCCCTGAGGCTCCACCCAATTCTGAATTTTCAAAGTCTCTGCCCCCGCTTGGTGTTTTCCTCCCTTTAATACACATTCGTTTAAGGAGTAGATAGCCAATAATTGTGGTGATGGTGAGTGAAACGAGAACAATAGCAATTACTGAAATCACAAGGATGCTTTTGCCGTTTTGTAGTGATACTTGTGAGGTTGTGGGGCTATCTGATTCTGATATTGAGGAGGATGATAATGAGGCTCTGTTGGGGTGGGAAGTTAAAATCTGGGTACTTCAGAACTAGTTTAAGAAGAGTAATTTCTACTAACATATTGTTTTTATTTAACATACTTGACGTTGGAATTGATGTAATCCTTGGAAATATAAAGCTCTCTCTGTTCCATTTTAGTTATAATCCTTTGCGATGGATGAGTCGGCCCACCTGCTGGAAATCAAAGACATAATCGAGGTACTGGCAGCAGTTGCTGCAAAAGCAATTTGAATTGAAACGCCAGAGGATTGGAATATTCTTGGTGAGGTCAACACATTCGTACCCGAACTGGTAATAAATAAGCTTTGGATGGGTTTCGTTCAGTCGTTCTCACCAAATTTGCAGCCCCACCAGACCTCAGCACATTCCCATTCACAACAAGTGGGCTCGTTGTAGCCGTGTAATTATTTGAAGAGTTTGTATGCAATATAAGAAATGTCCAAAGCTAGGAAGATGCGGGACCTGATCCACTGGGTACGTAGCTTGGAATTTGGCATCTGGAACCCAGATATGTGTTAGTGGAGTGGAACAGTATGATAAATAAGCTTTGCAGAGAGGTTTGCCGAGCAATCAGTTAACACAAAAATTGGAGAAAAGTGAGGTTTTGGGGAGTCGCCCAGTGTCTCGGTATGCGCCGGCCTTCAAATCGTCCACCCCTGACACAAGTGACCACACATGTGTATAACACCTCAAAATATTGGACAATAAGAGCCTACGATCTTATCTGGTTCCAAGCATCTGGCTCCTACCATAAGCTTAACCGTGCGTCCCGTTCCGAAGCATTCGCGTTTTCCTGCCGATTCGTTGTATAATTCTTCGGTTGACTGAGGGTGGCCACCTGGTTTCGGGACGACCGCGGTGGGTCTGTATCCTAAAGGTCTATCTGCAGGAAATCTCAGGTCAATGACGATTGGATTACGAATTGATATCGCATGCATATAACACTGGCCACAAAATTTCCGTCCTTGGTTTCAAATGAAGGCCGAGACGAACACCTCACCTAAAGCTGCCACTTCGCAGCAAGAATGTTGGAAACTCAAGATCTTAAAAGGGGAAAGGCGCTTGCGTAATTGGGCGTAGTATTACGAGGCAGTGAATGTTCCATGCATATTATACAATGTATGAAGAAACATCTGTGGGAATGGCGAATTTGACAGGGTTACCTATTTCCAAGAGCTTACGAGGACTCGATGCTATTATTCTTCTCACCAACTTTCTCGCCAACCTCCTTGAAGTGCTCTACACTTTCTGCCACATCAATATCTGATGATCCTACAGCCTCGGTCTCGGCAAGCACACCTTCCGGGAGCTCGTCGACCGTAACTTTGGGCCCAGTGAACCACTTCCTCGCGTCAATGAAGTAATAGCCCAGGGCTCCTCCCCACACGGCCATATTGATTACAACCGTGTAGTTCATTGACTGTGGGGTTGGGTCTGGTCCGCTGGTTGGAAACATTGCGAGGAAAATACCAAAGATAAGGAATAGCACCGCCGCCCATGCAATTGGGGTTGAGAATCTATCTCCGGTATAGAATGGTCCAGGAACAAATTTTTTCTGTCCCCAGACGACTCGACAGAGAATTGGTGTTCCCCACGCAACATTATTACCAGCAACCGCAAGTGAAAAGAGAGCTGATGCAGCTGCTGGAGCGATCAAGCAGAGAAGTCCAAGAATAGCTGCAAGTAACACACAACCCCATACACAGCGGAGCGGGATATAGCCAAATTTCTGTGAGATCTTTCGAAAGAAATTAGAGAATGGAAGAGCCCCATCTCGAGAAAAGGCCCAGGTCTGGCGAGAAGCCGCGACAGTGATTGAAAGACCCATGAGGAACTGTACGATGAACAATAAAGACATCAATCCTAATGTTCCTTGCTTACCGATCGCATCGTAATATATTTGTGCCATCGGCTGACCAAATGATGATCCAAGAACAGACTCAAGGTCAGGGCTGATACACGAAGCAATGACGATCATGATGATGAATCCAAGAACCCAGCATGATCCGATTGACATCAGGATTCCATAAGGTACAGCCTTTGCCGCATTGGCTGCTTCTTCACTCATATGGACACAAGAGTCAAATGCTCCAATGGTCCAAATGGGTGAAAGCCATGAGAGCATAAAAGCCCAGCCAGTTGGCCATGTCGTAAGATTTTCAGTCTTGGTAAAGATGTAATGAGCATTGTTGCGCTCGCTGGCCATTCTCTTTCCCACTGGAAGTGCTATAATTGTAGCTGCGATGAGGATGAGGTTCATAGCGACGAACACAGTTTGGAGCTTTCCCATGATCTTTGAAAGTGTTGAGGCTAGGACTCCGTGGCAAAGTACGCAAGCCAGGAAGACGGCGTACACGATCCCGTTGGTTGGCTCCCACTCTCCATCTCGAGCAATTACGATCCTGATACTGTTAGGGTTATATCATCGGGTAGTCATTTTGAACTTACACTGAGCAGAACATCAATGCAAATCCATAATCGATACTGCACAGTCCGCCAACCAATCCAAGAGTATTTGAGTAGCCGACTAAAAAGCTTAGTGCATTACGAGCTTTCGGGGATGCAAAGTAATGAGTCCTAACATTGTTAGTGGGAGCGCAATGTTGACTAGATGTGGGCATTCCGTACCACCAGTAAAGCCCCCCTGATGTTGGCATAGCAGAACCAAGATCCGCCATTGCAACACCAACAATAAAGATACATCCTGAGGCGAGAAACCAACCCCAGACCATACCAACCGGTCCAGCGGGAATAGAGAACGCGAGCGTTGATGCGATAGATGGAAGTAAGCCCATGATACTGAATGCGATTCCAAAAACTTCAATCATTGTGAAATTACGGCGGAGTTCCTGTTTGTATCCCAGCTTGGCTGGAAATACAATATTAGCTAGCTGAAATTGAGAAGTTAGTTAAGATTTACCTAGTAGCTCTGCGTCGGCTTCGCCAGCAAGAAGCTCTGCTGGTGGAGCTGCCGCATGAGAATGTCTGCTTGCCACCTTCTCCAAGTCGGGATGCATGCTTGTGCTTTTTTGCGCTTCAGCTGTGGACGCCATGATCGTACAATACTAAGTCTCTGAACGAGAAGCTTGAAGTCGACCGATCTTCACAGGAGGAATTGATGGAGATATATCAAATGGTCTCGGTTGCAACGGCCATAGTTCTACTCTTAATATAAGTAAACTCAAGCTCGGAGCTTCCGTCATATATTGAGAACTAAACTGACAATCATAATCAATGATTGGATGTATGTAATAGAAAAGTGCAGTTCGTCAAGATAAGACTATGCATCACGATAGCAATAGCTACGATAGCAAGGTTCTGACGACAGGGGCCGGGGACAAAGCTTAATCAGTTCACAATGATGGCCAATGAACCGCCACAAATTGGTGCTAAGCACGAAGAAGGCAACTGTAACCAGATGTATCGTATGTTTGGCTTGTTTGCACAAACGAACAGCATTTTGACTCCGACTAGAAGATCTTTGGTAAGCTTCTGGTGACATGTAAGTTAAAATTCCGCACCTAGGAAGTCTGGCAAGAGGGGTAGAAGTGGGGCTGATTCTGCTTGGCCGCCAATCAATACTACCCGGAGACAAGCCCCTTATCTCAAGTAATTGACCCGAGTACACGGCAACGGTTTGGCTGGATGGCGGGAAGATATAGGTAGGCCTTCTCAAGGTTTTGTCTTATTGCCGAAAGTCATTCCGCTCATGCATCCGGGGTTATCTCCCATGTCGCGTAACTGGCGGTAATGGCCATATATATCACACCGTATTATTCTTTGATGATCGCAATCTGTACACCATTGTAGAATATTATGTTGTTTATTAAAGTTCGTATCTTTGATGGCGAAGTATAAGAATTATCTTGACCTGGTTCTAAGGATTAATGTTGGATGCTTCAAGGGGTATTATACAACACAGGCGCAACTCTTGCTCCAATTTCCGTCGAAATTGGGCAGAAGAATTAAGTGGCGTTATCACTAAAGTTTCTAGCATACTGAAGTTAGTGACTTTGATATCTTTTTAGGACACCCAATAGCCGGATATTTTGAAGCGCCCCGGGGGGAGGGGGTCGGTGGTATTTTACACATGAGTGAGGGTTCCGACGAGAGAGTGTAAGTAAGAACTATTTCTATCAGGAAAAATAGAAACTTTGAATTGTTGAGGCTTTAGAAAGTTTCAGTGCGAGGAATCTTAGAGACAATGTTGTGCGGCGAAATTGACCGCTTTCTTTCGCTACCCCTATTTACGCGAAGGGGTTGTATAGGCTTTTAATTCCAGGTCTATGTTAGAGCGATACGATTGCGGCTGAAATGTTTTCCAATCATTACCATGTGGTAGCGATCGAGAGTGTGGCAATGCACGACTTGACACGAACATGAAGCGCCGTGGCTTCAGCTGAAAACGAAGCCCCAATTACCGCTAAGTGGCGCATGGAGTTTTCTTATATTCGTCGGCTCTTGGACATCTTCTTCCAACTAGGAGTGGTAACCCCTATCTATAATCCTCCTTGAGACCTGGAGAATAAATCTCAATTTCCATTGCATGAGAGCCTCTTCGGTTGCCGAATCTAGAGCATAACATTGGCGCACATCCCGTGGATATCTGCATTTGGACAGAAGTGGCTGTGACACTATCTCAATTGACAACTTGTAAGCATTGCTTTTATGTCTCAAGCGGGACGAGGAATTGGGAGGCGGCTCCATGCAGACACTTTGAGTCTTGCTTAATAGCTAACCCTCCCCCGCAAGAGCACACGATAGACCGTTTTTCCTGCACCAATAATTTCTAGATATTACAGAGACACAGTAATACATTCTCTTTCCATCATGCAATTCAAGATACTCCTTCCTTCTGCCATTTTGGTAACAACCGCTGCGGCTTCCGTAACCATTGAAGACATCTGCCAATATACGCTTCCAACAAAACAACCCGCAATTATCTGTCTTCGGGCTGATCAACCGCTCAATGATTTTCCGAAAGAGATAACCGCAACAGCATCAATTGGTGTCACGCCCGTCAAGCTTTGCTGTAAGTCTGCTTGCAATACATCTTTTTATCGACTGCAACTAACACGTTGTAGGCAAAAAAGGGTCTTCTTGTCTGCTGAACAATGCGACGAATCCTGAAGTTATGTGCTATGACTCTACGTAAGTTTTCTCCTGAAAATTGATTTTCCATAAAAGCACATCTAACAACTGAAATGATGTAGCACTACATACGCATCGTCCTACCGAAATGCGTACAAATGCAATATGACAGGGGACACCTGTAATGCCCCCTACTATGGAGCGAGCACTAAAGGTGTATTGACTGTTGTTTCTGTGAAGGATGGCGTTGGAAGCACTGGCTCTTCATCGGGGTCTAGTGGGGCTAGTTCGACCTCCGTCACCGGGGGTACAACAACTGGCGCAGCGAAGAGTGAGGGTGTGGTCAGAGATGTATACGCTGTAGGAGTCATGGCTGGCTGGTTGAGTATAGCTATGGGATTTGCATTGACTTTGTAATAAAGATGTTGAGGGAATGGGCCTTGTGCGAAATATATGTTTAAACGTGTAAAATAGGAGGAAGGATGTAACAATACCAATCCAACATCTTCGCTAAAGTGCAACTCCACTCTTCTGGCTAAGTGTCCTACCCACATCATCTTTCCCTTTTCAGCCAATCGATACACACATCTCACCATACTGGGATTGTTTTATTCCATTTCCTTCTTCCATTCAATCTACTGGATTCGATACCTGAATTGCAGTATTTATCTTCCACTTCGGACTAAGCTTCCATGCTATAGAAAATTAATCAGTCGCTTTGGTTACTACGTACCGAGCCGAGAAAATTTAGGGATATGCCTATTAAAATAAGTTTCTGCGACACGGATTTGACAATAACGGAACAAACGCATAGTTACAGTAACTATCGATAGTTGATGCTCTAACCATACTTGTAAAGCTCTTTTGAGATTATTCTACCAGGCCAGAACGGCGTACTTAAGGGAACCGGGCTAGTGTCACTAGGACGATAGTCTTCGATAACAGAGAGTGAAACGCTGTATTTGTGAGAAGAATTTGAGATAGGAAACAGCTAACAACGAAAGGGAGTGGTAGTTTATGATCGAAGCTTCTATTTGAAATTCACTACAAAGAGTGCAGTTACATATTTCACTTTAAATAACCCCAATGAAAGAATACCTTTCAATTGAAATGTAGAGATCCTGTGCAAAGAGTATTCGTACTTTGGATAGGAGTTAAAGATATTGTCTGGGCTCCCATGGTGGTTCAAACTGAAGATATAAGGTGTTGCTTTCTTGACGTCAAGTCTTGTGCTCAGTATTTGGTACATATTCCAAAAATAAATTCAGGAGAAAGTGCATGACGACGGCGCTCAAACGTTAAGATAACTCCAGAAAACAGTTGCGGGCGCGATCCAATGGCCCATACAACTGATAACATAGGGAAGACTTTTCATGTGAAAAGAACATGCTAATGGAACTAGATGAGTGTATCGCTATATCAATTTCTTTTGTTGCAAACAGCCTCACACTTTCTCATCTGCAGTTTTATCACTTCCCGCTCCCTCGATCACCCCGGTTTCTCTCCTTCGTCTCTCTAGCTCAGCTAGCTCATTCTCTTTCTTCTCCTTTAGGTATATGCAAAATTTACTTCCTGCTCGGATCCGGTCGCCCTTCCATAAGAAGCCAAATGGAATGATACACATCCCCAAACTCAAGAAAGCCAGCAGGCTCGTTGCCCATGGTACTCCTAGATTTCGATACATTGGCGTGGCAGCAAACGGCAAGACAGCACCGGCAACACTACGACAACAGCTAGCAGCAGCCATCGCTGAAGCCGCAAATATTTCGTATGCATCTGTGAGATAATTTAGGAGTGCCATGAAGATGAGGATGAATCCCATGCCAAAGGGAAGGCCAGCTAACATGGGGACATAGAATGGAATTGATGGGCGAGCGGTCCAGCCAAGCCAAAAAAGCGCGACCACATAAAGAGGACCACCAATACATGCCAGCGGCAAGCGACGTGATTCTTCTTTCTGAGTCCAAGCCTTGCCTTGCAATTGCGCTTTACGCAAATAAGAGTCATACCATAGAAATAGCGCAATTGCCGCAACTGTGCCTCCACCAATAGGGAGGAACATGAGCCCGGACTCACCAGAACTTTGTCCGTATATTCCCTCAAAGATGATAGGATATGCTTCAAAGTACATGTAGAATATACCATATGCTAAGCTGAGGTAGAGGCAAGTTGCTAACACAATGAGTTCAAATGCAATCATACGAAGAGGTCGTGTCAAAGTAACAGTTGCCATTTGTTTCCACCCTTTCTTCTCCAGCTCAATTGGAGCAAAGATGTTCGGATTATTTGCTGACTTTCGAAGCTTAGCTGCACGTTTCGCAAGGAGAATAGGCCCGTAGGTCTCAGGAAGACAGAGGAGTGGCGGTAATGTTGCACCAGCGACAATGAGTCCAATCCAAAATGTCCATCTCCAGCCCATCCCAGGAGAGACGTATCCAGAAAGAAGAGGTGCAACGAGAGGACCGACACAGGTACCCTATAGGTGTCAGCCATTGTACTTTTTGAGGCACTGTCAACTTACGCCGATGAAGACAGCCATTGCACGACCTCTGGTAACGGGATCTCCATACATATCCGCATACACACCTCCAATACAAGCAATTGGACTGCTTGCATTGACACCGGTGAGTAATCTGAATATCAGAAGCGACCCCCAGTTTGGCGCTAATGCACACGCCATGGTGAAGATCGTAAATACCACAAACGACGAGGTCATTATCAATCGTCTTCCGTATACTTCCGAGAGAGGACCAAACATTACAGGGCCGACAATATAACCAATAAGATACATCGATATTGGCAGTATCTGCGCGAATGAGGATCTTATATGGAAATATTCGCTAATATACGGTATTGCGTTTGAGGGAAGAGACGAGCCCATGGTACTGTTGACCACCACCAACATGCCAATGAAAACTACCCAAGACTTTTTGGCCTATGTAGTTGATATCAGCATAACTTGAGGGAGGGTGGATGGAACCTAATTCAAACATACACTGGACCAATTGTAGGGATTTTGTAGATCTCCATCTTCCCAGGAAATAACCTTCCTACCAGATGTATCATCTATGCTGGATGTGCTGGAGCCTTGAATCGATGGTATTTTGTTGTCTTCCACCTCAATGTCACATCTTACATCCGCATCAGCTCGATCGATCCCTGATATTATTTTTGTAAGTCCATTTCGAGTGTCTGGTGTGTCAGGAGTCGTAAATCATTGCCGAGATCTCGGGTACTTACAAGTCGGTTGCGGCTTCTCTACCAATGTCGCCGCACTCAAATCACTGCCATGCTCGGCTCTTATCTGGTTATGAGCAGTCATGATAGTTAGATTATACACTCGAAGCAAGAGCTGCCATTGATTTTGTAGAGGGAAAGATTTCAGGGAGCTTCATTTATGATGTCCTAGAATTAAAATGGCATTTCCAATCATTTGAAGGAATCACCATTATTGTCAAGGTGCCATAAGCTAAAACGCCCAGAATGCCTTCATCCCGCCCTTGGTGCACGTTAGTTGCTTCTTATCCCCGCAGCCGACGGAGGCCTGTCGATCTTGACAGGCCAAATGAGAATGCCATTGGATGGAAAGGAGGTTCTAGCATGCGTGATGCCGATAACCGCAAGACTAAGTTGTTTGAAGAAGAGGGAGCTTGTTGCAACCAGTGAAGGGCGTTGGTGGCTTCGAAAGTGGGAGGGGCTGATGTTCCTGTGATGCTGCCCCACCTTTCAACATTCCCTACGCTGTGAATAATATCGGAGCGAACTTCCCCTTTGCAATAAACCTTGATAAAGAGGACCGGAATATTTGTACTTTCTCTTCCGAGAAATTGGGATGGGAGATATCTCAAGCACCTTAAATCACCTTCACCACACCCTCTAAATCGATTGTGCTGGATAATCGTTCTTGGGTATCATTGTGTTGTCAAAGCCTATGTCTCTAAATTGATGCTTCGCCCGAATCGCGCATATAATTCGACCTTCAATTGTGTTTGTTCCTCTCTGATTGTAGTAAGTTTCTCCTCTAGCGCAGTAACTTCCTCCTCTATTTGTTCCGTCGTCGCGGTGAGCCTTTCTTGGACTTCGGATAGTGGCAAGGAAACGAACCCATCGCCAATTTTATATCTATTCTGAATTAGCAAGTGATTGGGACATTTGAAAAAGAGGTTCGTACGGGATTTTGTCATCCTCATCTGCTAATTCAAGCTCGTTTGATACATCCTCCAAGTCCTCCTTCTCCTTCTACCAAACAATCACTGTCAGAAATACGCCCGTCTAGCTCCTTGTGGATTATAACTAACATGCTTCGCCTTCAGCTCGTCTTCGATAATAATCTCACGCTGATGTAGGCGGCTGAATCTATTGATCTTGTCTTGATCCTCCCGCCGAACTTCCACCTCGTCACCCGCAGCTTTCGCCTCATCCTCTTTGGACAGCTAGGAGTATGTTGTTAGCACTGACTGATGCAGGAAATACTGAAGCTAACCATGCGCCGTTGAACAGCTGCTGACATCTTGCGAATAGGTTGTTGAGTTTGATTTCTCGATCACGATTCAACGGCTCAGGTTCTGTCTAAGAATATTGTTCAGCCTTCTAGATGACTCAGCAAGAGCGTTAAGGTTAACCTTATCACGTGTAGTTCGCTTAACCTCAAGTGAAGTCCGAGAAGTCCGAAATGCCCACTTTTCCCTTTTCTCAACACCATCACTATTTTCCAGCATAGCAAACAGTGTGCACAATAGCCCCAATGTTTCACATTATCAATCATTTATATGTTTACAAAATGCGTTTATTTTTGCCCCTTATAGTCACACTCACTTCTTATATTCCATTTTACTCAGTCTTCAGGATATATTATTGAGGGTCCACTTCGAAGAGGTTCAGGCCAACAGTTGACCCTGATTCCTTGGCGCGTGTTTTTGATGCACCCACTGCACTTCTGTTTGGTTCTTGCCAAGTGGCGTGTCGGGGGAGGTACTTATCCAGTTCCCAGTCCCGTTTGGTTACAGATTGAGCAATCAGACACAATCTTCAACGGCTACATAACCAGAATACTACCTGCGAGTTGACACGGGGTTATGCTGCATGTGAGGGTACATGTGTGGCATATTTATTAGATACCTAGGTAAACCCGCTCGCACCTATTTCCCATCCCTTTCTTTTGCCAGACAAACCAAACTCCTTTAGAGAGAATACCAGTTTTACGGCAAGGAGGAAGAAAAATCCGTACTGCGAAGGCATATCCCTTTCTTTACTTCATTCTGGACCAAACTCCTGGACTCCAGGATCATGGACGTAATGACACTATGCAGTGTCTTTGGCCACTCATTTACATATAACCCGATTATTTTCCTCTTGATTGTTGGGCTGGGATTAACGGCCATTGTTTTCATCTTTCGGCAACGCAAACTATCCCTTCCTTTACCGCCTGGCCCAATACCTCTTCCCATCATAGGCAACCTGCATCAGGCACCTAAGGAGTATCCATGGAGGGTCTTTCAGAACTGGGGACAGAAATATGGACCAATTTTCAAACTTCAGTTCGCACAAAACACTATCATCATGCTTACAAATCATGAAACCGCGCATGAATTACTGGATAAGAGAAGTAGTATCTACAGCTCTCGTCCACGAGTCGTGATGGCTGCCGAGTGTCTTGGTCAGGGCATGCTCACGCTATTGATGCCGTATGGTCCTCGGTGGCGTGCACACCAACGTCTTCAAATGTCTTCCTTGAATATTCGTGCCTCTCAAACCTACTGCCAACTTCAAGAGCTTGAAAGCACACAATTGGTCTTTGATATGCTTTCCACAGATGATTTCACTGCTGGATTTCGACGGTACTCTGCTGGTCTAGTTTTCGCATTAGCATATGGTCGACGTCTTGAGCATAACGATTCATTCGATTTGGAGGAACTGGATATGATCATGGAAAACACACTCAATTGCTTGCTTCCGGGGTGGTTAGTTGACATCATACCTGCCCTGAACTATCTCCCTAAATTTCTCGCACCTTGGAAACGATATGCTGAGAAACTCCGAAATTTTGAGTCCCAGGTGTATCTACGGAACTTTACTAATGCCCTCTCTTCTCGATCATGGAATTGGTCAAAACAGGTAAACAGCATGGCAAGAGACCAGATGACTCCCCTGGAAATGGCATACAATGTAGGAATTGTATGGGAAGTTTCTACTGATACAACAACAATTGCACTGGAAGTCTTCATCCTTGCTGCTGTACTTCATCCTGCAGTCGCCAAGAAAGCACAAGCACAACTTGATCATATTGTTGGGCCCAATCGGCTTCCAAGATTCTCCGACAAAGAAAATCTTCCGTACATTTTTGCGATTGTGCAAGAAGTCCTTCGGTGGCGACCGGTTGCTGCAGGGGGAGTTCCTCATGCCGTCACGGAAGATGATGAATACCTTGGCTTTCGTATTCCCAAGGGAGCAACAATTCTTGCAAACCAGTGGGCTATCTGCCATGATGAGACGGTCTTCCCTGAACCAGAGACATTTGCCCCCGAGCGCTGGATCCAGAACCCAGATTTACCTGTCGCCGCATTCGGCCATGGACGCCGCACATGCTTTGGTCAGCACATTGCAAAGAACTCGCTATTTATCATCATTGCCAGATTTCTTTGGGCTTTCGACATTGAATGTGCCACGGAGGTTGTCAACGGGGAAAGGACAAAATTGATGCCCGACCCTTTGGCAATGACCCAGGGCTTCAACTCTAAGCCGATGCCTTTCAAGGCTGTTTTTGCCCCTCGAAACCCTAACACCAAGGCGATTATTAAGCAAACCTGGGATAACACGGAGAAGGATATAGACATTATTTTAGATCGTGTTGCGCTGGAACAGAGTGTCCAGAAGGGCAGGACATAAGGCCCAGCACTTATAGTTGTTTGGAACCTTGTTGTGGGCACTCTAAGGAGTTTCTGCATTGCATCTATTTAATACCCTCATAGTTTCTCCTAGAAATACATTTAGTATGATCTTACATACTTTTTACTGTCTATCATGTTCTCAGACTAGCTTGCTTGATGAAGGGTGGGGATTTTCTCTCCGATAGAGTTGAAGTGTGATTCTTAGCAGTGGTCTCTGGTGTGGAATAAATCGGATCGTAGTGACGGAAGGATGATCTTGTACACCTATCCCTTGAGCATTGCATGAATGATAATATCAATGAATTTCAGCATGTGAATGAAGAACATTCACATGTCTACCTCTAAGAGCAGCGGCTGATTCTATGAATCCGCTTTGCTTAACATAACCATATCCTTTAGCCACCTGTAAGGGTTTAGCATATGAGTAACCTGTGTCACGCTGTATATTCTATCATGGTGGAGGGGTTATCACCACCCCACCCAAATTCAAGCTCTTTCTTTCCTTCCTTAGCGATTAGTTTATCGAATGATAATACTATTATTTCACTGGCGAAAGGCCTACGTTATATTGAAGAATTCAGTGATACTCGATTGCCTAGGTAAACGTGGGTTTTAGCTGGTCGTCACACCACCTTCTATCTCGCAAAATTTCTTCTATGGCAATATCCCTTGAGATCTAATATTAGATTCCCTTGCTTTTGTGTGTTGTATTGAAGTCATTACCATGTAAAGAAAGATATACTAAATTCTAGAAATTACTACCTTTATTTATAATATCTTAGGCTAATCTTTTGAATGTACCCTGTACAGAGCTATTCAACAACTCGACGATAGTTATCATCCTCTTCTAGAATTCCCCAATCAGCACTACAAGCGTTTAACTTCCCAACTGCGGAGAGCGTAAGGGAAACTAGTAGCAATAGCGTTTAATCATTTTGGTCTATAAGGAAAGTGGACAAAGAAGATAAGTAGAAGGGTGAATACAAGCAGGGCGGTATAGGCCTCGACGAGGACGACCACAAAAATTGGAACTCTACGACTTAGTATCTCCAAATAGAAACAAACCATACATGTAAATCCAATTCCCGGAGGAAATTTTTGCTTCGAAGCCTACAAAGAAGTAGCATATTGGCATACTAATCGCCACTCCTTGCCAACTCAGATACACAGATCCTAGGACGATCCATCAATGCAAGGGTTGATAGATTAGCTAATCAAGTCACCAATGAGTATTTCTGGAGAGAGGACATGAAGAGGACATCGAAACTTATTCTGGGAGCTTTCTGGTGCCGGAACTACGTACTAGATAAGAAGCTTGTGCGATATACCAAAGTTGGCATATGTGCTGCTGCTTGGGGGTTAGCAAGTGCGAGACCAATGAAGGTGAGAAGCCGCCATTGATCTCTAATTCCGCAATAATTTCCAGCATGGCTGGCATACTTCCCCGCCATCAGAAGTCTCTGAAGAAATTTGAAATTGGTTGAAACAATAGTTTAAAGGTATCATGTTCAAAGACCAATCAGAATCCTCAAAATATTTTGGGAATTCTCGGGATTTATGACACAGTAAAGATGGGGAAGTTCTTAGCTGAGGCATTCTTTGATTATACCTTTAAATGCTTTCTTCTTGGAAATAGTTTTGAGTAATGTCGGGGCAGGATACTTAATCATGGATCTTCGAGACGCTGCCGTGATTAGAGTCGAGGTTTAGGATGAAAAATTGGTAGATTCTACAAAGCGGAGTTTGGGCGAAGAGAATGAGAATTTTGGGAATGGAAAGAGATATGACCAGTAGCATCGTATAGTCCTGATCCCGAATCGAGGATCTCTGTAGAAATATGTCACGACCGGCTAAAACCCACGTTTACCTAGGCAATCGAGTATCATTGAATTCTTCAATATAACGTAGGCCTTTCGCCAGTGAAATAATAGTATTATCATTCGACAAACTAATCGCTACGGAAAGGAAAGAAAGAACTTGAGTTTAAGCAGGGTGATTATAACCCTAGGATGGAATATACAGCGTGACATAGGTCGCTCCTATGCTAAACCCTTACAAAATATCAGAATATGGTGACAATAAGTTAGATCAGGGATTTCATCACCTCGTAAAGGAGCGACAACCACTCGACTGCTTCAAGACCCTGAGCCTCAAATTCCAAGTGAATTTAAAATCCTCCTCTCTAACATTTTCAGTTAGTCTGAAAATATTAACTAATGTGTCAGCTGATTCTATGTGACCCATATGTTCTTAATCATTAAGCTGCTAGTACTGAACACATCCTCGATCGTTCAATTAATCGAGCGCCAAACTCTGGCGACGGTAACGCACGACTCAGATGGGGCCTAAGCTCCAGAATCTTGCTAGAGCAGTGTTGTGGAAAACTAGTGATTTTGAACGGGGTTTCTATTTTGCCGTTGAGTTTCACAATTCTACATAGACTGGGGTACTAAGAAAGTTAGGTAAATGAATTTGTCATAGGATTTTTAAATAAAATTTGGTGTGTAGGACAAAATACATCGTTTCACGGTTTCCCAAAAAACTTGATAATTGTGTGTTTGTGGTGATATGTACAGACTGACCCTCGACAATAGCTGTCTACCCCACGGCCTACCAATATCAACATATTTCAACCCTTTGATTAAATATCCGCTTCTAGGAAAATTACTTCAATGAAGCGTAGTGGCATTCACCAGTGGCCAGTTGATTCCCTTGTCCGCAGCACCTGAATTTTGCAGACCTGCGCATGCATATAGACCAACTGGGTTGTTGGCAGTGGCTTTCATGTATTGAAGATCAATACATTCCTCTGGGTCTTGTGTAAGCACTAAAATATTTATGCATCACTTTTGGGTACTCACTTGGCTCGGCCTCAAGTGCGATTCTACCATCGGCCATTACATTGAACTTCTGCGCAGCTGCTGTGGCTGAGCACTCTTGAACATACAAGTTACCCATGTCCTTCCAGTTGGCTGAGTAGTGAGGTTAGTTTTGCCTGCATGTATTGGCGGTTTGTAAGTTTTATTGCCCACCTTTAGCACCTCCGTCCATGCACAGAGTTGTCCCAGCCAACTGAATCGTGACGTTGGATCCCTCTTTGATATACCATTGCTGATCAGGCTTGCTTGTTAGGGTTTGCCTGAAATTTCCACGGTGTTAGCATCAGCGGTTCCAGTTCCTATGAAGAGGCGAGACCAACACGACCAAGGTACTGCCCGCCTTAACCGGAGTCTTTGGCACCACAACAAACTTCTTGTCTACCATTGAGGTGATATATACTGCACGATATCCAGCGGGAATATCAACAGCGAGACCAGACGCGGCGAGCGCCAAAGCTAAGATAGAAGACGTCAACATCGCGATTGATTTCAAGGTGTTGCTTTTAATGTTCGTAGAAGTACAATCTTGGCATTAAAAGTTGTTGGCATTTTTGGAGAAGTCGGCACTTATATGTAGATCAAACTTCATGGATATTTTTGTTGCCTTCGTTCTCATATTATCGGTGGTTAATTAATATGTGGGGAACAGCCTGGAGGGATAAATTTACCGACTCCGCAACAATGTTCCTTTCCGCACTATACGGCATTCGGAACACTATGAAACCTCTGGATCGGATAAATCTTGCCTAATTACCGTAGATTGAAGTGTCAACTCATTACCGATGCTACGTAAATTGTAGCCTGTATCAAGCTTATGATCTTCAGGCTACCGAGAACACTTTACTTGCCCAGAATAACCACAAGATTTGGAACATGAATCAATTCTACTATGAAGGTCATATGACATTTGCTGTAGGCTCCCACAAAATGGTACTGTATGTGACGATGTATTTAAAGTTGCTTCGGTAGTTGAGTATTGGACTTATTCTTTTGCGCTAACTACCTTCTGCTTAGCCAGCTCAACGGAGAAACCCGAACAACCTCTGATTCCCCTAGAGCCGTTACACTTACTTGCCTATACCTAAGGGTAACCACGTGGTGCATGGTTCATCATATAGGATTTTCAACCACGTTAAGATTAACTTCTTGAATATCCCTGGACACTTCCCGAGGCAATTTCTAGCCCATACCTTTTTTCATAGGTAACTAGTCCTTGAGCTCATAAGGATCACCTAGTGTTGTTATCACAAGTTTTAAGAGCGTGAGAGAAGGAGGTACGATACTAAATCTAGATTTATCGCTCACGCAGTGTTTATATCTTGAATCATGTCTATATTCTTTCCAATGTTTCTCCATGTGTTGATCTGCCTCAAGTAGGAAGCTTTAAGGGGGAGAGGTATACAACCTGAATCATCCGCGGAACAAGTCCCACACTTACCGGCCTTTGACCCCATCATCTCGCTAGAATTAGTAACCCTACCGACCATTGATTCGTGGGGCTGGCTTAAGCCGACAGTGCAGAGCGCTATTGTCGGCTCACAATTAAGAATACTGTCATCTTGTTGTCCTAGAGTAGATTATTGATGATTTCACTTTTCAGAAGACAGAAAACGTAAAGATTGCAATAATAAGATACGACGAGAATCAAAGCTGTCCCCCCATCATATTTCTGTCGTGGATGTTAGTACCTAATACTCGTAATGACCAGATAATAATTGATTATTGGTTAGATTCGAAACCTTATATGGCAAAATTTAGTCACAAGCAGTCTTCCAAGTCAACAGTAGAAGGCGTTGCTCCTCGATTTAACAATATGTCCATGATTTAAGTATACCCAAAGAGTGATGCAAAATGCAGAGCAGTGATTTAACAGACGTTGTACATATCCACGATATCCACATTTTTAAGCAAAGGATCAAAATACTCTTTAATTCTTTGCTACTCTATGCAAGGCGGTGTTACATTCCTCATTATAACCTTTAGCATTTCTACCCTGGAAAGGAAGGCTCCCTATTTATGCACACGATGGAGTCACTGTTCACTCCTGTAAGGAGGGTTTACCTCTCAAGATCCAATATCTCGTTCCGACTTAGGCTCCTTCTCTTCTATAAAACCGGTTAGAAGTAACTGTTAACAGGGTAAAGCATTTACTCTCAAGTGATCTAAGTCAAGCTGCCAGGTCATGGAATTAAATAGGCGGATAACTATCAAGGGACCGCTGTCATAAGTGTGATTGATTGATGTGGAATGATTATATTAATGAAGAAAGCGAAAGTCTATGAGACGTGGGTCCGAGCCTGAAAGGTGAAGTAAACCATTAATCCTTGACCGAGGGTGAATCACAATTAGCACCACATTTATTTTCCTTCCGACATTTCCCTATTAATTGTAGCGGTATCGCCAGTATTTCTGCCATCAACTGCACCATAATCTTTGATATTACGTATATCAAATAACCATTGTTGTCGGCGTCAGAGTAAGTGATTTTGCCACTTTAGGTGATGTCCTGCATTTAGAAATTGCTTGCTCGCTTCTTAAATGTTTGTAAACGAGTTCTCCTCACCTAGTATTTCGGTTTTAGATAAAGTTGATTGGGATGTTATAATATTGCTTTGGCGGCCCATTAGATACCACTGCATCATTTTCTGTAACTGCGGTGATGATAGTTGCGGTAGTCGACTAGAGTTAAATTTCTTCGGCGCGAGCCTATGCACTGCCTCTTTCTTGTGGAACTTGTGCTATTGGAGACCAGTGTGGATCTACACCTAGTGCATAAGAAGTGAGTCATTCTCAGCAGTCACGAGCATTTCAAAAACCATGCTGCTACACGGTTTCCTCTTTGAAAATTACAAGAAATAAGAGTCACTTGATTATTGTTTCTTGAAATTGGGAAACCATTTGTTATCCCGTTAGTCAAGGCTAGCGGTAGTAGGAGCTGTAATATTTCTTATGCCTCAGAAATAGCAATTGCAGTGTAGCAAGGTGGGACGATAATTTAAGCTTTGGTAGTTCGAGCAAGCATTTTCTATATACGGAAGAAGGCATCTTAACCTCCTCGTTGGATATTTTCAGAGATGATGTCCTATATTATCTATAATAAGAAGTGTACTCTATATCTTTCTTGTCCCAAAAATGCCCTCGTGAGAGGTATGCGATGCACACAGCAAGAATAAATAGAAGCCCCAAGAGTATCATCGAGGGCTACAGGTAAAGGTAATATCGGGAAACTATCTAAAGAGCTCTATTTGTACCTATGAGGAAAGATATGTATTTGCTATGATTAATGAGATAGATGACAAAAGTAATGTACGATTTCAAGTTGAGTTGAGAAGTCTATATATATGAATATTTTTCTTTCATTTCGTTTACTACATAGAGATGTGTGACTCCGGTTATGATCAAGCTTGTTGCAGGTTAGTTGAAGTGATAACTCATCCCAAGAAATAATTCTATGGGGAAAGTTGCTATTCAAGTCATGTCAAGGGTGCACGCTGCACTTGGCACGCTGTCATTGCAGTCGTGGCGGCATTTGCTAGTAAGCTCAAAATCCAAATTCTAATTTAAGCATCTACCCCATGATGCATTGTGTAATGTGAAAATCGAGAGTGTATAGTTGTACCGGCATTGCTTGCCATATTTGTCAGCCAGCATCAGAAAGTAGCCAGTCCTGCTTTAACACCCCTTTCCTCACTCTTTCTTCACAGAAAGCTGGTTGGTTTTATTGATCCTTTGCACAATGAATGTAGGATTTGATCCCGAGCGTATGTACTAAACCTAGTTGAATTTTACAGGAAACATTATTGAATATTATGAGACATGTTTATGAAAGGCACAGCTTCAAGCTTGCCACTCCCTTGGTGTCAGCTAGATCTAGATTGAGGTTTCTTCCTTTAAATCGCTACAGAATAGTACCTCCAGAAGTACAATAGTATCTTTATGCGTTTCATCACCTCTTAAGTCCCCTATCTGCGATGGGTATGACTTGGGAGACAGTGCGTTGGCAGAGGGTGGATGAGTAAAGCACGTGGAAAGACAGGTTTTACGTTTCATATCGTCCTTCCTATTACTTATAACACAAGGGGTGGCTTGGTAGATGGGAGATTTACGTTGAACAAGCCGACCGTTGATAAAATATGTAGACAACTTGAAAGTTGAGAGAACTATGAGATTGTCAAAGATAATGACTCGCTGAGATTTGCGTTTCAATAGACTTGTGGAATAGAAATGGTCTGCTGCAGTTTCTTATCTGTATTTGCAGTATTGTAGCAACTCCTTGCATAGTTTGCGCGTTAGAAGAGCCACTCAACATCTTGCCCGCCCACTCTGCGGGATCCTTTTGCTCGAAATCAAATTACCATGAACTGCAGGATGGAGAGTAAATAAGAAACTACCGAATCCCTGTATCTATCATTCTGGACGCGAAGATACTAGCAATACTAAAAGCAACAGACATGACGAGAGCCACAGACATCAGCTCCAAGGTACGGGAATATAATAAGGTGCTCTTATGGTCCCGCAATATCAATTTATATACAAAAAATTTCAAGTTCGGATTTGCTGCTGTCTTCCTTTTTTGACAATGGCCTTTGTTGGCAATAAATTACATCCCTTACATTCTCGGTTGATGTCATTTCATCCAGAATATGCTTCGATATTTCCAAAGCAATAACCCCGGCCACGCCGACTAAAAAAGCGATAGCAGATAGTAGAGATATAAAATATTATATGGAGAGCGTTATTACTGCTCCAAATATTTTAGCATTCTCATGTCAAATCTATTGATCTACGTCAACTTGAGTAGTAGTTATTGTATTCCTATCTTTAAGGATGTGGCGATTCGAAAGAGCGTATATCAATATATGTGTAAGGTTTAGCATAGGAGTAACCTGTGTCACGCTGTATATTCTATCATGGTGAAGGGGTTATCACCACCCCACCCAAATTCAAGCTCTTTCTTTTCTTCCTTAGCGATTAGTTTATCGAATGATAATACTATTATTTCACTGGCGAAAGGCCTACGTTATATTGAAGAATTCAGTGATACTCGATTGCCTAGGTAAGCGTGGGTTTTAGCTGGTCGTGACAATATGGATGAACAATATCCTGGAGAGAAATGTAAGTAGATAGCAGTGTGATATTTGTTCTCTTTAAAATAGGATATCGAAACTAATTGGCTGGCTTTGGCTCTAAGGGCAGATTTTACACAATTTTTCGTCAGCAAATATTGAGTTGTGAAGGCTATGCCCTTGACGGAAAGAATCAAATGTCACTAAATGTTGTTCATCGCACAATAGAGAGCAAATACGGGACATCTGCGCCATCTCGTTCTCCCAGCCGCGCCCTGGTAATGGCTCAGAACTACGTATGGCTCCATTTTCCTGCCGTCTGGTTCTTGCCGTAGACCTGCTTTCCTTGATGTCAAATACGTAATTATCATAAATTGCCTAAAGGATCGAAATAATACAATCAGTGTCTAGTAAACCTATTCAGCGGAAAGTTTGAAACTATTTGCTCCCATGCCCATTCTGTTAACGACTTCCACCAGCTCTTTCTCGGTGTCCCTACACCTCCGTAACGAACGATTACCCTCCTTATATTATCAAAGCGATAACGGCTTATCATTAACTTGTCCGCTCGCTTCATAGAAGCTGCTATTCTGCCATCGAATCCTGGTTCTTTCACAAATTCATCAAACATCTTGTTTATAATACTCCCGTGGAGTATTCCTGCTGCACCCACTAATCCCACTGGCTCCTCAAGCAGGATTGATTCTTGGTTGGAGTAGAAGAATAGAGAAATATTCAAGAGTGCAACGATAGTCAGTATGCTGAGGATGATGTATGCGATGGGTGAAACAACCACTAGACGGTTCATTTCCGTGGAGTAGATTCCGGTTCCATTCATGGGAGGACTTGAAGGCGTGAATAACTCAGTGCTCGCTAGAACAGCAAAAGTTGTGGACCACAAAGTCGAGGCAGCATGAATAATGGCTTCGGGAAGCAACGGGGAATCGGGAAGACGCTTGGCGGCAATATTATAAACGTTGCGCATGAATTCATCGGCGTCCACGTTGCTGAGCTGGTCAAAGCAATTAAATTCTGGCATATTGTTTTCAAAGATTCGCCATAATATATCCGGTCTGAAATTCGTCGCGTTCAACAGGCGTGGGGCAAAGTTTTTCAATGATGGTTCTGATGAAGCACCTAAAGATTTTTGAGTCAGTCAGTACACAACCAAAATAAGACTTACTGGCATGAGAAGTCATTGAATTTGCTTTAAATTTTAATTTCCAATGCCGACTTCTTCTAGCGGTACGTGAATATAGCTTACATACTAATTTTTGCAACCAATGTTCCTGAAGTTGTTTGATATGAAGGTATGCATGATATCAAGCTGAAGTTTGTTATACCACTTGAGCTGCTAACTTGTCGTGCAGTCAAAATGCTGAGACGGGACCACCCATCATCTGCTGAACATGTAAGCGTTGACCATAACTTTAGCATGTTCTGGGGTGAGCTCAAAACAGGCGGGCCCGGCATCCCAGGAATCTCAGGGAATTCAGAAATAGTGGGAACACTGATTTGACCAACAATCTCGCACCCACGATCATTGGCTGTGATTTGGATAGTTGTTGCTTCCGTTGGGAACCCAGGGGTACCTGGCGGTATAACGACTTTTGTGTAGTTCGATTCTGGCATGTATTCGCACTTGATAACTGACGAATAGGCGACGGTTTCGATAGATGCATTACCATCCCCGATTCTCGTCGAGGGGATAAATTTTGGAAAAGCAAATTCGCCGTCTGTCCATGGTGGTCCACGTGCATCTTGAAGTCTCATTGCAGCAGCCGTGTTTAGAGACGAACGAAAGTCTGGGAAGACCACGCCGGAATTGAAAGTTGTGAGAATTGAGACTGGTAATATAGTGCTCGAGATGAACGTATCTGTCGTGAAAAGAAAGGCAACAAGAGGTACCACTAGGAATCCCAAAACAGTCGAAGTTAAGAGACATAAGCCAAGCAGATAGTGTCCGTTTCGGAATGCTAGCACATACGCCCAGAGAGTAGGCTCTGTTTTGTAATCCAGCATAATCGTCGCCTTTGCTGGTCTTCCTTTGTCTTTATTAAGATCTACATAGGGTTGCCTGTCCGCAAATGCGGCCACCGTTGATTCCCACAATGTACGATAGAGTGTCATGATAAAGGCAGGAAATGACGTATATAGAATCCCTTGAGCCCAGATGGCTCTCTCTACTGCAGGGTCACGAGCCAGAAATCCAGGAGCGTTCGTCAAGGGAGCAAATCCATTGTTTTTCCTGGACACAATGTCGAGTGCAATAATAGTCGCAATCAGCGACAATGTCATCATCAGAAGTACTGACAAGTAAGGGTACTTGATTTTCCAAGATTTCCATTCTTTCAAATTTGCCTGATGATTCGCTTGAGGAATATTCTGCTCTGCCTGATGATTTGCTTGAGGAATATCCTGCTCTGCCTGGTGGTTCGCTTGGGGGATATCCTGCTCTGCCTGATGATTTGCTTGAGGAATATCCCGCTCCGCCCGGCGATTTGCTCGAGGAATATCCTGCTCTGCCCGGCGGTTCGCTTGGGGGATATCCTGCTCTGCCTGGTGATTCGCTTGAGGAATATCCTGCTCTGCCCGATGGTTCACTCGAAGAATATACTGGTCTGCCTGAGAAGGTGGCTTTGAAATGGTCCCATAGGCTATTCCTCGCTGAGATGTCTTGGGTGCATTTTCATGGGATGGCTGCTGTAGAAGACGTGGAGTAGTTGTTGGCAGTTTAACCCGTTTACCAACGTGCCCTTCTGCATTTCTCTCGAGCAGCAAATCTTCCTCGGATCCTGTTGACACTGGCAATGTGTTCCTATGCGATGAAGCGCTACTGGTCGCGGAACTTTGGTGATATATGCCACCAAATTGACGGGGTGAAGGCGAAGTGTGAGGCTGAAACCCTTCAGATGTTGGTAAAATACCATTTCTTCTCGAAACGATATCCTCCATCATTGTTATTTTGATCTGTCGGTAACCTCAGAATTCGAAATGGAAGACTGAGTTTCTTAGGGAGCGTTGCCTTTCGTGTCGGATTCGATTGAAAGGTTAACCTTTAGTGTGCTACGTTTTACTCCGTCGAGGTAGTTAAGCAAGACTTACGCACACGCTTTTCTACTTTTGGAATCTTGCATTCTTGTTATACTAAACGAGATACGCTAAACCTGATTTTAACTACTATGGTATTTTTCTTTTTGAATAAAATTTGCTGTAAAACATATATGAGTACACATTAGGATAACTACATTTGCAAGTTCCTTTAGATTTGAATACACCAGTGCTGACTTATTTTTTGGTTGTTATTTGATGTAGATGTTGTATTTTGAAGTTGTATGAAATTACTATTCTTACCAAAGTCTCATGCAGGCGAAATAAAAGCGACATGGCGTGATATTGGATTCGTTGGTGGAAAGTTCCGTAGACGGGAGACTAAGACCTTCTCAAATGGCTATGTCTCACTTTTGCACCAACACACCACCATATATTGTGACAGGTACTACTTAGCTGTGAGTAACACAGCCTCAAAGAAGCAACAATAAACAGGAACTCACGTGATAGGGTCTGACAGCACCCGGGCTAGCTGAGGGAAGCCTTCGGGTGGTTAGTTTGGATCTCTTCAGCCTTTTCAAACGAATCACGGAGCAAATAACATTGATTGATTCATAACGACGGCTATTTGTTCTCAGTTGATAATGGCTACTCTGGCCGTTCTCTTCGTCTTGGCTACAATTTTTATATTCGCAAACGCAGGATCTTTTGTTCCTCCAGCAGAATTCTGTCTACCCTCATCCCACCTGAAAGAGCTCTCCGGGTGCATTGCAATGACTGGGAAGGAAGAAGAGTGCGATGGAAAAGCGTCAGAAGATGAGAAATTGGACTGTTTTTGTACACAAGAAACGCTGTCCTCATACTTCGAGTAAGTCGAGTCTCATGACAGCTCCCCAGCCAGCCTCACTGTTGCTAAAATATCCGTGAGGCATTTTTTCCCAAAAGCACTTCAGAGTATAGCAGGCACTAACAAACAACTACTAGTTGCGAAAGCGATGTGCAGCGCTGTCTAGAATCCCATATGTTCGACTCCCAATTTGACATTAAAGTCCGAAACTGGCACGCACAATGCGACGACCGTGTAACTACAACCATAACCACCCCAGCCGAGCCCACACTCACCACGACTTACGACTTTGGCGCATGCGACCGACTACAAAAAAGCTGTGTGAGCGCAGACTATGAAAAAAGGCAATGCGCCTCTAGGTTTCCTCAATCTTTGAGCATGTCATTTACATCCTGTGCTTGCAAGCCGAGGGTGTACTCACTCTGCTCAGAGTGCCAGTATAATGGGAATGTATCCTGCAAAAGGACCACAGCTGCAGAATCGGATATCTGGGGGTACTCGTTTTGTTCGTATTTTTGGTCTACTTCTGTGAGTTTTAACCACGACTTTGGGAAGCAGCTACTTACCAAGGTTCAACAGAAAACTGCTGCCCCAGTCGAATTAACCCCCTTCGTTTCGGCTACCTACATATCGCAACTTGCGCAGGAAACAGGTTCTTCAATCGTTAAACCCTCTCCAACAGGGTTTATTACCTCAATAGCCACGCAAACTGGAAGAATTAGACAAGAAGATTCAGGTTGGAATGCCCAGGAGGAATTGTAGTGACCCTAAACGTACTTCACCATAGTATAACGCACACGGTATATCTAGATCTTGAAATCAGAGTTAAGATTATAATGCAACTTGGACATCTTTTGGCTGTTCCTCGGAGTATCCTTCAGGAAGTACTACATAGGTCTCTGTGTTGTGATTAAAGTGTTGTGCTAGGGGACATTTATAACGAAAGCTCTTAACTGGCTATTATACGACAAATAGCCTCTGGGTATTGAATGAGCGATGTTGATTGCTGTCCACAGCTATGCTTATCAATATATTAAAAATAGTGACGATGATTTTGATTAATAGTGATGGTGCTATCACAACTAATTACTTGTTTGTCTAGTACATGGATCTATCCTACGCTAGGAAAGGACCCCCCATGTTTCAGAGTGTCGTAGGACCGATGCGGGGGGAGTTGGGTGTGGGCGCGCTCTAATGTTCGTGAACCCGCTCTCGGCTCGAATCGTTGTTTTCCACACCAGACAGATGTCTTATCCTAATCTCTGTACAGCCCCTATTTCAAATTTAATTACCCCGTTGTATGGGTAGTTTCTTCCCATTCTCTAGTTAAATCCTTTGGACCTAGAAATAAAGTACAATCTTCTCTATCAGTGTGCAATTCCTCATACTAGTCCGCTACTACTTCCTAAGCTGAGAAATGTCAGGAATCGATGCTCAACCGTTCTCGTACGCGTCAGACCCCTGGAAGCCCGGAACAACGGGAAAGGGCGTTTCCATCCGCCTTATTGAGCTCTACCCACCTGGAAATCCAGTTGCAGATGTTCCACTGCAAACTCAAACACGGAGTCCAT
This sequence comes from Tricladium varicosporioides, assembly GCA_021365295.1. NCBI lineage: Eukaryota > Fungi > Ascomycota > Leotiomycetes > Helotiales > Tricladiaceae > Tricladium > Tricladium varicosporioides. The sequence goes on along the minus strand of JAJTIW010000013.1, from coordinate 48,637 downwards.
TACGTTGCCGTATCTTCTGGACATCATTGACATCGTATAGGCCATTCAAGGCACTATCATATACTTGGGGTTCTGGTGGCCAAACGCATAAGATCTATATCTCTGGCAAAGAATTTTCAATCACAGAATCCTTAGAAGTAGCGCTTAGACATCTCCGAGATGCATACGAGCCTGTCACCCTCTGGATTGACCAAATCTGCATCAACCAGAATGATGACATTGAGAAGAACGAGCAAGTTGCTCACATGAATCAGATTTACCGCCTAGCCGAGGAGGTTCTTGTCTGGCTGGGGCCAGCTGAGGACAAGTCTTCAGATGATTTCATGGATACTTGGAACAAAATTGGGACATGGGCCGAAGACTGGGGAATGATGAGCTATTACACCGAGGAACGCTATCCGATTTTAAGAAGAATCAAGAACAATGCTGATCCCCAGGATGCCAAAACTATTGCATACAACAAAATCTTAACCTGCGCACTTCCGCTATTCGATGAGAAGTTTTTGAACGCTATGATTACTTGGCATAAGTGGCCATGGTTCTCGCGAGTATGGGTACTTCAAGAGTTCAGCTTGGCATGTACGGCCATCTTCATCTGCGGTAATAAAAGAGTCAAGGCCAATAAAGCACTGCTTGCCCGTGAGATCTTTGATGACGCCGTTGGACGTGCATGTCTTGAAAAGCCCGATGGCCTAAATGCTGGAATGCGAGATGCAGTCCTCAAGCTGGAACATGATCCTAGTCAAGTATTTTACTCCTCAAGTCAAAGGAGAAAAGCACTCGATGCTGGTTCTGGACAAGGAGACAGTCTGTATCAGTTACTACAGAAACTTTATGTCGACAACAAGATGCGGGCCACAGAACCCTGTGATACTATCTATGGTCTTTTGGCTGTGGCAAATGACACAGAGAAACTTCAACTACGCGCAGATTACACATTGAAACATCAAACGGACATAGTCTATATTCGAACAGCGAAAGCAATTATCGCTAGCGAAAACCTTGACATCCTTGCCCTTTCGCAATACCCAAAGAAATATGTAAACTTACCATCCTGGGTCCCCGATTGGACCAGTGATTTGCATCATTCGTTTGCGGGTGGTAAACCTCTTTTTACTGCATCTAAAGGATGCCAAATGGAACTCTTGAGTGCGGCAAACGAGCGTGTCCTTGGCATAACTGGTTTTATGGTGGATGAAGTAGAAGAAGTTGGTGGGATTTGGAGTGGTGAAGGAGTGATGCAGGCCGAAGCCACTTCCCATCATCATGCGTATCTCAACCTTTTAGCACAAGTAAAGCTCATGTGCTTGCTTTCAGCCAACAAAAATAAAGATATCTACCCCTCCTTAGCAAGGCGGGTCGAGGCACTATGGCGAATACCAGTTGGTGATATCGAGCTAACGGAACAATACGAAGTAAATCGGGCCACGTCTTCCTTTGCAGACTCCTATAAGGACTGTTTATCTACTCTGGAACATGTTGAGGAATGGAAAGCGATGACAGCCGGAGAGTTGAAAATAAGAGAGAAAGAACTTCATGTTTTGAAACCGCGTAGTAGGGCAGGTAATTATCGGTTAAGAATGCGAGAAATGGGTTGCAAAAGACCATTTCTTTCAAAACTAGGGTATGTTGGCATGGGTCCATTATATATGCGCCCAAAGGACATTATTGTCGTATTCACAGGATCCAAAATTCCTTACATTGCTCGCCAGCAGGAAGAGAAAACCTTTCGACTCATTGGGGAATGCTATTGTGATGGGATTATGGATGGGGAAATTGTGCCTATAAGGACAAAAGAGGCATTCTTCCTTGTATAAGAATTATTGTAGCCTTTTATAAACTGCTCCTCTTTTTTCATCGAGATTCGCTCCGCCAACTACAATGCATAAGCAGTGGAATCAGTACGCTGGACCCTCACGGAATATTCCTCAGCAAAGTTTATCATAGTATGTTTGCCATCATGCTGCGCCTCTACATAAAAGCTGCTGTCAGGAAATAATGGTTAGGAGTATTATTAGGGGTGATAGCGTCAAGTGTACAACGTGGATCAAAAATTGTATTATATTTTTTATAGAATAAATAAATTGCTTTGAAACGAAGCAAGGGGCCATATGTCTTTATCTATATCGCAAGCAGGGCTTCTGGACATCCTGAAGATCAACTTTCTAAGTCCCAGATCTAAAGGCTGCGAGGAGAGATATAGGGGTACAACTGGGGTGGCCACTGTTAGCACTTCACCGGTTGGCACGGCCACTAGATAGACCATATCGTCCGGCAAGTCCGCCTGGCGCTCAAGACTGAGGCTCGGCATGGAACATATGAGGGCCACAAAGGAGAATCCTGATATGGAGCTCTCCCTTCCATCTTATGGGAGCTAAGCTTCTAGATTATTAACTTAAGTGATGATTGATTTTTCCCCGGTATCAACTAGCTGGACATGATGTAGCGGGGGTTTGCTCGCTGACTTGTAAAGTCCTAGTTAGAACAGGACCTTGTGGAGAAAAGCCTTAACGTACATCTATTGTTTATATATGGGGGAGTTTGAACGAGTGAATTAGAGCCTTGGAGTTTTGGAACGCCGTACGCCCAAAGTGAAAAGTAGTGATTCCGAGATCAAGATTGAGAATCATTAGGACCTCTTCAGACTCCTTTAATAAGACCACTCCTTCTGTTGTCACTGTCAGCGCCAATTTTAATTGAGTTCCAATAATAGTAAAAATATTTCATTGTATAAATATTTTATAATATCTTCATAGTAGCGTTTGTGGAGAGTAGCTAGATTTTGAGGCTAAAAGCAGCATTAGACCGTCTCATAGAACCGAGGCTCGCTGCTTGACACCATATTCAACTACTTATATCTTTCGCAAACTCACACAATATTGTGTTTTCTAATATGTCCGCAGATTTGTCATTTATTCCCTGTAAAAACATATATTCGGCGAGAGATTCGAGAGGCGCTTTGAGGCTGAGTTCTACCAATATTGTATCAAGACATTTGTGTGAGTTACAGAGCCTGACAACCTTGACTGCGACTTATACTCTGGACGGGTTTTATTCTTCATCTATAGTTAATACGACTCCATTGAGCGGTATTAAAAGTAGGAATAAAGTCGATGTGAAGGATAAAACTTTCTAGTAAAGTCAGGAACCAAGTCAGTCAAGTACTGGCATAAAGTCCATCTCTACATATACCTAGAACATGGGCTGCCCTATTAGAACAAGGCAATGTCCCTCTTACTATAAGGTATTATTATATACACGGAGGCCCTCTACAGAGGACAAGGCTCAATACTAGTGATATTTTACACCAGAAGAAGAAAAAGCTCTTGCTTCGCTTTTATTACTGATATCTCATCTTGGGTAACATGTCTGAATAAAGCTTTTATCTTCGCTAACCTTCAGTATCGCCCACCGGCAGTCGACGACAAACAAGCCTTCAACCCTCCGGGCAAGAACTGGGCTCAAGTCTTTGAGAAACGCCATCCCGAACTCAGTATAATGAAGTGAGGCGCGCTGATTCGACCGGCAAAGTTTCGGCTGTCTGCCAAACCTCTGCATCTGGGCATGGCTGCAGCAAAACCGAGGAGGATCGAATCAATCAATCAATGAGTCAATTAAATCACACCACGCTCTGTGATAAATTATTGAGTTTCACTCCAGCTGTGGCTGAAAAATTAAAAGCACAACGAAAATGGATTTTCCACTCCTTAAGATAGCACTATTCCCTTCCAAACCATTAGTAGGTTTTGTAACCAATATTCTATTGACCGCCATGGCTCAGAGAAATCGCGTCCGCCAAACAACCACAGCCCTATTCACACAGTTTCCAACAAATGGGCGGATTCCTTTCAAGCATGTTCTACAAGCGACTTGGGTTACAACGTTTGCTCTCTTTATCGGAATCTGCTTTGTTCTCGCAATCGTCTTCTCCGCAGATGGAAAGCCCACGAGCAGCAATAAGTGGTATGAATATACCCCGACTTTTATCGCCTTGGGAGCAGTCGTACTTCGAGGTTCAGTCGCCGCTTTGCTCGGGATTACGCTTTATCAAAACCTGTGGCATAATGTTGCCGCGCCGGCCAAGGCTAATGAGGAGCCACGCATTCAGACAGGGGGGGAGGGAGGCATCTCGTTAAAGAAGGTTGAGTCGCTGCACTTGGCTTCGCGTTTGGCGGTCGGCATGTTAGCCTATCCGTTATTCAAGGCTGGCTGGATAATTGGTTTCTTGGGACTTGCTGTCACTTCTGCTGTCCAGCCTGTCCTGCAATCCGCCATTACAGTCAGGCAAGAGGCGCGGATCATTCCTATGGGTTTACCAATATACCACCCTCAGTTTAACGGATCACTTGCTCTAAGCGACTCAGCAGCAATGTATGCGGCGGGTCCGACGACAATATCGAGGAGGTCAGCAGTGGCAGCTCTGATGGGAGAGAAAAGTGGACTTCGTTACACAGATGCTAACGTTACTGGTATTGCAAATTTTGGCCCCGTCAAGTACCTCGACGTTATTTGTAACATTGAAGCTGTCCCCGGGAAAAAATCCAATCTATTCGGCTGGGACCTGTACAATTTCACCTACCGATATCCAGATGCCGAATACGTTTCGGATGATCCGAGGTATGATTTGACCCAATTCCGAGATGTATTCAATACCTCGGTCCTGTATGACGGAGTTGAAATTTCGCTGGCTGCCAAATCAAAGGTAGAAGTCCAAGCCGTCATGTTCAACAACACACACTACCTTAAGCACCTATGCAAGGTTCAAACTGCAATTGGGAGCTGTGCCACGCATATTACAGCCGGCATGGGGAGCATGGAAGACCTTACCTGCTTGAGAGATCAGTTTATTAATGTCGACAGCGATCTCGTTAAGGCCCTTTCATTTTACGGGCCGGCTGGTGGAGTGATATCTCTATTCGGCTCTTTTTTAGAAGTATTTGTCGGTAAAGCGGTTCTCGATATACGTGGCAGACTTAACCCTGGTCGATCTCTGTTTATGATGGGAACCTTGGTTGCGGATACGGATAAAACACTTGTCATGCCGTCAGATCTTTTGCTACATATGCAGCGAGTGCTCTGGGTCGCGCCTTTGCTCGCGAAATTCGGTACACCGGAACAAGAAGCACTAAACGTCACAATGTCAGTCTTGGATGAGCGTAACATAATCGTCTACAAAATCGACAAGCCGCGAACCATCGTTACGGTCGTCGTCCTCCTCCTCATCAGTCTAGGATGTTTAGTCTATCTATCTCTTTACGGTAGCGGAGCTTGCGGACGTCTTACGAGAGACAGCTTGGTTCATTCCCTCACAGTAGCAGGCCCAAATGGCCCTGCGATCAAGGGGGGGTGCTTGGCTTCTTTGGATGAAATATTAGATAAAGCAGGAGATGAGAAACTTAAGTTTGGTGTGCTTTTGGATGCGACCGACTCGGTAAGCGGACATCTTGGGTTTGTAGAACTGCCTCTTGTGCGGGGACCTTACGAGAGTACGCCAGTTACGACTGTAGGAAAGCCGGTGCCAGGGAGGTGGTATGGGGGGCAGGGCGGTCTGACTACGCGGCCGCTGGTACCTGGGCCCGGATACCAGGCCCCAGGTACCAGCTCCCAAATACCAATTTCCAGGTGAGACCTCATTTCCCCACCACCCTCCCGTCGTCGTGGTCTCTCACGCAGGCCATGTCTTGATATTTTCTGAGAGCAGGGTGGACCCATGTACAAAGGTCCAGCGATGAAGTATTCAACTAGCACTAGTAGAGGGGGGGGGGGGGGGGGGGCCTGGCACATCTCACTTAACCCAAATATATAGTACTGTCCGAACACTAAAAAATAAAAGAATTTGCTTGCTTGTTTTATTGTAAATTAGTATGTAGGAACGAACTATTTACACCAATAACCGCCTGCACTGTGCTTTTATACTGTTAATAAGCTCCTGAAACTCTAGTCTTCCTACTTTCTCCCACGTATCCCATATAGCGTCTTATAGCCTAGTATATAATACATTCTTAGAATAATTATCCTAAAGATAATATTTTATTACTGTGGTGGGGATAGTGTTGATGTGAGGCCTGGAGGCCTCAGGCAAGTGCTTGTTCCAGCACGTGCGTTTCAGGCACGTCTCACTAGTTGTCCTCCATATGTGGCCTGAAGACTTTCGTAGTTCATTCTAGACAATAACAAGACAAGAGAAGACAGCAGGATACTGTACGCTGTTGCCAATATACTTGATTTACCCTGATTCAGGATCTCCCAAATCGCGTTGCGTTGATGACCCTTAGTCATCCGATTGGCTGGAGTCGTTAATTCCAACAGATAGCTTTGGTTTGGAAATCACGTGATAAACTAGAAGTATATAGTTTGTTGGAATGGCACTTTAGCCGCCCTTGAGAGACGTTATATAAGCAATGTTACAGGATACATAGATCACGTACGACAGACTAAATCAATCAAGTCGTCAACTCCAAAAGCATTTCCAACATAGTTGGATTTTTTCCAGAGTCAGACACGGACAACTCATACACCACCACCACTTATTTATTTGTATTTTGAATCAATCAATTATTATTAATTATATTCTTCTCTTGATGCTTGCTTCTCAAAGTCTATAGGTTGAGGACCTTATTCTACGTACCAGATCCTGTTCTCGTTTCCTGCTCTCAAGTTGTAGTTTTGATCACCTCCACATTACATACTCTCTTAATACGCTAGATATAATAAGTATAACGCACCTACTCTATAGCTTATAGACAGTTAAGGGGGACAATCGTAGTTGGGTACTAGCCCTAAAAGAACTTATAAGCCTATTTCTCAACTAATCTTCACATACCCCCTTACAACTAGGCAAAGACTCAACCCGTGTGAGCCCCGCACCCGCTATATGGTGTAAGGGAATTTTGGCGTTCGTTAGTTGAGACACTAAAGGCTTGGCATGCTATTTGGGATTTTTATTGCCAAGCAGGCATCAATATCTTCACCTAAGGCTGCTTGCTCACTTAGGTCTTAAAACCCCCTCCAGATCTAGCTTCCAGTTACCTTGACTACTCGTCGGTGGTGCGATCTTCTTACTTTCGTGTCTTTACTCTGATTACTCTTGATAAATAACTATTTTTTAGTTCGATTCTTCATCTTATCATCACTAGCACCGCAGCCTTATCTGTTGGGATTTGTGATACAGTGTACGCTGTACAGCTGTAGCTTGTATACTGGATGTATATATATATAGGGCTCACCTCACTTGTGTGTCAAATCAAGTCGTCAAACTCTATCAAAAGTGCAACATTATCCTACTCACATGAAGCGAAACTAAATATTTTTTATTTCAAGTATGAGTTTAATGAATGATAACTCTGACCTTTCAGAGGAATCGCCCCTTTTGGCGGGTTACCGTGGTAAAAGACAACAATTGAAGTCCGTAAAACGCTATCAGTTAAAGATACAAGGTATCATACAACAACAATATGAACACGCCAATGGTTTTGCTTGGAGAGCCAGGGGAGTCGCAGCACGGCAATATGACCACGGGAATGACTTTGCGTGGAGAGTTCGGGGGTTCGTTAGACGGCAATATAAACACGCAAATGGCGTTGCTTGGAAAGTTCGGGGATTCACAAACAGGACATACGGCCAAGCGAATCAATTTTGTTGGGAAATTCGATCATTTTTTGAACAGAAGTTGGATTACAGCCTTTTGTCTCCGTGGAAGTTCTGGGGGGGCCTGATTGTGATCACTGTTTGCGTAGTTGGAATTGTCATGCTTACCGTTGATTCCCGAGAACCATGGACTACGGCAGACTATCCGAAACTGAGGTATCCATCAAGCAGCATTCGTCTTCTCCATATCCATCCTGGCTCTGGGAAGCGACGGGTTGAATGCACAATGGAAACCTTTCTTTTTGCCAATAAACCCCATTATGATGCTCTCTCGTATACGTGGGGTGATATGAGGTGGAAGACGTCGGTCACTGTGAATGGCAAAATGATGGACATTACTGAGAATCTCTATAATGCTCTGCTAAGCATCCGCCTTCCAGAGGAGACGCGAACGGTCTGGGTTGATCAGATATGCATAGATCAGACTAATATAGAAGAGAAAAGCAGTCAGGTTCCACTAATGACATTTATTTATAGTAGGGCAAGTAATGTTTTGATTTGGCTAGGTTACCATACACCTCCACGGTGGGTTGCGAAATCTGAAGACTTGGATTGGGTTGGAGGGTGGGCAGTTGAACGTGCAAGCCTGTACCCACGGGCCGTGATGTATTGGATATATCTTCTGAGCGAAGAAGAATTCTGGAAGCGCTGCTGGATTATCCAGGAAGTTGGTATGGCTTCTAGCATCCGGATTTTTTTCGGCTTGCAGTCTATTAGCTGGGTCGAATTCATCAAGCTCATCCATTGGTATCGCACTAATCACCGTAAAGCGAATGTCAACAATATTCTCAAGCTGGACGCTTTACGACAGTCGATGTATCTGGATAGAAATATGTTTTCTTTGGCTCACCTCCTAACGGAATTTCATGACTGCTTCTGCTCCACCAAACTTGACAAAGTCTTTGCTTTCGTGGGGATGGCCAATGAATGCCGAAATGGGTGTATAGAAGTCAACTACAACAAGTCGCCGTACTCAGTATATGAAGAGCTCATTACCTTCCAGAATATCTCTTCTGAAGAACCCCTGGAACGTCGCATTGACTTGCCCTACTTTGCCGGCGTAGCTCGTCAGAATCTTGGAAGAGCCTCATCATCAATCAAGAAGTCTTTAGAGTATTTTGGTAAGCTGGCGGACCCTAACTCATACATCTATGATGCCTGTGGGGACGAAAGAGCAATTACTTGTTACAATGATGCCTCTGGGAACATTACAAGCAATGCCCAAGTACTAGACTGGTGGTCAGGCATCATTCACTGGCTTTTCCCCTCTATATTCAGGCCTCATCCTCAGTATGAGGCAATCTGGCTGCCAGCAAAACAGGAGCCTCCTGCTATTTGGCTGCCGGATTATGGTTCCCATTCATCTTCCAGCAAGATCCAAGTTCGAGGATTTATCACGGGTACCATTGGCGATATTGGGCCGTTATATTCAGACTTTATTGCTAATCCCGACATCACTAAGCGATGGGCTAATGCAATCTACTTCTATCCAAATGGGCCAGACCGAAGAAAGGCTAGAGGTCTCAACGACATGTTCATGTCCCTCCTTAGTACGTCACCTAACTCTGTCATTAAGAATATTGTTCCTCTTAAAAAAGGTGCTTCCGCTATACGTAGCAGCCCTCGTCTATTCTTAGGATCGCAAGTTATGATTGGTCTTCTGCCGTCCAATGCGATAGTTGGTGATTTGATCTGCCAGTTCTGGAACTCGAATGCTGTAGCAGTAGTACGCTTGGGTGCAGATGGCATACCTCAAATAATTGGAAGGGCGGTTATTGTTCAGGATCTAGACAACTTTGAATGGGATGTGCTGAGAAACAAAACTATTTTTCGCCTCCCTTCAGCTAGTATTGTTGATTTAACACTAGATCTTACAATACTAACTCAGCTTACATTAGATTCTATATCTTTTGATAGTTAATAAAGAAATGAACTGTCATCATAACTCTGAGAAATAAGAAGTCCGTGTACCCCCATTTCGACTACAAAAAAAATCGTCTTGATATTATATAGACAGAAAAGTATAAATTGATCCGCCCTATCACACTAGTGGACCTATAGATACCAAGTATCTGGACGTCCTTCCTAAGGCCACCTCTCCAGCCCCGGCCCGTACCCCTTCCTCCTCATTTATTTGACAAATGAACTATGGCCCGTCCGGGACACAAGGGCCCGCTTAAATATTCTTCTACTTTGACACTATATTGGCAAGCTACTATTACCGCCCCTTGTAACGATTCCCCTGCTGTCCCTCTCTACAACGTTCCTACACCAACAATAAGTCTAGGAGATAGGTGTCGTTGATTTAAAGAGCTCGAAGTAAACTAATCACTTGATATCGTCGGGTATGCTTGTTACTTGTATCTCAAGGAATAAACTTATATTTAAGATGATAGCTGAAGTTGAGTGCAAAGCTCCTAACTAATAGTAAAGACATCATTATATAGAACTCCTGATACTACGTCTAGATGCACGTGCTGGCTCGCGGAGCTCGCAAGCTCCTCGAGCCCATCGCGCCGATCTCGCACGTGACTATTTACTCTCAAACTCCCTTACGCTCCCGGAATGCCTTAGGCTCCTTGGTTTCACTCGATTCATGGAATATCAAGCATCTAGTGTGGTAGTGCACTCTAATAGGTTCATTCGCACAATTTAATATAACAATGTAATAGCTCTCCGGTCACGTGATCTTACACGTGAAATCTAACTCTAGCTAGCATGGTAAATAGAATGCGTTTTCTAGGAGGATTCAATAAAACGAAATATGTGTATGGTGTAGGTACTGGCACGAGGTGAAAGAGTAGCGACAGTGATAGGAATCCGATTTCTGTGGAGTCAGCATAGACCCATACTACTTCACTCTTCACATTTCTATCGACAATTCCTATTCCAGTCACAGTGTAGCTATGATAAAGGGAATTGGCAAATAGTTAGACAAAGCACACAGAGTTGAAAGGGAAGAGGGTACAAAATTGCACGGGAAGGCTCTAGAAGGATATTTTCTCTTTTTAGGCTTGCTAGGAACAACCGTCTGCCCACCAAGAAGATCGACGGATGGCTCCAACTTCCTCCTGAGCCCAACTGAAACCGAGGTCATTAGAATATTTAAGGCTAAGTCACAAGTTGTGCAAGGAGTTCATTGAAGTCGCATAGTCAAAATCAAATCCCAGAGCGTAACCGGGTGGCTTTACCCAGTCGTACTCGAGTCAAAACGGTGGTAGATGGGCTTGCACGGTGCATTGAGCTTCAGCAAGTCCTGGATTCATAAGAGAGAGAGAGAGTAGCAAAAGTCACTCTATTTAGGAACTGCAGTGTAATAGAAGAATGTCTAGCTCTTTCACCCAGGGTGAATACAATATCTTGATGGGATGCATCGATAACCCACCCCTAGCCCTGGAAAGCCCTTACAGAAGGGAGAATACTGACGACAACGACGACGATTGCATCCTCTAGGTACCCTATATTTTGGCCTTCATCTATTGCTAACTTCTCGGTGACCCCCACCTCTTCACATTTAGCCAGGGCCTTGTTCTCATTCATAGCCTTCTATCCTTAGATATTAGAAACCACACAATTGTCGAGAGCTTCTTCCCACTCTAGCTTTCTCACCTTGCCTCCTCCGGGCGTTTGTTTCAGTTTCTTTTAGGACTCAATAAAATTCTTCTGCATGATTGGCATGAAGATGCATACATACTGTGATAGGGAGCTTGTTTACCTTTATTTACTACTCAACATCAAGATAATCTTGATAAGATAGGCCAGCGAGAGCTGGAGAGTTTGGAGCCTTGCTGGGAAGAACTGAAGCCCACAGAAAGGTGCATGCCGAGTGCTGTAAGAAGTATTTCATTGTTAGACATGATATCAAAATGTGTTTCCACTTTAGATGTTACATAGAATGCTAGTAAAAGTGCGATAATAGTAACATAATTCATCATTTGAACTTGAACCAGTTTCATACCTCATCCAAGAGTTGAGAGTGATGTGGTGATAAGTAATTTTACCGTAGCGCCTTTGTACGCACAGACCTCTCCAAAAATTGGCTTGATCCATGCACTGGTGTCGAAAATATAACACTTAGATACCTGAAATTTCGATGTAGACCAAATTCACAATGATTGTGGTGAGCTATAAAACGTGATTGGAGCTCACAACAACCCGCTCCGTACGCCAAATAAATTGCAGAACTCTCGATTTCTTTTCCCCCGAGCCCTCCGTTTTGGGTGTTAAAATATATGCGTTCTTAGAGGGCAATCGATATTCCGAGAATACGACAGCGGGTCGGGATATCGTAGAAGCAGAGGTATTGGGGTGGCATGGTTCTGCTAGTTAATAAACACGTAGATCGCTCTAGTAAAGGAAAACGGATTAACAGAAATTTTATCAGAAAGATATCAGACGATTTCTCGGGACGGGGCGACGCCCCTCAGGGAACTTCCGCCTGCATTGGAACCTGGGATGTTCAACATCAACCAGCATCTGGCCACTACATCGGAAATGGCGTCGCTACTTGACAAATCTGTTGTGAAAGGCACATTTCCGACGTTAAATTAACAGTAAGCTTTAACCCTAGCCGGGAGTGAACACGGTGGCACATAATAATACTTCCACCCACTCCCCAGAGAATGGCCATCATACTCGCTTACCTTGCGCCTTCTCTTCTCTCTGCCCCAGACTTTACATTCAGACCCCCACTAGATTTCCTGACCGTGAGACTCTGGCTGTTCGAGCATCATTGTTAATATGGCGGATTCATACACCCCACCACCAGAAATTGCTGCTTTAGTAGCAAATGTAAACAAAGCTGCAGCTGGCTTCGAAGCCGCATCTAATGGTGACTTGCACCTTGCTCGGCGAAATCTTCAGCTTGAAGCTCGGAAACTTCTCTACTCACTGGAAGAGCCCAATACAGAAGTCTGGCCTCGAACCTTCCAGGTAAGTTTGCCTTCTTGAAAATACAAAAAGATACCCCTTGCTATCTAAGTACCAATCTATTGCTACAGGTTAATGTCAGCGCCGCAGTCGAGATCGTATCAGATCTTAGATTATGGGAGAAGTTTGAAGGGGGGAAGAAAGTTTCTGTAGCCGAAATTGTGGAACTCACCAAGGCAGATGAAATCATCATCAGTAAATACCCTCTCCCTCGCCACTCATCCATGAAATCTCATGCTGACTCTATTTTAGTCCGTGTATTCCGCCAACTGACAGCTGCCAATATTTTCATCGAATCCGAAGGCCCAAGCTTCACTATTACTTCGCTTGGAAAACCATATCTACATCCCGACCACCGTGCTTTCAACAATTTCATGTTCTTTGACCTCATTCCAGCGATTATGGCCATGCCGCGAACACTAGTAGACCACCAGTACAAAGCACCAACTAAAGAGACGGGAACGCCTTATAAATGGGCCCACGGCGAAGAACTTTGGACCTGGCTAGGCTCTCATCCTGATCGGGCACTTAATATGGTTGCTGGAATGCGGTCACATAACCCCGCAGATGCTTATCCATGGGGCATTGAGCTTGGAAAATTGAACCTGAAGGATGAAGATGTCGCGATCGTGGATGTTGCTGGAGGCCAGGGTCATATCATGGAGGAAATCCGGAATAGGAATCCCAGTATTAAGGCACGCTTTATTGTGCAGGATTTACCCTCTACATTCGAAGCTGTTCCCGTGCCGCCCGAGGGAGTAGAGTTTATGACATATGATATCTTCACCCCTCAGCCTGTTAAAGACGCATTTATCTATCATTATCGTCATATTTTTCATAATTGGAGCGATGATGATTGTACCACTTTCTTGGGACAAGTTGTGCCGCTGCTAAAGGCACAACCGAAAAGCAAATTGCTCCTGGTTGATGTGGTGCTGCCGGACTCAAATGCTACGATGCAGGAGGCCATTATGGATATTTCTATGTTTCCTATGGGAGGGATGGAGAGAAATGAAAGTCAGTGGAGGGTGTTACTTTCAAAGAGTGGTCTGGGGATCAAGAAGATTTGGAGGGGGAGTGAACCAGAAGCATGTGTTGAGTGCCAATTGTTATAGAGGGTTTTCGTTATAATACAGGCACGATATTGTTACAATCAATAGTCAAATGATTAGCCAACCCAATGTTGAGTTTTTACACTTCTTGCTCTTTCTCAAATTCCCGTTCTCGGCCTGCTCTAGTTCTCGGCTTTGATGACCGGTCTAACTACTTTGACTATTAAACTAAATTATACACTATCAAGGTTATATTCAAGTCGCAGCTACTAAAATATACGCCCAAAATCACAGATTCTACAACTGTTATAGCCCGTAATAGTGTCCTCAGTCCACAGGGGAAAAGGTCGTGTTACTTAGTGCCTTAAGGATGAAACTAGGTAGTGATTCACAAAGCAAATTGTTCGATAGTAATAGTATGTACGGTATAGTACAACCATGAGTGTAGTACAGTGCTACAACATGTACTACGCGGTACTACTATATGTAACACATAGCACTAGTGCTGCATTGATTTGCTCTTAAGGATGAAACCAGGTAGTAATTCACAAATTAAATTGTTCGATAAGTAATAGTATGTGCAGGATAGTACAACCATGAGCGTAGTACAGTGCTACTACATGTACTACATGGTACGTACCACTCTATGTAACATATGACACTAGTACTGCATTAATTTGCTCTTGAAATTTGTTGACACTACTAGCGGTGACTGGAACGTAGAGTTCGCTAGAAATGTTGTACTTTGCGGTCGCAGTCTGCTGGGCGTGGTTAGCATTAAGGGTTTAAGGGTTTAACGCCATTATTGTAGTCATCTCACCCGGAGTACAGCTGGTACATCTGTCCTATCTAACCCTGAAGCTGGGGAGCGGTTGCATAGCTACTAGCTGGGGCGAATTGCTTCTTTGGGTCTAAGACTTGAGGCAATCATCGGGAGTCAACATTCTGTCTAGTAGTAATCGGATCGCAGTAATTTTGGGTACGCTTGACAGGGCCACCATTGGTGGAGGTTTTAGCGAGGTCACATGTTAAGCCTTACTACTTTAAGAATTTTGCAGTGCTCTTTTTGAAAGCGGGAATCTTGTGTCGCAGCGCTTCAATTGAGTATTTCAATTGAGCATCTTAATGTAATTTATTTAAAAGTATCATCATTGATTCCCGAATCATTTAAGATTTCAACCAAGGCACCCTACTTGCAAATTCAAAATTAGGTGGTTTCGTTGTGTTATTTTTCATGATTCGATATCGCGAGAAACAATTTCACCAAGTCAAGTCCTTGTAGCATTAAAAGCAGCATGCAAAGAATTTTGGTGTGTTCGCGCTAATGGTGGCCCCTTCAAGTGTACCCGTAATTTTGCATCTCCAACTAGTTCTACCCAACAAACCCATAAATTTATCTATCTTCATACAAGTGAGACAACGCAGCCTCTTCTCACTGCTATTTATATTCGTGATAGAAGTAATCTAGACAGGACTGCTTCAGCACTAATACTACTGATTACTCTCATCATCTGCCACTCAAATCGTCTGCCAAAAATATCGTCTTGTGCTGTGCAGACAGTCCACAAATCGGTTATTTTCTGACGTTGATCATTTGAAGGGAGGATGGCCCTCCTGCTCTGGGAGACTTGCCTTGTAGCATTTGGGTTGTGTTGTTTGGGCCGATGCATTCATCAAGCATATCTTGCACCTCTTTCAAAACTTCCCGGGCCATGGTACACTTTATTTACAGATGTGTTTCTCATGTACAAAGAATTCACTGCTCAGCGTCGACTATACATTCATGAGCTGCACAAAAGATTTGGACCTGTTGTTCGGCTGGGCCCCAACGAAGTATCCTTTACGGCTTTAGAAGCAGTGAAAGAAATATACCAGAGCGGTGGGAGCGGATATGATAAGACAGAGTTTTATAACTTATTTAAACAGTATGAAACAAGGTGGGTAATCACGAGACTAAGCTAGATGGAGGCTAAGGAAGCTGACGGGAGTCAGGACAACATTCTCGACGCTTGGAAAATCTGGTGTGAGTTTTCTTTCAAAAGACCGTGCAATAAATTTGCTAATCTGAATATAGCACAGCGAAAAGAAGCGCCACATTGCAGGCCCATATGCCAATACAAATATTATGCATCCTGAGGTTTTGGGTGGGATTCAGGATCGAGCAAATGCTTTCTTAAGACGGTGCGAAGAATCAGGAAAGACAGGCATAGATGTTTACGTAAATTCCATTAATATTAATGGTCTTAATCAGAAAGCTGACAGCCGCAGGTTTATCTGCATTGTTTTGCTTTGGATTGTGCTTCGCTTCATTTGTTCCATCCTTATGGAACAAAATCAATTGAGGGTAGAGATCTCAATATAATGAAAGAGCTCTCATATCATGACGGTCTAAGAAGTTTGTATATTTATCCTTTTATAGGGTTCAGCTGTTGACAGATGCCAGGAAAGTTAGCTCGATATCGTTGGCCAACTATGTCAAGCTGGCTAGAGAAGGTCTGCAAATCGGAACCTGCACCGCTTGCCAACCGGTATGTACTCAGCTCAAGTGAAAGAGCCGACCCGGGAGAGCATAGCTTAGCCTACAGGCTCCAACATAGTAATGGGGCCTTTCAGCAAATTCAGATCGCTGCTGAATGCATGAATCACCTAGCAGCCGGCATTGATACGACTGGTGACGCGTTATGCTTATTAATGTATCAAATTTCCCTGCCCAAGAGCTCCCAAGTCCAGGATCAACTTATTGCAGAACTTTTACTCAACAAAGATAAGCCTCTTGATGAATTACCGTACTTGGATGCAGTCATCAAAGAAGGGCTGAGATGTTTCCCGCCCATTCCAATGTCGCAGCCTCGGTATGTTCCTTCCAGTGGCCGGATAATTGATGGATATTCTATCCCAGGAGAGACTATTGTCAGTTGTCAGGCGTGGAGCGTTCATCAGTTGAATGAGCACGTGTTTTTCCGAGGTGATCAGTTTCTGCCAGAAAGGTGGCTTGATCCACAAGCAGTCCCTGAGATGAACAGGCTATTTTTCTCTTTCAGTGCCGGTGGGCGGGGCTGTACAGGTAAACAGTGAGTATGAGGCTAAAGGTTATTTCAAATTTACTAACCAGAAATTCTTAGTCTTGCAATGGCGGAAATGAAATGTTTGCTCCGCGAAGTGTATTCCCGGTACAAAACCAGGGTTGCACCCGAAATGAAGGGGAGGATGGCTTTATCTGATCAGGCCATTTCTACTCGGCCTTTAGATCAAACTTGCAAGTTGATCTTCGAGCCTATGGGATAGTATCTTGTAGAAGGCAGAATTCGAAGTATTTGTAAAAGTGGGACAATGACAATACTCGAGGACAGTAGTAAGAATTAGAATTTTGCAATACTGCAAAAATACTGAATAGAAGAGCTGCGATATCTATTTGACAGATTTGATGACACATTAAAACAAAAATGGAATTAATCTACTGAAACTGAATTGGGCTGTAAGCAGCAAATTGTGTGCCATTAGATGTAGGAACATTGCATTCTTGTTCATGTAAAATTGGTATGCTTGTGTACTCGTGATTTATTGTTACAGTAATAAGAAGAAACTGGCGTTAAGTAATTTCTCATTCTAAGTTACCAAATAATATTTCATTCACATTTAATGTGTATATTTACTATTCGGTTTAGACTACGCATAATTACTCTAACAATTAAACCTGAATATAAGAATTTTTATAGAGACAGGGGTATATCCTTATATATAAGTATCCTTATATATGGGTTCGTGTGGCTTGTAAATTTGCCGGTAATTTATAGTTCTTCCAGTTTTTTAGGCCTATCCATATTTGTTGATAAGTAAGAGTAATCCGATCCCTACTCCTTTTGTTTCTACTTCGTACCTTAGTTGTAACAGTTCTATCAGGCAGCATCTCTGAAAGAATTCTGTCTCATCAAGCTTAAAAATACCCCTTTTATCGTAGTTGGTGTAGAGAACTCATAGATCATCCATATTCCGAATAGGCTCATATTTATGGACTTCCGCAGAAGCATATGTATTGTTATGAAACCTCTCTAAGAAAGTTAGGAGCTAGTAATTTGACTATCTGGGCAGTTATGATCTATTACGGTAGAAGACTCTGTATTTCTGTAACTTTTGACTTAAAATATTCTTTGTGATAATTGCTATTTTATTTTGCATACGCAGCTACAATTTGAAAAGCACTAGCTCCATATGGGAGTGATTGCCCTTGTGGTCTTGCGATATTCTTAGCCCATTATTCTTTCCATTGTAACTAGCAAGATATTTATATTCCATATGGTGAATTTTAAAAATCTAGCCTTAGGTAAGTTAAGACCAGGGGCTATTTCGTATACCATTTGATAAGGACGATGTGAGTCGATAGAGTTGTCAGTATATAGCGACGGTGGGCATTATCTAGCTCCAGGTCTGTAATCATCTTCTTTTGAACATATCTAAGATGCATTCTTGTCCTTTTAATGACATTTCACGGGGTAGAGTAGCCTCTAGACATAGAATGCGAAATGAGTACCCATAGGATACCCGCCTATCCGAGCTTCTACCTTTGATGCTTATTAGAGTTTCAAGCAGTTTTTAGAATATTTTTATTATATAGTTCTAATCCTTTTTGACTATTATACATGTACATTTAGAAATACAAAAACGGGGTTGTACATAAATTACCTGGTCTGTGTGCGGATACCCATTTCACAGTTTATCTGGGGATATGAACAATAAGGATAGGACGAGTTTAGTATATCCTTGAACTCTAGGTATTCTAATGAAGAAGCATTCTATTATCTGGGTTTGAATTGGAATTTTAATTTGATTTAGTATTTTATTGAAATAACCAATTAAAATTCTTTTGGAAAGGCTACAGAATGGAGGAGAATATAGTGGGGCAGAGAGGCACAAGGTGATAGAGCCCTTGATCTCCACGAACTCAGCGAAAAAAATTCCGTTATCCCAAATAATAAACATTAGCTACTTGAGAATAGCTTCGAGTACCCTGAAATTGCCTCCTCCAGCCTCACCATGCACGTTCAAAAGCTTGAGACCAGACTTTTCTAGTAGCACTCTCCATTGTTTCTCGGACCGTTCCATACCGCTGAATGTTAGCATGCAAATATCAGACCATGCTGTTTGAATGTCGGTTGGTCCTAACGGCATCACAATCTCTGAAATAAGAAGTCTTGATGATCTTGGCTTCATCGCGGCAGCGATATTTTTAAGTATAATCATGCATTCGTTCTCAGGCCAGTCGTGTAAACACCGGTGAATGTAATAGAGCAGGGCGCCTAGAAGGTCAGCTTCGTTCACATAAAGTGAACTCCAACATACCTTTGATTGGTTGTGGTTTGAAGAAATCGTAACCCATCTTCTCCACACCAGATAAAGGATCAGTAATTCCTTCAATAACCTGAGGCTGATCCTGCAGAATCATTTTGCCTTTGATTTTAGGACAGAGTTCTCGAATAGCAATTGTTGCTTGACCTTTTCCACCACCGACATCAACAAGCAATACGGTTTCGTCTGTGGTCTCAACCTTGCTAAGTTCGTCCTTGAATGGGAACAAATTATACGGTAGCAAAGTCTGGGACGATCTAGCTTGCATCGCATCGTTGAAGTTCTTGAATCGAATGGGGTCTTTGAGAAGAAACTCGAACATATTCAGGCCCTTCGTGTCATGTGCATAGGTGTACGGATTGTTAGTAAGCGAATTTGGGTTTTGGTATCCGTCCTTCTTCAGAAACTCAGACATCTTCACACTTGCTACGCAAATCTCATCATACCTGGAAAGCGTTAACGTCGTCCACCCTAATTGAAATCAATTTTTAGCAGCTTTGATAATCTTACATCATTTTGAAATTGGTTCGTAAAGGAGGGAGCAAGTAGACTAATGAGTTTGGCGTGTGGGTATACACTTCAGGAGTTGCTTCTGCAAAGAATGTAGGCACAACCAAACGCATCAGGCGAACTTTGAGCCGTTAGTCTAGGTTGTATAAATGGATTTCTCCACGTACTAAGAAGTGTTTCGTCAACATGGAGGTTTTCCGCTAGTTCTGTCGCTGACATCCCAGATCCGTCAACAGGTAATGTATCGAAAACTCCCATTTCAAGCAAAGTCCTAAGTGAACTTGAGCGAAGGCACTACAGCATGTTAGGGTTTACCCCTTTATTGAAGCACGAAGACTTGCCTCCTCAAAATGCAACATAATCATGTTCAGTGGTCCATAGACTGCACTTTGCATCTGTTTCACGCTGTCAACCATCCTCATATGGCACTGCGAGATCTGTCCCACAGCAGAAAGGTCATCCGATGAAACATTCTTCTCAAAGATGGCTGAATATGCATCTATTGCGGCAGCGAGCTCTTGGAAACTTGCTTTGATAGCAACATGCTGTTGTGCCATCATCTGCTTTATATCCATTTTTGCTACTGTCTCTTACAGTATAATTTTCTTCGACTTGCGGTGCTTGATAAGGCAGTTAATCTGCGGTGGATGTTAACTAATTATGAGATGTTGAAAAAACATGAGAGAAGACTAGCCACATATGCGTGATTCCGAGATAGTAATTGACTGGCACTTGTACGATCCTTGAATTGCTCTCTTATATTCCGTTAATTATGTCGTAAGCTACAGGTAAATCTCATTGAAAAATAGACTCAATCAATAATTGATCAAGAAGATGGGAGAGCCTCGACGATGAATATTATATAGAATGATCATACTAGTAACTGTTTTTATTAATATTTTAATGGTTCCACCAACCTGGTAGTTATCCTAGACTACGCAAGGGTGGAGCAGTATTTCACAGATACTCTACTAATAGTTGCTTCCCACAATGCAGTTGGCTTGCTTTCCGCTGACATGTTGTGCTATAGTCGGACTAAAAGAACAAAATCAATATATGCACCTAGGGCTGTATAGAAACAACGCCAACACCTGCTAGGGCTGTGGGCAGGGTCTAAACTCCTACCATTTCGTTGCCGGCCGATTCTGAACCTTGGTCGCACACGAAATGGAGATTCGCATATTTAGGCCAAATACGGTTACCATGACCACACCAGCACGGCTGAGAAATATTGAATCGTTCTCTAGCATGTGACACAGCAGGGCTGTGCAACTATGCTGGCCCTCAAATAACGATGGATTTATCTACAACGGGTGCTGGTTAATCACACCCGCCCAGGTGACCGGGTTCCGCATGTAGTGGACTTTAGAGGAGGAGAATAGGGAGTCAGGTACAAAGATTTCGCACATGCATATGACAATACCAGCCAAAGCTATTCTTAGGCCATTCTGAGACTGAGCCAATTATAGTCAAACCATGTATAAATGAAACATATACTTGATTCTTGTTTTCTAGATCATTAGGAGAAAGAAACAGACCATGTTCAATAGCTGAAAAGATTCTATCGTTTGGCCGTGCACTTTTTGTCACAAGGCTCTGGTCGTTTTGTAAAGTATGTCCTTGAATATCACTCTCTCTAAACAAAACTACAGTGAGACCAACTTTAACTTAACCTTTGAGTTCGATGCACGATTTTTAATATGGGCAATATTAACTATTAACCACGCTGAAGATATCACCGCCGCTCTGAATTAGGATATGTGGCAGGGTAGCAGCTTTTCGCCGGTGAAATAATAGTATTATCTTCGATAAACTAATCGCTAAGGAAGGAAAGAAAAGGCTTGGATTTGAGTGGGGTGATGATAACCCCACCACCAGGATAGAATATACCGCGTGACACAGGCTACTCCTATGCTAAACCATTATAGCTCATCAAACATTAGAGCAGAAGGATAGATAGGAGTATCGACTAATGGGTAGGTTGTGAGGCAGGTAACATCATAAATATCTGGCAATGCAACATTCGTACCCGTCACATTTTCATAAGCAAGTCTAATCAGCGTCGGCTCTGAGGGTGAGTATTGAGGCCACCCACCCCCATAAGTCCTTAAACCACCAGAAGCATTCTTTGCAAAAGCTGCCCATGCACCCTGAATATACGCCCTAATTGAAACCTCCTCTTCGGTATCACTAGGGATTCCTTCCCCGGTAGGAAGTGTGTCCCAAACAAAGGGAATTTCGGAACAGTGATAGGCACCGCTATCAGGATTGGTGAAAATACGAGTATTGGGGAAGTTTCCAAACCAGCGATAGCGCCAAGTAGGAAGACCATGAGAAACGCTGACGTTTGCCCGTACACCTGCTGGGCAGGTATAAGTTGTATTCGTAAGAGCCTCCCAGTGTGTATAATCATTAGTCTGATTAATCAAAGCATACACCGCGATGTAGGTGCCGGCCTCGAAATCGTTACTACCAGTTACGATAGGCAGCTGTGCAAATTTCCCTGCTTTTGACAAAGCGGGATAATCAGGGAAGCCTGTAATATTGTCGGCGCTAGGCCCAAAACTACTGGATCCTATAGCACCCAGCAGCTCTCCAATATCTTTGTTTTGTAGACATGAAAGTATCTCCGAATTAGTAGTAGTGACAGTGGTGCCGCAACCAAGGTTAGCAGAGACGTCGTACCACCCCTTGGCGTTGTTTGGTGGTAGCGCCTCGCCAAATCCAGCTGCGCCAGACTCCATGAGGAAGCCAGAAACAATAGGATCGAATGCCCAAGAATAAGCGTAGGAGTCCACTGAGGCAGCACCGGCCGATTGGCCGAAGAGAATCATTCTTGAAGTATCACCGCCAAAAGCGGGGATATTATCCCTCACCCATTCAACTGCCATACGCTGGTCTAGAAATCCAGGGTTATAGTTTGTTGATGCCGGATTACCATGAAATCCTAGAATGCCGACGCGGTAACTATAACGAGAACTATAAGCTTAGTTATATTATAATCGGTAGAGGAATATTTTACTTAAGAGTTACAACAATAACATCTTGTTCAGCTGCAAGATGTTGGCCATTATAGATATTGGTTTGAGTACTACCGCTCGTGAAGCTGCCGCCATATATATAAATCATGACAGCTTTCTTTGCTTCACCACCAGTGGGAACCCAAACGTTTAGAGTGAGACAATCTTCACTAAATGTATCTGTAACTTGCTGTAAATCTGAGATAATTGCAATTCCTTGGGCCGTCAGATTGGCAAGAGAAACATTGTAATTGTTGAGATCATTGCCGCGGGCGGAGAAGAATGTAACAGCTGGACAAGCGAACCCCTAACGCGAAAATCTAAGTATGCTGATATTAATTTGAAGTGAATGAGTGAGAGCTTACTATCCTACTCCCATCTATGGTCGTACTGCCGTTATAGCGTATTGGTGGCATGAATCTCAGACTACCAACTGGTGGTTCTGCATACGGAATGCCGAGATAGCTTGACACATTTTCGTTTACAGTGGCTGAATGGCCTCTGACTGGTCCGCTAGATGTCTGAATTGTTTTATAGATACTATGCCCGTATGATATTGAGGCTCCAAGGATGATTATGGCGTAGGTAGATTTCATTGTGCTAATGGAAACGCGCATGGAAACTTGACAGCTTGACGGGAGGAATCTAGTTCCAAATCACGAATACGATATGCCTTTATAGTTTATATCACGGGGACCCTATCATTAAACTCATTTCATCAGCGCATAGAATGGCGCCAAATCATACCGAGTTACACAATATGCAGGTCTATGACATCATGTTATCCGTGATAGAAAGTATAATTAAAGGTAATGCCAATCATAAATTTTGAATTAGGCCAAGGATTTCCATTTAGAACAGCCCCCCTTCAATAGTTCATGGTGATACTTGTAACGGTGCACAGTCGGGCTGATCTGCAACAACTCATTTCCTGGATCCGAAAATGGAAGACATACTCTATCATGTAACCCTAACAATTATGCCATGATCAGCTGAAACCCACACCTGCCTAGGTAAACATGGGCTTTAGCTACTTGTGTTACTGCCCCTTGTCGTAACCTATACCCTTGTCGTAACCTATACCTTAGAAATAACTTTTTTGGAGAGTCATATCTGCGTGAATATATACATAAGTTGTTTAACAATATTGGCTTTTAGGTTAATAAATTGATAGCATATGAACAGCAGTATCGCACAAACTTTTTTAACGATGCTGCCTTTTGGGGGTTAATGATCGACATTGTGGTACATTAGTATAAGACAATAACAGTTGATCAAACAGGTATGCGTACAGCTTCAATAATAATGCAAGCCTTTATAGTTATAGATCGACAGTGTAGGACAATAGTAGTTGATCAAAAGACTTTGCAGGTCATTTAACTGCAAATCTTTTAGTCTCAGAGGTGGATAGTATATGAAAACAGTAGCCAATCAGAAGGCTTTGCAAGTCGTGTTTGTGGACCAGGTGACTGATTAAGTTGAACTACTAATAACTTGTACCTACCTCTAAGTCATATATTAGGATTCAGAAGTTTCCAGTTTTTCTTCTGCATCCTCCACCTACTTCGCCTCTAGTCTTTTCAAAACTTGAAAATGTTTTTCCTCCGAACGTTCCTCCCCCTTCTATCTGTCTTGCTTGTAGAGTTGAGCAAGGTCGTATATGCAGATACACAAATCCATGATGATTCTTTCGTTCCAGATGGCATACTACACGTTTCATCAGGATTGAAAAAGCAATCTTGTGTGCCGACGAAGGATATTTTATTGGTTAACGGTACAAGTCCGGGGCCTGAGCTGAGGTTTAAGGAGGGCCAGACAGTTTGGATTAGGGTTTTTAATGATATACCAGATCAGAACCTTACTATGGTGATTTTCGTTTCTTCTCTCCCCTTACCCCGTGCCCCCTCTACGTCTTGTCTTTAGTGGATTTAAACGTGATATATCGGTTGGGATTTGTGTAGTGGTCTTTACTAATATAATAAATAGCACTGGCATGGCCTTACTATGGCAACAGCCCCTTTCTCTGATGGCACTCCGGCAGCCGCCCAATGGCCTATTCCGCCTAATCATTTCTTTGATTACGAGCTTCATGTACAGGTTGGAATGGCGGGAACATATTTCTACCATTCACATGTAGGGCTTCAAGCTTTATCTGCTACGGGGCCTCTGATTGTAAGAAGCCCATTTCTCAATTTGTTGTGCCTGTTCAACCAGATTCCAATCGCTGGAAACAGGTCTTTTTTTTGACTTTCTATTAATGACTACCTTAAGGTTGAAGAAGAAAATGCTCCGTATTGCTACGACGCCGACCGCATAGTCTTTCTCCAAGACGTGTTTCCGGACGATGATGCATTTGTCGAGCATGCGCTATTAGCCTCACCCATGGCATATGAAAGGGCACAAGAAATGGTGCTTATTAACGGGAAGGGAGGTGGTTTAACTAGTGAAGAGGAGTTTTGCAATGATACTTTATCTGTTATCAATGTTAATCCGGGGAAAACTTACAGATTGAGACTTATTGGTGGAACTGGCTTAGCAATCGTCACCTTAGGCATCGAAGGCCATAAAAATCTCGAGGTAATCGAGGCTGATGCGTATGTCTCTTTTCCATTGTTGCGTCACCTCATTAACCCTTCCTCCCACCTTATCATGTCGCTCGAATAATACCCACTCTAATAAAAACAGGGCCTACACAGAGAAACACAACACCTCATTTATGCAAGTCGCTCCAGGTCAACGCTTCAGTGTTCTTCTCCACACCAAATCCAAACCAGATAAACAACGATATTTCTTGCAAGTTGAGTCTCGTGAATTTGGCAATCTTACCCGATCCTATGCAGTTATCAACTACGGGCCTCCAATTAATTCCTCCACTACTAAATTCTATCCGCCAACATCGCCTCCGCTCACCTTACCACCCACAGACAGCGCTTTTCTAGAGTACACCCTTCGCCCTCACCACAACTCAACCGATTTAGTCATGCCAACCGCAGCTGATGTGACTCGAAGAGTACATATCACAGTGAGATTGAATATAACCAACCAAGGCGGCCTAATCTACGACCTTAACGGCTACCCTTGGCTCGAGAATAGCGTTGAAGAACCCTACCTCGTCTCTTTGTATAAAAATGATGGGAACAAATGGCCATCCATAGAACGCGCTCTTAAAAATGATGGTTTGGACCCAAAAACTCTTGCTTTCCCAGCACTTCTTGGTGAGGTACTCGAAATTGTGATTGAGAATACCGGATCTCCAGGTTATTCGACGGAGACACATCCTTGGCATGCTCATGGAGCTCATTATTGGGATTTGGGAAGTGGAGATGGGGTTTATGATCCTATTGCGAATGAAATCAAATGGGCGAATTCCATTGGAAAGCCAATGAAGAGAGAGTATGTCCCTGTGCCATCTTCCATTTTAACCCTCACATTCTTTCACATTGGAAATGAAACTTGGGGAGATTGGTCGAAGAAGTGTTGTAGGGGAATATAAATACTAATCTTTTGATAGTACGACAATGGTTTATAAATATAGTGGCCATGCGGCACCTGGGGTTGTTAAGGGGTGGAGAGTTTGGAGATTGAGGGTTACACAGCCGGGGGTTTGGATGATTCACTGTCATCTTTTGCCGCATATGGTATGGGGGATGCAAACTGTGAGTTTTTATATCTTTAAACGCTTTACCGTCTTTCAGGAGAAAGTGTTAATTTGTTATAGGCTTGGGTTATGGGGAATGCGACTGAAGTGCTCGATCAAGTGCCTAGGCCAGATGTGGAAGGCTATCTCGCTTATGGGGGGAGTGTGATGGGAAATGAGACACATTCGCCTGAAGTGGTAGAGTTTTTTAATGCATGGACCGAGAGTCAGTAAGTTTTTGGTAAGATTTGGAGGCAAAGTTAGAGTTAGCCAAATTTGAATAGGGGCTGTTGGATCGGGATATTTATGGATGCAATTGATGCAATTGAGGCTTGGGCACAATTCCATATATTCGATATAGCTGTAGAATTAATAATAATAAATGGTGTTGAGATTTGAAACTCACTTGAACTGCTTAACGATAAACCACGATAGAGAAAGGGTGATGTATGGAACTGACATGGGCGGTGCCTAATCACTTCAACGTGAAAAACAGACTTAAGGAATCTCATTCAGCAAAAAGGGAGCGCCTTGTGGTATAGAATAGTGCAAACATGTTATTGGACATAAAGTTGAAATCTAGTTTCTAGTTAGTATAAATACAAGTTACCCAGCCACGAGACCAGTTTTCAGGTGTTGCACTCGAGAAGTAGTCTTGGAGTGCTCTAACAACACTTACACTTGAGAGCTTGACAAGTGGTCTAACTGATCACGATGAGCATACTCTTGAGAAGCTGTCAATCTAGACTAGGTTTGTTAACCCAAAAATTATCTTATTAATCTAGGTCAGTAGAGCGCAAACCTAGGCGAACAAGATCTCGTAATGACAGGCTACGGACACATTTGGAATCCGCAACAGATTGCCAATGTTGAGATTGTGCTTAGCAACCCAAGGCACTCAATGACGCCATTATTTGTCTCAAGTATGCTGTAAGGGTGCAATTCGCCAGTAAGTGGCAAGCTGATTTTTATTGGTTTTAGCGAGGGCTGACCGAAAAGCAGTGTCTAGCTACACACTTGGCCTAGTTGGTAGTGGTGGATCTCATGACCCATATCACTCTCCACGGCGTATCACTAGTTATTTCCATATGTAACCGTAAGGCCTTTGTGGTTCATACTGCACAGCTGAAACAGTAAGCTTGATTTTTTGCCCAACTAAGTCCTACTACGTACGTCATTAAGCCGATATTCCTAGTGTTTGTAATACTATTTACTAAAGTTCTGCCAGATCACAACACCAAAGCTGGTAGGAGACACATAGCCACGCCTAGCTGCACCACTTCCATGGCATCGAAAAACTTTCGCAGCTCGTGTGTCGATCAAAGAGGCGAGTAACCCACTCATTAAGGTTCTGATTAAAGCCACCCGGAAGTCACCGAGTTGGTCATGGTTAGAGCAGCTCTCTATAGCCATCGGTCATCTTTGAATGTCAAGTCCAGAACGGAACACAGCCAATTCTAGCCAATCAGTTTATGACCACGTCTTCCATATCCCTAAGCACTTCGGCGCAGCTTCCGACGTTGTACAGTGAGCAAGATCATTGTGTGTCTGATCCCAAGACACTAGCCCCCAGAGGGAGTGACGGAACGGACAACTTGTATTTCGTCTTGTTATAATTAAAGAAACATTAAACTCGGAAGGGCCGACTATAAGGGCCAATCATAAGTGGATCGTTAATGAAAATCATGCGGTGGCTGAAACAAGTGTTCCGAGCATTATGTCGTGGAATGGGATACTATCAGATATCGAGACAGTCGATTATCGTATTGCTTTTCCCGGCACGTGTCCTACCCTGTGACAAGCTAGAAGATTGTAAAGGGAAACATTTAAGAACGCCTTCAATCCCTCCTCATTCTAATAAATATTGAACCATCAACCCAGCCATCACTTTGCAATATCTTCTGTTCATTCAACTTCAAATCCAGCTCCCAGCGAACACAACACTGACATGGTAAGCACCATCTCTTCCCACGGGAGCACAAAATTAGGCTCCAACGTCGACATGTCTTGC
Source organism: Tricladium varicosporioides (assembly GCA_021365295.1). Classification (NCBI taxonomy): domain Eukaryota; kingdom Fungi; phylum Ascomycota; class Leotiomycetes; order Helotiales; family Tricladiaceae; genus Tricladium; species Tricladium varicosporioides. The sequence goes on along the minus strand of JAJTIW010000013.1, from coordinate 20,488 downwards.
CCAGCTTTCGACGACAGTCGCATAAAGAACAATCCAGATAAGAGATTGTTAGAATATGTCACACGCTATTTCAAATCCTTTATCGATGGAGACTTCGCTGGGATGAAGGCTCTCCAGACCGCAGATTTCAAAATAACTGATATCCGTAAGAATCTCCACCCGTCATATTATTTCCCTTGACATTATCCAGCTCACCATTTCTTTCTAGCACTTACCATTGTCAAGGTCAACCGTGACACCTGGTTCGATATTAATAAAAACTTTAAATCAATTACAACGGATACCAAAGTGATCGCCATTTCCCTATATGGAAGTTCTGAACCCGGCCACTTCTCAATTATGGAGAATTTGATCACCTTCAAGTTGTTGGCCGATCCCCCTCCTCAATCAGCAACCTCACTTCCTCCTGGAGCAAAGGCTGGTGATACTGTGGGGATGATTATGTTGTCTTGTCTGTGGTGGGACGAGGAAGGAAGGGTTACGCGCGATTTAGAGTATGGGCGTTTAACATGGGAGAACTTGGATGTCAAGGCATGGGAGTAGGCCTCAAAGTAAGAAATAAGCAGGGATGTGATTGGAGATAATCTCAAGGTTCGAATCTGTAGCAAAGAAATGAAGATCAGATAATATGACTGGCAGAATACTCAGTTTATTAAGTTGTTTACCTACTGTGAGCTAGCCATTAAGGACCCGTGTATTTATAGTATAAATCCTTTCTTTCTATTGTGGCGGGGTTTTGGTGTCGCGATTGAGTGTTATGTGAGTGTTGTAACTAGGTCTGGGACTTGTTTCAAGGGTACGCTTTGGCCTAGTGCTATACCTATATTATAGACTCTGGGAGCCTACCTGTAAAATAGTAATTGGTCTTCTCCTTTATGGAATATACTCTTTTGACCCCATTTACCTGAGATTTCAACAGGTTATGAGCCCGGTGAGCACGCGATATCTAATATATATACGGACCCTTGAGCTGCAGACGGTATCTCTACGTCCAGAGGCTATAACTTGAGCTACGGATAGTATATCTATGTCCAGAGGCTATAGAAATTATAAGTAGAGTTATAGACAGGTGACTATGCCCGCCTTTGAGAGGATCTGAGAATTATAGATTATAGAAGACAAAAATGGAGATAGTTTTGATAAGAGAGAAGCTGTGGTCGATAGTATATGAGCGACGAATAAGGCCTAATTCTAATAATAAAAAGTTACTTGGGGCTTATGAGGAAGACGCTGAACGCGCGATAGCAACGATTTTTTTATATCTGGACGACAATACTAAGCGATATATACGAGATCTTCGGGACCCTGTTTTGATTTAGAAGAGATTGAGAGAGGTGTGTCAGAGTACCGGATACGCGGCTAGATATAACTTGTGGAAGAGTCTTTTTACTATAGCACTTGAGAAGGGGTGTCTGAATACTTGGACAAGATTAGAGAGATTGAGCTAGCTCTGCGCGAGACAGGAGTAGTCGTTCCTGAGAAGTTGATTATATTTATTACTCTACTAGAATTAGACAATAGATTTGGGACTCTAGTTATAGTTGTTACTTATAGTAACTCGCCAACTCTAGATAAGCTAAGTACTGTCTTGCTTAATGAGGAGACAAAAGAAGGGCTAAATAGCTAGCTAGGCAAAGTAGCCTTTCGTGAGGGGACTTATATAGCCTAGAGTAGTTTAGTTTACTAGTGCTATTAGAAACCTAGATATAAGCAGGACAGATATTATATATTATATTCTAAGTTAAAGCCAAAGGCAAGTATAGGACTACTATTTATGTCTAGAGCAAAGGGAAATTTATTTCTATATAAAGAGAAGGCAAAGAGAGTAATAGAGTATACTAAAGAGTCCTACTAGTAGACCCTAGGCTCTAGGCCTTCAATATAAGAGGGCTATTATAACTAGATCTAGGACCTGTTTCAAGAGTACACTTTGGTCTAGTACTATACTTATATTATAAACTCTAGGAGCTTACCTGTAAAATAATAACTAATGTTCTCCTTTATAAAATATACTCTTTTGACCTTATTTATCTAAGATTTCAATAGTGAGGGATTATAAAACAAGTCACATAGTCATATATAAGATATAACTTGGACGTTTTACAGCTTTCAAAGCTTCTCTTCTTTATATACTTCACTTAATAACTTAATTTATCTATTACTTACCTTACTTCCCGTAGACCGAATATATTATATCTCTGTGTTCTGTCCTTGCTATACTATCTCGGTTGAGGAGTCTTTGTATTATAACGAGGTCTAGGACCTGTTTTATAAGTATACTTTGGCCTAGTATTATACCTATATTATAGGCTTTAGAAGCCCACTGTAAATTATTACTCGTCTTCCCCTTCAATAGAATATACTCTTTTGACCTCAATTACTTGAGGCTCCAACTATTTGTTATAATTTCATTATTATGTACTATCCACACCTGAGGCTCGGCTACTCAGCAGGATAGAGAACCTGGAGTAGCCGGTATAGTAGTAACGTGAAACGGTTACGTTATAGGAAGGTTCTATATAAGCTATAGTATTTCCTTAGATAGGAGCTTCGTGCTCAACTCACTTTAGTAACTTTATGTCATAGAAAATGGCGCGCCTGAGGCATACTAGAAAAGCTCTCCTGCAGTTACTAAGTACTGAGTAATTACTTCGCGATCCTGTATATTGTGGTGGGGATAGCTTTGGTTTGGAAATCACATGATAAACTGGAAGCATATAGTTGGATTTTTCCCGAGGGAGACTCGGACATATACACCACCCCACCACTTATTTATTTTTATTTTGAATCAATCAGTTATTATTAATTAAGTTCTTCTCCTGATGCTTGCTTCTCAAAGTCTATAGGTTGAGGACCTTATTCTACGTACCAGATCCTGTTCTCGTTTCCTGCCCTCAAGTTGTGGTTTTGATCCCCTCCACAATATATAAATAGCTATGCTCTTATAGTTCTTTTAGAATCAAGCGTCCTATTTATCAATCTACTACGCTCACTTGAAGCCTTAGCAGAAGTTCACCCTGTTGGTACAACTATCTTACGTTCCGTGATAGTAATATATAGAAAATGCTAATATTTCTAGCAAGAGATTATTATTTATAAAACAAGACAGTAGAGCAAATCAGGCTACTAGTGAACCAGAGGACACGGATTAAACAGGATACTAAACTGAGCCCAGAGAGATAAGCTAATTAGAAAAAAAAGTCAAGTCAATCAATAATATACTTAGTAAAGAAGACTTCGAGAAGGCTTTTATGAGAAGCCCAAATAGCAGAGTGCGACGCGGCTATAATCAGAATAATTCAATTGATATTGTGAAGGGGCAGCTAGTGCTCCCTTTTTCCTCACATGTTTTTTTTAAGCCTCATAGGATTCTTTAGTACTCAGGAGCCACCATAAAAAAGGGAAGCAAAAACATGTAGCATAATAAGAAATCAATCACTCCTTTACATTTTTCGAACACTACGAAGCTCTGTATATAGCGGGCATTTTTTATGACACTCTTTAGTTTTGTTTCTTGCTGAATCTTATTTACCGAACCATTGTCGCTCACCTCTTGCATCCTAAGCGACACGCTTTTTTTGTGTGCCATATGAGCCCTTCCTATTCTCGGACAATATTCAAGTAATAGTACTCTCCAAACAGAGCAAAAACTAATCGATGCCTTTCTCCAAATCCCGCTCGAGGCACGACAGATCTCCGCGGGAGGTGCGCCAGAGGCCTGTTTAGAGTATGTTTCGAGTACATATATACCCCTTCGCAACCATTCCCTGATCCAGTGCTCACGTGCGTCGCACATGACACGCTTTCACACTGGGTAACCCGCCTCGGATATACTGTTAGGAAAAAGGGGAGCACTAGGTACCCCCTTACAATATATTTCAAGTGTATCTCATGAGTTGCCCTCTGTATATAGTCTGAAGACTTTTGTGGTTTATTTAGTATAATATTAAGACAGTAATAGACAGGACGTTATAGACAATATACTTGATTTATCCTGCTTCAAGACTTCAAGACCTTGTTGTATTAATAATATCAGTTATCCGACTGGCTAAAGTCGTTAGATGCAAGTACCCAGCTAGGTAATACTATAGAAAGTTAGTAAATTATTTAAGTATTTATATTTATACTAAAAATATAAAGTGATTAAAAGTATTAAAGAATATATTAAAGTAGAGAAATAGAAACACATTACTTACTTATCCGGAACAGGGTTAGTAATATCCGAAGAAGCCACATAAAGAAAGCAAGAACCTGCCAAAATCCCCAAGAATCCTCTTGCCATGTGACTCCTGCAATTCCCGACATTATACCTCTAATTTTCCAGATATAAACCACCTTGACCCACATTACAATAGTGGTGATAGTCTGGACGAAGATACCTACTAGAGCTAAACGACTATCATAGCGCCTAGCCCTAGATACTGAAGTCATACTTACCCCCACTCGCCCTTTCTTAGCCCGGGCCCTGAGCAGCAAAAAAGCTGTAAGATAGATTACGATGAATGATCCTATCAAAAGGGAAATTAGAGCCTCAAAGATCATTGGACGATAGTGTAATACTTGTAATCGGTTCTGTAGACAAGTGTAGTCGCCGTATTTGTCGTTAGAGTCACCTAAAGAGAAAATATATTGAATGACACTTTCAGCCATTACTCCAGATAGTAATAGAACCGAGATAATAGGTCTCCACCCTCGCGAAAACTCCAATGACAGAAAGATACTAACGACAGCAAGGACGGCACTGAGAGCTATGATGTTAGCAGAGGTGAACATCAACTTCTCATAGTAGGATGTATTAGAATAGAAAGAAACTAATCATGTAATGATAACAGAGAATGAGAAGAATACTGAGCTGTCGAGAAACACTATTAAAGTCTTCCTAAAAGCTTTCTCTACTTTTCCTGAATTTCTATTCCTCCCCCTTCAGCTATTCATATAACTTCGAAACTTCATATAAACAAGGTAATAGGAAGCAAGAATTGCTTCTATCGTATAAGACAAGATGACCTAAGCAGTTGTATTAGCTATAAATGGGTTGTGAAAGCAAGGTCTGGGAACTTACACCGATACCACCAATATCTGGATTGCCTGTGTACCCTTAAACTTGGCAGATTTCATTCTGGCATGCATCGTACCCCGCCGTTAGGATAGCATTTATATTATCGCCCATCTCTGGGGTCAAGAGGTGGTCACGATAAACAAACAATTCGAGGTTTGTAATGTTATCGCGATCGGTGGTAGGCAACACAGATCGCAAAAATTTAACCCAATTACTATTATTATAATCAATGGTGCTGTAGTTCCCAGGTTTAGTAGTCCAACCTAGGCTATCGAGGAACTGGGCCGTAGCGGTGCAATTTTGAGTCAGACTGAGCTCTTTTAAGGATATTTCCCTCTCAATTTAGGGATTAATACAAACTGTTTCAATATCATCCTTGGCTGTACTTATCCAGGCGATATTTGTGAGTATCCGTAATTTATCGCAAAGACTAGCAATTTAATTATCGCTCTCCTTTTGGTATCCTTCTGGTAAAGCCATGCGTATAAATGCGACGTTGATACTGTCATTTCCAAAGCCTGCTGTGTTCCCCTGCAGATTTCGGTACCATAAAAGGGCCATAGTACAGTTAACGACGAAATTCAAATCTTGGACGACGTTATTAACAGAGAATATATCCTTTAATTGGAATCTATTTGTATTTTGGAATTTCGCTTTATTTTTTTACTTTGATTATAACCCTGATTACAAAGCCCACCGCTTCTGTACTCCTATCCTGGAAACCTTTATAACGCAGCTAATATTCCCCCAGCCAAGCCTACGAGCTCTGCTACCATGGGTACTCGCGTCACTACTGCACCAGCCGTACTTGTAGCACTAGCCGCCGTTGTAGAACCAGCCGTATTTGCAGGTATAGCTGACTTAGTGCTGATTGTCTTGCTTGTAGCTGATGTCCTAGTGTCCGGCGTGTTACTAGCTAACAAGCCGCTTGTCATGCTCAGAATCTCCGCCTCCACACTGTACCATGCAGTGAGATAAGAGCGCACAGCAGTCTGTAACTCTGTCGGCACATTCTTAATATACTAGGTTTCTGTTAAAACACGATTGTAGTTATATCCGTAACGAGCATAACTAAATTGTAAACTGGATGGTGCAGCTGATATAATCGCTTCGTCTGCAGACGTACATACAGGGGAGCCATGCCAGGATTTATCTACGGATTGAAGAAGCGAGGCTAGTGACGTGGATGCTGCTGGGGGTAAGAAAGGCGGATAAGATGAGTAATAAAAGGAGAATATTGAGGTACTAAGGGAATTAGTAACGAAAATTCTCAAAGATATAAGACGACTTACACATCGACAGACTCCTGGCATATCGCGACTATAGCACAAAGAGCGAGCGAGGTGATGGAGTTGAGTTTCATCTTGATAATGATCGGTAACCAGATTTATTGCAGTTTTGTATAGAATAAATGAGGAGTTCAATCACATATATACTTTGCTCACCTACTATCCACCAAATGCTTCATGGTTTTAACTTCGACGGAGGGTACCACAAAGATAATAGCAAAAGCGGCCTTGTAAGTCTAATTATATAACATTCTCAGCTCCGACGGGAGGTTCTATAAAGATAAAAGCAAAGCGGCCTTATATACCTTATTATAGAACAGTCTCAGCTCCAGCGGAGATTACCTGCCAATGGTAAATAACACGACTAAAGACGCAACGTGATGCCTCCTACGGCTGAAACTGAATTTCTAAGCCACGAAAGTCAACATCAGGCACTAAGCAGAGTTAAGCTGAGTTCCTCTGTCCTATAATTCACATCGCCTGTGCCTAAAGCGCGTGAAGTATCAAGAGAGGTATACGGAATTTGATCAGACAAACTTAAGCATCAATCCAATTTGCACAAATAAAACTCCTCATTGTCTCACGAAGAGAATTTTAAACGAAGTATATGGGGTATAATTAAAAGGTAACTATTAGTGCCACGCTAGTTATCATAGTATCACGCTAACTAGCCAACTATTTAATTACCAGCGCTGGAACTATAATCATTTCCCCTTTATGTCACGTAATATACGCATCCTTCGCTAATGAAGTCTGAGAAAGAAGTCTGATTTTTGGTAAAATATGAGACAAGAAGCTAATATACAGGAGCACACTAAATTAGAGTGGCTGGCTGTAAGTTAGATAAGCGAGCACGGTCCTTGATATGCCAAGAGCGCTGTTTCGTGACACTTTATATCTTACTATAGTATTGTGGGAGGGTATTAATTACGTTATATCAAGAGGGTTGGAACAGAAACAAGATCCGATTGTCACATGCGAGGTTATAGGATCACTTCATTGTAAACTACCAGACGGCAAGCTGGTGTCAGTCATCATGGGCTAAGTCATGTGTGGTATTTGATGAGTTACGCTATCGCAATTGACGACTTCCAACCAATTGAAAGAATTTCATATAACGTATTGTCACGTAACATGAGATAGTTGTACCAACAGAGCGAACTTCTGCCAAGGGATTTAAGTGAGCGTAGTATATTGATAAATGAGACGCTTGATTACAGAAAAACTATATAAGCCCAGCCATTTATATGTACGGGATCGCGAAGTGATTAGTCAGTACTTAGTAATCCCCTGAGAGCTCTTCCAGTATGCCTCAGGCGCGCCATTTTCTGTGACATGTATATATATCGAGTTCGCACAGATACATACCGCGCTATTTGACCGAATATCGCTTTGCTGTAATGCTGGGTGTATCGAGACTTGGTCACTCTTGTATATGGCAGGAACAAGAAGCTAAATATTGAAGAACCTTTTTAGGCCATGAATTTTCTATGCTAGACGTAAATAATAAAGCAGCTCTTGCTACCCCAGTCGTGTTATTTTCCTGTTCTATAGGGGACTAGACATTAGCTTTAAATAGAGGCACCGATTAAAACTATTCTACTGAAGGAAAGCGGTAACTGTTTGAACCAATCATCGACTAAGAAACCTAAGTGAGGGTAGGGCGCAATTTGGAATATTAGGCGAGGTCGTCTCGCTTCTCTGGCCACTAGACGGCCGCTGACCCTTATACGACCTGGTCGCACGCCGTAAAGTTCTCTGTGATGCCCGCCAGGCACCCGAGCCTCAGGCTGCTATAATGGTTTGTAAAACTAGCCGCAGTTAGACAAGAGGGGCTGACAGCTCGGGTACTCTAGAAAAAAGCTCGGGTACTCTAGACCCACTTTTAAAAAGCTCAAATGCTCTAGAAAAATTGAGGAATTACTATATGCTAAGCATATGCTCTTAAAGCCTATTTAGGAATTACTGGGGTGTGTACGCTGGTTAACCTGCTATAAGCCGCATTTAGTCTTAGACCAAAGAACTTTCAGTGTACAAGATATAAATTTTATATATACTAGTAGGTCTTCGCAAAATAATAAGAATTAAAATATAATATTTGTTCTCTAGCGGAGCACTTTGGCCTTGGAATGGCTCGTGCATATGACCTAGCCTCATATAGTAATTCCTGAATTTTCTAGAGTATTTGAGCTTTTTAAAAGTGGGTCTAGAGTACCCGAACTGTAACCCGAGACAAGAGTACACGGACAATAAGGGAGGAGAGGAAAGCCGTGCGCGATTATTTTACGGCGTCATACAACCTGTTCCGTTATAGTATGTGCGCATGGGGCGGGTGGCGTTGTTGCTATTCCTAACCCTAAGTCAGCGGCTTGAAGCTCTTTAATATTCAACTACCGAAACTCGCACTTTATAGTCTTACAACACGATTGGTGGTAGACAATATAGAGTTTATAAGCTAAGATATAACTTCCGTTTCGCGATTGGACTGCCTATATACGCAGCTACCGGGTCAACAGATTAGCCATTATACAGCACCTTTTATTATAAATGACGAATTAGCAACTGAATTTATCCTAATATGTTATACTTCGATTCTGCTCGCCTAAATGACGGGGATTCGACTAATCCCAGAATGACTTAGGCTTTGAAATTCCGATACTACCGGTATTTTAAGCCCCTAGGGAGGGCGGCGAAAAGTCAAATAATAAAAGCAAGACCTCTCGCCGTTCGCTGTTTTCCTCTTTAGTCTAGCTCAGAAGCAGGGCATTTGTATTAAATCACCATTTCTACTCACAGTCACCGTCACCATGATCAAGTCTCTCCTCTTCATGGCGGCTCTCGCGGCCGCCATTCCACTGAACGAAGAACTGTTTGGAAAAGCATTCGACCTAGGCGGCAAAATCAACCCTACAGCTCGCGAAGATAGTGGAGTATCAGCAGGCTCACCTGAAGGCTACGGCTTCCACAGCGGCTACTTCTACTCCTTTTGGTCAGATGGCCGGGGCAGCGTTACTTACAACAACCTAGCAAACGGGTCCTACAACAGTAAATTCAACAACGTTGGTAACTTTGTAGGTGGTAAGGGGTGGAATCCTGGCGGGCCCATGACAGTGCAGTATAACGGCACATGGAGCGGCGCCAACGCGAACTCGTACCTCTCGCTCTACGGATGGACCAAGAACCCCCTAATTGAGTACTACATTGTTGAGAGTTACGGGACGTACAATCCTAGCAGCGGCACAACTAAAAAGGGCACCGTCCAGAGTGACGGTGGTACATACGACATCTACCAGACCCAGCGTGTCAACCAGCCCTCGATTGTGGGCAAGGCTACATTTTATCAGTTCTGGTCCGTTCGCCAGACCAAGCGTGTTGGAGGCCAGGTCACCACTGGCAACCACTTTGATGCCTGGACAAAGAACGGTTTGAAGCTGGGATCGCATGATTATATGATTCTTGCTACTGAGGGATACCAGAGCAGTGGATCATCGAGCATTACGGTTGGCGAGGCTGGAAAGACTACAGTTCCATATCCGAATGAACCAGATTCAAGACACGACAACAACTAAAAACCAAGGACACAACAAAGGCTATAGGCATCGAAAGATTGTAGTTCCAACCTCTGTGTTACTGCTGATGATAGTCACTTATCAATCGATGGGACAGGGGTAGAAATTTGTATAAAGCCGAGGGTTATAGGGAGGTTATATCTAACTATTAAGAAGATTCTCTAAAAAGGTTAAAAAATAAAAAATAAAAAGTTCAGTTAACATTATAAGTATCCTACTTTTTCTATACAGTATTATGTATTTTTTATTTTATTTACCTTATACACTGTTTCGGCTCGTAGGCTATACAGGCAAGCTATGTTATATATCCTCAGAAAACTGTGACGTTGACATCTCACGTATATCTTGGTCAGGTGATTGTTGTACACGGGACAACTTGGGAACGGGCCAACCTCGGACTGGAGTGTGTGCGTCAGGGGTAGTGAAGCTTGAAAAGGAACTTGGGATTCTTCTTCTTCTTTTTCTTTTTGGGTATATTCAAAATATCCTTAGATATAGCCTACTAGTTCTAGTATAATCAGACTCATATTCGCTCTTATACGTCTTAGAGCTGTACTAGAGCTCGCGCTATAACATTTTCTAGAAAAGAGAAAAGAAGAAGAGAGAAGATAGTTAAAAAAGCTAAATTATATAATATAGGGTTAAGGTTACTTATAGTAGATAGTATTATATAATATAAATATTTATACTTTTGAGGTTAGTATGCCTGGGTCTAGTATGGTTTATATTATAGTCTAGCGATAATATAAGAAATAATAGAAAGCGATTAAAGAGTGATTAAAGCGCGATACTCGAACAAGCTAGCTGCGAATAGGCCCCGATTCGGCGCTGGGAGGGGAGGAAATAGAGTCGAGTCGCTGTCGCGGGGTCGCTGGGGTCGCTAGGGTCGCATCGCGCGACGCCGACATTTCAATGGACTAACTAGACTTATATAGAATCTGTCACGTAACGTGGGATAGTTGTACCAACAGAGTGAACTTCTGCTAAGGCATTCAAGTGAGCGTAATAGATTGATACTAGTTTGAGGGGGACCGACTTGCAGGTGCGCACCGCTTTGGGGGGTCCGATTGCTGGTCCGAATCATGTGCATCGGCTCCTTCAACTTCACAAAACCAACTTTGGATGCAGATGCAAATAGACCATGCCCCAGGGAACAATGTGAGGAATAAATGCAGGTAGACGGAGGAATCATCGCTCTGGCATCCGATACGACAGTGATACCTAGCATAAAATAAAACAGCAGGTCAAGCATGTTGAAGGGCCTTTTTCTCCTGTATTGCGGCCGATCGAGGGGTCCAAAATGTGCCAAGGGCATTCTCTCTTCGGCGCTCCAGGCGGTTGTGATAGTAGTCTTTTACCGAAGGGCTTTTACCAGAAAGCTGCCTTAGTCAGCAGGGCCCGGGCCAATCGGCTCGCTGTATAGCTAGACTTTCACCGAAAAATCCGCCTTACATAAGAGACAGGGCCGCATATAATAATAAAATCGTAACACCTGCTCAATAAAATCTTTAGCTATAATACTATAGAAACATCTGAATTAAAGGTTAAAGCAAGTTTCCGCAATTATAGTAGAGAACGAACATATTTTGACAATCTGCGATCTGTCTGTCGCTTATCCTGTCCAATAATTTAGCAGCCCTTACTAAGCAGTATCGAATGTTTAACTCGGCTGAACAATAAAATGTACCAAGTAACGTGTGAGTGAAAATCGTTTTGAGACAAGACTAATAGGAAACCAGATTATAGCCGCTCAAGTCGTTTCTATATCAGTCAGCAACGAGACCGGTTGAGATTGACTTGCTTTAGGTCGCATAGACATAAGTGTGTTGCACGACGATCGAAGGAGAATCACGAGATATAATGATCAGCTACAAACTAAGTAATATTCAATTCTATGGAATTTCCACTACCAGATGCAAGAAAATTTCCATGATGAAAGTACCAATTGACATTAAAAATCCTAGCAAGTCTGCAGCATTCGTTCACCAATGCCTTGTCGACATCATCCACCTAATACTTACCAACCGCTCATTTTAACACTTTTTAATTAAACTCCAATACTCAAATGAATTTTGAAGGCTTCGTGTGAGCCGCAGGCTAGCACCCACGTTAGATAAGGCGCTTGCACAGCCACCACGCCACAATGTCTCACATTTTGACAACGCACCAGCTGGCAAACTCTTGGCAGTCCTCGACCTAACGAACTCTCCGTGTCAAATAAATTATCAGGCTTGTGGATATTCTGGCCAAAATGTCGGGAGAAAAAAAAAGGGCCTCCCGTTCTTCGCTCGATCGCTTTAAAGGAACACAAGATGGTCTTATCATACTTTCCATTGTAGTATCAGGACTCCTCTTTGCAATGCTCAATGCCCCTGAGGAAGACGAAAACGAACCTCAATTTCAACACCCAAGCCTTGATCCTACAACTGACGGGATTCGAATACTCATATTGCGACCAGGAGAGAGAGGCTCTAGGATTGAATGTGACCTGAAGTCAGTTACATTTGGAGACAACCCGACATATGACGCACTTTCTTACGAATGGGGTGACAGCACTCAGCCCAAACCCGTATGGCTTAATGGCTCGAAGGTTCTTGTAAGAGAGCATCTATGGGGGGCTTTGGATTCTTTGCGTGACACAAGGGTTCGCAAGGCAGTGTGGGTTGACTTCCTATGCATCGATCAAACCAACCCATTGGAGAAAAACAGACAGATACCTCTGATGGCATTCATATACCGACGTGCCCAGCAAGTAGTCATATGGTTAGGCTCACATAAGCAGCCCGTAGACAAAGAGCATGAAGAGAAACTTGGGTATGCGAAGAGTGTTGATACGCGGGCCAAACACCTGGCGGAGATAAAGCTGGAATACTTTCTTCACGGCTTGATTCATGAAGGGTACTGGAACCGGGCCTGGATCGTTCAAGAAGTCGGCATGGCCTCAAAAATCATGGTCTCCTTTGGATCAGAATCAATGGAGTGGAATGACTTTGTCAAACTGCTGAACTGGTACCGAGAAAAAAATTCAAATGATGCTGCAACCCAGTCGATTCTTAAACTGGATAACATGCGACGATCGAAATTCGCACAGACGGGTAATTTCTCACTCCAGAATCTCGTCGATGAATTTCGAGATGCATTTTGTACCCTTCCACACGACAAGGTCTATGCTTTCATTGGTCTAGCCAATGACACGGTCGAGAAGGAAATTCCAATCAATTACCAAAAGTCTGCATCAGAAGTGTACCACGATATCATGAGACATCATTTCGATTCACTTCAGTCGGAGTCGCAGCAGGCATCCTCAATTGATGCCGTCTATTTTGTAGCTTTGGTTCGTCGCTTGCTCACTCGAGAGAAAATTCAACAGCCAAGAATAGTCAAAACCTTTAGAGAAGCCATTACCAAAGACTCAACAAAAAAAGATACCTCTACAAACTATCCACAGCCGCAAAAGGAAGCTACCAAGGAAATCGCCAAAGATCGACCCGGAGAAAATGGCAATGATGTTGGGATTTCACCTAAGACCTCCGCCGGTCTCGGTTTTCTTTCCTCTCTATTCGGCACCAGAATGAATATCAATACTAGAAAATCCGGAAGTGCAAAGGGAAATGAAGAATCCAAGGACTCATCTTGGAAAACCGAACAACTTATCGCCCTTGGCGTAGCTGGCATAGCTGGAACAGCCGGCTTGGCTTGGCTCCTCAGGAAGTATCTCGAAGACGGCCCACCTGACAAGAAACCAGACAAGAACCTAACATGGTACTGGAAAGAATCATCCCTAGAAGACCTCTCAGCATGGACAAATACCCCAACCACCGAGAACGGATCTCCAGAATTTCTTCTCCGAGGCGCAATAGTCGGCAGAGTAGAACATCTTGGACCATCAATTTTTGATCTTGCCACCTCCCACGAAGCCGAGAAACGCTGGAAAGTCGAACTAGGAAGTTACCTCCGCAATTCCAATGTCGAAGACTTACCAACAGTGAGAGGCCTCAACGAAAAATTGTTATCGATGCTTGGAAAAATGACCCAGTTCTGCAACCGGAATATTGTTTCGTTCAACTCTCATCAAGCCATGACAAACCTTGCCCCACATAACTCAGCAACTCATAATGAACAGGTGTCACATGCATCGCCTGTACTATTCATAGGCTCAAATCAGACACTTGGTGTTACGCCAGCAGATGTTCTTGAAGGGGATTTTATTTGTCAGTTCTGGAATTCCAATGCTTGTGCTGTTCTTCGGAAAAGTGGCTCTAGTGATCTTCACCTGGAGTTTGAGATCATAGGAAGAGCTGCTATTGTTGGGAAAGAAGAAGGTTCGGAGTGGGAGGTACCTACTGATAAATCGCAATTCACCGAGAAAGGGTTTCTCAAGTCGGATCTTGTGGATTTGCGTGTTGGGATAAGCACCTTAACTTGGTTATCATTGGATACTATTTTTCTGCCTGGCACTACAAAGTAGACTTGAAGTAGTAGACTAAGATATCTTAATCGTGAAATAACCGGTATAGCGGCCCCTACAGTGGACTGCTGGAACCGGGTATGAATAGTATAAATAAAGGAATATAAAAAACAACTTCACTCGGCTCAAACGAAATTCTTAGGAAATCAACGTGGGAAGCGCGTCAAAAGTCAATATTTACGTGTCACTCTACTCTCCAGCACTGAGGATCGCCCAATACGCGTTTGTGCCGGGTTGAGCTGAACCAAGTGGCCGGATGTTGGCAAAGCTGCCCAAAACTACCTCGACGAAGCAGCAAAGCTACAGGCAATTGCCACGCAAAAGCCGATTCCAATCAATGTTATCACTCCCTTTATCGAAAGCCTCACCAAATATGTAAGGAAGACCCGAGAACAGCCATCGATGCACGAACTCCTGTGAGAGTCGGGTTCAAGGAAACAAAAGACATACACGAGAAGGTCACGATCATAAAGCAGGGATGGGACAGCACACAAGTGAAGGGCATATACACTCGTTCGTGGGCACAGATAGTAGCTGCCGGCCCAGGAAAGTTGTCCTCCCCCCCGCGAACACAGCGGCACTATACAAAGACCGTGAAGTGATCAAGATCAAGGACAGCCACTCTATTCAAATCCTGAGAAGACCCTCAGAAAAAGACATCAAAGAACGAATCACTCAAGAACTCAATCAGGACGAGAACACTATCGAGCTCGTCAACCACGCCACAGCCGCTAAGCAGCTCAAGAACCGAGACATCATCATCCACACTAGTTCAGCAGAGGCGGCGGAGAAGCTTGAAGGCAGAAAGGAGTGGGTGGCGACGCTTGGCTCGAAGACTGAAGTCATAATCCAGACGTATAGCGTCACCCCACTCAAATCCAAGCTCTTTCTTTCCTTCCTTAGCGATTAGTTTATCGAATGATAATACTATTATTTCACCGGCGAAAGGCCTACGTTATATTGAAGAATTCAGTGCTACTCGATTGCCTAGGTAAACGTGGGTTTTAGCTGGTCGTGACATGAGGCTATAATTAAGCCTTTTGGGGCTTCTTTGCTAGGTGCAGTTAACTACAGCCACACTCTGTTGTCACTGTAGAGATTGCAGGATTCCCCGCCTAATGAGACAAAGTGTACGAAATGGAAAAAAATGTATTTAAGGGCAAGAGTTCTCAAGCTTTCCTTCTTTCCTTAGTAACCTCGCATAACGTAGCTCCCTTTACCGAGTGTCCCTCTGTGAGGCCCGTTTAGGAAGCGCTGTTTAGTTACAGAATATATATTAAATAATTTCAATAATGTCAATAGTAGAATTCCTTTCTCCCCACCATTTCAAGACCTTGGTCGTGTTTACCCAACTTCGATTTGCTCTTTTATATATTCCAGCCCTCATAAAAACCTTATCCCTGACCTTCTCCAAAATCAAACCCTGCGAGTTATATTTATTCCCAACAAACTTACCATCATATCGAAAAAGCTCTAGCAGCCAGAAAAAATGGGAATCGTAATCCCAGGGATCGGGCTCGCGGTCGAGAATATAAGCAAGCCTGCTATTCACATCTGGATATGTTTCGATATAGCCAGTCGAGCTGGTAGTAAACCAGGTGTGATCTACCTTTCTTAGTGGTGCCCGTATCCGTAAGGAGCCTCCAATAACTTCACCGAAAGGTTTCTCGGGGACTGCTGAGTTCACTTCGCATCCAAGCACTTCAAGGCCTTCTGAGGGTTTCCCTTTGATTTTGGGGTACCGTACCGCGCCATCTGCGGCAGCCCATGACCAAGAAGGGGCTATATAAGAACGTAGACTAGGTTGAAAACCGTGCCTTTCTCTCCCAGGACTCAGCGGAGGCCTGGAGTTTGATGTGACGTGATGATTTTGATGCCACATCAGCCCATGGATAATGGTCTTTTCCCATAGACCAGCTAAATACCTTCCGTCTGTGAATTTACTAAAGTCGGTCGCAATCCCTGAAAAGGCAGGCAGGCGATCACTTGGATTCGACAATGACCGTTGCGAGTATCGC
Organism: Tricladium varicosporioides; assembly: GCA_021365295.1. NCBI lineage: Eukaryota > Fungi > Ascomycota > Leotiomycetes > Helotiales > Tricladiaceae > Tricladium > Tricladium varicosporioides. The sequence continues at coordinate 4,085 of JAJTIW010000013.1, read as the reverse complement.
TCCACAACCACAGGCCAGTGTGTTTCCACTACGAGTACCCGCGTCATAATCTCTGGTGCGAGGGCGAGAGCTGCGATGAGACTTGGAAGGAGCTTGAGCATATCTGTTTTCTCCCCTTCTACTAACCTTGGAAACCGGATGCCAACTCTCTCTAACATGTCGAGTGCATCCCCTTGAATGTCCAATAACAAAGAAGTTATCGCTTGAATGATTCTTAGACTATCATTTCCGTCAACTGCCGCTTTTAACTCGCCATGTATGTCTTTCGTAATTTTCTTCACTGTCGAACACTCCATCATTATGGCGAAGATTCGGACTAACACGGGGTTGAGGAGGTGAAAGATGGCGGGGAGATCTCTTCCTGCCAACATTGTTTGTATCAGGTTGCGTGTTTCCCTGTTCCCAAAGAATGACCGTACGAAAGAATCACAGAAAATACCGAAGACAACTTCACTGATATCTGAAGCTTCTGTGCCCGATTCCTCACTCGCCTTGACACTAGCCATGTAAAGCTTGAACGCGTTTAGCTTCTGCCCCATTGCCTTTGACACTACTCTCTTTAATACAATATTCGAGATGGAGTCTTCCGTAACGACCCCTTCGCCAAGTGGCTTCTTTCCCATAACCTCTCTTACCGTCTTCACCGCCACCTCGTTCAAGAGGATCTCGGTGTCTGTGTCTTCAATAAGCACTGTCTTGTACATCAGCTTTAGGAAATCCTTAATCGCATCCCACATAATGTCGTCGATACCGGCTGGGCTTAATTCGGGCATAGTAATGGGGCTGATTTCGTCCCTTGGAATCCCAAAGTTTAGATCTTCTCCACCAGCACATTGCCAACCAATCTGGCTGCCGAAAGAAAGAGTTCTATGCGAAAGAAAGTGCTCTTGGAATGTCCAGCCTCTTTTATGTATTGGCTGGATACTTGTGTCGAAGAGGATGAGCTTCCTGAGTTGAATGCACCCAACGATGCCGTCAGGAGTGCTGTAAGGAATTTTCCCAGAAACGACTTCCGGTCTATTTTCCGGATCCAGGTCCACGAGTCCGATGAATCCATCGTTGCAGTTGGTAGATCGACTTGCAGAGATGGTGAAAGCGGCGTTGCGATAGATATGCTGCATCTGAGATATTTGCTCGGCCTTATCACTATCAGAGTCCTGGATGATACATAGCGCGTCTATCCATAAATACTGGTACTTTAACTGCCTGGTTACGTAGACTGCGTCGCGAAAAGTTTTGGGTATGTCTTCCAGTCTAATGCCGTGGAGCATGGAGGGTAGAGTAGCTTTAGTTGTCACGAACTTCTGGCTTGTCCCCCAGCAATAACTTAGTGCGAGATAATGGCCTCGTTGACCAGGAGTAGAAACATGAAGGTGAACGAATTCCGGACCAGCAGTGTCATCTGGAGATACACTGAGCAGTCGTAAAGGATATAGAGACTCTGCAGCCGGCGGACAACCCCGATGCCCTCCCTGCATGCATCGTGAGATCCAGCTGCGTGCCAATTCAAGACTCTGTTCAGATCCAAGCTCATCTGCAACCGGCCGCCCAAAGATATACCGGGAGAGAGGGTCATCTTAAAGAAGGTTGGGTTTTAGCATCGGATAGTATCTGCTCAAATAATGCAACAGAAAAGTGATACTTTACACATACCTGAATTTGTAAATACTTCAGTGTTAAATTCCCTCAGAATCTTCTTCTCCACCTTCTTCCCCGACCCCATAGGAACAATCACATTGCACGCTTCAACAGTGAAACGAGCTTTGTAAATCCCCCCACGAATTGAGCGACGCCAAGTCTTGACCGAGATTGTGAGGTCCGATTCCCGGATATCCTGAGGTGGAAAAAGGTGTCAGTCTCTTACCATGAAACATTTCTAGGTCATAAGTGAACGATGCTGACTTTGTTGACTCATACAATTACCTCTCCGATAACCCTCTGTATTAGAAACTCAGCAAGTGGACACCCAGCTCTGGCCCAATCCATAATTTCAAACCCTTCTGTAGTCAACTCACTCGCGTCTTTCATCGTAGTTATCCTGTTTTTAGATTTGGAGTTTTGGTTGATCGAAAGTATATCTTGAAGCAACGGACATAGCTGATCTTGACAATGAGGACAGAGGTCCCCTGATTGAGGAGCCATCTGAGTTGCTCTCGTTTCGAAACCTTGGACTACAGTACAAGGCAATTCGGGAAAACAAAATGTCACTCAATGTTTAGTGTGGATGTTTGAGAAAGAATAAATCAAGAAATTGCGGTGGTCTCACAGCGACATTCGAAACCGGGAGGTTTCTTTTCCTTATTGTGGCGTTTGGCTACTTGGCATGTGTTTATTTGTTAAGTTCTACTGGGCTGGTAAGGCTGAAGAAAATTTTACCCTATATTGTGTGCGCGCGAATCAACTCTGCGCTAACCGATATCCCTGCTCAAATCCCACCCCGCCTCAAATCCCAGGCACACGGCATGTCAGATTATTTATAATTATTAATAGATTAAATCAACCATGAATTCAAATTCTATAAAATTAAGGAATATAACAGTTCTATAATATATATAATTAAATAGTGAGTCATAATTATTTTAAAAACTTTGAAGGGCGCCTGATCGTGCGCCCAGAGCGACTTGCTTGCACCACCTCCTCCGTAGGCTCAGGGTCAATTGTAGAAGCAAGAGGCTTCTTATATTTTTTTATCGTAGCTTTTTTTGGTGTTGAAACATCCCAATTAGACTTAAGCATACGAACCACTGTTTTTTTGGCTTTTGGTATTGTGATCCTGACCTTTTTTGGAGTTGACTTTTTTTGTGAGAAGCCCAAATAGCAGGGTGCGACGCAGCTATAAGCAGGATAATTCAATTGATATTCAAGTAATAGTACCCTCCAGCAAACAGAAAAACTAATCGATGTCCTTCTTCAAACCCCCTCCTAGCTATTCTTATACCCGCGCGGGGCACGACGGACCTCCGCCGGAGGTCCGCCAGAGATCTGTTTAGAATATGTTTCAAGCAACATATATTCCTTTCGCAACTATTCCCTGATTCTATACTCACGTGCGACGCACGTGACGCGCCTGCTCGTCACATTTTTAGAGCTAGCGTCACTAACAGCAATTCCTTTGCTAATTGAGCTTTAGCAGCCCTATCTTTCTTCTCTTGCTAATATTGTTGTTTCTTGAGGGCATTCATAGCTCGTTGAATACGTCGCTCTTCCCTTGTACGCTCCACTGCCTCTAATTCCGCTTCTTTGGTGACTTGATACTCCCTTGCCTATGCTACCTTCGCTGGCGAGTATATTGTAGTGGGGATCACGTGAAATCATGTGATATAGGCGTGGTATATCAGGCCTTAATTTTCCCAATACTATACCTATTACAACAATAACAATACTTAACAACTACACACTTATTTTATATTAGAATTTAAGACTACTATTCTTTGATCTAACTATTGATCCAAATATAACCCTTATAATATACTACTTTAAACGTCCTTCCTTGACGAGCCTTTTTCTATATATCAGATCCTGTTACTGTTCTTGCCCTCTTGGTATAGTATAGTTATTTCCCTTCTATATCTTTTTGGTGACCTACGCAGGGAACAGGCAGCTTTGTAATACTAGATTAAGGTTATAAAAGACACTTAGAGCAGTATTGAAAAAGTATAGTAATTATCTTCCCCTCGAAAGTTTTATTGACGTAGAAAAGTAGACAACCCTCTTACAGGAAAGCATAAATTGAAGTCTACGATTTATTCAGATTACGACCTTATAAAAGCAGAATTATAAGTAGCCAGATCAGTACTCTTATCTATAAAGTAATCAACGAGCAAAGATATAACAACAGACAACAAAATGCCTTCAGGGAGCTATTTACTTGATTTTTCTCTGTCAGAGAGTATTGAGACGGTTATACGTACCTGGAGGCTTATATAGGCTTAGCGTATGCCAAGACCCTAAAAGCTTGGGCCCACAGGGGTACAGTTACAAGTATGCCGTGTCTTGTATTATAACTTCTTCTTTCTATAGTTTAGAATCTTCGAATAGATAGTTGAAATGTTCCTGTCGTCTTATTATTCTAAACTCCTCAATAT